>JAJOZX010000896.1:342500-1072500 GCA_023014485.1 Bathynomus jamesi | reverse complement strand
AGCCGATGGAACTGTTCAGAATGTCCACAAGAAGCGTTCCGGAAGACCACGGACACCGATAGGCCCCACAAAGCAAGAAAGAGTACTGGAAACGTATCACCAAAGTCCAAGAAAATCTGTGCGGCAAGCGAGTCGTGAGGTAGGAATTTCAGAATCGTCTCTCCAACGCATTTTGAAGCGCTGTCAATGGAAAAGTTACATTCCAAGATTAGTCCATGCTATTAATGAAGATGATCCGGACCGAAGAGTGGAGTATTGCGAGTGGTACTTGGCACGATGTGGATGTGGATTGGACGAAGGGTTTCGTAGAATACCCTCCGCGTTCACCAGACCTCACACCACTAGACTTTTTTTTATGGGGATACTTAAAAGACAAAGTCTACGCTATAAAACCTGCAACAGTCGCTGAATTGAGAGCAGCCATTGAACGAGAATGCACACAAATACCAAACGAAATGTTTCGTGATGTTTGCGATTCCATTGCTTCGCGTTATCAGCAGTGCCTGGATCAGAACGGACGTCGGTTTGAAAACAGGCGTTGACAAAACAATTAAATAATGTCTGTAGATTCTATTACATTTTGAAAATGAAATGTATTTTAATAAACACTGCCTTTATAATTATTTAAAGTGTGTATACATTTTTTTGGGACGCCCTGTATATATATATATATATATATGGGAATGAACTCAGAATGGTCCCCTGAGTTTTTTATGATACACACAGACAGTGCATGGAACAAGGAACTCTTCTGGGATAATTAAATCCACTATAGTCCGAATAAGTAATGGTAAATGACAAATACCATAGTTTTTTCTTTTTCATGATGCTAGCCTGACGTGGGCAACGGGTCACTCGCAAGGAGGTCCCATAAATGGTGAGGGAAGCTATATTTATTGGACCTCTTTGCGAGTGACCCATTGCCCACGTCGGACTAGCATCATGAAAAAAGAAAAACTATGGTATTTGTCATTTACCATTACTTATTCGGACTATAGTGGATTTAATTATCCCAGAAGAGTTCCTTGTTCCATGCACTGTCTGTGTGTATCATATATATATATATATTAATATATATATAATATTATATATATATATATATATAATATATATATGTATTAGGTTGGGTCGTTTTTGCTTGAAAAAAAAATTTTGGGAAGTTTAATTTACCCTGTATTACGAAAGTTTGTGTACCTACATAGGAAGTATCATGACAAAGTTTCAAGCTTTTATATAAATATTTTGAGGTTCCACAAGTCACAAAGTTTTGGTGATTTTTTCCGATACTCATTATAGTAAACTACAGTTCTTTGCTGACTTGCCATGATAGTTTACAAGGCAAATCACCCAGAATTCACCACGAGGAGGTGGCTGTAGGTCGAATTCCACACCATGCCCAGCCCAACCTCCCTTCCACTAGTTTTTACATGTAGTTTATTGACATTTGTATTCACATTTTGACTTAAATGTAGGCATGTTTGATCTTGAAGCAATTCTTGCCTTTATAAAACCATCGCTATTTTCCTGGCCACAGACAGAAGCTGATGCTTCTGTACAAGTTTCACATGTCTTTCCACAGCTTGTGAATGACATGGGTACTTTTTCAATAGAGGGTTAGTTTCATCACCCCTTACGATAAGCTCTAACTGGGTGTTTGTCAAGCTTTTTGTCAGAGGTGGTTCATGTCTTCGGTAGTCTCCAAATCGAATTAAATCTGTGTAGTCTCTTGCCAAGAAATTAATTTTGGGCTGTCTAAATTCTCTAATGCCTGAGGACACACTTTCCCTGGCTAAGAGAATGCGCCGGAAAGCTAACTCTCTCATCACTTGCCTTTCATCAAATAACATCGAGACCAATAAAGTTTCTGGGTGAGCAAAATATGCCCCTCTTTCAATAACAGGATCAATGACTGCCTTAAGCTCATCAGATAGGTATCTTGAACTAGATATCATAAACCAGAGGTGCCTTGGGCCCTGGTAATAGTAATGATTTCGCTTTATATTAAGCCACGTTGGGGCATAAACGCGAACAATGAATTCGGTCAGAGTTTTCAAGTTTTCTGACGGCTTTTTGGTCGCAACATAAAGTCTAACTACCCTGTTGGCTGTCGTAAGCCATCTGGCATGGTTCAAAGAACCTGGGTTGTGGTTTTCAAGGTTTTGGGAACATTGGCCTTCTATGACTGCATTACAAATTTCCATGAGATACTTTTGTTCTTGGCTTAGATCGAGATCCCCCGGAATAGAAGGTATATTACTTGATTTGATTGCTTCAAACTTGACAACTGGCATCTTTTCGCACTCAGTAAGACTTTTGCCAACATTTCCAGCAAGGGCTTTGGGTCCTTTGGTTTTACCATCCAAATAATTAAACAAATGGCGGAGAAGTAGCTCATTGGTATGCAGCAAACACACGAACCAATGAAAAGGAGTATTGTAGTGTACCTCTAGTTGCCTGATAACTCCATTATGTATGCCAGTGTTTACATTGGTTCCATCTCATCCAATGACCTTCAGATTGTCTACCTTAATATTGTTACTGTTAAGAAACTTTATCACTCCCTTGGAAATGTTAGTTGAATTTCCAGTCACAGGAGTGAAGTGCCCAAGATATTTTGATTCTGGTTCAGCTATGAGCGTGATGTGTTCCTCAGTAATTGTTGTACTGTAGTACCTCCCATCCTTACAGAGATTTGCTTTAGTTAAGTCCTTTCTTCCATCAAAATACAATGTTTCTATACTTTCTTCACTTGATTTACTCAACTCCTCTCTGTTCTTCTTTCTCTGCTGTCTCACCTCATCCACAACATTGTGATAATCTTCAGAGGCAATGAGACCAAAATCTTCCAGAACAGCAGAGGCAACGGCTGCACCAGCTCTGTCTGATATTCCGAATCGGTCACAAGTTTTTGCTAGTGAAGGCAATTTGGGAGTGAGCTTATGTGCTTCACCTGATTTCTTTATACCTTCTTCAATGTGATCATCATCATCACGCTCTCTATCTGTATCTGTTGATGTGTCAGAATCAGGAATTGTATGAAAGCTATCCCAGTCCATTGGCTCTTCCCTGGAAGTGGATGGGTTATTGAAATTTCCATCTTCAATGTTTTTAGAAAATCGTGCTCGTTCTTGTTCTTTACGCTCAGATCTTAACTTAACAGCAACAAGAATACAAAAAATACAAGAAAATCTTAATAAAAAATCATAAGTGCCAAATAATTAATAAAGTTTACATATTTAAATAAAGTTTTAAAAGTTTAAAAGTTTTTTGTAATGTTTTACGTTTTACTTGCAATTTTCAGAGGACTTGCTGAACATCTAAAACTTGATCAATTTAGTTTCTTGGACATAGGCATGTGGAAATTCACAAATTTAATTTTTCGACCCGGTCTAATATATATATATATATATATATGGTGTGGTTGTAATAATACATTTCTACTCATATTTTATTGTAAATGTTTCATAGCTGTTATCCTCAATTATAGACTAGTTTGCATTAGTACTGAGCTAGACTTTCTGAATACAATTCGATTTATGAAAAAAATGGATTTTAATTAAAAAAGATTCAGTATGAACTAATCATGTTAATTCCTCCTTAAAGGACCGATGCGGAACTTAATCGTGTTATAGCTACTTTTCGCAACAGCTTTGGAGAAAAGCAAATAGTCGATGGCGATTTGGAGGTTTTACCGGGCAGCCAACCCAGTGACCTGAATGCGGAGGTCGAAGTATTGGCTCACATCTGGGTCAACGAATGCCAGGTCATCGAGGAACTAATGTAAATTTTTTTGTGGTTAAGAACAAAACACATTGTATTTTTATTCAACTTAGTAAATGGTAGAAATCATGTTTCAGTGCAATTCAGCTTACAGAACTAGCGTCCATGAAATAAGACTAACATTAATGGAGACATTTTACACAATATAGTTACAATTTTATATATACACGCGTAAAACGTTACACAATACAGCGAGTGCGCACAAATGGGAACCTTTTTCTTATCTGTCTGCATACCAACTCGTCATTCATCTCAGTGTCGCACAAATCGAATAATTTAAAAAAAATTATAAATCCCTTCCTTCCCACGTGATATGTGCAGGAGAAATGAAAGACAGTACATGCCGCAAGTATTACTAAAATATCGTTGGAATCGGTAAGGATTCCAGACAACTTCAGGGACATGCAGCTGTTCGAGAAATTGTACAACAACAGTGTCACTCCAGGGCTGAGTACCGAGTGAATTAAAATAGTACATTCTTTCCCTATTTTTAAAATAGATTGCAAACCAATGAATCCCCTCGCCCCATAAAATATCCGTATTGAAATAAGACTACACTAATCTCTCGTAGTTGGCAATTTCAATGTTTCATTCTTCGCAAACACCAATAAATTTGGAGCGTGTGACTCGGTCACTTTTCATTACTCTCTGGAGTGTATTCGAGGCCATTTTAAAAGTCTGTGACTACGTTCCTGAAGCGGTCAATTTCTATTAGAGCTTGTGATTCGAGGTATACTAGTACACTAATAGGCGCGTCTATAGGGTTGGGAATTCTAATCTTACTAAGATGTTCCCACTTTGTTGTGGACTTAATTGTGTATTTACACTAGCAGAAAAGTCGGGGGTGATATCAAACGGGTAGAGGTTAAATTGATCGACGAATTCTTTCTGCGTTACACCAATCCCAAGCTCATCACAGCCACCAGCAATATGGGCCAGATTACTATAAGCTCTCGCGCAAAGCGGGAACACAGCGTCTGATGAGTAGTCTGTATCCATAGTCCCTCCCAACGCAACGCCATTGACGTATAGAGTTATATTTTTAAGGCCGAAATTCTCGAATTTAAAGGCGTCCTTTTTATATTTTCCATTCGTCGAAGCGTGATCCTGCATTCCAATTAATAGCCTTTTAGGTAGCACTCCCAGGGCAACGTTTTCTAGCTGCTTCGAGGCCAACCCTGCGGGCACCGTGTATAGTTTGATCTGTACTCTGTTAACTGGATATTTTACCGTTGCGTGTATTAAATTTTTTTCAATTTCTACATATTTCGGGGAACTTAATTTCACTCGCCGTACGTGCAGATATGCTTCCATGAAGTGAATCACAACGGGTTTTGCGCCCTGTTCTTGATCAGGCCCCAGATTTATGTAGATCTCAGGATTGTTGCGGTGAACTTTAACTTCATATCTACCCCATTCATAAGCAGTTTCGCCTGAAACGTGAAATCTGTACGCAGACGTCCAAACACTCGTATATCTTCTTTGTAGAATTTTAAAATTTATCCTTTACACTACTTTCGTCTTTAGCCTGATAATAGCCCTCGGCGGTTAAAAAGGTATCCTTCGCTTCTTTTGAAAAGTTGAGGACATTTTCCCGATAGGCTCGTAGATGATAATAACCCGTTCCTGCCGAGACGTTGACCTGATTTAAATACACCTCACACTGGCTGAATATGCAGTGTAGAAAGTTGGTTTCAGGGTATGCAGAGTAACTATCATCGCAGTCCGTTCCATCTGAATGGGCTATACGCAGTTTAGCGTACATGTGCATGCAACTTGTATCAAAAAAGTATGGGCTTGAGCTGGGTATCACGAATTCTATAGGGGAACTCGGTGAACTAATTGTGTTTAATGGGTTAATTGTAATAAAGTCACTATGCTCAATAGAAACCTGTGTAGGGGGCATATCAAAGAGGGACAGCTCCGATTTACAACATTGTGAACTACACGGATGGATAAAGCGTGCCATGACGCCGGGTAATTTTTTTTAAACATGTGGTACTTAAAAATTGTTTTTTTTTTAATTGGGGTTGTTTAAACTCCTTCGCAACATCTGAGGTTATATGACGGAGGGGACCTTCAGCTTTATGTGGGATCCGAACCACGGGTCGCTACATAATCTGGACACAGAGGACGGTTTCCCATCCAACTACTATCCAGACCCAGTGTCGCTTAACTTCGCTGATCTCCGGGAAGCGGTGTTACGACATTGGCCACGACGTAGCCCGGCACTTCAAAAGGTTTGTATTTTTTATTAATTGGAATAAAAACAAAATTTTTACTATACGTTCTCTACACATGGGGAATTAGTCTCATAGTGAAAACATGCTCTCTCTCTCTCTCTCTCTCTCTCTCTCTCTCTCTCTCTCTCTTAATATATATATATATATATATTTTTTTTTATATATATGATCAACGGGAATACCCAGGCATACTCGTGTAACATTTTGAAAATGTACAAAGTAGAAGCAGACGTTTCTGAAATGCATTTTCATTATTATCAGTGCTATAAAAATTGAATTTTACAATGTTAAAAATTTTATAGTTTATTTAAAAAAATTAAGTAAATGTCAAAAAATAAGGAATTAAAAGCAAAAAAAAATGAAAATGTTAAAATAGGCAGATTAAAATGGAATAAGGGAATAAAACTTAATTGGGATGTTATCGTTGTGTGCATCAATATAGCTATCCATATTTTAAATTACTGAAATATAAAAGCTATAAAAAGAATTAATATAAGCAGTTAAGAATGTAAACATTAACATGTTATAGCGAGATTAAATGCTGAAACGTAATCGTTCAGAAAGGGTTTGCTTTTCCGAATATACTCGTATTTACTGGTTTTGCGTTGATTGTTAAGGTAAGTAAGAAAATGTTCTATTTGAGCTCTTTTTTTTTTAATCCCATTTTTAACTAACCAAACAACTAACGAATACAATACACTGTTCTCGATTCCCATGAATTCGTTAACTATACACTTTCTATTAATTAACGCCAACAACTTTTTCATGAGCAGTTTCCATATAGAATCTCTCTATACTATTATCCGTATAAATAAGGATCTTAATATCTGCATAAATAATATATACAACAATAAAGACAACTCTAATATTTTAAACCTTACTAAACAAGAATTTTCCATACTTTTGACTTTGGCAGTTACCGATACATTTTTCTTATTTAATGGACAGCTATATAAACAGATTGATTTTTTAGCTATGGGCTCCTCTCTTAGCGCCACTTTGGCAAATATTTTCTGATGTCGCCATGAGCACTTATGGCTACGACAATGTCCCACTTCCTTTAAACCTTATCTGTACAGAAGATATATGGATGACACTTTTCTTTTTAAACAGAGAGCTCATGTACAACATTTTCTTACTTAACAATCCACTCAAAACCATTAAATTTACTAAAGAAGGAGAATTTAACGACTCCCTACCATTTTTAGATACTATAACTAGACAAGATAATAAATTCACCACCTCAATATATAGAAAACCACTTACACGCGATTAGGCACCAATTTCTTTAGTGATCTACCTCTGTACATAGACAATCGTATAAAAATTTTAATTTATCGTCCATTTCACCTCTGCCCTCTTTTGTATCTTTTCATCCTGAAATTGTTTTTCATCGGATTTTCTTTTCGAACAACCTTCCTCACCATCACAAGCATCAAGGAATTCCAGTCGCGCATCACGTACTCTAAATAGACCTTCAAAATCTTCAGTAAGAGCCCACTGTCTTGCCGCAGAGCATCCCATCGACCCTTCTTCCTTTCAAATTATAAACATCGTTAATACTAACCAACTTGCCGACTTTTACATTTCAGAATCTTTATATACAATATTTGGAAAAGGAAACCCATTCTGAATGATCACGTTTCAGCATTTAATCTCGTTATTACATGATATTATTTAAATTTTTAATCACTTATATTAATTCTTTTAATAGCTTTTGTATTTCGGTATTTTAAAATATCAATATCTATACTGATGCACACAACGAAAACATTCAAAGTAAGTTGTATTGTCCTATTCCATTTTAATCTGTCTGTTTTAAGATTTTTTAATAAATTAGTATACATAGTAATAAATTACATAGTAATAAATTAGTATACATATTCAGGACGTCAAAGTGAACAAAAAAAGGTCCTATGAATATAAATCCGCAATCGCTTCGTTACTATACAATTTATGGTGGAGTGAAAAAACCTTTTTCAGAATTCAGTTTTGTAGGGGTACCCAAAAGTTAGTCTGTGGTATCAACAATAAATCTGTAAAATATTAGCTACCTGCGACATCAACTTCACCAGCCCCAAGGTGGTCAAAGATTTTGCCTTTCAGGTGCCCCAAAAAATTAAGGAAAAATTCAAAGATTTAAGCGTATCTTCCGTTGTGTTTATGCTTCGAAGATCATTTTTATTTCATTTGATTTGTCTATTTATGTTCTTTAACTTTACTTTTATGCACTTTTTTCCTATTCCTCACAGAAATTTAGAAAATTTGATATTTCATGAAAAATACTAACAAAAAATAGGAGTTTTTATTGCTTTCGTTGATTGGTTGATGGTAAGCGTCATTCAATAATTCAGTTTTCTTTTACAAGTTCATAAAATAGCTGCATGGCTTTAAATATATTGTTTATTGGAGCAGCTCTCCGCTAATTTAAGCTAGATACGAGCCATGCATATCTCGGCATAAATTACCCAGAACTAACCACGTGGAAGTGGCTGCTCTTTGAGTTCCACCCTAACCCACCCACCACAATAATTTAGAAAGCTTATTATTCAGTTTTGTAGTCTCTCTTCGTTTCAAATGACTTCATTATTGCTTGAGATGCAATTTTGGTTTTAACGTAGCCATCTCTCCTCTCACTTCCATAAAATGCTCTTGCCGTGTCTGTTACAAGTTTGATACTCCTTTCTACTGCTTGTGTATGACAATGGAATTGAAAGTGTTAATTTTTCTTCGCTAGCGTTCTCAGCCAATGATGTCAACTCCTCTTTGGTTAAGTCTTTTGTCAATGGTGGCTCAAGCCTGATAGGACTATCTGTCCAAAATATAATATCAGTGTAGTCAAGTGCATGGAAATTTAGCTTCGGTACACTGAACTCGCGAATGCTTTTCATTTTTTCAGCTTGAGATTTTGCTAAGTACTTCGATCCTTCGTATTGCCAATTTTCGAATGTTTGGCCGGTTATCAGTAACCATTGCAAAAAGAACGTTCTCTTGATGCTCAAAGTAAGCGTTACGAATGATAACTTTATCAACAATATCTCTAAGCTCTTTCGTTAGGTATGTTGAATAAGCTACGGTATGTTGAATAAGCTACTATCTGCCAGCACTTTTAAGCTATCCATCGGATTTTCACATCCCACGTAGAAACGCAGGATGCGGTTAGCAGTAGTCAACCATCTGGATTGGACCATTGGCCCAGGTTGAAGAAGTAATAGCCTGAGAAGCTTTATAGAGGTACAATTGATCTGTACTTAGATCATCAGAATCAGTAATTGGAAGAGGATTTCCTTCCATGAATTCAAACTTAATTATTGGTTGGTCGACAGATTTTAATGCTTTTCCAATTCGTCCTGTCATTTCTCGTGGACCATGGGAGAGCCCCTCGAGGTGTTCTAATAAATGCCTCAATGGTAACTCATTAAAATGAAAGAGACAAATAAACCAGTGAAAGGGTTTGTTTAAGTTCTGCTCCAAATTGTTTAATATGCCTCCTTTTATTCTTGTATTGACTTCAGTGCCATCACAGCCAATGACAACAATATTTCTAGCACTGATACTTTTGCATCCCAAGAACTCCAAAATGCCTTTATAAATGCTTTTTGCTATGCTGAATTCTGGAGATATGTGGCCTAAGTATAGGCTGACCATACGTACCGTTTTGAACGGGACAGTACCGTTTTGTATGGGTTTTTGTATGGGTTCTGTCACTGACGAATAATTGTAAGCTCAATATGTTTATGTACTTACTTTTTCATGAATACAGAATATTACATAACCCCCGTCCCTTTTTTGCCATCCCAATGACCCGTTTTTGTCTCAAGGAAATATGGTCAGCCTACCTAAGTAAGTTCAGTTAGTTCTTTCAAAAGGACAATATGCTCTTCCATAGTAATCCTAGAATGATACTTACTACCTTTCATTATCATAACGTTTGTTCGATCTTTTCTTCCATCAAAGTAGAGACCCATAACATGATCACTTGAACTGAAAGTTGAGATATCTTCAGAGAGATCTTTTCTAATCTTGCTCCTTTCTTTTCTTATCTTGCTTCTGTCGATCACTGAAGAAGTATCTTCACTACTAATTAAGTTTAAATCTTGAAAAAGAACAGATGCAAGAGCTGCCCTAGCACGGTCAGATATTCCTCTTCGATCGCATTCTCTACCCACTGTTGGCAACCGCATTCTCATTTGCGAAAGTCCAGGATTAATTGATGGCTTTGTTTAAATGGCTCACTGCTTTCGTCCGTTTCATTGGAACTTGAAGCAGTTGTAGCAGTATCAAATTCTTTCATTCCTTTCGAGATCCATGCTGTATATTCCTCATACTTTTGTGTAGCCTTTTTCTTTTTTCCCCATCTTTTTGGTGACCACTTTACCTATGGATCCAATCATCATTTTTCGAGACGTTCGTTGGTCATTAAGGAAATCCCTTTCCAGAACAGGAACTTTTCGGTCTTTCTCACAACGACATGTCAGGAAGTCTTCACATTTACAGGAAGCTATATCAAAGAGCTTCAGTGAGTCAAGTTTAAATCTGTGAAACAATGCTTGATAGGATGCTTGGTCTTTCTGCCCTTTGAATTGTTTAAAGACATTTTGATATTTTTCGTACAAACCTTGGATGCGCTGCGTTATGGTCTTATGATGGCTAGTTAGAATAGAAGCTCGATCCCATACAGTCTTTACTTTTTGGGCAACGACTGTGGCAACATCATAAATTTTTTGGATTAGCTTTTCCTGACTTATTTCTTTTCTGTCTAACATAAAGGAAACACTGAAGTATATCTTCGGACGAAAGGCAAATAAATCAGTGAGAGTATTCAGTGTTGAGTATTCCTTGTCTTCCTTTTTGCTGATTCATTTGCGGCCATGGAAGCCATGCCTAATTTTTCTTTGTGCGTCGGAACAGAATTAGACTATAATAATTAGCGACTGTAAATATTTTTAGCGAATCAGATTCAATATAAAAATTTATCAAAGCAATCAAATAATCTGAAAAATAGATATAAATTATAATGTAATATAGTATAAGTAACAAACCGCAAATAATATAATTATGATTAAATCTATGAAAATCAAAACAAATGGAAACGTTAAAATGGTGCTGAAACAGCTACTAAAGTTGAGAAACAACGAAAGATATAAAAATTCCTATTCTTTGTTAGTATTTTTTATGAAATACCAAATTTTTCAAATTTCTTTGAGGAATGGGAGAAAAGTGTATAAGGGAAACGTTAAAGAACATAAATAGAAAAATCAAATGAAACAAAAATGATCTTCCTGACATAAACACAACGGAAGATACTCTTAAATCTTTTAATTTTCCTTAATTTTTTGGGGCACCTGAAAGGCAAAATCTTTGACCTCCTTCGGGGAGGGTGAAGTTGATGCCGCAGATAGCTAATATTTTATAGATTTCTTATTGGCACCACAGACTAACTTTTTGGTGCCCCTACAAAACTGAATTCTTAAAAAAGGTTTTTACACTGCACCCAACTGTAGATTGCTTTTTTGCCGTTGACGATTCAATTAAAATGAAAGTTATTCAAGTTTATCAAAGTGTATTTATAGCAAGTGCTCAAAATGGTTTATCTGCATCAGAGTACGTGCTTCATCGCCTCGTTGAAAATTTTGCCGCATATGTTCGAGAACACCTAGATGGTTGCGTATTGTTTTTGAACAATCTTCAACACGTTGCCACAATTCATCTATGTTATTAACTTCTCATGCATAAAAAAGATTTTTTTAAATAACCCCACAAAAAAAAGTCAATTGCATTTAGATCTGGAGACCTGGATTGCTAAGCGACGGGACCATGCCGCCCAATCCACTGCTGAAGATTTTCAGCACTTGCTGTAAATAAATTTTGATAAACTTTAACGACTTTTATTTTAATTGGTCGTCCTCGGCAAAAAAGTAATGGATCTCGGAAACGACGCGGATGCGGATTTATGTTCATAGGAACTTTTTAGTTCACTTTCACGTCTAAAGATGTGTACTAATCTATGAAAGATAATTTCATAGCACCCTGTATATATGTATATTTGAACGAGTAGATTGCAGACATCATTCGACCAGGGAAGTACTCACTGGGGGGAACGTTAGATTGAAGATAGGGGTGCTTGAACTCCCGTTTCTTCTGTCACTTCCCTCCTTAGCTGATCTTTTTCCATGTATCATCTACCCTATAAGCAGTCCAGCATGCTCTCAAACGCACACTTCTCTCGCTATTCCTCACAAAGAGAGGAGTATTAGATAGGGAGAAGCTAGAAAAAATCCCAGACTGTCGGTTCCACAGCATCAGTGCAAACATCAGACTAGGAAAGTCAGAGATCACAGAGGATGAAATAAAAAAGATCAAAACAGAGGTAGAAGAATATGTCCAAAAGGCAAATGAGAACACCATGAGCGAGTGGACATGGACGCTGGAGATAAATCTGTAGCTGTTAGAAAGCCTGTATATAGGACAGATGATCCCAGAAAAAGAGAACAAGAGCGAACTCCTAAAATGGGCAATTGAAAGGAAGGAGTTTGATGAGAATTACTACATGGTATACAGGTGCCAGAAGCGGTACGCAGACCATACAGTAGACCGAAAAAAAGTGATCAGACAAAAACATCATATCCTAAAGACAATCGGAGGAAGAAGAACTGACCATGAGAGGAAACAAAGAGCCACACTACCAACATATGGTGAGGCACAGAAAGCAAAAGAAAAGGCAATGTGGGTTGTACAGGAACAACTGGAAATAACTGCTGACGCCCTAGAAGAACTAAGAACAAGCAAAGGGACAGTAGGCAGAGGAAAGAAACAAACAAAAAAAAAAAAAACTGGCTGAAACACCAGAAAGCCAAGTGAAACCCTCAATGACAGAAAAAACAAAGGAGACAGCCCCAGGTACTGTAGTGGAAACGCCTACCAGAGACAGCAAAAAGGAAGTGGACAAGGATGCCTACCCATGGCGGGAAGAGGAGGAGGTGGAAGTGGAAATGAACCACAGGCACACAAACATTTTGCCACCCCCTCTCCCTTCCCCTCCACCTCCACCTCCCCCAAATGAACCATCAGATGATGAGGGAGACTCTACATCAGGACCAGGTAATGATAGTGTGGAAGAGATAGAAGTGGAGAGTGAGGAAGAGAAGGAAGTGAAAAGAAGGATCCTAATCCACAGAGAAGATGTACACTAGGAACTGAACCACAGACGACCACTGCCCAAGCTGAGGAACACCTATAAGGTCAGAAAATATATAGAGATAGCGAACAAGGTACTACCTGCAATAACACCCCAGGAGAGTAACCTTACAGAATTAAATAGGTTATATTATGCAACAGCAGTCAGTGTAACAGAGATGGTAGGGGTAAAAACACGCAAGCAGAATAGCCAGGAGCAACACCAGGGAAAGAATGGAAATGAGAGGAAGCCAAGGTGGCAGCAAAGACTAGAGAGCAGAGTAGGTAACCTCAGGAAGGAGATCTCAATCCTAACTACCCAGATGAGGAGGGAAATAAGATCTGAACTGGGAAGGAGGAAGGTAAATGTATTAATCCAAAGAGAAAGACTGGACAATGAAAGAAAGATCAGACAAAGCATTGCCAGGAAAAAGCTAGACCTGTCGGCAAAGGCAAAAAGATTGGCAAGATATATACGCTTGGATAGAGAAAAGAAACAAAATGAGATGTTTGAAGACAACCCAACAAAACTATTTAGAGAATTAAAGAATGCCCAGATAAACGTAGAAAGACCGCCTGAAAAAGAACAAGTGGAGCATTTCTGGAAGAACATCTACGAGAACGAAGTCAACCATAATGATGGTGCAGTATGGATTGGGAGCCTTTACAACAGCGAAAAGGTGAGAAACATCTCAGAGATGGACAGAATAACCGTGAAAGAAGTCGAGGAGAAAATAAAAAGAAGCAGCAACTGGAAGGCACCAGGCACAGACATGATTAAGAACTTCTGGTTGAAAAAGCTAACATCACTAAATGGAAAACTAACAAGGTGCTTCAACAAGATAGTAACAGCAGAACAAGAAGCACCAGAATGGTTGACAAAAGGAAAAACAACATTACTACCAAAGTCCCATGAAACCCAGAATCCAAGTAAATATAGATCAATAACGTGCTTGCCAACAATCTACAAAATACTAACAGGAATCATAGCTGACAGGATCTACAGCCATGCAGAAGAAAACAACATCATAAGCCCAGAACAAAAAGGATGCAGCAGAAAAACGTATGGGACAAAAGACCAGCTGTTAATTAACAGGGCTATATTGGAGAACAGCAGAAAGAAACAGAGAACCCTAAGCATGGCATGGATTGACTACAAAAAGGCGTATGACAGTGTACCCCACTCCTGGGTGAAGGAAGTATTGAGACTATACAAGATCCACCCTACCATCAGGATCTTCTTAGAAACAGCTATGACACGATGGGAAACAGACCTAACTCTCCATCATGGTAAGGGAACTTTAGAGGTGAACAGTGTGAGAATCAAGAGAGGGATCTACCAGGGTGAGTCAATATCTCTCTTTTGTTTGTACTGGCGCTAAACCCACTTAGCCAACTAATAAATAACCTAAACAAAGGCTACGTAATGAGACCAAGGGAAAAGAACAGCCCGAAAATATCACTTATTTTACATGGATGACCTAAAACTATATTCCCCAAACAAAAGTGAACTAACAGAAGAGGTCAGGGAGGTCAAAAAGTTCTCAGATGACACCCAGATGGAGTTTGGGCTTGAGAAATGTGCCACTGTCACACTAAAAAAAGGCAAAAGGTGTGAATCAGAAAACATCAGGGTGGACAATATCGTGATAGAAGAACTAGAGCAAGAGGCTACATATAAATATCTGGGGATGGAGGAATCTGAAAAGATGGAAAATGACATCATGAAGGAAAGACTGCGGAAAGAATATTCAAAAAGTATAAAGCTAATCCTAAAATCTCACCTAAACAGTAAAAATAAGATCCTATCCATAAACTTACTTGCGGTACCTGTACTGTCATACAGTTTTGGCATAATCAACTGGACCCAGTAAGAAATCAACAAACTGGATACGATCACCAGAAAATTGCTCCATGCGCATAAGGTCATATATAAAAACCAATGCACACCAAGGCTATACCTGCCAAGGGGGGTAGGTGGATTAGGGCTTGCGCTAATTGACCAAGTGCACAAAGCCACAACAATAGGATTAGCACAGTACATGAAGGAAGGAGAAGGAAGGCTAGTCAGATTTGTAAGAGACCATGAACGTGAAAAGCCTCAAACAACATCACTCTCAAAAAAGGCAAATGATTATCTAGTGGATGCTGGCATAGGACCTGAACAGCTTGAAGATATTGCAAATAAACCTCTCATGGAAAAGATAAGCACCATCAAAAGAATGTAAAACAAGAAAAGATCAGAAGAAAAGGAGAACTGGGAAGTGCACAAGTTCAGCAAAGTATACAAAGAGGACGTGCTGAACAGAGCATACATAGAGAGGGATAAAACTGTTGAGTTCCTGGTAAGAGGGGCACTGAGACCAGAAGATGAACGGCTGGTGGTGGCAGCACAAGACCAGGCACTACGGGCAAACTGGTTCAAAAGAAATATTGAGGGTAGAAATGAAAGTGAGATGTGCAGACTGTGCTCAAAGAGCCCAGAGACTGTGAGTCACATACCATCTGGGTGTGAAATACTCCCGCACAGAGGAAACTACACAGACAGACACAATGCAGTCTGCAAGCTAATCCACTTCAAGCTGTGTAAGAAATATGAAATAGGGCTAGAAACAGAAAAGCATTGGGAACATATTCCACAAGGAATAGAAGACAATGACAAAGTGCTGCTTCTATATGATCACGAGATACCAACTGACATCAGGGTATCAGGATGCAGACCAGACATAGTTGTGAAAGAGAAAGAGGGAAACAAATGCCTCTTGGTGGAAGTAGGAGTCCCAGCGGACTGGAATGTGGCGAACTATGAACGGGAAAAGATCTTAAAATACCAGAGACTCAAACATGAAATAAGGAGAATGTGCAATGTGGAACCTGAGATCATCATCACAATAGTGGTGGGGGCGACAGGGGCAGTAAAGAAATCTACAGTAGAGTTCCTGAACCAACTGCCCATAAGTGTGACATCTGGAGAAGTTGTAGGGGAGATATTACGATACAGCACCTCTATCTTACGCCTAGTACTAGGCTGTACCTAAAAATTCCTTAGGGTTAAGATTTAACCCCGGAAGTAAGAAACTCTCTCTATCTGGAGTAGAAGGGCAATAAACACTAAGAAAAAGCTACATACATATGCATCTTACACACTGCATAATCTTTCCAGATGTAAAAAAAAAATGGCATCAACATCAAAATCCTCGGAGTCCCCTGGGGCGGCGACCATAAATGTCCCCACTTCTGGCTCCCCCGCTGCAGGTACCGGGAACGCAGACCAGAGCAACGGGGCTGGATCTGCTACTGCCCATTCAAGATGTTCTGGGCCTCTGTCTGATTCATTTTTCTTAAACTTCTGCAACATTCGTGTCCTTTTCTCAAATTTTCAATCTGTTGAACACCACCTCTTCTCCTCTAAACCTCATCTTCTCTTCCTGACTGAAACTCAGGTGTCTGAGACGACTGACAGCAACCCCTTTTCTATACCCTCTTACTTTCTCAATACTGATTTTAACATCAAAGGTGGCTATTGTGTATATGTAAGCAATGACCTAACTTGTTCTCATATTCTCGAACTCGAATCTTCCGAATTCTATACCCTCTGGCTAGAGCTAACATGCCAATCTCAAACAAAATACATCAGCGATGTTTGCCTTTCCCCTAATTCTACTGACTATCCAAAATTCTTTGACTACCTCACTTCCAAAGTGGAATACATTCTTTCCTGTTCTCCCTTTCCTGAAATTGTACAGCATCCTACTTGTGTTTCCCATCGCCTTGGTTCAAGTCCAACATTCTGCATTTATTTCTTACCTCTCATCCTTCTTCTTACTCCGTCAAATTTTTTTCCCGTTGTGCTCCTCCGATCACAACCTTATATCTGTTTCCTGTCTTATCGCTCCACTTTGCCCTTTGGATCCTCCCAAGAGGAGGAGCCTTTGGCACTTTGCCGCTGCTGATTTGGAGGCCCTTAGACAGTACTTCTGTGATTTCCCATGGAATGATTACTGCTTCTGTGGCCGGGGCCCTCCCAAGTGTGCTGTGCACATCACGGAGGTGATTTTCTCGGGCATGGAGGCGTACATTCCATATTGTATTCCTATTATTAATGCAAAAAACTTTGGTTTAACTTTACTTGTCCTAATGCTATCCGCAGCAGAGAGGAGGCTTTCAGAAACTACCGTCGCTATCCAACTCCTGACTCTCACTTAGCTTATATTTGTGCCAGGAATCGTGCAAAATCTGTTCTTCGACTCGCCAAAAATTCCTTCATCAGACAAAAATGTGAAAACTTATCCAATTTTATTTCTCCTTCTTTCTGGCATCTAGCTAAGAAACTCAACAACGACTTTATTTACTCTTCTTTCCCTCCTCTTTTCCATTCTGACGGCTCAACTGCCGTCTCTTCTCCTCACAAAGCTGAACTCTTCGCTCAAAGTTTTGCTTAAAATTCAACCCTAGACAATTCCGGTGCTGTTCCTCCATCTCCTCCTCCCTCTGACTTTATTATGTCTGAAATTAGAATCTCTTTTAAAGATATTTTTTCTGTCCAATCTGGGCTCAACTCTAGGAAGGCGTATGGTCCTGATGGTGCTCTTCCTGTTGTTTTTAAGAACTGCTTCTGTACTGACACTCTACCTAGGCAAACTCTTTCGTCTTTGTCTCTCATTTGGTACTTTTCGTTCCTGTTGGAAGTTCGCTTTCATTCAGCCTGTCCCAAAGAAGGGTGACCGCTATCAATCGTACAACTATCGTCCAATTGCTTTAATTTCTTGCCTTTCTAAAGTTTTTGAATCTATCGTTAATAGAAAGATTCTTAAATACCTCTTTTCTCACAATCTTTCAGATCTTCAGTATGGGTTCTGCAATGAACGCTCTACTGTTGATCTTCTTGCATATCTCTCTGACTCTTGATCATCCTTTTTTGGGATTTTGGTGAAACTTTTGCTTTTGTTCTAGATATATCAAAAGCTTTGAATAGAGTGTGACACAAATCTTTAATTTCGAAACGGCCCTACTTCGGTTCCTATCCTTTTATCTGTGTCTTCATCTCTAATTTCCTTTCTGGCCGATCTATAGCTGCAGTTGTAGATAGCCACTGTTCTTCTTCGAAAGATACCAACAGTGGTGTTCCTCAGGGTTCTGTCCTGTCACACACTCTTTTCTTTATTTATCAATGATCTTTTAATTCGCACTTCCTGTCCTATTCACTCCTATGCCGATGATTCCACTCTTCACTTCTCCACCCGATTCCCAAATCCCTCACAGCAGTCACTCCATGCTTCACGTGGGATGACTATGGAGCACCTGACCTCTGATCTTTCTGTTATCTCTGATTGGGGCAGAGAAAACTTTGTGGCTTTCAGTGCCTCAAAAACTCAGTTCCTCCATCTGTCTACTTGTCACAATCTTCCACACGACCATCCCCTTACCTTCAACAACACACAACTCAATCCTTCCTCTTCTCTTAACATTCTTGGCGTTTCCTTTTCTCGTGATCTTTCTTGGAAAGATCACATATACTTTCTTTCCAAAACAGTTTCTAAGAGCTTAGGTGTGCTGTACCACCTCCGCAGTTTCTTCACCACCACTCAGTGGACCGGGTGGAATCAAAGGCTTTTCGTCTCATCAATTACCCGCCTCTTACTCACTATCTTCAATCTCTCTCTCTTTGCCGCAATGTTGCCTCACCACTTTCTTTATACTATCGCTATCATAACGGACCCTTCTCTTCCGAACTCTCTAACTGTATGCCTCCTCCTTTAAGGAGCGCACGCAGTAACAGACTTTCTACACATTCTCATTCCTTTTCTGTCCAACTGTCTCACGCAAATGTTAATCTGTATTTTCATCTACTCAACCGGTGAATCTGGAACAATCTTCCTCAATCCATCTTTCCATTTGTCTATAACCTCCCATCTTTCAAACGCAGAGTGTCTTGGCATCTCGAAAACCGTGGACCTTGATATTGACTTTCTTCTTCTTCTATCGGTGGGCGCTTCTAGGGGCATTTGCCCTTGGCCCCTCCTTCCTGCATAAAAAAATACAAAGGAATACAAAGGATACCAAATAGCAGCAGACCGGCTGGTTCCTACAAATTTGTCGATTTAAGAAGGGAGGTTAAATGATATGAAAATTTTTAAAGCGAAGTGGAGAGAATCAGTGTGAAAATTCTACATTACTTTTATACGTTAACCAAATACTTCTAGCTGAAGGTTTAAGGCAAGATAAGCATCTAGTCTCTTTTGAAAAGATTCGATCGAATTACTTTGAACTACGTTAGCTGGCAGTCCATTCCACAAATTAACTATACAAATGAAGAAAAAAATGCTTAGCTTCATCAGAATTAAAATGTTTACGCACTAATTTCAGACTATTACTGCGAGTTCATCCGCATTTCTGAAGGTGGAGTATTTTTCGGCGTTGACATTATCAAAACCTTCCATCATTTTAAACACCTGGATTAAATCTCCTCGAGCACCTTTCTATAAGTAAGAATAAATTTAACGTTTCTAAACGGTCAGCATATGATTTGTGTCTAAGTCTGATAATCATCTTAGTAGCCCGTCGTTGCACTCTCTCCATTCTGTTCATGTCCTGTCGTAAATATAGGGACCAGAAGTGAACGCAGTATTCCAGGTGGCGGTGTATTAAGGAATTATATAATGTTAGAATTTCTTTTTCGGACTTAAATTCAAATGATGTACCAGTAAATCCAAAGATTTGCTTTTCTATACGCTTCTATACATTGCTTACTCAGTTTAGGAGTGTCATTAGTATGGGTGCAAAATGGACGAGGGCAAGAATGTTGCAATGCAATGTTGATCAATGTTGCAAAGGGGGTAGGATGTTGCATAGGGGAGGGGTTATGTTGCAAGGGGGTTATGCAATGAAGGGGGGAACCTAACCTAAGTCCTAACCTAAGAAGGAGAGAGGGGTGCTCGCCTGGCTCCAGCCAGACGCATAATGAGCGCTCATCTGAGCGCCCGCTGTCTTATAAGGTGTAAATCCGCCAACTAGCTTAGAAGGCGTAAATGGCTTGTTCACTGTTCAGGTGTACATTATTACGGTTGAGTTACCAGATTGCGCTATTTATTTAATTAAAGCATATATTATTGACAGTTGGCTTAGAAATCCGTTAGTCGGTTTAGAAGGCTTAATCTGGCGTAAATGGCTTGTTCAGGTGTGCGTTATTAGGGTTGAGTTGCCAGATAGCGCAATTTATTTAATTAATGAATATATTCTTGACAGTTGGCTTAGAAATCTGTCAGTCGGTTTAGAAGGCGTAACCAGCCATTTGGTATAATTAAATAATAATATCGTTTACAACCAAAAGAATTAAATAAAACCATTACATCATTCTGTTTATTTACACGAATTATTGGAATTAATTTCATGAAATATATAGAAAATAAATATACAATCCTATACAAACGATGGAATATATATGATAAAAAAAAATAAAAAATAATATAATACAAAATGCTAGAGTATAACCATCAATATAACAGTACAGGGGAAATATATATATATATATATATATATATATATATATATATATACACAGTTATGTTAAATAATTAAATATATTGAAAATAAATATACATCAAAATACATTCACTTTGTTCTACTGCGCAAAACACTAAACTCACACGTAATCGAGTCTACAGTCACATCATTATTGCTTTGAACTACGCAGTAAACACGGCTTAATATTATTTCACCGCTCAAGTTATAAGGAGACCTATACTCTATGTAAATGGCCTTCATATCGTTCAATACTATTTTTGTGCCCACTTTACATTCTGTTGGCAAGTTATCTTTGAATATAGCTAGAATACAATCAAAAGCACGCACAAAGAGGTCATCGTTAGCCACAACATCATTGTTAAATACAAGTTTATAAACACTCCTTTCCAATCGAGGGTTTATTTTTACAGACCCGAGCTTTTCAATCGTGAACTCTTCTTGACACTTCATAGCGGCAGTTGAAATAATCTTCTAAGTCGTTACGACAGCTGCTCATTATTTAAAGAAATAGTTCTTCAGGGTGAACGGTGCAGGTGAGCTCAGCCCTGTACCGCTCAAGTGCTTTGTACCAAAGTTCATGATATTTTAAAGTCTAACCCTTTTAAATAAGCATCCAGCTCTAGACCATTCTCGCCTTGTTCATTCCTACACTCGGTAAACCCATCGAGCAGAGTGGTGTATGCGTATTCAAGAACCGTATCAAAATAAAGCATATCCGTAATACGCGCGTCTAATATAGGCTTCAGCTTGCGGAATCCGATGATTTCAAACATTCTGTCGAGGATGAAACGGTTTCGCGTAACGACAAGAGCGTTATTATCAGATGCATTCTTCCACATCAGTAGTATATCAATGCATGGCTGATCGTTATTTATGCACAACGTACAAACAACGGCATATGAGGGGGTATCACTAATCTGCTCTCTTCTTGTACCTACACCTGCAGGAATTTTATAACGATCTTCACTCCACTTCTCAACTACCACGAAGATTCTATTCATCTCCTCAACACTTAAATAAACAACATTCCGTTTGTTATCTACAAGTCGTCTCCAGTACATACTGTAGTTAATGGCACCGGTTTTACGCCTGAACACGACGCGCAACGACTTCGTCACGGACACATCGTACGCGGCATTGAGAATGCTGCTCAAAGGACGTTCCACCGTATTCGAGGAGCGCACGTCCAGTCGTTTCAAGCTCTGAGATGACTATGAGTCATATGCAACGGATTCTCCATGATGACAAGATTTACATTCTCAGTCGCAGGGTACGAGTACTCGGTATGATGCAACATGATATAATATCGCTTGTCGCACCACTCATCAACAAGACTCACTAACCATATCCGTTGCTTCTCTTCTGCACGTGTTGTTTCTTCTACTTCACGGTATATGTAAGCTTTCATAAAGTTTAGTCCTACAACATAGTTCAATACATCACTTGTACCACGAAATCCTGCAATGCTCTCGCCAGAATAGCCGTAGAGTACTTGTACCTCTTGTCCCTTCGCACGATTCAATGTAGCCTTAAAAGTATCAAAGAAGGGTGGAATTGGGAGCCATTCAGTACCCTTATCTTCACACTTTACGAAATACCACTTCATAAACGTCGAACACGCAGTATTAAAGGTAGCCATTACTATTTTTCGTCTACGTGGGGAAATGCACGTCTGAGGCCCAGGGCTTGCAGCGATCAACTGAACACGCAGGGAAGAGATATGGCCAGCTAATAGCAGGAGTCATGTGACCGATCATACAGGTGGGCGGAGCTTAGAACTTTCTCCTGTACACACGCTGGGCGGAGCTTAGAATTTTCTCCTGTACACACACACACACCCACACACCCACACACACACGCACACACACACACACAAAGGAGAAAGTGAAACGCTAATTGAAACACGAGTTTTTGATAAACGAAAAATTCAAGGTGTGTGTGTGTGTGTGTATATATATATATATATATTTACAAATACTTGTAATAAATAAGTTAACAATAAACATATCAAATATTATGGTATCGAAAGGGTACGGTATCATAGGTACCAGGCACCTCGTAACGTTTCCTATAGGTGTTACGGCACACCTTTGTACCCCTAAGTTCCTTCACGCTCCCTCCCCCCCAGCTTCTGCGCCCGAAAATTGTGGGTACCTACAGTTAGTTGGGGCGGCCGGTCGCCCTCATCATCATCATCCAAGCACACTAGATCCTTTAACGAATCAAAGTTAACGACCCGCTGATTTGCCTAGTTGAGCGTGATACCCTTAGCCTTCACGATATATTTCATATACTCCCCCACTCTCAACCGTACCTCATACGTTTTGGGTCCTGTTGAGACAAAAGAGTTAGCGTATGCGATGTCTCCATACTCATCTTTGATCTCATCAGTCAACTCTCCGAGGAATTCACCAATAGGAGGCATGTATTCACCCTACCTCTCTGTGACTATCACACTATCTCTATCGGCGTACAAAACCCTCCGCCCAAGAGAATGCAATAGACCCCAAAGTTTGATGCGTGCTTAGGCCGTTGTGAAACTGGCTACAGGTATGTTTGTAACCCGTGAGGTATCTGTGGCCAATTCGGTATTGTTGTACTTCATTATGTAAGTATTACCTACATTCACGATCTCCATGACCTCTTTATAGGGAGCGTTGGTATAATCCCAGGCTTCACCATAACTTTGTGCCAAATGAACGTTCCCTTTGCCAGTATTCTGTGCAAATTTTCACCAAAGACTGTTTATTCACAACTTTGCACTAAAGCGCTTGCCTGGGTTCTTTACAATTTGGGAACGTTCAAGCTGTATACCTTCACGGTCACGGTAACGTTGAATATAAGCCGGTTTTTCATCTTCGGTATCAACTCCTCGCGGATATCCTGCTGCTTCGACCTTATCCTTCAAAAAAGCGATTATATATGGTGTGAAAAGGTTGGGTAGCTTCTTAAACTTCCACACCTCATGTATCGTCAATATTCTGTAGCCATGGTGAACAGCTAGATCCAGCTCTGGGCTTGTATATACACCTCCGATCTTACGCTAGTTGGTTGTATGATTACATTCCCCATTGTTCTCCTCTGCGCACTTCACGCACAAGGGAAACATGAGCCTATGATCGATAACGACGGGTAAGATCGGCATCCATAAATCGCGTGGGGAGGAGCACATCTACGAAAGAAAGGCCGACATAGTTCCCGTTCAAATTTGTTGAGAACACCTCGAAGGTTGGCACGTCAGGTCCCATCAGTTTCTCAGGTGCACCCACGCGGTACTTATTGTTTTTCATCACGTAAGGATATAAAGAACAGAAGTCGTAGTAATGGAGTTTCACGCCCTCCGTAGGCGGAAAGTATAGTATAGCTTGAAGGGATTTGTACGCCCTCCGAACAAGTTATCACCGCATTTGAGAGGATCCAGCACCATTGAACGCTTGATCGTGTGTATTTCTTCACGGTATTTTTCATCTGTTTCCATCCGTGCATCATGCTCATGTTCCCTCAATACTTTGTGAGTGAATTGGGAGCCTATAAGTTGATCGCGGGTGCGGGTTCAGGCAAGACTGTCGGTAGGAGATCTACCGTGGATATCTCCTACGATTCCATACTCAGGACAGGGGCATCCATGCCACCAGCAACCGTTAAAGGAGTACACAGTCTTCTCACTAGTGGCACGGTTTTCGCTTAGACCATCAACCCAAAAAACACGACCATTAACCTTAATGGGTACTTCCCCCGTGTTGCGGGCCTGCTTTATGTATACACCTGTCTGCTGCTGTATGTGTATGAGCCAGTAAATAGCCTTGTGCCATAACTGCGGGGATTTTTTCTGTGAATAACGGCTAAGGTGTCTTTAGGCATGAAGTTATTCTCGAACACCGTAAAACATAATGAGGTGATCGTGATTGCGACTTGCAACGGATCGCATTTGAAACGGTCTATGTACAATGTACATCCTTCTAAACACCTGGAAACATACTCTAAGCAAGTGCACATCATTATAAGGATTAGATTCATTAAAACTGTTGTAGTATCGGTCAAAATCTTCACGTTCATCTGCACTCGTACATTCATAGTTAAAGTAATGTTTAGGTGGAGGTCGTCCTACGTAATTTAAAGTTTCGCTAATGAGGAATGTGTAAGAGAAATATCCTTTTGAAACTTCAGCGGCTACGCCCATCACCTTGGGTAGCTTTGCTAATTTACAAGGTGTGAATAATGAAGTGTCTTTAAACTGTACATTACCTCTTACCTGCAACACGGAATACACGGTCAATAGTTACCGTGAAGTTGTCCATATTGAAGGCTATACTACTTTGAGAGGCCTGCATTATACGGCCTAATATATACTCTATATCTTCAGCTGCCAAGCGTCTGAATGGTATTACTACCCAAAAATCATCTACATCTCCGTCATCTGACCCGAACCCGAAGGACAGCGTCTGACTTCACGTTCGTCGCGTTCTGAAGGGCAAACTCTACAATACGTTCAACTACGCGTAGTCCGTGTTCAACACCATTGCTATATATGGATCTAGGATCAACCCTGACTATATACCGATTTCTAGTCAAGGCTGGGTGGGGTAGCGGTGCGCACCAACTCGAATGTTATGCCATCCTCACAGAACGAGAAGCTGCTGTGGCTGTGGAGGATGTACCCGGAATTGAACAGGAATAAGGGGTATATTTGAGGAAGGTACTATTGTGGGGGTTGTGTCGTAAGACGTAGAGGTTGGGGCTCTATTACTGGTGGTCTAACAACCGGCGCAATCCTGGCGCGCTTTATACCTGACGTGTGGGCTCTTCATCATGCCTCCGCTTTGAATTGGCGCGTGCTACAGGTATCGCTGTGAGGATTCGTCAGCGGGATGGATTCTGTGATCACAACTACATGTCGTCGGGTCATCTGTAATATCGATGATGGGTGCTGTACCTCATCGTCATTCACGGTTCTGTGGGAGAAGAGAAAAGCAAGACTGTAGAATATAAGGGTCATCACTTAAATATTTATTATATTTTGTAAATGACCCTTAGGAGTGTGACGTGTTAGAAATGGATTCTGTAGAAAAATTCAGGTTCACGAGCCCATCCACATGTATTATATCTGGCCCTACAGGATGTGGTAAAACTGTGTTTATGCTTAAAATCATTAAAGAAAAGGGAGAGATGTTCTCAAAATTTGTGCATAAAGTTATATGGTGCTATTCGACGTATCAATCAGTGTTCAACGAGTACCAAGATGATATTTTGTTCCACAAAGGTGTATATGACGTTAATTCGTTAAAGGGAAATGAACATACAGTCATTGTAATTGACGATCTCATGTTGGAGATGGATAAAACGTTTGCCGAGACATTTACAGTATTCTCCCACCATCTTAACATAAGCGTGTTCTTCATCAATCAGAATCTATTTTTCAAAAATAGATACATGCGCGATGTGTCGTTAAATACACAATATCTAGTCTTATTCGCGCAACGTAGAGATGTATCACAAATTGGGGTATTAGCCAATCAAATGTTCCCGAATCAGCGTAAGGAGTTTTTGGAAGTTTATAAAGAAGCTACAAGCCCGCGTTACGGATATTTGCTTTGCGACCTTCATCCGCGAAACACGTTTAGGGTGCTTCTAAGAACGAATATATTTCCAAACGAGCCTGAAACGGTGTATATTCCAGAATGACAAAGAGGCTAAAGAAATACCATGAATTAATAAAAATCTATCATCGACTGCCCGGGCAATGCAGCAGATGTTTGCTAAAAAGACTCCGACTTTTTAAAATGCATGTGAAATCTGTCTTAACGTTATAAATTGCAATGTATCAATGAAACCTCCTCAGAAGGCTCGCCTACGCCGTTACAAGAACATAATACGTGCACTCGCTCGTAAAAGTCAAACTGTGGGAAGAAAAAACGAATTATTGTACAAAGAGGAGGGTCATTCCTCCCCATCTTATTTTCAGTTTTGGGTCCTTTACTGACTAGATTAATATAATGAAGAAAGTGGTAGTGATTCCACACGAGGTGTATGCTTCACTGCAAAGTTCAAAGAATCCAGACACGGATCTAGATCCCCGTAAAAGCAGGCTTAAAAGAATGGAAAGCGAATTGTTAACCATTAAACAGTGAAAAACACCTGATGAGAAAAGAATCTTATACCAAGAAGCTCTGCAGAAATTTCTTCACGAGTACGAAAATTATAAGAATCCGACAGAGATTCCCGTGGTTATTAGGCACAGCACGGAACGATGGACATGGTGACATAGGGCCTGTGTCCGACGATAGAGCTGACCAACCAAAGATTAATGGGTCGGCCACACAACATATCGAGCATGTATTAAAAAGCACCCTCCCACATACATTGAGGAATAAAGGTTTAAGTCTTTATAATCTATTGAATGAGGATCCCAACATACAATGGACCGATACAGGTGAGATCATTGTGGAAGGAGCAAAGGTACAGGGATCGAATATCGTAGACATCGTCCATGATCTGGTGAGAAAGTGGGATAGGCCCTCACCATCAGGATGGAAGCATATTAAAGCAAGACTACAACAAATAAATGTCCCCAAAACAATGATAGGAAATCTGAACAGGTTAAAAGACTTGGAACATGCATCGCACGTGACACAATTGAAGACGCCATCACCCCGGCGGTAACACCTCTGAAGAGGAGAAAGAAGAGGTTAAACAACGATCAACCCTACCCACGTGCCTCTAAAATACGCAAATGGCTAACATATTAAGAAGACGCTATTATGATATTTCTAGCCCAGCCTCCTACGGAGGCGTAGATAGACTGTACAGAAGTGTTTACAATGATGGAGTAGGGAAAAAAGATGTTGAGAGTTTTTGCGGGCAGGATGCTTATACACTTCATAAACCTGTGAGAAAAAGGTTTAAAACAGCCAAGACAACAGCTGCTTCGATTGACTCTATTTGGCAAGCAGATTTAACAGACATGCAAAGATATTCAGTGTATAACGATGGTTACCGCTACATCCTATTCATAATAGATGTATTCTCTAGATATCTGTGGCTAATTCCTCTGAAAAATAAATCGCCTGAAACAGTTGCTAAAGCCACCAAAACGTTGATGTTGAAAGAAAAAGGGTTCCTGGCTATTTTTGTACGGATATGGGGAAAATTTATAGGCCGAGCTTTTCAGAACATGTTGACAGAGTTTAATATCAGCTACTACACTACCAATTCTATACATAAGGCATCTTTAGCTGAAAGAGTTCAACGTACCATAAAGGAACGCATGCACCGCTATTTTACACATAAAAACACATACAGATTTCTAGACATTCTGGAATCATTGGCCTCATCCTACAACCGCTCACACCATCGCACGATTGGGACAACACCTAACGATTTTAGAAAGAGGTAGCGCGCAGAGGAGAAGAGATGGAACACCACCACCACACTCTACACATTTCAAAATCAATGATTATGTAAGGCTGTCGCGTTCGGGAAATAAATTCGCGAAGGGATTTGAGCAAGGATGGACACGCGAGATTTTTAAAGTTAGGGCTATGAAATCTAAAGACGAGATAATGTTGTATTACGTAGAAGATTTGAATGGGGAAGAAATCGCAGGAGGCTTTTACCGCGAGGAGTTGCAGAAAGTGACATTTAATTTAGGAAAAAATGTGTTTAAAATTGAAAAATTTTAGGAAGCAAAGGTTCAGGAAAGAAAAATGTACCTGGTGAAATGGCTAGGATACCCAGAAAGCTTCAACACCTATATAAAAGCTGATGCAATAATGAAGCTTAAATAGTATGCAACATGGCGCCTAACCATTTCTACGTCACACTCCCGTCCTCCTCGTCCCTGTCTGTACACCCTAACAACACACTAGCCAACTTTGTAACAGAACTCCACGGACCCATTGAATTGGGTCGTGATACGTATGAGGTGGGTATATGCGAAATTCAGTTGAATACCCTTTTTTTAAGTATTGATTATAAAGAACCCGTTTTTACGATTCTTAGAGACTGTAATGAGTGTGAAAAAGCCGGGGTAACTCGGGATGAAACCATGCGTACCGCCCTGACTGGGGATGCACGGTATTACAGTACAGAAGTAACACTAGGACCGGGTCACTATGGTGAGGCCGAGGATGTTGTGAGAGACTTAAACGTAAGTTTAAAAAGCTCAAATCTTACGGGCGATTTAGTATACGAAATCGTAAACAATGATCCCCATGCATGCACTGTGGCCCTAAAATCGCAAGCTAACCGAAATATTAAAGACCAAAGAGTGTTCAAAATTATGACCGATGGACGATATCGATCAGTCATCCAAAGAGATATATTTTGCGAGGCACAACACGACTTGTCCAGCCTAATGTATCAGTTGAAATTGGAGAAAATGGTTGATGGCTATAAATCACCAGACATGTGCAATATTTACAGCAATATAGTGGAGCACCAGTTTGCTTGGGAAACCCAGGCACGCCTGCTGCGCATAGCGCACATCCCCAACCATAGAGGAAGGAGTTTGAGTATTACATAAGACAGACTCCTTCTTCTTCTTCCGCAGCTTATTATCCCATCTTTACATGGGGTCGCTGTTTTTGGTTCGTCTTCTCCACTCTCCTCTGTCGTATACCACGTCCTCCTCCAAGTCCTTCTCCCTGATGTCCGCCACCACACAGTCCCTCCATCTCGTCTTCGGTCTTCCTCTTCTTCTCCGTCCCGGCAACTCCATCTCCAGCACTCTGCGCCCCACATACTCCTCCTCTCTTCTCCTGACGTGTTCATACCACCTCAGCCTGGCCTGCTGCATCTTCTTAGATGCTTCCGCCACCTTCACTGTTCCTCTTATATGCTCATTTCTGACCCTATCCCTCCTCGTCACTCCACACATCCATCTCGACATCTTCATTTCAGCCACATCAATTTTTCTTTCATTGCTCTTCTTCATTGGCACAGTCTCCATTCCATACAACATTGCCGGCCTCACCACTGTTTTGAATACCTTTCCCTTCAGTTTCACTGGGACCCTCTTATCACAGAGCACCCCTGATACGTCTCTCCAGTTCTTCCACCCCGACTGTATTCTACAGTTTATCTCTCTCTCTGCCCCCCTCTGCATCCACTGTTGACCCCAAGTATTTAAAATACTCCACCTTCTTAACACGCTCTCCACTCAATGTCACTTCCCCTCCTCGGTCCTGCTGCACATCACATCTCATATATTCGGTCTTCTTTCGGCTAATTCTCATCCCCCTACTTTCCAACGCCTCTCTCCAATTTTCCAACTGCTGCTCCACCTCCTCTTTCGTCTCCCCACTCAACACAACATCGTCTGCATACATCAGGCACCACGGCGCCTCCCCTCTAATCCTGTCCGTCAACACATCGAATACCACATTGAAAAGGAAGGGGCTCAAAGCTGATCCTTGTTGCAGACCAACTTCCACCCCAAAGCTCTCTGACACACCCACGCTACTCCTCACCTTAGTTGTTACTCCCCTGTACATCCCCTTGATCAGTTTAACATACTTCTCCGGTACCAGCTTTTCCCTTAAGCATCTCCAAACTTCCTGTCATGGTATCCTATCATATGCCTTCTCCAAGTCAATAAAAACCATGTGCAACGCCTTCTGCCCCCCCTCTGTACCTCTCTGCCAACTGTTTCAATGCAAAAACTGCATCTGTCGTTCTCCTTCCCGGCATAAATCCAAACTGTTCATATGACAGACCCCATTATGTGAATGTCGCAGCTAATCTAATAATCAATATCTCAATGTATATATAAGAACGATTGAGTGAAAAAATTTCCCATTCGGTAACGGGAGCTTAACAGTGAAGCTGCACTTTCGACGCACTGAGTTGTAATGGACAGAAAGCCTTTCACAGTCTATCGAGATATGAGATACCAGCTTGGTAGTGGACTTGGATCCATTTTTTCAACCATACTACGTACGGCTCTCCCCTTGCTGAAGAGGGGTACCAGATACCTCGGAAAGAAAGCATTACAATCAGGTCTTAACACAGCAGAAGACATATTGGCTGGGGCTAAACCTAAAGAAGCTCTAAAAAGACACTTAAAGCGTACACGGGACGAAATCGTCAAAGATGCAAAGAGAAAAATGCGTGGTGGTGGGAAGAAGAGGGCTGTACGGAAGAAGGGATTACCACCACGTGGCATTAAACGTAAAAGGACATCAAAAAAAGTGTTCTAAGCGAATGAAACCTATGGTTGACCATTTTTTTGACTGACATAAGCTAAGGACATTGATCTCATGAATCATAGTTTGTTTACTACTTGTCGAGAGAGAAGGCACTATTTCTAACTCGCCATGGCACGTTCATCCATTCGTATAGTTCACAATGTTGTAAATCGGAGCTGTCCCTCTTTGATATGCCTCCAACTCAATTTCTATTGAACACAGTGACTTTATTACAATTAACCCTTTAAACACAATTAGTTCCCCGAGTGCCCCTATAGAATTCGTGATACCCAGCTCAGGCCCTTACTTTTTTGACCCAAGCTTGTGCACATTACGCTAAACTACGTACAGCCCATTCTGATGGAACGGACTGTGATGACAAATATGCTGTATACCCTGAAACAAACTACTTTCTGCACTCCATATTCAACCAGTATGACGTATATTTAAATCAGGTCAACATATCGGCAGGAACGGGGTACTACACCTAAGATCCTATCTGGAAAATGTGCTGAACTTTCCAAAGAAGCGAAGGATACCTTTTTAAGTGCCAGGGTTATTATCAAGCTAAAGACGAAAGTAGTATAAAGGACACATTTAAAAATTCTAAAAAGATATATGAGTGTTTTGGACGCCTGCATACAGACTTCACATTCCAGAAAGTTGCTTGTGAATGGGGTGGATATGAAAATAAAGCTCACCCGCACGAATCCTGAGATTTGTTTAAATCTGGATGCTGATCAAGAAGAGGGAGCAAAACCCGTTGTGATTCACATTGTGAGACATACCTCCGCCTACGGCGAGTGAAATTAAGTTCACCAAAACAAATAGAAATTGAGAAAAATTTAATAACGCCACAGTAAAATGCCCAATTAACAGAGCACAGATCAAACTATACACGTTGCCGGCAGGGTTGGCATCGAAACAGATAGAAAACATCTCCCTGGGAAATCTCCTAAAAGGATATTAATCGGAATGCAGGACCATGCTTCGGTGAATGGAAAATATAAAAAGAGTGCCTTTAAATTCGAGAATTTCGGCCTAAAAATATAACTCTATACGTTAATGGCTTAGCGTTGGGTGGGGCTATGGATATGGATTATTCATCAGACGCTGTGTTCCGCTTTGCGCGAGAGCATATAGTAATCTTGCCCTATTGCAAGTGATGTGATGAGCTCGGAATGGGGTAACGCAGAAAGAATTCATCGATCAATTTAACCTTTATCCGTTTGGCATCACACCTGACTTATCTGCTAGTGTAAATACACACTTAAGTCCACAACAGAGTGGAAACATCTCAGTCAGATTGGAATTCACCAAGCCTATAGTTTACTTCGAGTCACAAGTCCTAATAGAAGTAGACAGATTTAGGAGCGTTGTCACTGACTTTTAAAATGGATGCGAATACACTTCAGAGAGTAATGAATAGTAACGAATCACACGTTCCAAATTTATCGGTGTGTTTGCGAAGAATGAAACATTGAAATTGCCAACTACGAGATATTGCGATAATCTTATTGTGAACACAGATGTTATTGGTAGTGAAGGGATTCATTGGTTTGCAATCTATTTTAAAAATAGGGACCGCATGTACTATTTTGATTCACTCGGCATTCAACCCTGGAGTGACCCTGTTATTGTAAAATTTCTCGATCAGATGCATATCCCTGAAGTTGTATGGAATCCCTTCCGGCTACAGGATATTTCAGTAATACGTGTGGCATGTACTGCCTTTCATTTCTCATGCATATGTCACGTGGTAAATAATTTATAAATTTTTCAAAATTATATATTATTCGACCCATGTCACACTCAACGAAACGACGAAATGGTATGCAGACAGATAAAAAGCCGTTTTCCGATTGTGCGTACTCGTTGTATAGTATGATGTTTTGTTCGTATATATATATATATCTATATATATATATATATATATATATATATATATATATATTTGTAACCAATAATGTTAGTTTGTGTATTCTGTAGTTTAAGATGGTTATTGTACTAAAAACATGATTTCTTTCATTTAATAAATTGATGAAAATACATGTCTTCTTCCCCGAAAAAAAAGATCGAAACATAAAAAAATACTTACATTATTTCGTTAATGATGTGACAGTCGTTGGGTTGACTGCTCAGTAAATCTTCTACCTCCGTATTCAGGTCCACGACATGGGTTTCTTCAAAATGAAAAAATTGTATAATACGTGTCAAATCCTCATCGGACCTTAAAGGAGAAAGAATAATTAATTAGTTCTTAGTGAATTTTTTTTAATAAAAACCCAATTGTTTAAAACATATGCAGAGTATACATATAGTAAGAGTATTACAATGTGAAGATATCTTTGAACCGCTCACAGAAGTTCCTTTAAGAGAAAATGCCGAATAACATTTATTACGGAATTACTAAAATTATTTAAAACATGCAAAAGGTTGCTATAAAAAATTCAATGAAGCAAAACAGGACTTTAGCATAATATTAATTGCAAACTAATCTATAATTGCGAATACCTAAATGAAGCATTTTTAATGAGATGAGATGAATTACTATAACCCTCCATATATATGATAAAATAATCCAGAACAGCGCTCTTTCTCCTAATGACAGGCACATTAAATAAATAACCAGTTCGCGAATAATTGGCTACAGAAAATAAAATTACAGGCACATAATTACATTTCTACGGCAGGGTCTTGCGTCGGATCGTAAGGAGCGTCATGCAAATATCGTCAACGGTTTGCGTTGAAAATAATCCATCCCGGTCGGCTGCGCTAAAAAGATTAATTGTGGACAACGCTGCAATGTCTCCATCTTCATATAAATCCGGTAAGCTGTAAAGTTCTTGATTGATGACGAGGGAATGTTTATTCACTGGTGAAAATAACTACTGTGACTCCTAGCTGAAAATATTTCTTTTCATATGCATGATCCCCAAGCACCACCCCAAAAGACTAATAGGCGGTTCGTAAGTTTGATGATTGGTTGTCAATGTAACTGGGCGGGGCTATGTTAAATTTGTGTACCAATCGTAACAACTATATTACGGGTTCACGCTTTGGACGTCCTGATTGTCGACTAATGGTGTCTTTATCTTCTCTCCGTAGATTTAATGTCACATCGTGTATTGCCACTTGCAATCTCTACCTCGACAATATTTGCATTAATATTTTCGCCCATACTATTCTCGGTTTTCCCATTTTAGAACCACCCCTTTATGCAATATCTCTCACCCTCTGCAACATTGATCAACATTTGCATCTCTATCACGACAATATTTTACATTATTATTATTTGCGGTTATACTATTCGATCCTCAACTTTGGTTCATGTATTCGGCTTGACTTTTTACTTGCCAATTCTCGCGTAGGAGTGTCACTAAATTGTGTTTAGTCGTGAAAATGAATGTCTGTTTGGGCTGGTAGATAAATGGGCGCCCTAGGTATCCTAGTGGTTAAGACGCTGGGGTGCTGATCGGTGGTTGAGAGATCGAGTCCGGATGGTGAAATTGTAATTTCTTGGTACACACAATCCCCGATGAGCCGGGTGTACCTATGTGAGGTGTAGAGTAAAAGAAGCCAACTCACCACTTCATCAGATCAACTCGAGAGGAGGAGCGATAAAAATTAAAATAATAATAATAAACCTTTCCATTTTTTCATTTTCATTCATTCATTTCATTTCAATAACAGAGACAATGACTATGGAGAAGATACCACACAAACTACACGCAAAGAAAAATAGTTCGGATTCAACGTTAAACTGTAGGTCTAAGGCGGGTGACAAGCTTGGGCTTTGTCAAAATGAACAATTCAGGGAGAAGGAAAACCGATTTAGCTTATTATTACTACAGTAATTTGCACCACCCTCTATATATATATTGTTGCATTGGGAATGTGATAAGGAAACTCATTACTTAATCAAAGGCTAATTTACGTAGCCTATAAATAATTTGGAAAACAATTACGTGATGTTTATGTACATATTTATGTTGTTTTAACTTCATTATACTGAATAACAATATTCAATACAATAAGTAGAAAGGTTTTCTTAGGTGTTATGGGATGAAATTAGGCCAAATGAGCCTTTGCGGTCGGCTCGGCGATTCACCTGTTTCGAGTTTACCTCGTCATACATTTTTTCCCCAGAGATGCTTTCAAAGAAAGGAAATGGCAAAAAAGTAAATAGACATTTTAGGTGAACTTAGTTAAAATAATTGTTTTTCTTTTATATATATATATATATAAAGTGTGTATTGTTATTTTTGTTTTTTGCTGCCATTTGTTTTTTCATTCATTTCGGATAATAATCTGTTTTTCACTCCACCTAAGACCTACAGTATACACAATAGGCACACGGGGGGGGCGAGGTGGAGGGGTTATGTTTGAATGTAATCTAATTTTTAACAGTGATTTCGAAATAAAGTCAATAATATTTGTGTGTGTGTGTGTCGTCTTCAGTTTTTCGAGCATTAACTCTCTCTCTCTCTCTCTCTCTCTCTCTCAACTGGAATACTGTGCGCAGTTTTGGTCTCCATCCCTCAGGAAGGACATAGAAAGGTTAGAAAGAGTACAAGCAAGGGCTACAAAATTGATCCCTTCAATGAGAATGCAAAGCTACCAACGGAGATTGGAGCGCCTAAATCTGTTTAGCTTAGAGACGAGGAGGTTGCGAGGTCAGCTATTCAAGTCTTCAAGATGCTCAAAGGAATAGACCGGGTAGATTGCAGAAACTTATTCTCACTTAATGCCAATCCGACAAGAAATAATGGGTTTAAACTGGAACTAAAGACATTTAGGACCTCTGTCTGCGGAAATTTCTTTTCCTATAAAATAGTTAATATCTGGAACGAACTTCCTCAGAGGTTGTTTCCAGTCAAAGTGTAAATGTGTTTAAAAATAGGCTAGACAAAGTACTGAATACTCTCATAGTTTAAGATTAAAACATGAGAAAACTCTGCATGAGTTCGCTTGCACGGTGTCTCTGTGAGCAAGCTAAATATAGAGCTATTTATATATTCTCCACTTTCCTGTAAAATTTCCTTGGCTACTTTTCCAGGGTCAAGGTATTTTCTTCAACCTTTTCCGTACCTGCCTCTGGCAGGGAGGGAGCGGAGGGTGGGGAGAGAGCCTTCTACTTTTCTATCCAGTTTTCTACCACTGCTAGGATAGTTGAAAGAAAAATAAACTTGTTTTATAATAGGAACCTCCCAGAGTGGACCGAAAGGTCTTTGAGGCTTCCTTTTGTCCTTGTAACTCCTTGTAACTCTCTCTCTCTCTCTCTCCCTCTCTCTCTCTCTCTCTCTCTCTCTCTCTGTATAAATGGAAATTAGATTCAGTTAGATATATAGAAAGGATTGTCAAAAGTAAATAGACACAGTACACATTCAAAGGTGTTAGAATAAAGGAAAGCGTTTCATGAATTATAAGTAAATTAAATATTATTCTTAGAGAATATGTTATTGGAATAATGTACAATGTAAAGAGTCCTGTGTATTTCTTGTATTATTAATATTAAGATGAATGATTCCTTTTGCTACCCATGGATTAATTGTCTGCTGTATTTCTTTTATTGTTAATATTGGAATCGTTTAAATAATTAGTTCTCTTGCTGAACAACTTTAAGGAGAAAGTCGCTCTTGCCTTTAATAAATAAATAAATAAGTAGAAACTTCTAAATAAGTTAAAATAAATGGCGCAACCTGGCAACTCACCCTAATAAGGTATACGTGAACATAATTAAATTAAAAAACATTATTTGGCGACTCATCTAAATAAATAAATATATAGTGGTCTCGAGTAACCCCTCCATATATAAATAATTGGTATCTGGCAACTCACAACCCTCTATATAACCACTGCTAGGCCCCTTGACGCGCATAATGCGTCGGACTCCGGTGGAATAAAGAACTCTCTCTCTCTCTCTCTCTCTCTCTCTCCTCTCTTAGGTTAAGGCTTAGGTTAGGTTTCCTTTTTAGGGGTGAGGACATCCCACCTTCTCCCCCAAAGACCTCCTTCTCCTTTCTCTCCCTCTCTTAGGTTAAGGTTACCACTTTGGGGGAGATCATCCTCCCTTTTCCCCCCGAAGACCCCTCCTTCCCCTTCATTGCATAACCCTCCCCTTCATTGCATAACCCCCTCCCCTTTTGTTGCATAACCTTTTGCAACATTTATCAACACTGCATTGCGACATTGCAACATTCTTGCACTCGTCCATTTTTCGCCCATACTACTAGTGTCGGCAATAATAATACCTAAGTCTTTCTCTCCCGTCACAGTCGTCAATGTCTTGTCGCGCATAAACATTGTTTCTAACGAAGTGTAACGTTTTACATTTATCTATATTAAAGTTCATTTGTCAAATTTCTGCCCACTCGGGTAACTTATTATTAATATCTCCTTGAATCTGAAAACATTCTGCCGCTGTTCTGTTCGTCCCCCTAGTTTGGTAACACCAGCAAATTTAAAATTATGCTGCTGATTCCTATGCGGATGTCACTGATATAAGTAATAAAAAGAACTGGTCTCAGAACTGATCCCTGAAGCAGGCCGCCAGTTACACTTCTTCACTTATATGCTTTGCCATTAATGAACACTTTTTGTTTACATCCGATAAGCTAATTTTCGATCCATTTGAGAACGAACATTACCGTAAATTCTGTGAGAGTAAAATTTAGCTAATAATTTCGTATGGGACACTTTATGAAACGGCTTTGAAAATCGGAATACTGTATCTAACATCTACTGTTCTACTCTCATTATATATATTTTTAAATATTATTAAAAATGTCGAGCAAATTAGTAAGACAAGAACGATTACGTCGAAAGCCGTGCTGAGAATCTTTAATTAAATTATTAATTTCTAAGTAATTAACTAATTTGTCCCAAACGATCGTCTCCATAAGCTTACCAACTGCTGAAGTCAGAATAATGAGACGCCATTTCTCGGAAGCAATTTGTCCCCTTTTTAAAATATTGAAATGTTTTATTAGGATTAATTACACATTGCCAAAAGTACCTCACTTTCACTAATAGTAAAATCACGAAGTTTTAAATGATTATCATTGAGCATGGTTACGGAAGGGGAATGTGTTCATATTTTCATCATAAAAAACACGGAAGAGAAGAATGATTTAAAACTTCCGTCATTTGTAAATCATTATAAATTCGATTCGTTCGTTGTTTTTGCCTATGAGTGGACCAAATCTGCGAAGCTACTTTTATTCCTAACATAATTATATAATTCCTTCACATTCGTTTTAAAGGTTCACTATACTCGTATGTCTCTCATAGCTGCGCTTACTTTTTCCAATAAGTTTTGTTTCGACTTCTCAACAACTTGTATCTAGTAGTATGTGTTCATTTAAAGAAAAGGGGTAGGTAATGCCAGTACCAAGTGAGGGAAAGGGGGAGTGGGTGAAGGGAAACGAGGAGAGTGCCACGGTGGGAGTGAGGGTAAAAGAGGGGAAGGGGAAATAAAAAATAATCTCTCAAAGAGGAGGTGGTGGATGATAAGGGGAAAGGAAGACAAGATAAGGAGGATAGTGATAAAGGACTAAATAAATAAATAAATATAAATATTACTTGTGTGCGTGACGTCATAATGTGAACTTTAGCAGCCACCTGGACACGGGCGGCGGTGGTGATATGTGCGCGTGACGGATGTGTTTGACAGTCTACCATTTCCAATCAGCTGACATAATTGTGGTTGGAGCCTAATTCACGCTTCCCCAAGAGTAAATAACCACCTAACCCACGTGTATGTATGCATATATATATATATATATATATATATATATATATATATATGATGGTTAATGCTAAGATGATTCATCGAAGTATCCTCTGAAAGCATCCCCTCTTATCTCTTTTCGACCAAAATGTGGGAGATAACAAGGGGTAGGTAGAAGGAGGATATGATAAGGGAGTGGGGAACGTTATATATATATTATATATATTATATATATATATATATATATATATATATATATATATGATTACTAATGCCAGGGTGAGTCAAGCCAAGGCGAGTCATCAAAGTACCCTCTGAAGGCATCACCTCATCTATTTTCTTGATACTTGTGCAAATATAGGCCTGCTCAGATACGTGTATATGCTAGCACACACACACACACACATACACAAAATGCGTATAATCCATCTTCCAGCCCCAAACTCGCTTAAGTGTTTGTGTATGAAGGTAAACAATATATTCTTAAGTTATTGTAAATATCATTTTGTTCTTGACAAACTCGCGTTTCATACTAGAGCCAAATATCTTTTATAAATTTATATTAAAATTTTTAATATATGAATGATAAATTACCATCCTATTTTCAGGTTTTTTACTGTTCTGTAAGTTTACAATTCTTGTATCTTAACCTAGACCTAGGCAGATGTAGGCCATAAGTTAAAAGTTCTTTGGCCAAATTTTCCACAAGTCCTGTATAATTTGTTCGCTTTAAATATGGGACTAGGCTTTATCTGCTTTCATCCAGTAGTTTGTGGTTTAGTCCCACCTTAGGCTGAGTTAATCACCTTATTTAATTAACAGAATTAACACTAGGTACCAATTTACCATCTAGGACGTTTTGGCGCCGACATTTTGGCGCTGGACATTTTGGCGCCGCCGTTTGGGCGCGGAGCCGGTTTGGCGCCGCCGTTAATTAGTATTAAGTATTAAGTAGTAATACTTGGTTATTAACCTGAAGTGCTGTCTGTCTTTTCAGATAAGTTGTGTTGTTGCCCTTAATAGCATAAGTGTCTGAAAATATATCAAGTAAGAAAGGGAAACAGAAGTTTTCACATAATGGATATTTGTATGTGTTTGATAAATGTAGCAAGCGCGACCCTTCGTTACTTTTTTGGCGTGCGAGCAAAAGAGTCAGTGTATTATAAGGTGTATAGATAATATGGGTACTTTTCCGTTATCTGCCCCATTGACGATTGGTTAGGTTCAGTCATGATATTTTCGTTAAAACTAACAAAAATATCACAACTTAACCTAACTAATCGTCACTGCCCGGTTAGGTCAACTGTACGCCCTTGACGATTGGTTAGGTTAAGTCGTGATATTTTCGTTAGTTTTAACAAAAATATCACGATTTAACCTAACCAATCGTCAAGGGGGCAGATAACGGAAAAGTACCCATATTATATATACACCTTATAATACACTGACTCTTTTGCTCGCACCGCCAAAAAAGTAACGAAGGGTCGCGCTTGATACATTTATCAAACACATACAAATATCCATTATGTGAAAACTTCTGTTTCCCTTTCTTACTTGATATATTTTCAGACATTTATGCTATTAAGGGCAACAACACAACTTATCTGAAAAGACAGACAGCATTTCATGTTAATAACCAAGTATTACTACTTAATACTTAATAATAATTAACGGCGGCGCCAAACCGGCTCCGCGGCCAACGGCGGCGCCCAAACGGTGCGCCCAAACGCGGCGCCAAACGGCGGCGCCAAAACGTCCCATTCCGACCAATTTACACTTGGCTTCTTAGGGGAGAATTTATTTGAGAATAATGCTAGGTCTCAAATTTTAAGGGCCTATTCAAATTTACCTTACAACGGCATTTACATACTCCTTGGCTCCCAACAGAGTTCCCAGCTTCAAAAATTTTAAATTTCATCAGTTATTAAATTTAGTTTCATCTAATTTAATGTAATTTATGTAGGAGACAAACCATTCAGACAGCTTAATCTATAAGAACATCAGAAGCATGAGAGTAAATCAAAGCTATGCAGCCTCTCTAAGTTATTCCTGTTCAAATTAAGAACCAATCCACCCCAAATACATGATGCAATATTTTACTCTATTAGTACTATAATTGTACAAAAAATCCCAACTATTTACAAGGTTTCTCCTCAGAATATGTCTCAAATTACTCTTAGATCCATAATATTGTGTCATACATATGTAAGAACCCCAGCTATTAACAAGGTCCCCAGTTTTTATACTAGTCATAAATATCTCCATCCATTGGATTGTGTTAAACTTAACTGAAATTAACTTTCTACTATTTTCAAGATTTCTCTTTGATTAAAAAAATCATAAAGTTCTTTCTTAAAGCTGTCAAAGTACCACCATTCACCACTGTAGCTGGTTCGTCCGTCACCATGAAACTGAAGAAATATTTACACAGCTAATCTACAGGTTTTCCAAATTATTTGGTTAGGAACTGTAGTTTAATTGTTAGTTTCTAGTGAAAATAATTGTTTTTATACTGTATATCTACCATTTCTAGATATATTGTATAGTTCAATCAGATCACACTTACTGAACCTTCTTTCAAAAGAAAACATTCCTAACTCCTTTTGTTTTTCCCCATATCCTTTGCCTCTCAAACCATGGCCAAGTTTAGTTGCTCTACACTAAGCATCTTTTAACATATCTATATACTGTCAGAAATGCCATGCCTATACAATATATGAATCAACACACACACACACACACACTTTTCACTGAGGACAGTACCCCATATTTGAGTACTAGCAGGTCAATAGTCCATGTGGCAATTAATAATAATACAAACTGGAAAAAAATAAAGAAAATAACACAAGTGCCAAGAATATAAATATAAATAATGAAAATTAGCAATGTTGAAGTGAAGTTGAACCACAGACAAATGTTTTCATGCCATGAAATCCATAGCTTAGAGAGCATATGTCAGAAATGTTGATTGGATTGGATAATTAGAATGGTCAGTTTTTATTTTTTTGCATTAGACTGAATTGAACATTTCTTTCCTCTGGGAGGCTTGAGACATTGTAGTTAGCAGACATTTGCGAAGCTGGGCAACTTCCGCGTAACTTATGTAGGAGTCTGAAGCTCGGGATAATTTGAACCAGATACTTAAATTCTTGTACTTCCCTTATTGGTTCGTGCCATTTGGAAACTAATATCATCTGACTAATTAGAACTTTTAGGAATGAATTGCATAATCTTAGTTTTGGTAACATTAAAAAGAATATCATGGCAGTGCAAATACTGTATAATTCACATATTTTTAGAAGACAATCCAGACTTTTAACAGAAGGACTTAGTATTTCCCAAAGCTGTGTTATTAATAAGTTATTTAACCTCATATTTTCTACCCTGTGCAATGTATTTAAATGTTTGGAATTATTTAATCCACATTCAAACTTATTTTACAATATTGGCACCAATACACCGTTTTGTAAACCTCTTGCAGCATCTATTACCGAATCGCTTTCTTCTTAGAAGGACTTTCATCACACCGATGACATGCTTGCACTACTTCACCCTACTTTCAACTTTAAATGTATGTCTTCCTCTTGATCAATCACTCCAAATACTTAATTTCTTTTACTTCCTCTCAACTTTCTCATTTCTCTATAAAAGTAGAAGCCGACTCTTCTACTCTCTCAGTAAGAATCTTTTATTTAAATTCAGTAATCTTTCACATACATCAACAAAACCTATCACTACGCTTTCTAATTCATTCTCTGATTCATCCACAAGCGCAACGAGATCATCACTATAAATCAGATGCAACAGTTTTCACTCATACTTTACTAAATACAGATTAACCCTCTCTCTAGCATTCATGCTTTCATGCCATGCATTACCACACCCATATACACACTGAACATCCATGACAGCATCACACAGCCCTCTCATATTCCAGTATTAATAATGAACCGAACACTCAACTCACCCTTAACTTTTACACAAGCCTTACTTACTGTAAAACTAGATTTAATATCATATTTTAACTTAGTCTTACAAATATTTAGTTGCGGGTTTAACAACTGATGAGGCGATGCCCATATCCATTCATTTAATTGACATAGTAAAAGTTTCTTTATTAATCTGAAGAGTGGTTCTTCCGTAGTTCTGTAATTTTCTTATTACCTAGACATCCATTTCCTTCTTAATTTCCAAAATTTATCATCATCATCATCATCATTTTTCGTGTTAACCTCAAAGGCTTTTGCTACTCAAATAGAAGTTTTAATCAGAAAGAGGTGATCTGTTCTGTCTTTCTATTCTATTCTCTGTTGCATGTTAACATTAGACTAATTGACACAATTATTCTTTCTTACTGCGTACTTGTTATGTCAGGTATTACATAAGTTGGGTAAAATTAGTTATCAACTACAAAATATAAGTTTTATTCTGTTATGGCATAACAGTTTTGGTAGAGAGAGCAGCCATAGCATTTTGACCAAGATCATTTTCCCACAATGTGAGAGAGGGCGTATCCCAACAAGCAGCTTTTGTCTGAGGGTTAACAGACAGGATAAGTGGCCAATTCAGTCCATCCGAGAAGCCAACAAGCAGGAGTGAACATAACCTCATCACTAAGTATCCCGCACCCCTCTTTGCCACTATCAACAAATTAAATTTAGTTAAGATGTACGAGTTTCTCTCAAATATATGATCTTCAATTGCAAATACCAAAACAGAGAGAGCGGTGATATGGAGAAGGTAGAAGTGAGGAAAATAAATGATTGAGGAATGAAAATTCTGAGTCAATGTAAAGAATGAAAATTCTGAGTCAATGTAAAAATTTAACATTAAGAATAACCTATCTAAACCTCTACACTTAACAAAGCATCAAAAAGGTTTTGTGTATTTTTTTATGCAAGAAGAGGAGCCAAGGGCAAATGCCCGCAAAAAGCCCCCCTCCCATAGAAGAAGATGAGAGCTAAAATCAAAGTCCGGGGTTTTCGAGATGCCTAGACAGTGCGTTTGAAAGATAGGTCACAGACAGGAGGAAAGATGGATTGAGATAAAGTGTTCAAGAGTTCATCGGTTGAGTAGATGAAAGACTGAAAATACCGATTAACTCTTGCGTTAGACAGTTGGACAGAAAAAGAATGAGGAAGTGTCGAAAGTCTAGTGCTGCGTGCGCTTCTGAAAGGAGTAGGCATGCAGTTAAAGAGTTCAGAAGAGCAGTGTCCGTTATAATAGCGATAGTAAAGAGAGAGTGAGGCAACATTGTGGCGAAAAGAGAGAGATTGAAGGCAATCAGCAAGAGGGGGGTAATTAAGGAGACGAAAAGCCTTTGATTCCACCCGGTCAAGTACGGCTGTGTGGGTTGAGCCACCCCATACATGATAAGCATACTCCATACAAGGGCAGACAAGACCCCTTTACAGAGACAACAGCAAGTGAGTGGGGGTGAAGAAACTATGGAGGCGGTACAGCACACCTAACCTCTTAGAAGCTGTTTTGGAAAGAGAATATATGTGATCTTTCCAAGAAGGGTTACGAGAAAAGGAAACGCCAGGAATGTTAAGAGAAGATGAAGGATTGAGTTGTGTTGTTGAAGGTAAGGGGATAGTCGTGTGGAAGATTAAGACGAGTAGACAGATGGAGGAACTGAGTTTTTGAGGCAGTAAAAGACACAAGGTTTTCTCTGCCCCAATCATATATAGCAGAAAGATCAGAGGTCAGGAGCCCTATAGCCGTCCTACGCGAATCATGAAGTGACTGCTGTGAGGGACGTTTTGGGAAGCGGGTGGAGAAGTGAAGAGTGGAATCATCAGCATAGGAGTGAGTAGGACAGGAAGTGCGAATTAAAAGGTCATTAATAAATACATGGAAAAAAGTGGGGGAAAGGGCAGAACCGTGAGGAACACCACTGTTAATAGATTTAGGAGAAAAACAGTGGCCATCTATAACTGCAGCTATAGATCGGCCAGAAAAGAAATTAGAGATGAAGGAACTGATCGAAGGATAGAAACCGAAGGAGAACGGTTTCGAAATTAAGGATTTGTGTCACACTATCAAAAGCTTTTGATAGGTCTAGCGCAATAGCAAAAGTTTCACTGAAATCCCGAAAGGAGGATGACCAAGAGTCAGAGAGATATGCAAGAAGATTGCCAGTGGAGCGTCTCTTGCAGAATCCATACTGACGATCTGAAAGAAGATTGTGAGAAGAAAGGTATTTAAGAATCTTCCTATTAATTAAGGATAGATTCAAAAACTTTGGAAAGGCAAGAAATTAAAGCAATTGGACGATAGTTGGAGGGTTGAGAGCGGTCACCCTTCTTTCGGACAGGCTGAATGAAAGCGAACTTCCAACAGAAACGAAAAGTACCAGATGAGAGAAAAAGACGAAAGAATTTGCTCAGGCACGGTGTCAGCACAGAAACACAGTTCTTAATAACAACAGGCGGAACACCATCACGACCATGCGCCTTCCTAGAATTGAGCCAGATAGGGCAGAAATAATATCTTTAGAAGAGATTCTAATTTCAATCATAATAAAGTCAGATGGGGGGGGGAGGTGATGGAGGAACAGCATCGGAATCGTCCAGGATTGAATTGTAAGCGAAACTTTTAGCAAAGAGTTCAGCTTTATGCTTTATGAGGAGAAGAGACAGCAACTGTGCCGTCGGAATGGAAAAGAGGAGGGAAAGAAGAGGAAGTAAAGTTGTTGAAAAGGTTCTTAGCTAGATGCCAGAAAGAGGGAGAAGAATTAGAATTGGATAGATTTTCACATTTTTGTCTGATGAAGGAATTTTTGGCTAGTCGAAGAACAGATTTTGCACGATTCCGGGCACAAATATAAGCTACTGTAAGTGTGAAAGTCAGGGGTTGGCTAGCGACCGTATTTTCTGAAAGTCTTCTCTCTGTTGCGGATAGCATTAGAACAAGTAAAGTTAAACCAAGGTTTTTCTGAATTAGTAATAGGAATAGAATATGGAATGTACTCCTCCATACCCGAGAGGATCACCCCTTTGATGCGCTCAGCATACCCAGAAGGGCCAGGGCCACGGAAGCAGTAATCATTCCATTGGAAATCACAGAAGTACTGTCTAAGGGCTTCCAAATCAACAGCGTCAAAGTGCCAAAGGCGCCTCTTCTTGTGAGGATCCAAAGGCCGAATTGGAGCGATAGGACAGGAAACAGATATGGGATTGTGATCGGAGGAGCCCAACGGAGAAAAATGTTTAACAGAGTAAGAAGAAGGATGAGGGGTAAGCAATAAATGCAGAATGTTGGGCCTATCTCCAAGGCGATCAGGGATACGAGTAGGGTGCTGTACAAGCTGCTCTAGCTCATTTAAGATAGAAAAGTTGTAAGCTAGTTCACCGGGGATGTCAGTGAAATGGAGGGAAAGCCAAAGGTGGTGGTGAACATTGAAATCTCCTAAAATGGAGTTCAGCAAAGGGAGAGTGGGATAGAATGTATTCCACTTTGGAAGTGAGGTATTCAAAGAATTTTGGATAGTCAGTCGAATTAGGAGAAAGGTAAGCAGTGCAGATGTATTTAGTTTGAGGTTGGTATGTAAGCCGTACCCAGAGGGTATAGAATTCGCACGATTCGAGTTCGGGAATACGAGAACAATTTAGGTCATTGCGTACATATACGCAACATCCACATTTGGAGTGAAATTGAGTACAGAGAAAGTAAGAGGGTACAGAAAAGGGGTTGCTGTCAGTCGTCCCAGAAACCTGATTTCCAATGAGGAAAAGAAGATGAGGTTTAGAGGAGCAGAGGTGGTGTTCAATAGATTGAAAATTTGAGAAAAGGACACGAATGTTGCAGAAGTTTAAGAAAAGTAGAAAAGTGAATTAGACAGAGGTTCAGAACATCTCGAATGGGCGGTAGCAGATCCATCCCCGCTGCCCGGGTCTGCGTTCCCGGTATCGGCAGGGGGAGGTAGCCAGAAGTGGGAACATTTATGGTCCTCTCCCCAGGTGACTCCGAGGCTCTTGAAGATGATGCCATTTTTTTTTAATTTTGAAAAGATTATGTAGTGTGTAAGATGCATATGTATGTAGTGAGGAATAGGGAGAGAAGTGTGTGTTTGAGAGCATGCTGGACTGCTCACCACTTATTAATCTTTAAAACAAATCATGTTTTATGTGCATTTAATCATTCTTACCATGAATAATGAAAACATTTGAAGTTTATGGCAGGTATTATAAGGTAGACCTGATTAAATATCTAACATTAAAATCTTTGTTCATTATCTATTTCAATACATTTGAAGTCACAGTTTTATCTTCTATTATGTTAGTTTACTTTTGTTCCAATAACTTGTTTTCGGATTCACTAATTTCGTTTCATTGTTAAATACGCTTAAAACATTCACTTAAATAAGGGGATGAGAAAACCTGTAGTGTTTCTAGTTTTCTATTCTCAGAATTTATCTAATAATATTGCAGGGGAGATTTCCTTGAGGTATCAACTTTCTGTAGCATTTTCTGAGTTCTGCTTGAGTTAACCTAAAACTATAACACATTATGAATCTCTTGAAGAAAGTTATTCGAAGGACTTGTGTATTATCCAGGGTTTTACTGAGTGAAGGACTGTTTCCTCTATAACTGAAAAGTACTTTTTAAGTCTTCGCTTAGTTTTTCCATGTTCCCTGTACAATATTAATACTCTGGGATATAAACTTTCCTCTATCTTCTTAACATGTTGCTTCATGTGCGATTTCTTTATTAGAATAACTTTCCAGTTAATTTATTTTACCTGAGGCAAACTAAACAGTTTGCTTTAAATTTGCAGCTGTAACATGATTAGATGCAAGAAATATCTAAATACAGTATTCCTAAAGAATATTATATTTTCCAGGAATTAAATTCTGAATGTATTATTGCTAGTAGAACTGTGAGATAGGCCTATATACCAAAAACTCAAGATCCAGAGCTCATTACATTTTTATGAACAATGTGAAGCCATCTTGTCCTATTGAGGTTAAACGATAACAGTCTATGACTATATTTTGCAATAAAAAGTTTACAAAATTAGACTCTAATAAGAAAAAGTTACATCTAAATTGTCCAAATTTGACAAAATTTTGGACTTCTGTATCATAACTCCCATCAATGTCTCTCAAAACTGAACATGTCTAGTTCCTTTAATCTTTCACTGCATTCTAAACTTCTTAACCCAGAGATAAGCTTGGTGGCACTACCCTGCACTTCTACTGTATAGCTGCCTATAAATGAATCCTGATTGAATGTAGTATCCTTAGTGACACCAAATAAAGGAATTATATAAGCTACGGATGACTTCCTTACTCTTGTAACTGAAATTCCTTTTAATATTACCTAACATTTTATATGCCTTATTTCTCACCTCTAAACAATGCTTTGAAAATTTAAATGAAACTAGATATAATGGCAAGATCCTTTTCCTGACTAAAATCCTCTAACCTGTTTCCACGCATCTCATGACTAAAGTTCTAGCTATTTCTACCAAAGTGGATGATTTTGCATTTTTAATTCCATCTATCGTTTACTAGCCCAGGCAACTAAGCTAACAAGATCTTTTTGTAGTTTGTAAGAATTTGCTACATTTGTAACTGGGCAACTAGAGCCTACTTTTTTAGAAATTTAGAGACTTTACTACGTACACCTTCTCTAAATCACTTAGATATAAAATAAAGAGTAACTTAACAACTATATTATTGACCATATTATGAAACTTACAGAAGAAATTGTCATAATTTGATTAACAATTCCATAACTAACCAGAATATACTAGTTTATAAAACCTAATTAGGTTGAATAGGGGCCTATCAAGTTTGGGAAGCATGTACCTGCCCAGATTTAAGACTTATATAAATATCTATGCGGTACAATATTTACAGCTTATGAAATAAATAAGAGAGGCTGCCTTCAGAAGGTACTTGGACGTCTCACCTTCGCATTAGTCATCATATATATATATATATATATATACATACACACGAGGTCTGTTCAAAAAGTATCTGGATAGGGTGCTAAACATGTCTCTGCATGACAAGACAAGTTGAATGATAGAGCTGCACTTAATTGTGTGGCGTCAGTCCACTGTGATGAACCTATAAAGTTAAACGTGTTTTGTTTCGCGGCGATTTCTTCTTTTTTTTTTACTGTGAAGGTGTTGTGCACCATGACTATGCTCCACAGGGACAAACAATCAACAAGGAATTTTACATTGACGTTTTGAGACGTCTACGTGAAGCAGTTCGGAGGAAACGGCCGCAGAAGTGGGAGTCCGGAGACTGGATGCTTCATCACGATAACGCGCCATCTCACTCGTCGCAACTTGTCTACAGTTTTTGGCCGAAAACGCTATCCCCCAAGTACAACAGCCTCCATTTTCGCCGGATTTGGCGCCATGCGATTTTTTTGTTTCTCAAGCTCAAACAAACCCTGAAAGAACACCGATTCGATGATGTTGAGACCATTAAAAGAAATTCGACGGAGCAGCTTTAGGCCATTCCGAAAAGTACTTTCGAAGTATGGCTTCAACATTAGCAGGATCGTTGGGCAAAGTATGTGGCTTCAGAAAGAGCGTACTTTGAGAAAGATTAAGCCCCAAACCCTGTAAATAACATGTTCTGTCTATAATTGCATCAGTCCGGATACGTTTTGAACAAACTTTATATATATGCGTGTATAATTTCGGTCCTTATTTCCTTATCTTATCCCCCTACCCCCTACCCCTTATGAGAGCCTCGTTCGATGATTCACCTTGGCATGACTCAGCTTAGCATTAGTCATCATATATAAGAAAATTTATTATTTTTTTCTTTTAGTAAGCAAGTCTTATGTTTACACAGGTGTGGAAAAAGAGATAAGAGGTTATGACAATCGGGGGTATTTGGATAACTACCCTTGGCATTAGCCATCATATAATCTTCAGAATTCTATACCCTCTGGGTAAGCTTACATCCCAATCTCAAACTAAATACATCTGCACTGCTTACCTTTCTCCTAATTCTTCTGACTATCCAAAATTCTTTGAATACCTCACTTCCAAAGTGGAATACATTCTTTCTCACTCTCCCTTTGCTGAAATCTCCATTTTAGATTTCAATGTTCACCACCACCTTTGGCTTTACTCCCATTTCACTGACATCCCTGGTGTAGCTGACAACTTTTTTATCCTAAATGACCTAGAGCAGCTTGTACAGCACCCTACTCGTATCCCTGAGATCCTTAGAGATAGGCCCAACATTCTGCATTTATTTCTTAACCCTCATCCTTCTTCTTACTCTGTTAAAATTTTTTCTCCTTTGGGCTCCTCCGATCACAATCCCATATCAGTTTCCTGTCCTATCGCTCCAATTCGGCCTTTGGATCCTCACAAGAAGAGGCGCCTTTGGCACTTTGACGCCGCTGATTTGAAAGCCCTTAGACAGTACTTCTGTGATTTCCATGGAATGATTACTGCTTCCGTGGCCGGGGCCCTTCTGGGTGTGCTGAGCGCATCAAAGGGGTGATTCGCCCGGGTATGGAGGCGTACGTTCCATATTCTATTCCTATTACAAATGCAGAAAAACCTTGGTTTAACTTTACTTGTTCTAATGCTATCCGCAACAGAGAGAAGACTTTCAGAAAATACGGTCGCTAGCCAACCCCTGACTTTCACACTTACAGTAACTTATATTTGTGCCCGGAATCGTGCAAAATCTGTTCTTCGACTAGCCAAAAATTCCTTCATCGGACAAAAGTGTGAAAATCTATCCAACACCAATTCTTCTCCCTTTTTTTGGCATCTAGCTAAGAACCTCTTCAACAACTTTACTTTCTCTCCTTTCCCTCCTCTTTTCCATTCCGACGGCACAGTTGCTGTCTCTTCTCCTCACAAAGCTGAACTCTTTGCTAAAAGTTTCACTTACAATTCAACCCTGGGCGATTCCGGTGTTGTTCCACCATCTTCTCCTCCCTCTGACTTTATTATGTCTGAAATTAGAATCTCTTCTAAAGATACTTTTTCTGCCCTATCTGGGCTCAACTCTAGGAAGGCGTATGGTCGTGATGGTGTTCCGCCTGTTGTTCTTAAGAACTGTGCTTCTGTGCTGACACCGTGCCTGGGAAACTCTTTCGTCTTTGTATCTCATTTGGTACTTTTCGTTCCTGTTGGAAGTTCGCTTTCATTCAGCCTGTCATAAGGAAGGGTGACCGCTCTCAATCCTACAACTATCGTCCAGTTACTTTAATTTCTTGCCTTTCCAAAGTTTTTGAATCTATCCTTAATAGGAAGCTTCTTAAACACCTTTCTTCTCACAATCTTCTTTCAGATCGTCAGTATGAATTCTGCAAGGGACGCTCCACTGGCGATCTTCTTGCATATCTCTCTGACTCTTGGTCATCCTCCTTTCGGGATTCTAGTGAAACGTTTGCTATTGCGCTCGACATATCAAAAGCTTTTGATAGAGTGTGACACAAATCTTTATTTTCGAAACTGCTCTCCTTCGGTTTCTATCCTTCTATCTGTTCCTTCATCTCTAATTTCCTTTCTGGCCAATCTATAGTGGCAATTGTAGATGGCCAATGTCTACTGATGGATGCAATGAGGCGTATAATTATTTACCACGCATCGGTAAGGCTATCAATTTGTGATGCGTGATCTTTACGGGGGCTCCGCCCACGTACCCCCGAGACCTAAATTATACAAATGACAATAATGTAATAACGGTTACTATATCTCCGGGTACCCGGTCGATTCGCCGACGGACGTTTTCCGACAGACATTTTGCCGACGGACGTTTTGCCGACGGACGTTTTGCCGAACGGACGATTCGCCGACGGCTGTTTCGCCGTACGGACGATTCGCCGACGGCTGTTTCGCCGAACGGACGATTCGCCGAATGGACTGTCATTAATATTTCTATGACGAAACACACACACATGTTATAAAGGTTATTATTAAATGTTATTGAATTATTTTGTTAAAATATTAAATTATGTTAAATTGACAGTTATAGACGCTTGACGTAAAAACATAGATACCTTTTTTAAATAAATTTATATCGATAATACTATATATATATATATATATCTCTCTCTCTCTCTCTCTCGGTGTATATTGTATAATTTAAAACTCGTTTTAAACCATGGAATTCACTTTGACGGTGTCCGGCGAATTTGTCTACAACAATTAGTCTACATTTAACTACAATAATTTGTCTACAGATACAATTTGTCTAGAGAAACTATTACTAATATTATTTATAAAAATGAGGATTGGTTAGGTTAAGTCGTGATATTTTCGTGTTTTAACAGTAAACTAACGAAAATATCATGACTTAACCTAACCAATCGTCAAGCACAAACGCAAGACTTAAATTATTAAAGTTAACAACTAATTTTCGTATTTAAATTATATTGTTTTTTTTATTAATGACAGTCCATTCGGCGAATCGTCCGTTCGGCGAATCGTCCGTTCGGCGAAACAGCCGTCGGCTCAATGTCCGTTCGGTCAAATGTCCGTCAGTGAAATGTCCTCTGCCAAATGTCCGTCGGTCATCTGTCCGGCCACGTATCTCCGTAATAACGGTTACTCTGACCCGCATACATACAAACAGGACAAATTCTAATTTATCTGCAATAGATATCCTTTACTAAAATATGAATTTAAGTTAAATCGTGTATGCTGAATCTATTTCTGCCAATAATTTAGCCATACAACCAAAGCAAATATACTTTTTGCGTCCTATCCGTTGACTTGTCATCCTATCCGCGGATAGGACGTCCTGTTCAGAAAAAAGACGTGCCGGTACAGCACACCTAACCTCTTAGAAGCTGTTTTAGAAAGAGAGTATATGTGATCTTTCCATGAAAGATCACGATAAACGAAAACACCAAGAATGTTAAGAAAAGAGGAAGGATTGAGTTGTGTTGTTCAAGGTAAGGGGATAGTCGTGTGTAAGATTATGACGAGTAGACAGATCGAGGAACTGTGTTTTTGAGGCATTGAAAGCCGCAAGTCATTTTCTCTGCCCCAATCAAAGATAACAGAAAGATCAGAGGTCAGGTGCTTCATAGCCGTCCTACGCGAATCATGGAGTGACTGTTGAGAGGGACGCTTTGGGAAGCGGGTGAAGAAGTGAAGAGTGGAATCATCGGCATAGGAGTGAATAGGACAGGAAGTGCGAATTAAAAGGTCATTAATAAATAAAAGGAAAAGAGTGGATGACAGGACAGAACCCTGAGGAACATCACTATTATTGCTACAACCTCAAATTTTTGTTGAGGGATATTTAATACTTCATCAAATTTAAATTTCAAATTCTAGCGTTAATGAAAAATACTAATATAAAATTTTGAGTACGGCAGTTGAAACTCAAGGTTCATTGTGGAGATAGTCGCTCATTGTAAGGAAAATTTGTTAGGCTGGTCGCTTGCATTGGAGTTTCGACGTGTTTTTGCCTGAAAAGCCATCGCAGAGCTATGAAATAGTCAAACAAGGCGAGCTGCTCCCACGCCATTTAGGTGAAGACCATCAATAAATCTTTTTATTAGAAAATGACACCACAAATCGACGAATTTAACATTTTCCTGAAGGGAAAGAGATTTAAGAATATTATTTATGCTGGCAACTTTGCTGAAAAAGTCGTCGGATTCTGGGAAGAATTCTTGAAAAAAAATTAGCTTATTAGTCCTATCCCTTAGAGTACGCATCATCCGCTTGTATTTTTCTGTTAGTTTCTCTAACCTTGAAATCTTAATATCGCTAGTCCCAACATGCAACATGAATATATCGTATTTTGATCAGTATCCTTACCAAATTCATCTATGGAGTCCGTGATGTCGTCAACACGGGCTCCAGGATAGCAGTTCCTGCCGCAGAACTCCTTTAATTGTCCTCAAATAATGGAGTTACCAACTAGCCTAATCTCTTGCGTGTTATTCTGCTTTGGCCCTAAAACGGAAAATCTATTAGTTGTAACACTCTTTAGCAAAGTTTATGCTGTCCAGTTTGGCCCCATTTCGAACATGAAAAGGAAAGAGGGGCGGAAGAGACGACTGGTAGGGAATTCGCCGAACAATTTCCGCGCGATCTCCACCCTGGGTCAGAACTCGAGCCCAAACTTTCTGAAACAAAATAGTGCAGTGAGTTAAACCTAGCTGCCAAAACACTAAATTCCTCCTTCAGCACAGTCGCCTCTCCTCTACGTTGAATTCCATCTCGCCGAAATCACCTTGTTTCGTAGGTCTCGTCGGTTTAGCAAATCTGCAAACTAAAGGCTTAGAAGAGACAAACTTTTCACTACATTCAGAACAATCGCGAAGATTCGGACCATGTGTAGAAATGTTTTCACAAAAAATAATTTCCCAATCTAACAGGTAAGCAAAAGAGTCTTGCTTACTTTATGAGGGTATGAACGACTGTTCAGGATCGACCTGCAGTCAATCCCTCTGCAGCATCCCGCCTCATTTGCTGGATTTCATCCAGAAGACCCTGAAATTGGAAATCTTTTCCATCTGTCTTTACTGCTGCTGATTTTCTAAATCTTCTTACCTCATCATAGCTAGAAGTGAAGCCATTATCATGGAGAATGTAAATAATTTCTTTTGATCCGGAACGATGATGAATTTGTAGTGCCAAACCTAGTGTAGTCTGATTAAAGTTCCTTGATGCCACTGCCTGTATTGCCTGAGTCAATGATAGGGGTTTCCTTGTAATTTCACCTGTAAACACAAGTTTGGAAATTAAAGTGAGATGTGTTTACTGTAATCCTGAATAGCCTTTTCATTTGTGAAATTGTTCAACTTGTCTGTATGCATTTTCTTTCTAGACTCGAACTGGACTTCCCCAGAAATAGTTTGGCTCAACTCTGTCACTAAGTCATCATCATTGGCTTGTATAAGTTTAAATATCTCTGGTAAATGTTTCCTGAATAAAATCATACTTGCGCATCCTTTTACATGCCACACAACAAGACTAGTACCAAACGTTTTTCAATTCTTTTCATTAGCTTTGGTCGTTCTTTGTGATCAGTTGATTCAATGCTGTGCACAATCTCCTCAGACTTTGAAACGCATGGCTTTTTGCTGGCAGAATCAGATGAGCGTATATGTTCACAGTACAAGTCATGGATCTCAACAGAGTTCCATATTCTAGAGGCATCATTGCTTAGTGTATCCACAATGTACTGAAAGGCAAGATCTGGAGGCGTGCACTCCTTTTCTACCATTTTCGTAGCACGAGAGGCAGCAGCAATATTCCAACGTCCTGTAAATTGCGCGAAACAGTCATAGTGGTATTGTGCATCAGAGGCATATAGGTCTGATATACTGCCATAAATTCCAACGCGTACTGCTTGAGCTGTAGAATCTCCTCTCTCGTCACAACTTTCAAGAGTTTATCTTTTATTTCCTTAGTTTGACAATGAACCACGCTTCTCCCACGATCCAAATGTCTGTCATCTTTGGGCAAACACTCTGCACCACATCTAAAGCAATGTTTACGGAATTCAAACGAATCAAATTTAGACTTTCTCTTTTTAGGCTTTTTTTTTGTTGTTCTTTTGATCCCAATCGCTTACGTTCCCTCTGAATATGTGTTTGCGAAGTATACGACGAAACACATGATTTATGAAACTATTTTTAGATCTGGATTTTGTTCTAGTCTCTTTCTCAGCTCTAAATGTAGTTTGTCCTTTCTTGAAATGCTTGCAGAAATTATACTGTAATTCTTTTCTCCCCTCCAGTTAATAGATTTCCAGTTTTATTACAGTCTGAAAAGAAACATTCTTCTGATGATGCCATTTTAAAGACTCGCCTCTTCTATTCCAATAAGTTCTGGACAGCACCTGAAATAAAGAGAATAGGACTATCAGCAGTGGTAAAGGCCAGTAAAATAGATAAATAGACAAATAGACAACATAGTAAAATAGACAAATTCTTTTAACACAAAAAACAGAAATAATGAAAACAAATATGAAAATTCACATGTGATAATTGTCAATTTTCATGCCGTGGTGAATTCAAGATGGCTTCCCGTAGCCAAAATGATCATGAAAATAATGTCAACCAAATATTTATGATTAATGTCTAATTCATCCATAACAATAGATATGCTAGAAAAAGAACCAATTTCTTTAGGACAAAAGACTCATTTATAGAACCACGGAGTTCATGGTGACAATCTTGGATATTTGACTTAATAAAAAAACATCCCCAAGGGTGCCAAAGTGGCACCTTTCAGATTATCAAAGTATAAGTATCTGACTAACATTTTATGCAAAAACATTGTATTAGTACGAACTTCCACACCCATGGGCATTTTACTGTATCTGGCATCCTAACTATACACCAAGATCACTGACTTGTGGATTTGGTGTTATCTGTTTGGCTTGCAGAGTTTTATACACTTTATTCTGTAGCACTTTGTTATTACCATATCTTAGAAGTTGGAATTTTTCTTCGTTGAACTTCATATTGTTGTCTTCTGCCCACTGGAATAATGTTTCAATGTCGTTTGTAATTTTTCTATGTCACCTTCGTTCAATATTTCCTTGCATATCTTTGTGTCATCTGCGAAACATGATACAATACTGTCATTAATATCTCCATCAATATCTGCAATCATTATTATGAACAGCAAGGGAGCTAATACTGTAATTACTGTATGTACCTTGTGGAACAGAACTCACGGTTTTTGAGACTTCCAATTTAACTCTATTTACTACCACTCTTTGTGTTCTTTGAGTCAGAAAATTAAATATCCATCTTCTTAGCTTTCCAGTAATTCCTATATTCGTAAGTTTGTGTGCTATAATTCTATGATCACATTTATCGAAGGCTTTAAAGTCAGTATATATTACATCTATGTTTTGTCCTTGACACAATGTTTTCAATATTTTCTCCTGGTGGTCTAATAGCTGTGATAGGCATGATCTTCCATCCCTGAAACCATGTTGATTTGGGTTCTATAAGTTCTTTTCTTGCAGAGAGTAAGTAGTTTTACTTCTAATTATACGTTCAAAGCACTTTATAAGGTGGGAGGTGAGAACTACTGGCCGATAATTTCTGGGCATTGCTCTGTTACCACCTTTAAATAAGAGGACAATATTCGTGATCTTTAATAGAAGTGGAATTTGTCCTGTGTCGAGTGATTTCCTCCATAGTAAGTATAGCGGTTTGGCAATACTCTCTTTATATTTTTTCATAAACGTGGCACTCCATGTGTCTGGCCCTGGTGCCGAATTGTCTTGCATCTGTGATAAAGCCTTAATTAAATCTCCTTCTGAGAACTCTAAGTCTATTAATAGGTTTGTGCCTGGCTTTGTTCTTGGTTGGTTTATATCACTATCGAAAAATTCGTCTGGGTTTTCTACTTTCTTCTCGGACTTTGGGTTGCTAAACAGTTAAATTGTTCTTTAAGCAGTTCGCTCATTTTTCTGGGTCATATGTGTATTCGGCCTCCCCGTCTATCAATGGAATAATGCCCTCTTTACATTGCATTTTCCTTTTCGCAAAGAGATTCAAACATTTGTCGTAGCGTGGGATAAACTTTCCGATGGCGTCGAGTAAAATGTAGGTCCCTAGTTTTTAACCAGTTTCGTACGGCCGCTTCTGCATCAGGATCGTTTTAAAATTGTTTACCTCAGAGGTGTTCCTTCAGGTATGGAAACAAATGAAAGTCGCTTGGTGCAAGGTCAGGACTAAGGGAGGATGATCCATGACTTCCCAGTGGAACGATTCCAAAAGTTGGCGTGTTTGATTTGCAGTGTGAGGGCGTGCATTGTCATGCAAGAACACCACACCTGCAGTAAGCAACCCGGGATGTTTTCTTCTGATAGCCGTGCGGAGTCACTGTAAAATTTTACAATAAGAAGTGGCATTTATTGGTGTCCCCTTTTTGCATGAATTCAACATGCAAAACGCCTTGATGGTCCCAAAAAATTGTTGCCATCACCTTACGAGCTGATGGTGCAATTTTGAGCTCTTTGGTTCGTGGTGACCCCGGATGTTGCCACACATGCCTAACAAAATATTGTACTACGAACAACATTATTGTACAATGCATAATGCACCGGCAATTAACCTTGTAAACTTACTTTTTTAATAATCTTCGTATTTTGGGTTATTTTTTATGTTTTCTGCTACCTTGTTTTCCTCGTTTGTATTATCTATGAATGTTTGTCTGGAAGGAATTGTAGATCAGTGAATTGAAGAGTCCGAAAATACCTAAAGAAGGAATTTTCGCACACACGTACAAAAGAACTTAAGAAGTAAGAGAAAGGTCTGTCTAAAGGATTAGCGGTGACAAACAACAACCACATGTTATACATGTTAAAAAAAATCTAAATTTCTTGTGTAATAATTATTATTAAATATGTAGGTTAAACAAAAAATTAATAAAAGATAACCAAAGATCCTAAATTTCTTGTGTGTATTGTATATATATTCACGCAGTTATCCGTGATTCAAGGGTGGTCCATGACCGCGGATAATCCGGTTTCACGTTAACTCAGTATACCCCGCCGGTAGGTGGGTGGTGCAGCCGCTACTTTCCGCCACCGCTGACTGGCCTTTCACCTCACTCGCCACCATACACTATTATTCTAATACAGTATAATATACAATTAAGTGGTTTATACTCACCACAAGACGTAAAGATATGCGAAGCCACAAGCGCACATGTGTATGAAGAGCGGAGAGACCATGACTGAGCTGGCCGGCAGGAGGCGAGCTACGGATGTAAACACTGCCTCAAATCATGGTTAACACGGTGTCATATTCACGGACCAGAGCATAATGGTCACAATTAGTAAATCACGGTTAACCTGATTTACGGTTGAGTGAATCACAGATAACCCGTTGGCTATATATATATATATATATATATATATATATATATATATATATATATATAGGGTGTACATAAAGTCAGGATCTATTTTTGTGAAGCACTTGGAAATTATATGGACTTCAATCATAAAATGATAAAGTGGTAACATTTATTAAATAATTAAGAGTAGGATTCGACGTGACGCCCATCAGTATCCCTGCACAGCTCAAATCGTTCCGCAGCATTTCTAAACACATTCTGGAGCATTTGCGGGGTTATGTTATCTGCAGCAGTTCGTATACGTGTACGTAAGTTTTCAAGACTCGTAATATTCGTCTGATAGACGTGCGATTTGATAAAGCCCCATGCAAAGAAATCTAAAGGGGTTAAATCTGGTGATCTCGCTGGCCAAGGTCTGTTGCTTCCGCGTCCGATCCAGCGATTTGGAAAACGTCCATTTAGATAATCCTGAACAATTTTGGCATAGTGACAAGGAGCACCATCATGTTGATAGACGACGGGGATAGGATTGTTAGTACCGTCGTCTATCAACATGATGGTGCTCCTTGTCACTATGCCAAAATTTTTCAGAATTATCTAAATGGACGTTTTCCAAATCGCTGGATCGGACGCGGAAGCAACAGACCTTGGCCAGCGAGATCACCAGATTTAACCCCTTTAGATTTCTTTGCATGGGGCTTTATCAAATCGCACGTCTATCAGACGAAGATTACGAGTCTTGAAAACTTACGTACACGTATACGAACTGCTGCAGATAACATAACCCCGCAAATACTCCAGAATGTGTTTAGAAATGCTGCGGAACGATTTGAGCTGTGGAGGGATACTGATGGGCGTCACGTCGAATCCTACTCTTAATTATTTAATAAATGTTACCACTTTATCATTTTATGATTGAATTCCATATAATTTCCAAGTGCTTCACAAAAATAGATCCTGACTTTATGTACACCCTGTATTACAAGGAATCTGCGTAACTAAGGATTTCATGAAATCCCTAAATGTTCAGGGATTTCATGTAAGGTTAAGTCGTGATAACGAAAATATCACGACTTAACCTTACATGAAATCCCTGAACATTTTAGGGATTTCATGCCCTAGTTACACAGATTCCCTGCAACATATATATATATATATATATATATATATATATATATATATATATATATATATATATATGTGTGTGTGTGTGTGTGTGTGTGTGTGTGTGTGTGTGTGTCTGTTCGTTCTAGCCATAGCTCCAAAATGGAAGCAGTTACAAACATGAAACTTCACACACATATTGATTAGGTCCCGAGGTTGTGCACCTGGGTGTTAATAAATTAAATAATTAAAATTACTGGGCCCGAAGGCCCCAGCACCGCGATAAAACTACAGAAAAGAACGCAGCCATGAAAAGCTTGAGCTTCACATCGTGTCAAGATTTGTGAATCCTAAGATTTTCATGACTATAGTTTTACTGACCAAATAATTAAATCCCCAATTACTGTCGGTTCAATTATTTGGTCAATAAAACTATAGAAAAGAACACAGTCATAAAAATTTTGAGCTTCACATTGCTGCCCGTAATCTACAGGGTGGGCCGTAAGTTTCCATACATAGGAAAAATTAAACGTTTGTTTTTATGTTTCAGATACCCTAAGAATATGCGTCTGACGTAAGATCTTGTTTACTGATGAAGCAAATTTTTACGTCAATGGAGAGGTTAATCGCAAAACATACGTTATTGGAGTAATGCTAACCCTAACTGGCTGAGTCCGACGAAGATGCAAGGTGCCGGTAAAGTGATGGTGTGGGCCGGGATATGGGGTGACAGAATTATTGGACCAATTTTGTTAGTGGAAATCTTAATGCCGAAAGGTATCTTAACATGTTGCAAGAAGAGATTTTCCCATCCCTGCTAAACGAGGAAGGTAACTTCCCAGTTTACTTCCAGCAAGATGGAGCTCCACCTCATTATGGTCTTCACGTGCGTCGGTATTTGGATCAGCAGCAGTTTCCGGATGCTTGGATTGGTCGGCGTGGTCCTGTGGAGTGGCCTCCCAGATCCCCAGATCTCACCCCCCTTGATTTCTATCTTTGGGGGCACTTGAAGGCCATGGTGTATCAGGAAAAGATACGAGACATAAATCATCTAAAGGAACGTATCACCAACGCCATTACAAGCATAACGTCAATTGTGCTAATGCGTGTTCATCAACAGTGGGGAACACGTATTGAAATGTGTTTTCAAAACAATGGCAACCATGTAGAGCATATTATATAAATAAAAATGGTTGTCCATAACAAAATGTTTATTTTTCCTATGTATGGAAACTTACGGCCCACCCTGTATAATAATAAAAGGACGCGCGCGCGCGCGTGTGGTGTGTGTGTGTGTGTGTGTGTGTGTGTGTGTGTGTGTCTGTTCCAGCCATAGGTCCAAAATGAAAGCAGTTACAAACATGAAACTTCACACACACATATTGATTAGATCAACTGTACGCCCTTGACGATTGGTTAGGTTAAGTCGTGATATTTTCGTTAGCTTTAACGAAAATATCACGACTTAACCGAACCAATCGTCAAGGGCGTACAATTAACCTAACCGGGCATTCAATAAACCTACCGGGGCATTCAATTAATCTAATCGGGCATTCAGTTGACCTAATTGGGCATTCAATTAACCTAACTAATAACAGCTAATAACAGCCTTCGAAGTACAAAAAACATTCCGCCCGTCGGCTGGGATATTTTTGCCACCCGCACGAAGAGCGGGTTCTCTGCTAGTAAGAAATAAAAGGTTAATGCTATATTTAAATTTTAGATTCCTATTTCAGACTTCAAAGTTATATTACCAAATTTGAAATTTTATGTCTTTCGAGGGAACAAATGTGCATTATAAACATCATATGCACACATAAACACACTGAAAACCTACCATTTATCATTTTATATAAATGAATTATTCGCATACATGAATCATTAAGTCATAAAAGGCTAAAGTTACCTCCAAATTTAAGCAAAACAGAAATAAAAGAAGCTGAAATTTAATACTGCATTCAACAATAACCAGGAAAATACTTGAAAATGTTGCTCCCATGAAGGCCGTATGTAGGCCGTAAATTATGTACACAAAATGTCCCGTATTTTAAAGTCAGACGCTGTCCAATTAATGAAATTATAGGGAAACCTTGTTATAACTTTTCATATGAAGCTAAATTTATGTATCAAATATGTCCTGTAAAGCTTATTTTATTTCTAAAATAATGGTCACAATATAGCGGACATTTTAAGCGTTGGCGTCACAAAATTTTCATTAAGGCATTCCATTAAATACTTTCTTCGTTTCTTCTCTCTCTCTCTCTCTCTCTCTCTCTCTCTCTCTCTCTCTCTCTCTCTCTCTCTTTGCGTATAAGGTTTTCACGCTGTCTTAAATTTGGTAAATAAAAAATGCAGACTTTAATCTGCATACATGTTTTACGCTCCTCGTGACAACATATTACTAATCATAGTGCTGACATCTTGCTTATAGTGTACATTGTTTAATATTAACTTTAATTTTACACACACACACACACACACACATACATATATATATATATATATATATATATATATATATATATATATACAGGGTGTCCCATAAGTCCGGCATCAAAGGAAAAATAATAAAAAAAGGTAAAACGAAAGCTTTTGTTTACAGAACGTGCTCAATATGTCCACCATTGTTTTCAATACACAAATTCAGACGTGATACCCAGTCAGCAAGCACACGGTGAATGATGTCAGGAGTAATGGTGTTACATGCCCCAATAATGCGCTGCCGCAAATGTTCAACACTCCTAATTTTCTCTGCGTATACCAGCGCTTTCAAGTGGCCCCAGAGATAAAAATCTAGTGGCGTGAGATCCGGGCTTCTAGCTGGCCACTCCACAGGCCCTCGACGTTCTATCCAATGACCAGGGAATTGTTGGTACAGGTATTCCCTTACTTGGGTGCTGTAATGTGCAGGAGCGCCGTCTTGCTGGAACCATGTTGGGAAATTTCCTTCTTCGTTCAAGACACTGGGAAATGCTTCTTCCTTGAGCATACGTAGGTAGGTGCCTCCAGTGACATGTTCATGACAAAAAGAGGGCCTATGATGCGATCCTTCCAAATGCCACACCATACCATCACCCGAGATGCACCTTGTTCTTTTGAAGAGGTATACCAGTGAGGGTTGTGTTGAGAACCAGTAGCGGGTGTTCTGTCGATTTACCTCACCATTTCCATAAAAAACGGCCTCGTCACTGAAGAGAATGGTGGACGGGAAATTGGCATCCCGAGCATATTGTTCCATAGCCCATTCACAAAATTCCATCCGCCGGTCGGGATCATCTTCGCTTAATTTCTGTAGGATCTGAAGTTTATATGGTTGCCATTTGTGAGCCTGAAGAATGCGATGGATGCTACTTTTCGACACTCCTGTCTCGGCGGACAATCGCCGAAGAGACTTATTGGGACTTCTGTTAAAATGAGCCAGGATAGCAGTCGCTGTATCATCGTCAGTGGACCTCCTTGAAGGTCCACTGCGTGGTTTATCTTCTATGGATCTTGTTTCCTTAAACTTTGCAACAAGTCTGCCTACACAACTCTGTGTTATTGGCTCGCGGTCTGGATGCAGTCTGTTAAATTCAGCAGCGGCCTCTCTTTGACTCCGATTTCCTATGAGTAGAATTATCTGGATTCGTTCTTCCTTGCTCACAGACATTATGGCCTGTAGAAAGAGAAAAATATGAATTATGGTTTGTAGAAATAGAAAAATATGAATTTCTCCTATGATGCCGGACTTATGGGACACCCTGTATATTAAAAACAAAATGAAAATCAAATAATTGAGAAAAATAATTTTAAAAAATAAGGGATGAAAGTTAAGACTGCTAAAAATAAACAATAAAGATCAGAAAAGGCATAAGTTAAAGAGATCCAAACGTTGTTGTACGCAATTAGGCGAGCGGCCAGACCCCGATTTAAACAATTTTAATTCCCCCCTTGTACAGAAAGTTGTAATATAGTTTTTGTTAGTCCTGAGTGTTCAGTGAATACATTTGTCAGTGTTGTCCTCAGTTTTTGATGTGCGGTTGCCATGGAAACGCCAATATAAACAAACACCTAAAAAATACCTGAAACTTTATTCAGATGATAATTTGTTTTAGTTTCGAACTGAAATACTGATAACTAATCAACCTCTCCTGTTTATTGTAAGTGTTTAGTATCTAGATACACAATTGAATTATCACATTATAATAAAACGTAATACAGTCATGTATTGTTATAGGTTTGGCCCAGTTTTAAATTTACTTCCTCTTTTTATTATCACAATATTAGAATAAGACAAATGTGTGCTGTGACAAATTGTGTAAATGTGTGGTATTGTTGAAAACCACAGTTTAATTATTGTTATTTTTATTTCAGACGATCATCTATATGAAGCATGGCAGAACCTGACTCAAGTTCATTAAAATTTGTACAGGCGAAGAAACAGGCTGTCAACAAATTGGGAGAAATGCGTTATGTGTCACCAGAGTCGCAAAAAAAACTGGTTGTACCCACAAAAGGGGTATTAAAACATTATTGTCAACATCATTGTTACGGCAGGATGACCTTTTACAAAGACTTGAATCTGAGTTTGATGACCTTACAAAATTACATAGTATGTCTTTACATATCATCGTAGCTGTTATCAATCATTTACAAGTAAGAAAGACATTTCTTATGTTAGTAGAAAATGTAGCATGCATGATTCTGCATCACATGGTACTGAAGAACAAAGTGTTCGCACACGAGCTCAAACATCCAAGCTTACAGATTTTTCAATGTGTTTAATATGCAACGGCGAGAGAGGGACAGCATACATAAGGCACAAACAACTACGTGTCAGAGTAATCTCTATCAAGCAGCACAAGCTCGGAAGGACATTTCTATGCTTGCCAAAATTGAAGGAGAAGACCTCATTGCAGCTGTTGCTGTTCACCACAAATCCTACATGGCAAGCTACACAAGCAAGCATAACATCAGTGCTTCAAGGAAAATGGAAGAAGGAGAGAACATATACGAGAAGGCATTTATGGCACTAGTAGGAGAAATAGATGTTAATCTACAACAAGGAAAAGCTTATAAGTTGAAAACCCTGCTACACAAATTCCAACAGTTGTTATATGACCACATTGATACCCAAGCATACCGTGCAGAAAAACTTCAGCGCCGTCTCATGAAGCATTATGGTGATAACATTGTTATTCGTGCCCAGCGAGGACAATCCAAGTCAAGCATTGTTGTCAGTAGCAGTGTCAGTTTAGGAGATGCTGTCAGAGCCTTTGCTCATACACAAATACCGCTATCGCCTCCTGAACATGGATTCAGACCTCACCACTCAACCACGACATTACTTCTCACGCAGCACATCATGGATGGCATCAACTCCAGACGACTAGCTCAACGTACACTATTAGCAACAATAGACATTAGTAAAGCATTTGATGCTATCCCACGCTTCCCACTCATAAACAAAATACTCAACACAAACATGCACAATAACACCAAAAGGTGGCTGAGCAACTATCTTTCAGGAAGATACTCACATGTCACATTTAATGGCAAGTCATCCAAAAACAAGCCTTTTTCCGAGCGGGATCCCTCAAGGCTCTATTCTCTCACCAACACTCTTCAACTTATACATGACATTCCAACACCCATAGATAACAAGCTTACCTTATCATCATATTCAGATGACATCACTCTAACATCCACCCACAACAACATAGACACCGCTACAAATAACCTACAAACATACATAAACAGTATACAAGACTGGCTCACACACAATAGACTCAAAGTAGCGCCCACAAAATCAACTATCCCCTTGCTTACAATCAACACAAAAGAACACCAGGTAATTCCACAGCTTACACTAAACAACACCAACATTCCACACACTTACAGGACCAAAATACTTGGGGTCACATACAACACATCATTATCTTTTGCAAACCACATTTAGGACAAATGTACGTCAAGATTTGACAAGCTTAGGGTACAAACAGGCACAAACTTTGGACACCAGCAGGAAACAACATCACTCATATACAAACAATATATTCGCTCAGTTATGGACTATGCTAGCCCATGCTGGGCACCCATTATCTCAAACACACACATAAACACCTTACAGACAATACAAAACAACGCACTTCGTATCATTACAGGATGCACTCAAACAACACCAATAGAACACCTGCACACAGAAACAAAAATATTGAAAGTTAGGGACCATTTAGATATGAGGGGAACACAATTCATGGCAGCAGCGACAACTAACACACAGCACCCTTGCCACTACATGTACAATCATGCACCGACACCTCGCACCATTAAGGTAACACCAGAAAACATTACTGTATAACCAAATACTCCATTCCATACCACGCCCCACAGACATCACACAGTACAGAAAACACATACACACACACCTAACCCACAAAGCACTGACACGACTCGGTCCGAATGCTGTCGTAGGTGCGAAGCCACCACCCATTAACAGGTCAGAGATCAGCCTGAGCAGATCGGATCGAGTTAACTTAGCACGATTCCGATGTGGACATCACCCCAACTTACGGACATATAAGCACAGACTAGACAACTCCACAGACGACACCTGCCACCTGTGCCAGGACACACCACAAACAATTGAACACATTATGACCGACTGTACCGTTCTAGCACAACAACGAACACAACACAACATCACTAGTGCACTGAACCTCTGGTCCACTCCGGAGAGGGCGATCGGTTACCTGCGTGCCGCCGGCTTGCTCGATCAGGGTGGGCTGATCGGCTAAATAACAACAACTGAAGCAAGATTTCAACTCTAATGAGATGACACTTGGTTCTGCTGAGGAACAGTCAAATGTTCCAGTGAATTCAAAAAGCTTACTTCATTCTGCCATTGGTATGCTTAGACAAGAAATAGCACAAATTGAAAAGCCAACTGAGTCCTACACAGCTGCTGAAATCGGCCTGAAAACATCTGAAGAATTTGTTCCAGCACTTTTACAGAAGGCGTTTCTCTGGTTGCTGAGCAAAGAGACATTTGAATAGTGTGATTCAAATTACCACCCAGCAGAAAAATTACAACATAGGTCTTAGCTCTTGCAGAAAGTGTTATTAATAGCAGTGACAGCAATATTATAAGCCCCTTTCATCTAGGACTTGCAGCGTAACTCCATCATGATCATGGAAAACGAGATATAATAGACACTCTCCATGTCCATGGTTTCACCATAAGCTATGATCATCTTCGACGTTTTTTAACTGCCATAGGAAAAGATGAGCTTAAAGAATGCAAGATCGCATATACATACCACATGACATGGCTTAGTCTCACGACAACATGGAGGAAAGCTGATTCAAGAAGGTGACGACAATATTGATATCAACTATGCAATCATTGATGGAAAGGGAACATTTCATTCCATGTTCCGTGTTGTATTTCAGGAACAGGCTATTGATACAGTTGGGACTGGCCTGGTCGACAGAGTGAAGATTGGCCAAGAAAAGTCATTGTCTTTCGACTGTAATGATGCCAAAGCATTGAAGAATGTACTGCATTATGAAAAGCCCAGGAAACGACCAGAGCCTCCTCGCCATGATGATGCGAAGATCAAGGTGAAATCATACATATTGCTGGATCAGACATGCAGGTAGCGGATCTTGCTTGGATGTTTCTGAGAGCGATTCCGCGTGGTAACCTTTCTGTTCCTCCATGTATTGACTACAGTACAACTGAAAAAGTTCCCTTCTGGACTAGATACAATGCATCGATGACAAAAATGCAACTCACTCGCACAGTTGCCCTTATGCTCCAGTTACAGATGTAAAGCCTGTCGATCTATCAGCTGTCTACACAACAATGATCAGAAGTCAAGAAATGACAAAAGCAATGGGACAACTCAGTACAGTCCTAACTATGGACCAACAGCTCAATGCAGTGGCCCAACAGGTGAAGTGGAGCAAACCAGATACCATAGTGCATGCTGCTTCATTGCTGCCACTGAAAAACTATGGGGAAGTGGCGGACTGAGGGATCTGCTAGTGGATAGTGGGACTTATGCCCCAAACACAGCTGACATGATGCTTGCTGGGAAGCAGTTTCACAGATCTGTCCGTGGTCTAACCCTTTCATTTGAGGAACTGATACAGCTGTTCTTGACAGAATTTGTGAAATGGTGTGGTGCCGACCAACAAAGACATATCCCAGATGAGGTGTGGCAACAGACTGAGGATACCTATGAAGCGATTCAGAATGGCGGTGATCAAGAATCTGCAGATGTAGCAAATGAACTGAAGGATCGACTTACGCATGATGTTCTCCCACTACTAAGTGAATTTAAACAAGAACGTAGTGCAGACTCACCCACATTTAAATATTGGTCAATGTTGCTGGATGCAATTCAAATACTAGTGAAATACATACGCAGTGAACGTGAAGGTAACTGGTCATTACATCTGTCCTCACAACTTGCAATGACGCCATACTTCTTCGCTGCAAACCGAATTAATTATGCACGATGGGTACCCATTTATCTCCTTGATATGATGGAACTTCCTGAAGATGTCTCTCAAGCATTCAGTGATGGTGAGTTTGCAGTTCGTCTGTGACCAGGTCGTTTCACTGGTATTTGGAGTGACATGGGTACTGAATCAACTGTGACACGAGATACCAAGAGTAATGGGGGTGTTGTTGGGCTCACCCAAAGGAACCAGCCCTTCTCCGCTGGATGTTCACTAGAACGTCACTAGGAGAATATGCCCAGAGTATGAAAGAACGTACTGGAATAGCTGCTGAAGATTGTTCTATATATGAGCAAGTAAAACCCTCTGCTCTCAAGCGAGATGATGATGATGTGAAAAATATGATCAACCATCTTGAAAACAATACGACCAATCCATTTCAGCCAGATGTCCACCCAGATGGGAAACTGTTGAACATTTCCAGTGGAGTCATTGTTAACCAAGATGTACAGAAGTCGCTATTATCTGCCATCGATGCTGGTGAGAAGGAAATGTACGAATTTATTGGGAGTACCTTATCCACTGGAGGTAATCATAGCTTCTACAGTCCTCTGACTAGATCCAAAAATAAGACCTTCACTGACATGACTAAAACTACATATGTATTGATCCAAGGCAAGAAAAAGCTGGTTAATATCAGTGCTGAAGTGGTGTTTCGTAGAGCACTTAAAATCTCACAGGCACGGCCAGACATAACAATGATTCATGTATTGAGGCAGCCAGTCATATCCATTCCAACATGCTTGTTTCATGAAGATGGTGCAATGAGAAAAACACATAAGGCTGAGTTGACGCACATATTGGAAAACAAGGTAGAGGTTGGTCCTAGTCCAACAGCTACTGATAGTGCAACCTGTGTCTACATCAGAGATGCCATGGCTGAACTACAATCAATGACAGGCAGCAGCAACACATCTACATTTGGCGAGCTTGCCAACAGATACATGACTCGGCTGTTGACTTGTACGCATAAAGTTACATTATAATAGATGTGTTCGACCAGTATGACTATAAAGACTCAATCAAAGTTGAAGAACGGAGCAGAAGGCTAGCAACTGCAGGTGGAACTAAGCAATATCGGGTGATGTCCGGACGCCCACTTCCGCCATGGCAGAAGTTCATGGATCTCTCATCGAATAAAGTAGCATTGACTGACTTCTTGTGCAACTACATAACTGAACATGCACCAAGAACACCAGAACTTGCTGCACACCACGAACATAAGATCTACCTTGCAGGTGGGTTCAATGATAGAGAAAAAGCGGTCTGTGTTTCTAGCCAAGGCGTGACACCAGTGGAAGATCTGTTTTGCTCACATGAAGAGGCAGATACAATTATGCTTTTCCATGCTATGAAGGCAGATGAGGAATTTTCTGCTGCCAATATCCAAGGAAGCATAGTTGTCAAGTCACCTGACACAGATGTCCTCTTGCTAGCTGTGCATTTTTTCCTCAAATGCAAAGTACATCATCTTTCTGGGTAGAAACAGGAAAGGTGACTGCTACTGCTGATCTACATCGTCATATTCCTGTTCCCAGCATATGCAATGACTTAACTCCTGTGATTCCTAGTCTACTTCCCGCCATGCATGCTTTGACAGGACGTGATAGCGTCTATCATTCTGTGGCATAGGAAAAAAGAAAATGTGGAAAACCATGGAGTCATTGGAGAAGAAAGGTTCGATTCCACTCCTTGCTAGTTTGGGTACTAACAACACAATTGAGGCCGAACATGCAGCCAATCAGTTTGTTGCTGCTCTATACGATCCAAAGGATGTATATAAAGAAGAATATAATGACTTGAATCTTCTGAGAGTCTGCCTTGCTGACAAGAATGTACCATTATACAAACTACCTCCCATCAGAACCTAGCTTTCTTCAACACTTTAAGAGAGCATCATTTCAGACCCGCATTTGGATGTTGGCTCACGTTGCTAAACCAGATATGTCTTCACCAGATGGAAATGGGTGGCAAAGAGTGGGTGATGAATTAAAGTTGAAGTTATTTGCTGGACCAACAACTGCAGAAGTATTAGATGAGCTTCTGCGCTCATGCCGTGAACGCAGACAATGTAGTAAGAACTGCAGTTGTGCAACGAATGATATGGCATGCACAGAGGAATGCTTCTGCAAGGCTACTGAGGACTGCATGAATGAACAAACCCATCACAAATCACCCCTGGATGAGCTAGATGAATAACCATATTATAGCATTGTGCATTAATAATTAATTCACTGGTCAACAAAATTGTTTTTTTCTGTCACAAGTATTGAAGTAGGTGAGCCTAACAGTATTTTTTACGCTGAATTCGAATATGTTGTTAGATTTTCTCCATTACGCAAGGTTTTTATGTGGCACACAGTTATATTTTAAAAAAATGTATATTTCTATATTAATGCATGGCTTTTGTACTTACCTAAAAGGTGACATTGGTTGATTTTCTGCTGTATTTCGCCTGTGGAACATCTCTCTTGAGGGTCCAGCAGTAGTCAGCCAGCATACTTGGGCTCTACTTGCCCTGGTACCGCTTTTCTATGTTGAAAATGTCTTGATGAAAGCGTTCCCCGTGCTCGTCACTGACGGTGCCAAGGTTTTCAAGGAAAAAGTCCAAGTGGGAGTGTAAGAAATGTATTTTTAGGGACATATTACATCCCATAGCTTTGTAGGCCTTCAAAAGATCACTCACTATTTCATGGTAGTTTTCGGCCTTATGATTTCCCAAAAAATTCTTAATAATATTTTTGAATGATTGCGACGCAGCTCTTTCCACTTCATTCAGCTGATCTTCAAATTGCTCATCATTTATCAACTCCCTTAGTTGAGGACCTACAAATATCCTTTCTTTGATTTTAGCATCACTTAGCCTCGGAAATTTATTCTTTAAGTACAGAAATCCCGTACCATTTTGATCCATCGCCTTGACGAAATTTTTCATCAGTCCAAGTTTGATGTGCAATGGAGGTAAGTAAATTAGTTGAGGATTAACCAGTAGCTTATTCACCACATTTTTCTTTCCTGGAATAAATGATTCTCGTTTTGGCGACTGCTTTTGTATGTAGTGATTTTTTCTGTTCCTACTGTCCCATTCACACAAGAAACAGCAGTGCTTAGTATATCCAAGTTGCAAGCCGAGCAAAAGAGCAATCACTTTCAAGTCCCCACAAATAGGCCAGGAATATTTCTCATACCTAATACTTGTCAAGAGAAGTTTCATATTATCATATGACTCCTTCATGTTGACAGCATGAGGTAAAGGCACTGACGAGTATTTATTTCCGTTGTGGAGAAGCACTGCCTTCAAGCTAAGTTTTGAGGAGTCAATGAACAAGCGCCACTCCGTTGTATTGTGTTGATGCCCAAGGGCCTCCATAAGAGAAGCAACATCATTACAAAATCCTAGACCATTTTCTTGAGAGAAAAAATGTTTAAATTCATCCTGGCGGTTGCGGAAAAAACATTTTAGTGCCCTGCTGGAGAAGATTCCATCCTTTCAATCTTGAAGCTAAAATTTCAGCCAGTTTTTTAGACAAATTTAAATCACGAACGAGGTCATTAAGATCTCCCTGAGTTATTAAATGAGGTTCCGAGGAAGGATCACTTGCTTCAAATGTTGGGTCACTATCAAACTGTTCTCCTACCTGGTCTGGATGAACATCAGCATCGGAGTCATCTTCGTCCATGGTCACATTTTCTGGTGGTTTCGGTACGGGTAGCTCTTCACTGTGTGGAACAGGTCTCATTGCTGACGGTAAATTAGGATATTTCACCGTATGTTTGGACTTAGAAGTAATCCCTGATATGTTTGTTAAACAGAAATAACAGTCTGATGAATGGTCTTTCGGTTCTCTCCAAACCATAGGCATGGCGAAGGACATGTGACGAGAACTATTTTTCCAACCAGTTAGAAGCCTAACACATGTCACACAGCAAATATGAGGGGCCCAGTACTTATCTTGGTCACCTAGTTTGCACCCAAAATAAAGCTTATAACATTTTTTAATCAGTGGAGTAATGGTTCGTTTCTGAGATTTGAAGGTTAGCTCTCCACACACATAGCAGAAACTATCTGGGTGATTCAAACACTTTCGTGGCATAATGCAAGCTTAATTAACACACAACTGTAACTGCAGGATGTAACACACCTCACAGAACAGATTGAGTGACACTTGTGATGCTCACACACAACTGGCACACAACTGACAAAACAGTGCGCCTCAGACAGTGATTCGGTGCATGTCTGAACATGTAGATACATGTATCAGCCCGCCTTGCCTGATAACCCGTACCCAAGGAATCAAGTCAACTGTCTTACAAATGACCTGCTCGCACCCAATTTAGCTTCCTCTCTCCAATACTAACATGTCATCCTTGTAAATAAAGCTCAGTTTTCTAAAAAATCTTTATAAGACGCTATATAAAAGATACAGTAATACGTATAAGTCACACAAAACCTATGGGTGATAGAAGATTCTAATTGCATTTTTTAATTCAGCGTAAAAAAGTATGCAAAAAACACTAAACAGTTTACTTGTGACAAAAATTTTGTTTACCAGTGATGTAATTTATTAGTGTTTCATATATACTGCTACAACTGAGTTATTCCCCAGTATGAGGTAGACTGTTAATAACGGATTGAATTGATATTGTGGGAGTCACCGAATACAGTATGCACTGACTTGCACGCAATTTTGTAATTGAAAAACAAGTTGAGACTTTTAGTGGAAAGATTCCAATTTTAAGTAATGATTTCTGCTTTAAAGTTATTTAGTAGTTTAATTCATAAAGATAAGAATTGTTAAAATTTAGTTGGTTTAATTGATTTTAGTTGATTTAGTTGATTTTGTGTTATGTACATCGATATACGTATAGTAACTTCATTTTTGTTTTACAAAATTGACGTTCTTCAAATCTCAATATCGGTCCTTTCACACAGTTAACGTTTCAAGCATTATTTTTAAGTGCAACATTATTATATATGTATTGTAATCATGCGAACATTTGCCTGTTTTTCATAACTGAACGATAAACCTTTCTGCTGGCATGCGAACAGAGGTTTCCATTATAAACCCATGTAGGCACAATACTTTGCATGGTGACTCAACATTTTAATATGGCATTTATTTTGTTCAACATAGTGTATTAATGCTTGGGGTATCAAAATACCCGAATTATTGTACTCGAAATTAGTTTTGTGTAATTCATATTAATCATTTTTGTGAAACACCTGTATTTTAGGTGATATTTTTTGGCTCTAACAATAACGTTTTTAGGCAAAAAATAAAATATATCATGTAAAAGAATGTTTTTATAGATAAATTGATATAGTGTAGCACTAGAGCTTTCAGAAGATGTATAACTTCATGGGAAATAAACCTTGTCTTCACTGTTCGTTGTGTCTTGAAAGATTTCAGTTGTAATGCGTGAATTGAAAACACGAATACACGAGTACCTGTACATAGCTGAAGTAAATGGCTGATTTTACTATCTTCGCACACTCAGAATGGAGGACAACATGCCAAACTTATATGTCCAGATGGTGCAGATCATTTTAGGACATGTACATTTCTGTACGAGGGAGATATTAAACTCAAAAAATATGGCCTGTTATCAGGATTGGCCGCTCGTCTAAGTGCACAGGGAAATTAACTATATTGGTACCAATAACTTGTTTTAGAGATTAAAACAGTCGTACTACTGGCAATTCACAATTTTATACTGTACTTTTTTCTCATGTTCTTCAAAATGTAAATCGCAAATGCATCTGTTTCATAGGAGATTTGATGTAAACTGAAATTATTATTATTATTCTATTATTATAAATAAAAGATATTATTATAAATAAAAACTGATTCTAACATTTATCTCTTCAACATTTGCAGTCTTTGGCAAGATATGAACTTCCCCTTAGTCAATTCGATGAATAAAATTCTCTGTGCTTAACCAAACAACTACTTTTCCATTTTCGAGATCGTCGTGGTGTTGACACCAAACTTCTCTCGAGATCAGTAGTCTCTCTTACATATCCTTTTGGCCAAGTTTTATAAAGTATACACTATAGAGTATAAACAACTAACTTCATGATTTTTTGAGTGAGATTTCGTACCTTCTTATGTAGTGGTAAAGGTGATAATAATACGGACGACACTTTTCTTTCTAATTTTATATATGTTTATATATAAATTTAAATTGATACTGCTTTTGGGGTTAGATTCATTTACAGGACAGTAATGATTTTTTTTTGTCACATAATAACTTTTGTCCTTTGAATGGGTCTGATTCCGAAAGCAGTATCTATTGCATTTGTATACCACATACAATTTGAGTTTCAATTTTAGAAATGGTGTTCCATGAATAATTATTTGGAGATGTTGAAATGGGAAATCTCCAGAATGTTGAAATGGAAACTCTCCATGTTAAAATAAATCTTACCAATTAGTGAATATTAAAACGTGACTTTCTTGCATACTGATTTCAAATTATTATTTTTAGGCAGGTATTTTCCCAGCAAATTCACCTGAACTCGATGAAGACAATCGAGGCAGAACTTCCGTTTTTGGGGTGGAAAATGCTTAAATACTGTATGCACTCTAAATAAAAGTAGACGTTTCATTGTCCCAATTTTGTGAATTTTGAAATGTCTAATGCATTACACATTTCACAGTAACTAAACATTTTATTAGACATTTCAATAAGTCAGTTGAAGTGTCTAAATTGTCCCAATTTTTTAAACGATTGAAAAGACTAATCTGAAATGTGTAATGAAATGTCTAACAATGAAATGTCTAATGCATGAAAGTTTAACGAGTTTAAGTTAAATTTTAAGTTTATATGAAAAGAATTGCTTCACAGCATTACTCTTAATAACTTTTGACTTTCAATTTATATTAATTTCTCCTTGTAATTGACTCTGTGTCCCTGTCAAATAACTTTTTGTAATTTACATTATAAAAGTCACTTATCAATTTTAAATACTCAAATTAGTTCTCCAATAAGTGAACGCTTTTCAAATGAATACATATTTATATTTACGGTAGTTCAACTAATTTTTTCCTCAGATATTTTACTTCTTAATTCGGGATTCATTTTGGTTGCACGAACCCGTACTCTTTTTAATTTATCAGTGTCTTTTTTCAAATACAATATAAACTGTCTAATTTAGAGATGGAATTAAGGGTTGGGCTATCATATATCGAAAGGCTAGGCTCAGGGTTACAGTCTGGTTCTTAAGCTTGAAAGAATTTACTAGCCAAGGCCTAACCGAATAAATAAAATTAATAAGTGCATGAAAGACACTTGGAAGATCTTAGCCTACATGAAATAAATGAATAAATGCGCAAATATAAGAATTGTTTTCTCCTCTTTTCGAAATAGCCTAAATACGAGCACATAAATAGACTGTCACAATTTCAGAATATTTTTAATCACAATGCGCATGCGTCTAGGAGCAAATAATAGAGAATCAACTTAATATGCAAATGAAATTATTAATTTCTACGTCTTTATATATCTGAAATATTTAATCACCGTTTTCAGATATTTGAAATATCAAGTAAACATTTCAAAATAGCTATTATTCATTTCAGAAAGCTAAGTTCATTATGTGATGTCGATGGGATATCCTGCATGATCACGCATGAATTTGCATAATGCAAAAGTTCTCCCACTAGGATTTGAACCCAGCATCTCTTGCGCAGAAGCACTGTCACCAAGCTTAAATGGTGTTGTAAAAGTCGTGCTATTTTTTAAGGATTTGTTATCACATTTTTAAACAGCTATATTTTTCTAAAGAAAACTTAATTTAGTATGGTTTGTCCAAAAAGAGAACTGAAAAATCCTGTTTGTTAGTTGCAACGTCACATTCATATTTTTATCATTACGTCAGATCATCGTTTCCTCGAGAGTTTTCATGATGCAAGAAGAAATCAAATCTCGTATCGCAAGCGGTACATTCGGCGTGGCATTTCATATAGTAAACGTCAGTTGTTCTGAAAAGTACTAACATTGTTAAACTGACAGTGGTTGGTATACTTTTTTTATTCTTCCTAAATTTCGTATTCTTTGTTTCTTTTTTCCTTTATGCGTTTTCTCTCGCTTTGCTCTTTACATTCGTCCCAAACTCCGTCCAAGGAAGAAAGATAGTTTCCTTCGCTAATGACTTGTTCTCCATAAATCGCTTCTCCATTTGAAGATGTCGTTCGTAGACTGTGGTGCGAAGTTTTGTGCAATAATAAAAAAAAGAAAAAGAAAAAGGGAAAGGAAATCTTAGCGAAGTCCCTCCTAATTTCCGCATGTTGTTTCCTCCCGTTTTCTTTTCGATGACGTCATAACTAATCATCTGTCATAGAGGAAATTTGCAGCGTCCATAAATCTTACCCCGCTTTTGGAACGAGATTTTGACGTAAGCCATTTCGCAGAATTTGATTTGCTGTCATTAACTTAAGCTATGGATGGCATACACAGATATTGACAAAACTGCCAAGTTCCTCTTCCGCAGGTGTAAGTTAAAGTTTTCTGAATCGTTTCAGCTCATAAATATGGAATACCACCAACCACGTTCCAAAAAAAAAAATGTTTTAAATTAATATTTTTTGGACAACGAAAATTTTTCAAAATTTTTAGAGTTTCACTTTTTATTTGATATTCACGATTAAGCACAGTGGCTGCTCAAATTACTTGGACCACCCCAGATTTTTTCTATTTTTTTTATAAATCCCAGAGAAGGTAGCAATTTTTGATAAAAATCATTCCTCTGAGACTACCCATAAACGGCTTATCTTAATCCTTTGGAAACCTTTTTTAAATCTCATCCCACGTCAAATATGTAGGTGGTCCAAGTAATTTTATAAACCACTGTATGTTGAAAACCGAAGTATTTTTATTTTCTTTCATAATTATAATTAAAGTTAGAATAGTTCATGAAAATTAACTTTGCAAACGCAAGTTTTCATGCAAAGAAATTTGCGGACACAGTTCAGCTATTTTTCACCAAAATTTACAGAAAAATAATTTGGTCGCAAAGTATCAAAACATTTGGTATCAAAGTATCAAACAGTGACGAAGGTCAGAAAGTGGCACAACGTTCAGGCCAATTAATGTAGCTAATTGCGCTAACTCCTATATTATTATTACTAGCACTATCCGAATTCGAACCCTCGACCGCGATGTCTTCACTCCGTTTATAGGAAAATGGCGTTACCCATTCAGATTTAGATTTTCGAAATACTTTGGGAAATGTCTCTATCATTTTCGCTGTTTCTCACTTCTTAATCAGTTAGTGCTCTCTCTCTCTCTCTCTGAGCCACCGGCTCAGCCTCCTGCGGAAGTTGCCCCCTCGATGGTGAGGGGCTCTTCAACTTCCGACAGCCCTGGCTGTTCGGGAAACGGGTCGGGCTAGGGTGCGGTCTGAATAGGGAAGGATCCCTCCGTGCAGTGATTTTTAATGCTAGGTCGATTAGGAATAAGTTTTGCGAACTACGGGCGCTCTTAGTATCAGAATACCAGGATATCGTTGCTATCACCGAGTCCTGGATTCATACTGATCGTAGGGACTACGTTAGGGAGTTCAAGATTCCCGGTTATAGAATGTTTCACAAAGACCGCGCCCGTGGGGAGGGGGAAGGGTACTATTATTAACAGAGCTGGGCATTTGCGGCATATTTTGCGGTACTGCGGTACTGCGGTACTACCAAACTACCAAACCGGCACCAAACCGGTACGCGGAAATTTGAATGCGGTAGCGGTACTGCGGTACTTTCAGCGATCCTTTGCGGTACTGCGTTATGCGGTTCCGGTTTGCGGTTTGCGGTAGTACCGCAGTACCGCAGTACCGTAAAATATGCCGCAAATGCCCAGCTCTGGGTACTAATATACATGAGAGACACGTTGAGTCCAGTTGACTGCCAGTTCCGATTGGAACGGGAGCTGCTTGGCGTCGATCTGAACGTGGGAGGGACGGACTATAGGTTAATCTTGGTGTACAGACATCCGCATCTCCTCCTCGAGGAGGATACAGCCCTGTACACCGAACTTCGTAGCCTGCTAGGGGACAGGGTGTGTGTAGTTTTAGGAGACTTCAACTGTCGCGGCATAAACTGGGAAGACAGGACCGCTGATGCCGAAGAGAGGAGGCTAGTTGACTTTGTCGATGAGAATTTCCTCACTCAGTGGGTCAATGAGCCTACACGAGGCGAAAGCGTTCTGGACTTAGTATTCACGACCGAAGACAACCTCGTCACTGGCCTCACCGTTGACGAATCGTTGGGCGGGAGTGATCACGGTCTGATTAGGTTCTGTGTCTGCGTCCCTCGGGTGAAGCGTAGTGACTCTAGAGGCAGTAAACTCGATATAAGGCGGGAAGAAACATTTAGGGAATTCATAATAACACTAAACCACTCCACAGATACATTCAGGCTATACAAGACTATAAACAGCATTACCAACTCTAACAGCGGCATTCACACCTCACACGCGGCTATCTGTCGCAGCCAAAATTATATCCCAACATATACACAACGAGCTAACATTCTAGTTAATCACTACGCAAAGATAAGTCACTTAAACAGAGAAAACAACCAGAAACACACAGACAGACAAACAGCCAGACACAAGAAAACCTACAGGCTTGACACGACCATCACACTCTTCAATATAGACCAGACCACCATCATCATCAAAAACATTAAGAATTCGAAGGCTGCTGGACCAGTCAACATATCTAACATACACCTTAAACACTCACTTGGGTTCACAGGGAATACTAGCTGTCACAAACATCAGCACATATTCATACCAATACTGCATTATTCCTGACATATGGAAGCAAGGTAAAATTATTACAATACTCAAACCAAACAAAAATCCAACAGAACCAGCTTCCTACAGATCCATTACTTTACTATGCACACCTTCCAAAGTAACAGAAAGACTAATCTTACGAATCACCAACCCACACATACCACTATCGCCTATTCAACATGGATTCAGACCTCACCACTCAACCACGACATTACTCCTCCCGCAGCACATCATGGATGGCATCAACTCCAGACGACCAGCTCAACGTACACTATTAGCAACAATAGACATTAGTAAAGCATTTGATGCTATCCCACGCTTCCCTCTCATAAACAAAATACTCAACACAAACATGCACAATAACACCAAAAGGTGGATGAGCAACTATCTTTCAGGAAGGTACTCACATGTCACATTTAATGACAAGTCATCCAAAAACATGCATGACATTCCAACACCCATAGAAAACAAGCTTACCTTATCATCATATGCAGATGACATCACTTTAACATCCACCCACAACATCGACACCGCTACAAATAACCTACAAACATACATAAACAGTATACAAGACTGGCTCACACACAATGGACTCAAAGTAGCGCCCACAAAATCAACTATCCCCTTGCTTATAAGCAACACAAAAGAACACCAACATTCCACACACTCACAGGACCAAAATACTTGGGTTCACATACAACACATCATTATCTTTTGCAAACCACATTCAGGACAAATGTACGTCAAGATTTGACACGCTTAGGGTACAAACAGGCACAAACTTTAGTCACCAGCAGTAAACAACATCACTCATATACAAACAATGTGTTCGCTCAGTTATGGACTATGCTAGCCCATGCTGGGCACCCATTATCTCAAACACACACATAAACACCTTACAGACAATACAAAACAACGCACTTCGTATCATTACAGGATGCACTCAACAACACCAATAGAACACCTGCACAGAGAAACAAAAATACTGAAAGTTAGGGAACATTTAGACATGAGGGGAACACAATTCATGGCAGCAGCGACAACTAACCCACAACACCCTTGCCACTACATGTACAATCATGCACCGACACCTCGCACCATTAAGGTAACACCAGAGAGCCATTATAACCAAATACTCCATTCTATACCACGCCGCACAGACATCACAGTAAAAAAACACATACACACACACACACACCTAACCCACAAAGCAGTGACACGACTCGGTCCGAATGCGGTCCTAGTTGCGAAGCCGCCACCCATTAACAGGTCAGAGATCAGCCTGAGCAGATCGGATCGAGTTAACTTAGCACGATTCCGATGTGGACATCACCCTAACTTACGGACATATAAACACAGATTAGACAACTCCACAGACGACACCTGCCACCTGTGCCAGGACACACTACAAACAATTGAACACATTATGACAGACTGTACCGTTCTAGCACAACAACGAACACAACACAACATCACTAGTGTACTGAACCTCTGGTTCACTCCGGAGAGGGTGATGGGTTACCTGCGTGCCGCCGGCTTGCTCGATCAGGGTGGGCTGATCGGCTAAACAACAACAACAACAACGGCGGGCGGACTTTGTTGTCCTCCGGGATAGCGTAGGTGAGATGGGGTTAGAAGTAGGTGGTGATGTTGAGGAAGTATGGACTGCATTACGGGACCAGTTTATGGTGCTGCAGTCTTCTGCCATACGCTCAAAATCGGTCACCCCTGCTTCAACGCAGTCTAAGTGGTTCAGTCGTGACATCACTTCGGCTATCCGAAATAGGAAAGCTGCGTATAGGAGGGCGAAGGCCAATCGTTCCCATGAGAACACTGAGTCGTATGTCCGCCTGTGCAGAGAAGTGAATGTGAAGGTTAGGCTAGCGAAACGTAACGAAGAACTCCGGTTGGCAAGCCTCTGCAAGGGGAACCCTAAGGAGTTCTTCAGTTATGTTAATAGTGCTTAATGAGTACTTTGTGGGAGTGTTCACCAGGGAGGACATCCGCCTCATCCCAGAGCCTGGCATCAGGCACGAAGGTGCTGGCCTGGATGGTGTTCGGTGTACCGCGACAGTCGTTGCCGATAGAATAGACAAACTGAGCGTGTTTAAGGCTCCTGGCCCAGACCAGTTCCTCCCCAGAGTGTTGCGGGAGGTGCGAGACCAGGTGGCTCCCCAACTATCGTCCCATTAGTCTCACTTCGGTTGTAGGTAAATTATTAGAGGGGATAATAGCGGATAGGATCGTTGACCATTTGGATTCCTATAAGCTGCTTGGGGACTCCCAACATGTGTTTAGAGGGCATAGGTCGTGTCTCACCATCTTGCTCGAGTTTTTCCACGTCATGTTGAGTATGAAAAGATAGGGCGATTGATATACTTTATCTCAACTTTCAGAAAGCCTTTGATAAGGTACCTCACCGCCGGCTAATGGCCAAAGTGCGCGCGCTGGGTATCGGTGGGGAAGTAGGTAGGTGGATTGAAAACTGGCTGAAGAATAGGCGGCAGAGGGTTGTAATTAAAGGGGCTAGTTCGGGTTGGGCCTCGGTCACTAGCGGGGTTTCTCAGTGTTCCGTTTTGGAGCCACTTTTGTTTATCATTTACATAAATGATATCGACGGTGGCATCGACAGTAGGATCGCCAAATTCGCTGATGACACGAATCTTGGGGCCAATGTTGGGACGCCCGAGGCGATCGAGCAACTGCGTGCGGACCTACGTAGGATAGGAGAGTGGTCCGACAAATGGCAAATGCCGTTTAACTTGGGTAAATGCAAGGTGATGCACATTGGCTACGCCAATCCCAAGTCGAACTACTCCATGTTGGGCAGTAATATCGAGGCGAGTGATTTGGAAAAGGACTTTGGTGTGCTAATTAGCAGTGACCTTAAGTTTACCAAACAGTGCGTAGAGGTGGAAAAGAAAGCCCAGAAGTTGTTAGGTTATATCAGGAGGAAATTTCGATTTCGGAACAAGGAGATTGTGCTCTCTCTCTACAATTCTCTGGTTCGGCCGCACATGGAGTATGCTGTGCAGTTCTGGTCGCCCACCCTCAGGAAAGATATTAAGAGGCTGGAGCGAGTGCAGGCGAGGGCCACAAAGTTAATCCCTTCCGTTAGGCATATGGGCTACAATCGACGCTTACGCGCCCTGAATTTGTTTTCTTTGGAAACTCGGAGGCTGCGCGGTCAACTCATAGAGGTTTTCAAGTTCTTACGCGGATTCACAATGTCGATTTTAGAAGCATGTTTAGTTTAAATGATAACCCAACTCGCAACAATGGTTGGAAGTTGGATTTGAAACGGTTTAGGACTAGTGTGGTGGGTATTACTTTACGTATAAGATCTGTGACACGTGAAACAGACTACCTTCGGAAGTTGTGAACAGTTCTTCTGTGGATCTGTTCAAGAAAAGGTTAGACCGAATCTTGCACACTATTTGAGGGTGACAGAATTTTTCCCTGGCACCGTTGCCATTAGTACCTCCTCGGTATGGGCCGCAAGGCCTTTTGAGGTACTACTTTTCCTTGTAACTCCTTGTAACTCTCTCTCTCTCTCTCTCTCTCTCTCTCTCTCTCTCTCTCTGAGAAAGATTTGAAATAAAAAAAAATTCCTCCCTCTCTTTAGCAAGGTGATATATGCAAAAACGCGTTGTAACGGTTTGTAACCAGACTCACCAAGTTTGATGAAGCCCGATTCAAACTATCGTTAACAGTACAACAATATCAGCAGTACAGACTTAATATTAATTAACACCGTCAATCCTGACATATTGACAAACACTTGGCGAAAGATGGAGAACTGATTGGATGTGTGTCGAACTAGAAATGCTACACATATCGAGGTTGTTTAATTTCTAAAAGTAACTTGGTTGCTGTAACACTCGTATGTCGGAAACTTTTCATTATCTCTCTCTCTCTCTCTCTCTCTCTCTCTCTGTATATATAATATATATATATATATATACATGAAAATTATTTCACGAAAGTAACATATATTGAGAGAGAGAGAGAGAGAGAGCGATATATATATATATATATATATATATTAGTTTGTTGTTGACATCGAGTATTCATTTAGTTAAAGGTAACCATGGAGTAAAAAGACAGTGGAAACCCAAAACGCAGAATTGATTGAACGTTCTGAATACATTGAATAGACTGAATGAAATAGAATGATTGGAAAAGAGAACGAACTCTAAAGAAACAAATTCAATTTTCAACCTTAAATGGAATTTATAGACTGTACAAAGAGAAATTCTAATAAATAAACATAAAGAATAAAATAGAGAAATGGGAAAGTTATACGTCTTTTATAGCTATTCTTTATACTATATATTTACTGTATGTATATATATATATATATATATATATATTCTTTTCTTTTTTAAGGTTTATTATTATGCACACACCAAAAAGATTTGCCTTTTTGCAGGATGCATTTTTCAAACTAGTCCATGATTTTTTAGGTAATGCCTTTTTTAAACACAAATTTTACACAAAACTAGCGCTCATCCTACTTTTTGAAAGAAGTTTTAAACTAGCGAGATCTCACGAACCACTTACATTTTGAGTGTAGCTTCACAAATTTGGTTTCACTGGCTTGGATGTGAAGCTCAAAATTTTTATGGTTGTGGTATTTTTGTAAATTTATGGACTGACTTGCTTTCCTCGATTTCACAAAAGAGTATAAAATTTGGTAAAAACATGGTCTGACTTGATGCACAAAATTATGGATCTTTTCCTTTATAGCACCCGCCAAGTTCTTTTTAATTCAATGCCCGTTTGGTCAGCTGTATGCCTTTAACGATTGGTTAGGTTAATTCATGATATTTTCGTTAGTTCTAACAAAAATATCACGACTTAACCTAACCAATTGTCAAGGGCATACAATTCACCTAACTGGCCATTCAATTAAAAAGACGAAATTGGGGGTGCTATAAAGGAAAAGATCCAAAATTATTTATTGTATTTTACACAAACAACACAAATTGTGAAAGAGCTCCGTTGGGCGGAGCTTAGAACTCTCAACGAATAACTCCGCCCACCGTCACGCAGACAAACGTCTTACTCAGCTGAACAACATTTGGCCACATAAACTTCGCTCTAAACATATTTGTAGTGAACGAATTTGTTCGTTTGTTTGATGTTTACATCAAATTAATTGCGACGACGTCCTCTAGCTTTTGGTGTAAAATGCGTGTGGTGTAGTTTCTTTTGAAAAAAGTTATAGCCTTCAGAAGGTCCGTCCGCGGAGTACTAATCAGGGTCAAAAAAGTTTGTCCACGCACGCAAGTGCATTGTCGGTATATATTGTAGATATATACACACTATGGAAAATTTGGGAGTACCGAAATGGAAGACCCACCTAATCTTGGATAAGCCATATTGACATTAAAATAAATAATAATAATAAAAAATAACTCAGAAGGAGAACATGAACTCTTGCTGAGAAAAATTAAAAAGACACCAACGAAAAACAAATATGGGATGAAAAGAAAAAAAGATCCCATGGCTAGAAATAGCAACACGGTTTTAAGAAGAAGAAAAAAGATCGGATAAGCAGAATAAGGGCGAGAAGCTGAATAAGCATAAGCGGATTAAGCATAAGAACAGCGACGGAAAAAGCCGGAATAAAAATGTTTTAGTGGTGTCAAGAGATAAAATTCATAACAGTTTCAAGGTAAGAAGTTCATAAATTTCCCTTCGGTTATTAAATTTAGGTTAAATAAGCTGACATTTCAGCTGTAATTGTTTAACAAAAGAGTATGGAAGTCCTGTTTATGGACAAATAGTTAGGCTGGTTCATCTTTGGCCTAGGTCTTCCATCTCAACATAGCCTAGGTTGTGTTTAGGCTACTCTGGTTGGAGCAGGACCTATTTTTTCCATATCATAATGGTGGCCCGTGTGGGGAAGGGTTATTTGCTGTGAAAACCTTAACCTTGAATAAAATAAAATAAAAAAAAAAACAAAAAAATAATAAAATTACGCCTTATCAAACATTTTGACATCTGAACAGAATTTATTCCATGTTTGGCTTTTTCAAATACTTACTACATATAAATAATAATAAATTACGAAGCCCTAACTAAAAATAAAAATAAGAAATAATTCAAATGCTTCAAACTTATCATTTGGTCATAAATGTGGTAAAATTCTAGAATAAGGGTAATCAGAAGCCTAGCCTATTTAACCAAAATAAAGCTTATTTATAGAGTTGAAAGGGTTTTAGGATTTTGGGGACTTAATTTTGGAAAAATAAAATAAAAAAATATGGCTGAATGTGAAGCAATTGAGGCAAAGATTAAATCATTAAAAAGGAAGAGATCAGCAAGGAAGGGAGTCATTACCAGGCTTTTAACTACCTTTAATAGCAAAGAAAATCCAAATAAAAGGGATTATGATACTATTTTGGGTGGTTTAAATAGAATTAAACAGGAAATAATAATTATAGATGAGGAAATTGTTACAGAAACTGATGCGTTAAATGTTGGTGAAGAGACATATACAGCACTTTTGTGTGAACAAGAACAGAATATTTTGAAATAGATTCTCACATAAATGAATTATATGCTGCTTTAGATAATCTACCAAATAATTTAGAGGCTACAAATCAAAGTTTGATTGAGGCCTTCAGAAATGTATCCATTTCTAATGATGACAATAAACAACTAAAAGCCAAGTTACCAACATTACAAGTACCAATATTTGAGGGTGATCGAACAAAATTTCAGTCTTTTCTAGAAAAATTTGATAGTTTAATTGGCAACAAAGATTATATATCTGATGTTGACAAATTCAGTTATCTCCTTAATTATTTAAAGGGCCCAGCCCTAAAACTGGTTGATGCCTTACCGGCAATTGGCAGTTCATATAAATAGCTCTCAAATTACTAGAAAGAAATTTCCTAAATAAAAAAGAAATAGTAAATGATTTAGCAATAAAATTAAAAAATATAAAACCAGCCAAGGATAACCATCAGGATCTGTACAATTTCTATTGTGAAATTGAATGCATGTTAGGTCATCTACAAAATAATGATATAGATCTAGAGAAATCAGCATGGTTTATCCAAGCCATAATATTTGATTGTTTACCTACCCAAATTAGGGATATTTTCCAAAGAATAACGGGAAATACATACCCTACCCTTGATGAAATAAGGAATGAATTTCCAAATGTTTTGTCAATGTACAAATCTTCAAAGATTGATTCACAAACAAAGATTGATTCACAAACAAAGAAATACAAACAAAACCACAACCACAACAAAAAGACAAATCAGAACAAAAAGTGATAGGTCTAACTCCTACACTACGAAATTTTAATGTTACGACAGAATTTGTACGTAAGTGTAAATTTTGTTCGGCTGATGATCACTATAGCACACGATGTACTAAATATGTAGACTTAGAATCCCGGATAAATAGGTGTTCTCAGTTAAACCTTTGTACTAAATGCACAGTGCAGGACATACTAACAAAGACTGCAAAACAAAAATAAGATTCAAATGTGTTAATTGTGGAAGTTTAAATCATGTCTCTTGTCTTTGTGATTCATTTAAAAATTCAAATAAACAAAACCTAAAGAAAAATGAAAAAACATTTAATGGACATATATCAATAAATAATGTCAATAAAAATTCTAGTGTACTCCTACCTACAATAACCTTGGATTTAAAAAATAAAGAAGGTGGGACAACTCCTATAAGATGTCTAATAGATTCTTGTTCCCAACAAACATTTGTAGATCAATCATTAGTTAATCAATTAGGCCTACAAACTCATAAAAATGAACAAGAATTGTGTATAACATCATTTGTCAAAGAAAATGAACAGAAAGAAAAATATAATACAGTCAATTTAGATCTGGATATACCCACAGAGAATAAAACAACAAACATAGAAGTAGTAGTCATTGAACAAGTTGGTCAACAAAAATTTAAAATACCAAATTTAAAAGAAGTAATACAACAACTTAAAAAGCAATATAAAATTGCAGATAGAAATTTAAATGATGATATAATAGATAATGTTCAAATGTTAATTGGAGCTGATTATATTCACTTAATTCAGAAGGGCATAGTCAGAATAGGAGATGGGATTGCTCTAGATACTCACTGGGGTATAGCTCCACTGGGACACATAGATAAATATAAAATAACAATGAAAAATAAAAATATATGACTAACAAACTTGCCCTATTATGACAAGGTCTTACACAACTCAAATAATGACATAAATACTGAAATATTAAATAAATCATTAACAACTGAAGAATTAGATAAAGGTGTACAACAGCTCTGGCTATTAGAGTCAGTGGGGGTGCAAGATGGTGATCATACAGATGAAAATCAATTAATGGCTGAAAATTTTGAAAACACCATCATGTATGAAAATGGCCATTATTCAATTGAACTACCTTGGAAGATCAATAGTCCAAAATTAAATGATAATCTAAAGGTAGCTAAAGGTCATCTCTATAATTTGATGAAAGATTAAAAAATGACAAGAGAATTAAAATGTATGATGATGTTTTCAAGGACCAGTTAGAAAAAGGCTTCATTGAAGAAGTTAAAGATCACCCCTTTAAAAAAGACAACTGCCATTATCTTACTCACACAGGAGTCTATAGAAAGGATGCACCCACAACAAAACTTAGAGTTGTGTATAACTGTAGTCTTAAAGATGGCAATAAGCATAGCTTGAATGACTGTCTCATAGAGGGGCCTAATCTTATTTCAGACCTTGTAAAAATCCTTCTAAGATTTAGATTAGATGACTATGCAGTTCAAAGTGATATAAGCAAAGCTTTTTTGAGAATTCATCTGAAAAATAACTATGACAAAGATCAACTAAGATTCTTGTGGTTTAATGATCCATATGACTTAAATAAAGGGTTTAAAACATTTAAATTTAATGTGGTTTTGTTTGGAGCAAATGCAAGTCCTAGTTTACTGGCTTTAACCATCAAACATCACTTAAATTTGTATGATGAAAATGATTTAACTGTTCAGTTCTTGAAAGATCACTTCTATGTAGATAACCTTGTAGGATCAACCAAAACAGAGTCAGAATTAAATGAAGTTTACATAAAAGCAGATAAAATAATGAAAGAAGGTAATTTTGAATTAAGAGAGTGGATCACAAATAATGAGAGACTAAATCAAAAAATAAAATCAGAAGACAAAGGATTAACAGAACCAACAAACAGGGTGAAAACATTAGGCATGATCTGGGATTTGAACTCAGATTCTAAAGTTCATGACTCACTCTGCACAAAAGGCTACACCTTAGATACAACAGCTAACACAAAAAGAAAGATCTTATCCGAAAGTTCAAAAATATTTGATCCTATGGGTTTACTCCTTCCTTCTACTATCAGATCCAGGGTTCTTTTACAAGAATTTTGGAAACAGAAAGTAGACTGGGATGATCCTATAACCAATAAACAACAAGATAGCTGGAAAAGGTTAGCTAAAGATCTCAATAAATTACAAAACATAAATATTCCCAGAGTTTGTGGACACAGAGATACACCTCAAACCTTGCATGTATTTGGTGATGCCAGTGAAAAGGTGTATGGCTGTTGCGCTTACCTTGTAGGTGAGGATGGCAGCCATTTGATCTATGCCAAGGGGAAAGTAACACCCTTAAAACAAAAGAAAACTATTCCTCAGCTTGAACTACTTGCGGGTTATCTAGCTGTAAAAATAACAGTATTTCTCCATGAAGTCTATTATGATGTAAACATCACAACTACATATATTTGGCTTGACAGTCAAATCTGCTTGGCATGGATCAACTCTGATGAGCTAAACTCAAAAAACATCTTTGTCCGTAACAGATTAAGAGACATTAAAGAAGCTAGACAAAATTTGGACATAACCTTCAGATACATTCCAACAAAACAAAATCCTGCAGACTTTCTCACAAGAGGATTATCCTGTAAATTACTAAAATCCAACAAAAATTGGTTTCATGGACCTGAATTCATTCAGGATGAAACAATGTGGCCAGCAGAACAAATTAATGTAAAACTTAACATGATAACCACAAATAAAGTTGAGCCACTATTAGATTATAACAGTTATTCTGACTTTGGCAAACTTGTAAGGGTAACATCTTACTGTCTCAGATTCATTCACAACTGTTTAAAGAAAATAAATAAACAAAGAAATAATGATAATGAAATGTATACAAGTCTAGCTACCAAATATTGGATTAACCACATACAACAAACAGAATACAAAAATGAAATAGATTTTTTAACAATTGGTAAACAAATGAACAAAGTACCCTCTGTGGTAATAAACTTGAATCTTTACATTGACAAAGATGGCTTATTAAGATGTAAGGGTAGATTAAACAAATCACAAATCACATATAACAGTAAACAACCCCTTCTTCTTCCTAGGTTCCATCACATTACAACCCTAATTATTAGAGAGAAACACAATGAACTTTATCACATGGGCGTTCCACAAACATTAAATGCCATTAGAAAGTTGTATTGGATACCCAAAGGCAGAATGACTGTAAAGACAGTTTTGAATAACTGTGTCACCTGCAAAAGGATTCATTCCAGATCTTTCAGGAAGACCAATCCTCCTGATTTGCCAACAGAGAGAGTCACCTTTAATAGGCCTTTTGAAACAGTTGGCATAGACTATACAGGAAGTTTGACTGTTGGTCTGGGAACAACAGAACAAAAAATGTACATCATACTTTACACATGTTCATCTTCTAGAGCAGTCAGCTTAGACGTAGTGAGTGATCTCTCCGCAGAATCATTTGTCTATAGCTTTAGAAGATTTTGTGCTAAGCATTCTGTACCCAAAATTGTTTGGACAGATAATGCAACCTATTTCAAGGCTGGTGAAAACCAAATAAATGACATATTACAAAATTCACATACCATAACATATCTACAAAATAACAAAATAAAATGGAAATACATCCCTGTTGCTCACCATGGTATGGAGCAATCTGGGAAAGGAATATCCAAACAATAAAGAATTGCCTAAAGAAATCAATAGGTAAAAAACAAATTGAATTCTTTGAACTTCTCACTCTCATTAGTGAAATTGAGAATGTTGTCAATAACAGACCTCTTACTTATGTAGGGGATAATATTAATGATGTAGAGCCTCTCACCCCAAATCATTTGATTAAGGGAGAAGTCATTAACCTTCTACCTGATTACAATATCTCCTTGGATGATCCACCTTGGAGTGATAATAATCATGATTTGCAAAATAGATTATCACAAATAACAAATATAAAAACAAAATTTAAAAAGCAATGGAGTGATGAATACCTTGTTGGGTTGAGAGAAAGACATAAATATATACAAAACAAAGACTGGGTTAATAAAATTAGGGTAGGAGATGTAGTTCTAATTAGACAAAATACACCAAGACAGTGTTGGCCATTAGGTAGAGTTTTAGAACTAAAAACTGGGGAAGATGGATTAACCAGGGTTGTAAAACTTAAAACTGCTTCAGGTGAAACTATAAGAGATGTATCACTCTTATACCCCTAGAAGTAGGACCAACTACTGTTAACAAAAATGATCAAGATGATGAATCTATAATAGATTCTGATGATGATCAAAATTTGACCCAAACTATACCAAACCTAACCTGTTCAATAAATGATGTAACTAGTCCTACTACTACAATAACCTATACCACAAATAGTAGACCACAACGTTCAACTGCTCTACGAGCTAGGCAGATGTTACAACAAAAGATAAGGGCTGGAGTATTGTAATATTTCCTATGGAAAATAAACTAAAATGCAACACCCTTTCATTTTGAAAAGGGTGAGGACTTATAAAATGCTACACTTTTTATATTAAAAAGTGAGGAAAAACAAAAATGGAATAACAAATAAAACATAAAATATAGGTAATCTAAGATGGGTTAACAAATATTAAAGAAAAAATTGGGTTTCACATGCAATTTTTCCTTTCTGGCTGGCCCCAATGTATGGAAAATTTGGGAGTACCGAAATGGAAGACCCACCTAATCTTGGATAAGCCATATTGACATTAAAATAAATAATAATAATAAAAAATAACTCAGAAGGAGAACATGAACTCTTGCTGAGAAAAATTAAAAAGACACCAACGAAAAACAAATATGGGATGAAAAGAAAAAAAAGATCCCATGGCTAGAAATAGCAACACGGTTTTAAGAAGAAGAAGAAAAAGATCGGATAAGCAGAATAACAGGGCGAGAAGCTGAATAAGCATAAGCGGATTAAGCATAAGAACAGCGACGGAAAAAGCCGGAATAAAAATGTTTTAGTGGTGTCAAGAGATAAAATTCATAACAGTTTCAAGGTAAGAAGTTCATAAATTTCCCTTCGGTTATTAAATTTAGGTTAAATAAGCTGACATTTCAGCTGTAATTGTTTAACAAAAGAGTATGGAAGTCCTGTTTATGGACAAATAGTTAGGCTGGTTCATCTTTGGCCTAGGTCTTCCATCTCAACATAGCCTAGGTTGTGTTTAGGCTACTCTGGTTGGAGCAGGACCTATTTTTTCCATATATAATGGTGGCCCGTGTGGGGAAGGGTTATTTGCTGTGAAAACCTTAACCTTGAATAAAATAAAATAAAATAAATTAAAACAAAAAAATAATAAAATTACGCCTTATCAAACATTTTGACATCTGAACAGAATTTATTCCATGTTTGGCTTTTTCAAATACTTACTACATATAAATAATAATAAATTACGAAGCCCTAACTAAAAATAAAAATAAGAAATAATTCAAATGCTTCAAAACTTATCATTTGGTCATAAATGTGGTAAAATTCTAGAATAAGGGTAATCAGAAGCCTAGCCTATTTAACCAAAATAAAGCTTATTTATAGAGTTGAAAGGGTTTTAGGATTTTGGGGACTTAATTTTGGAAAAATAAAATAAAAAATATGGCTGAATGTGAAGCAATTGAGGCAAAGATTAAATCATTAAAAAGGAAGAGATCAGCAAGGAAGGGAGTCATTACCAGGCTTTTAACTACCTTTAATAGCAAAGAAAATCCAAATAAAAGGGATTATGATACTATTTTGGGTGGTTTAAATAGAATTAAACAGGAAATAATAATTATAGATGAGGAAATTGTTACAGAAACTGATGCGTTAAATGTTGGTGAAGAGACATATACAGCACTTTTGTGTGAACAAGAACAGAATATTTTTGAAATAGATTCTCACATAAATGAATTATATGCTGCTTTAGATAATCTACCAAATAATTTAGAGGCTACAAATCAAAGTTTGATTGAGGCCTTCAGAAATGTATCCATTTCTAATGATGACAATAAACAACTAAAAGCCAAGTTACCAACATTACAAGTACCAATATTTGAGGGTGATCGAACAAAATTTCAGTCTTTTCTAGAAAAATTTGATAGTTTAATTGGCAACAAAGATTATATATCTGATGTTGACAAATTCAGTTATCTCCTTAATTATTTAAAGGGCCCAGCCCTAAAACTGGTTGATGCCTTACCGGCAATTGGCAGTTCATATAAAATAGCTCTCAAATTACTAGAAAGAAATTTCCTAAATAAAAAAGAAATAGTAAATGATTTAGCAATAAAATTAAAAAAATATAAAACCAGCCAAGGATAACCATCAGGATCTGTACAATTTCTATTGTGAAATTGAATGCATGTTAGGTCATCTACAAAATAATGATATAGATCTAGAGAAATCAGCATGGTTTATCCAAGCCATAATATTTGATTGTTTACCTACCCAAATTAGGGATATTTTCCAAAGAATAACGGGAAATACATACCCTACCCTTGATGAAATAAGGAATGAATTTCCAAATGTTTTGTCAATGTACAAATCTTCAAAGATTGATTCACAAACAAAGATTGATTCACAAACAAAGAAAATACAAACAAAACCACAACCACAACAAAAAGACAAATCAGAAAAAAAGTGATAGGTCTAACTCCTACACTACGAAATTTTAATGTTACGACAGAATTTGTACGTAAGTGTAAATTTTGTTCGGCTGATGATCACTATAGCACACGATGTACTAAATATGTAGACTTAGAATCCCGGATAAATAGGTGTTCTCAGTTAAACCTTTGTACTAAATGCACAGGTGCAGGACATACTAACAAAGACTGCAAAACAAAAATAAGATTCAAATGTGTTAATTGTGGAAGTTTAAATCATGTCTCTTGTCTTTGTGATTCATTTAAAAATTCAAATAAACAAAACCTAAAGAAAAATGAAAAAACATTTAATGGACATATATCAATAAATAATGTCAATAAAAATTCTAGTGTACTCCTACCTACAATAACCTTGGATTTAAAAAATAAAGAAGGTGGGACAACTCCTATAAGATGTCTAATAGATTCTTGTTCCCAACAAACATTTGTAGATCAATCATTAGTTAATCAATTAGGCCTACAAACTCATAAAAATGAACAAGAATTGTGTATAACATCATTTGTCAAAGAAAATGAACAGAAAGAAAAATATAATACAGTCAATTTAGATCTGGATATACCCACAGAGAATAAAACAACAAACATAGAAGTAGTAGTCATTGAACAAGTTGGTCAACAAAAATTTAAAATACCAAATTTAAAAGAAGTAATACAACAACTTAAAAAGCAATATAAAATTGCAGATAGAAATTTAAATGATGATATAATAGATAATGTTCAAATGTTAATTGGAGCTGATTATATTCACTTAATTCAGAAGGGCATAGTCAGAATAGGAGATGGGATTGCTCTAGATACTCACTGGGGTATAGCTCCACTGGGACACATAGATAAATATAAAATAACAATGAAAAATAAAAATATATGACTAACAAACTTGCCCTATTATGACAAGGTCTTACACAACTCAAATAATGACATAAATACTGAAATATTAAATAAATCATTAACAACTGAAGAATTAGATAAAGGTGTACAACAGCTCTGGCTATTAGAGTCAGTGGGGGTGCAAGATGGTGATCATACAGATGAAAATCAATTAATGGCTGAAAATTTTGAAAACACCATCATGTATGAAAATGGCCATTATTCAATTGAACTACCTTGGAAGATCAATAGTCCAAAATTAAATGATAATCTAAAGGTAGCTAAAGGTCATCTCTATAATTTGATGAAAGATTAAAAAATGACAAGAGAATTAAAATGTATGATGATGTTTTCAAGGACCAGTTAGAAAAAGGCTTCATTGAAGAAGTTAAAGATCACCCCTTTAAAAAAGACAACTGCCATTATCTTACTCACACAGGAGTCTATAGAAAGGATGCACCCACAACAAAACTTAGAGTTGTGTATAACTGTAGTCTTAAAGATGGCAATAAGCATAGCTTGAATGACTGTCTCATAGAGGGGCCTAATCTTATTTCAGACCTTGTAAAAATCCTTCTAAGATTTAGATTAGATGACTATGCAGTTCAAAGTGATATAAGCAAAGCTTTTTTGAGAATTCATCTGAAAAATAACTATGACAAAGATCAACTAAGATTCTTGTGGTTTAATGATCCATATGACTTAAATAAAGGGTTTAAAACATTTAAATTTAATGTGGTTTTGTTTGGAGCAAATGCAAGTCCTAGTTTACTGGCTTTAACCATCAAACATCACTTAAATTTGTATGATGAAAATGATTTAACTGTTCAGTTCTTGAAAGATCACTTCTATGTAGATAACCTTGTAGGATCAACCAAAACAGAGTCAGAATTAAATGAAGTTTACATAAAAGCAGATAAAATAATGAAAGAAGGTAATTTTGAATTAAGAGAGTGGATCACAAATAATGAGAGACTAAATCAAAAAATAAAATCAGAAGACAAAGGATTAACAGAACCAACAAACAGGGTGAAAACATTAGGCATGATCTGGGATTTGAACTCAGATTCTAAAGTTCATGATTCACTCTGCACAAAAGGCTACACCTTAGATACAACAGCTAACACAAAAAGAAAGATCTTATCCGAAAGTTCAAAAATATTTGATCCTATGGGTTTACTCCTTCCTTCTACTATCAGATCCAGGGTTCTTTTACAAGAATTTTGGAAACAGAAAGTAGACTGGGATGATCCTATAACCAATAAACAACAAGATAGCTGGAAAAGGTTAGCTAAAGATCTCAATAAATTACAAAACATAAATATTCCCAGAGTTTGTGGACACAGAGATACACCTCAAACCTTGCATGTATTTGGTGATGCCAGTGAAAAGGTGTATGGCTGTTGCGCTTACCTTGTAGGTGAGGATGGCAGCCATTTGATCTATGCCAAGGGGAAAGTAACACCCTTAAAACAAAAGAAAACTATTCCTCAGCTTGAACTACTTGCGGGTTATCTAGCTGTAAAAATAACAGTATTTCTCCATGAAGTCTATTATGATGTAAACATCACAACTACATATATTTGGCTTGACAGTCAAATCTGCTTGGCATGGATCAACTCTGATGAGCTAAACTCAAAAAACATCTTTGTCCGTAACAGATTAAGAGACATTAAAGAAGCTAGACAAAATTTGGACATAACCTTCAGATACATTCCAACAAAACAAAATCCTGCAGACTTTCTCACAAGAGGATTATCCTGTAAATTACTAAAATCCAACAAAAATTGGTTTCATGGACCTGAATTCATTCAGGATGAAACAATGTGGCCAGCAGAACAAATTAATGTAAAACTTAACATGATAACCACAAATAAAGTTGAGCCACTATTAGATTATAACAGTTATTCTGACTTTGGCAAACTTGTAAGGGTAACATCTTACTGTCTCAGATTCATTCACAACTGTTTAAAGAAAATAAATAAACAAAGAAATAATGATAATGAAATGTATACAAGTCTAGCTACCAAATATTGGATTAACCACATACAACAAACAGAATACAAAAATGAAATAGATTTTTTAACAATTGGTAAACAAATGAACAAAGTACCCTCTGTGGTAATAAACTTGAATCTTTACATTGACAAAGATGGCTTATTAAGATGTAAGGGTAGATTAAACAAATCACAAATCACATATAACAGTAAACAACCCCTTCTTCTTCCTAGGTTCCATCACATTACAACCCTAATTATTAGAGAGAAACACAATGAACTTTATCACATGGGCGTTCCACAAACATTAAATGCCATTAGAAAGTTGTATTGGATACCCAAAGGCAGAATGACTGTAAAGACAGTTTTGAATAACTGTGTCACCTGCAAAAGGATTCATTCCAGATCTTTCAGGAAGACCAATCCTCCTGATTTGCCAACAGAGAGAGTCACCTTTAATAGGCCTTTTGAAACAGTTGGCATAGACTATACAGGAAGTTTGACTGTTGGTCTGGGAACAACAGAACAAAAAATGTACATCATACTTTACACATGTTCATCTTCTAGAGCAGTCAGCTTAGACGTAGTGAGTGATCTCTCCGCAGAATCATTTGTCTATAGCTTTAGAAGATTTTGTGCTAAGCATTCTGTACCCAAAATTGTTTGGACAGATAATGCAACCTATTTCAAGGCTGGTGAAAACCAAATAAATGACATATTACAAAATTCACATACCATAACATATCTACAAAATAACAAAATAAAATGGAAATACATCCCTGTTGCATCACCATGGTATGGAGCAATCTGGGAAAGGAATATCCAAACAATAAAGAATTGCCTAAAGAAATCAATAGGTAAAAAACAAATTGAATTCTTTGAACTTCTCACTCTCATTAGTGAAATTGAGAATGTTGTCAATAACAGACCTCTTACTTATGTAGGGGATAATATTAATGATGTAGAGCCTCTCACCCCAAATCATTTGATTAAGGGAGAAGTCATTAACCTTCTACCTGATTACAATATCTCCTTGGATGATCCACCTTGGAGTGATAATAATCATGATTTGCAAAATAGATTATCACAAATAACAAATATAAAAACAAAATTTAAAAAGCAATGGAGTGATGAATACCTTGTTGGGTTGAGAGAAAGACATAAATATATACAAAACAAAGACTGGGTTAATAAAATTAGGGTAGGAGATGTAGTTCTAATTAGACAAAATACACCAAGACAGTGTTGGCCATTAGGTAGAGTTTTAGAACTAAAAACTGGGGAAGATGGATTAACCAGGGTTGTAAAACTTAAAACTGCTTCAGGTGAAACTATAAGAGATGTATCACTCTTATACCCCCTAGAAGTAGGACCAACTACTGTTAACAAAAATGATCAAGATGATGAATCTATAATAGATTCTGATGATGATCAAAATTTGACCCAAACTATACCAAACCTAACCTGTTCAATAAATGATGTAACTAGTCCTACTACTACAATAACCTATACCACAAATAGTAGACCACAACGTTCAACTGCTCTACGAGCTAGGCAGATGTTACAACAAAAGATAAGGGCTGGAGTATTGTAATATTTCCTATGGAAAATAAACTAAAATGCAACACCCTTTCATTTTGAAAAGGGTGAGGACTTTATAAAATGCTACACTTTTTATATTAAAAAGTGAGGAAAAACAAAAATGGAATAACAAATAAAACATAAAATATAGGTAATCTAAGATGGGTTAACAAATATTAAAGAAAAAATTGGGTTTCACATGCAATTTTTCCTTTCTGGCTGGCCCCAATGTATGGAAAATTTGGGAGTACCGAAATGGAAGACCCACCTAATCTTGGATAAGCCATATTGACATTAAAATAAATAATAATAATAAAAAATAACTCAGAAGGAGAACATGAACTCTTGCTGAGAAAAATTAAAAAGACACCAACGAAGAAACAAATATGGGATGAAAAGAAAAAAAGATCCCATGGCTAGAAATAGCAACACGGTTTTAAGAAGAAGAAGAAAAAGATCGGAATAAGCAGAATAAGAGGGCGAGAAGCTGAATAAGCATAAGCGGATTAAGCATAAGAACAGCGACGGAAAAAGCCGGAATAAAAATGTTTTAGTGGTGTCAAGAGATAAAATTCATAACAGTTTCAAGGTAAGAAGTTCATAAATTTCCCTTCGGTTATTAAATTTAGGTTAAATAAGCTGACATTTCAGCTGTAATTGTTTAACAAAAGAGTATGGAAGTCCTGTTTATGGACAAATAGTTAGGCTGGTTCATCTTTGGCCTAGGTCTTCCATCTCCAACATAGCCTAGATTGTGTTTAGGCTACTCTGGTTGGAGCAGGACCTATTTTTTCCATACACACTGTGTGTATATAAATATTACTCGCAAATTTGCTCATGTTGATATCTAAAACCGTATAAAAGATTCATAGAGACGATTGTATTCATGCACTGAAAATATTAAATACTAGCTGTTATGCCCAGCACTTGCTTGGGGTGGGCTGATTGTATTAAATTTAATTATTCAAATCGTTTTTTTATTTTTCGCCGTATCACTCCTTAGATTAAAAATATTCATTTATTAGAGAACCATCACCATAAGTACTGAAAAGTTGTTGTTGTTGATTAGCTGATCAGTCCACCCTGATCGAGCAAGCCGGCGGCACGCAGGTAACCGATCGCCCTCTCCGGAGTGGACCAGAGGTTCAGCGCACTAGTGATGTGTTCTGTTCGTTGTTGTGCTAGAGCGGTACAGTCTGTCATAATGTGTTCACTTGTTTGTGGTGTTTCCTGGCACAGGTGGCAGGTGTCGTCTGTGGAGTTGTCTAGTCTGTGTTTATATGTCCGTAAGTTGGGGTGATGTCCACATCGGAATCGTGCTAAGTTAACTCGATCCAATCTGCTGAGGCTGGTCTCTGACCTGTCAATGGGTGGCGGCTTCGCACCTAGGACCGCATTCGGACCGAGTCGTGTCATTGCTTTGTGGGTTAGGTGTGTGTGTTTTCTGTACTGTGTGATGTCTGTGGGGCGTGGTATGGAATGGAGTATTTGGTTATAATGTTTCTCTGGTGTTATCTTAATGGTGCGAGGTGTCGGTGCATGATTGAACATGTAGTGGTAAGGGTGTTGTGGGTTAGTTGTCGCTGCTGCCATGAATTGTGTTCCCCTCATGTCTAAATGTTCCCTAACTTTCAGTATTTTTGTTTCTGTGTGCAGGTGTTCTATTGGTGTTGTTTGAGTGTATTCTGTAATGATACGAAGTGCGTTGTTTTGTATTGTCTGTAAGGTGTTTATGTGTGTGTTTGAGATAATGGGTGCCCACTGCCCAGCATGGGCTAGCATAGTCCATAACTGAGCAAATATATTGTTTGTATATGAGTGATGTTGTTTCCTGCTGGTGTCCAAAGTTTGTCCCCGTTAGTACTCTAAGCGTGTTAAGTCTTGACGTACATTTGTTTTTAATGTTCCGAATGTGGTTTGCAAAATATAATGATGTGTTGTATGTGACCCCAAGTAATTTGGTCTTATGAGTGTGTGGAATGTGTGGAATTTATCTGGTGTTCTTTTGTGTTGCTTGTAAGCAAGGTGATGGTTGATTTTGTGGGCACTACTTTGGTTCTATTGTGTGTGAGCCAGTCTTGTATACTGTTTATGTATGTTTTTAGGTTATTTGTAGCGGTGTCGATGTTGTTGTGGGTGGATGTTAAAGTGATGTCATCTGCATATGATGATAAGGTAAGCTTGTTTTCTATGGGTGTTGGAATGTCATGCATGTATAAGTTGAAGAGTGTTGGTGAGAGAACAGAGCCTTGAGGGACCCCGTTCGGAAAAAGCTTGTTTTTGGATGATTTGCCATTAAATGTGACATGTGAGTATCTTCCTGAAAGATAGTTGCTCAGCCACCTTTTGGTGTTATTGTGCATGTTTGTGTTGAGTATTTTGTTTATGAGAGGGAAGCGTGGGATAGCATCAAATGCTTTACTAATGTCTATTGTTGCTAATAGTGTACGTTGAGCTGGTCGTCTGGAGTTGATGCCATCCATGATGTGCTGCGTGAGGTTAGTGAGTAATGTCGTGGTTGAGTGGTGAGGTCTGAATCCATGTTGAGTAGGCAATAGTTGTATTTGTGGGTTGGTGATTTGTAAGATTAGTCTTTCTGTTACTTTGGAAGGTGTGCATAGTAAAGTAATGGGTCTATAGGAAGCTGGTTCTGATGAATTTTTGTTCGGTTTGAGTACTGTAATAATTTTATCTTGCTTCCATATGTCAGGAATAATGCAGTATTGGTATGAATATGTGCTGATGTTTGTGAGAGCTAGTATTCCCTGTGGACCCAAGTGAGTGTTTAAGGTGTATGTTAGATATGTCGTCTGGTCCAGTAGCCTTCGAATTCTTAATGTTTTTGATGATGATGGTGGTCTGGTCTGTATTGAAGGGTGTAATGGTCGTGTCGACTCTGTAGGTTTTCTTGTGTCTGGTTGTTTGTCTGTCTGCATGTTTCTGGTTGTTGTCTCTGCTTAAGTGACTTATCTTTTCGTAGTGATTAACTAAAATATTAGCTCGTTGTGTATATGTTGGGATATTATTTTGGCTGCGCCAGATAGCCGCGTGTGAGGTGTGAATGCAACTGTTAGAGTGGGTAATGCTGTTTATAGTCTTGTATAGCCTGGATGTATCTGTGGAGTGGTTTAGTGTTGTTATGAATTCCCTAAATGTTTCTGTTTATTTTTCTTTGAATTTGTTATTTATTTCTGTGTTGAGCTGTTACATCTGCTGTTTTATGGTTTCTGTGTCTGGTGTTTGTGTGTTTGTTTGAGTTGTTACGTTGCCTTATGGGGCTATTTCTCTAGTGTAATTTGGGTTGTATTTCCTAATGTTGCCCTTGGGTATGTATTTGTTTGCATTATTGATGATCTGATTAAATGTCTTGAGTGTTGTATTGATGTTTATGATGGGTGTGGTGTTTAATGTGGTGAATTGTTCCTCAGTCTGTACTTAGAACTGTTCCCAATTGGCTTTCTTGTAATTTCTGTAAGTGTGCCTAAGGCCGTTGGGGCAGAATGTAGAACGTGTGATGATGATGGGCAGGTGGTCTGATGACAGTTGTTTTTCTGTTCTCCAATGTGTATGTGTTGCTAGTGAGGGGGAACAGAACGTTATGTCTGGGGAGGAGTTTGAGTATCCTGCTTGATGTGGTATGTGTGTATGTTCTTCTGTATTGTTAAGAATAAAGAGGCTGTTTAGTTGTGTGGCTATGTTGGCGCCTCTGGTGTTGCTTTGGTTGTGCAGGTACCAACTAGTGTCTTTAGCGTTGAAGTCTCCGCCTAAGATGACATTAGTGAGAGAGGCCAGATTATGTAACTGTGGATTGTAATTGGCTGGCACCTGAGGTGAACTCTCTGGTGGATGTAAATGTTGATTAGTGTGGTGTGTTTTGCGCGTGTTTTAATGTTAACTGCCGGTATTTCTATCGTGTTAGCTGCTTGGATTGTGTTTGTAATGTTTTGGGTGGCATCAGTGTAGCTAATGTTTTTACGTATGTAAGTGATGAGTCCACCCCCGTGACCCACAGTACGATCTTGACGGATCGCCGTGAAGTCAGGGATGGTGGGTCTTTTATGTGTGCGTTTTAGTTTTGTTTCTTATATAAGTGCTATGTGAATGTTTTGTTTGTATACGAATTCCCTAAGCTGCATGATTTTGTTTGTGAGGCCATCTACGTTGTACTGTAATATGTTAATATTATACCTCTGTATGTGTCTCATGGTCCTCTTGTGTCTATGTCTTTGTGTATGGTGACATGTGTAAGTTGTAGTGGCGCCAGGATTAGTCCTAATGTCGCCGGAGAGTAAGAGTAGTCCCGGAGCTCGCAATTGCTCCCCGTCAAAGAAAAAATAGCACGCTGAGAATAGGTCCGGCCCTGGAAGCCGATCGGCACTCTGACCGTGCCACGCAACAGGCCGTCAACTGCCAGTCTGGCAAACCGTAAACAGCCTGCTGCACGGAGATTTGAGGAAGTTTGGCCACCAGCGCGTTGATGTTCGGTTTGACGTCGCCTCTTCTTCGCCTTGATGTGTTCCGCGCTGGAGGATTGAAAAGTTGCATACAATTGTCGAAAGTCAGTATTTTGTATGACCGCCCATTTCCTGCAAAACTACTGCGATTCGATTTGGAATGCTATCTTGGAGTTTTTGTAAGAAATCCAATGGAATGTTGTTCCATACATCTAAAAGGACCTGCCATAGCTCTTCTCTCGATTTTGGCTGCTTTTCTTGCTTCTTTCTGTCTAAATAATCCCAAACAGCCTCAATAATATTTAAATCAGGGCTCTGGGGAGGCCACTCCATCAGTTGCAAGTCTCCACGTTCTTTTTTGTTCTCCAAATAGGTTTTGACTACATTGGCAATATGCTCTGGGTCATTGTCGTGCTGAAAAATAAAATTTTTCCCAATTAATCTCCGACCTCACATACTGTCTTCTCTTTGTGCCAAAAATTTCAAATTTTGACTCGCCACTCCAGAGGACCCTTTTCCACTGGTCAGCATTCCAATTTTTGTGCTTTTGAGCACATTTGAGCCTCTTTGACTTGTTTCCTTTCCTGAGAAATGGTTTTTTGATTCCCACTCGACCATTAGGACCATTTCTGATGAGTGATCTCCTCACGGTGGATGAGTGGACTTGTAATCCTGAGGTCTAGGCAAGTTCTGCCGAAAGTTCTGCACTGGATTTTCGTCTATTTCTGAGAGATGTTAAGGTGTCTCTCATCGCTTTTAGAAAGTTTCCTTGGCCTTCCACTGCGTTTTCGATCTTCAACTTTGCCTGTTTCGCGCTGTTTCTTCAAAATTGCTTGAATACCACATCTTGATACTCCAGTTTGTCGCGATATTTCTGATTGAGATTAACCCTACTCGTGCAATAATACAACCCGGTGTCGAGTTGCAATGGATATTTTAGCCATTGTTTAACCAATGTAAAATTTTGTCTTTATCTTGTAAAAGAGAACATTAACAATTAAGAAATGTTATTAAAAAAAATTTAATTTAATTTAGTTAGGAGCATTAAACAATTACAAAAACATACAATAGAAGTTCCGTTTACAAACTGTTACTGAATGAGCTTAGAATATCTTGTAAAATAGTACCTAGAATCTTTGTGTTAAATTCCGTTCTATCTCCAGCAGTAGCACGTTTTGATGAAACATCCGTTTTCTTCGTTAAACTGCCTAATAACTGGGATTAGTGACAATGGCTATAGATTATAATTTATATTTATAATAAAACAACACTAAATGCTGAAATATTCAACATAATTATTAAAAAAAAGAAAAAACGCAAGTGTACACACACACACACATATATATATGGTACAGAGTGTCCCCAAAAAATGTTTACCCATCATATTAACATATATATCAATAAGCAAAATAGGCGGATAGTAAATAGATAGCAAATAGGCTTCTTTAATGTTTAAATGTTCGAAATATCAGCCAGCAGCTTCAATACCTTCATGGTTGTGCTGCTTACTTTAATGTTTTAAATGCTCAAAATGTCCGCCACTAGCATCAATACATTCTTAACAACGGCGCGCAACAGATCGGCATACTGTTCGGATTGTTCGGAGTGGAATGTTGGCACAGGCTATTTCAATTTCGTGTCTCAAGGCCTGTAGTGTCCTTGGTTTTTCAGCATACACAGTGTTCTTCAGAGTGCTCCACAAGTAAAAGTCTAAGGGTGTTAAGTTAGGAGATCGTGGTGGATACTCCGTACATCCCCTACGTCCTATCCATCTTCTAGGAAAACAAACATTGAGAAAATTTCTAACGTCATTGTGGTAATGCGGTGGCGCGCCATCCTGTTGAAAGTAACACTCTTCTTCCAAAAAAGAGCTCTGATTGAAGGTACAATGTTGTCTTGCAGCATTGATAAGTAAGCAGCACCTGTGACAGTGTCCTCAAAGAAAAATAACCCTATCAGTCCTCTGGAAGACAGACCACACCACACTGACACTTCTGGTTGATTAAGTGCTCGTTCTTCTGTTACGTTTGGATTTTCGGTGGCCCAGTACACACAGTTGTGTCGATTGAGAGTACCATTAAGTTTAAAAGTGGCTTCATCGGACCAAACAATGAAATCAGGAAAAGATTGTTTTTCATTACACATGTGCAAAAACCATTCACAAAATTCTTTTCGACGATTTGGATCGTCCTCATTCATTGCATGGAGCAGTCTAGGTATGTACGGTTTCCACATTTCACGTCGCAAAATGCGATGAACGCTGGATTTATGATAGAAACACCAGTCTCACGAGAACATTGCCTTGTACACTTATTTGGAGAGTTTGTGAAGGCCTGTAACACGGTCTCAACACTTTCATTGTCAGTTGAAATGCGACGTCTTCCAGATCGGCCTTTGTTGACGTTTTGCACTCTTCCGTCAGTCTCAAACTTATCACGTAATCTTGTAATTGTTACCCATGATGGTGGTAATGTTCCAAACTCATTTCTCCAATGTCTCTGTACCTCAGCCACATTCTCCGTCTTCCAGTAGTGCTTCAAAATCCACTTACCTTGCTCAAACGATAACTGCAATGCCGCCATTTCCTGTAACAAGGGATACTACTGTTATTTAAGTACAATACACCATTACTATACTACTATACTACTATTACTAAGTACTATAAATATACTAATACATCAGCGCATATTACTATCATCTAAAGTGTGCATGTTGATATATATATATATATATATATATATATATATATGTTAATATGATGTGTAAACATTTTATTGGGACACCCAGTATATAATTATATAATAATAATAATAATTTTACTACTATAATTCACCGAAAGTGTGTCTATCTGTCCGCAGAAAAAACTTTTACGTTTCTGAACAGATATCGACCAAACTTCGTATGGTGGATGGGGGTGATGAGTAATGAACGAAAATATATGTGTTACCAGTTCCCCCTCCCCAATTACTGGGCCCGAAGGCCCCAGCACAGCAATAAAACTATAGAAATGAACGCAGCCATGAAAATCTTGAGCTTCACATTGTGTCAAGATTTGTAAAGCTTTAGATTTTCTTGACTATAGTTTATTGACCAAATAATTGAATCCCAGTAATTGGGGAACTGCAGCCCCACAATTACTGGGGGTTCAATTATTTGGTTAATAAAACTATAATCATGATAATCTTAAGCTTCACAAATCTTGACATAATGTGAGGCTTAAGATTTTCATGGCTGCGTTCTTTTCTATAGTTTTATTGACCAAATAATTGAACCGACAGTAATTAGGAGGTGCCTGCGGTTTCCCAATTACTGCCCCCCCCCCCCAATTACAAACCATCCAACCAACCAATTCAACTCTTTTTAGAGACCCAAAAGTTCACGGACAGACAGACTCACAGACAGAATCACACACAACTTCCTTTTATATAGTAGATACATAAAACATATATTCAAAGTACTTTATCGCTTTATTTCGTTGATAGACGGAAAGCGGTGTTGCGACAATGGCTACGGCGTGTCTTGTGGTTCTCGGCCATTATGCATTATTTAAGTTAAGGGAATTTATCGGTTATGAAAATGAAAATGAAAAGGTTTATTGCCAGACTATAGTCCATATGACAAATATTAATAATACAATGACAGTTCACATACTAAGGATAGAAATATATAAAATTGATAAGAAATAATACAGTAATGTCGAAATTAATTGGAGCTACAGACAGACGTTTTCGTACCATGAATTCCATAGCTTAGAAGACAAACTGCAGCGCTATATATATATATATATATATATATATCAAAGCTATTGACTTCTCCTTAGGGAAACGGAGCTTACAGATGAACAGAAGGACCAACACAACGGCAAACATTTTCATTTATTTTTTGTACTCCCTATAACTACAGTACAAAAAGAAACCAGATATATTAAATTACCTTTTTATGGTTATTTATCATTGCGTATTCGAGGTGAATTGTCCAAACTGCTCAAGTCTAGTTATCCCCAAATAAATTTTAGATTCGCCTTCGTCAACCCACTTAAATTATCAAATTTTTTAAAGTTCGAAGATGAATTCCCCAAAACTGTATGCCCTAATGTTGTTTACAAATACACGTGCGACAGCTGTAAGGCTGCGTATATTGGCAGTACTCAACTCCAACTGGAGTTAATTGCAGTTAATTTATTGTTTCATTTGAGAAGTTTCGGAATATTACTCGATATAAATTACTTGCGGCGCGCCACACACACACACACACACACACGCACACACACACACACACACACACAATGTTGGAAAAACACCGGGTGTTTTGTTCGATGATTTTTTTTGTGTGCTATAGAAAATCGATTTATATATATATATATATATATATATATATATACATATATATATACATACCCCTTTCAACCTTTCAAAGGTTCCGTGCGATGATTCCTTATTTCACGAAGGTCAAGCTTGTCGCCCCTCCACTCGAGTTGGCATGGTGCTGTATATAAAATGATGTTTAACTTTTCATACTTCCACTTAAACTATGAGTGCATCGACGATTATATATATATATATATATATATATATATATATATACTGTATTAGCAATGTTTTTGATACGTATCTCAAGAGATTAAGTCAAAGATAGATGAAAATTTTCGCTATTTTTCACAAAACCCCTTTCCCCTTATACACATACATTCGGGGTGCGAGTAGCTCGCATAACTATTACCAAATACATAAGACACCCTCTAAGTTTTCCCGCTCTGATGTGAATGTCATACTACGCCTCCTTCCTTGAAGAACGTCCTCAGTGACACTTTAGATCTCATCATGTAGTACTGGCGTCGTAACAAACCGCAATGGCCGGATGTCATTCATTTAACTTTATTTAAACATCAATTTCCTCACGCGTTATTATAATATTCAAGTAATTATTCAAGTGCACATTTATAACATTTCAAGTTTCATTCATTCTGCGAACATGCATTCAACTTGTATTCGAGCAATTGTAACTTTTTGTCACACTTAAATCTCATAATCCCTAAGAAATATTATTCTTTTGTTTTGTTAAATAAATGAAAACCCAACGAAGCATTTTATCACTTTCGTTACTGACAATCAATTGACGTGATCTGAAAAGACCTGATGACCTCGCGCCAAGCTATCATTAACTTAATTAGCATTATTATAGTACAAAGTTAACACTACAGATTTAAGGAAATGAAGAACTGATCTGGTCGGAGCGAGAATTAGAAATTCAAAAATGTTTTTTATCAAAACCTCGTAGTTGAAGCTAATCAAGTTTTTTCACTATTAATTAACTTATTTACCGATTTCGATCGAAACACATGTTACTGCTACATAGGGCAGAAAGAATATATATATATATATATATATGAAAATTATTTCACGAAAGTAACACGTGAAAAATATTTATGATGAATAAAACCACGAAGGAAAGAAAACACAGAATGGTGCTCAAGCGCTTTCGTCTAATGACATCCTCAGGAACAATGAAGTACATAAAGAGTTACAGCCTATATATACGTTACAGAAAAAAAATATTATATACACACAATAAACGGAGAAATAAAAATAAAAATTAAACATTAAAGGATTGTGGGAGGAGCATACAAATTTGTAAGGAAAAACTACCGATTTTTAGCACTTTTGCTCGAATCCAACACAAGATCAAATGAATTGTTTCCAACCAATGTTATAGTTAATTAAAAAAAAATAATAAATTGAAAAATAAAAATAAAAATAAAACTTATAAGAGGAGCATACAAATTTATACTGGAAATCTACCCAGGTTTTAGCACTCTGCCCTTCTTGTCCAAGGTCGATATATATAAAAATAAATTGAAAAATAAAAGTTATTAGAGTAGCATACAAGTTTACCAAAGGTTTAGCGTTCTACCCTTCTTATCTAAATCCGTTCTGAAGGAATTGAAAACAACAGGATCGAGTTGAAAAAGACCTTTGCTTATGTTGAAGTTATTTGTAAGTTGGATAATGGCAGACTCAAGAATATTTCTATTAACAATGTTGCTAGAGTGAAACAAAACTGAAGCATTATTCCAATCAATAGAGTGAGATAACTCTGACAAATGGACAAAAAGGGCACTGGACGACTGTCCCGTTCTAACGGAATATTGATGCTGTTTTATACGTGTGTGCAAATCCTTTCCCGTCTGACCTATGTAAAAGGAATCACATTGTTTACAACCAATTTTATAGATAATGCCTGAATTATTGGTAGGGCTATTTTTTACTATATTTTTCAAAATATTGTTATAAGAAAATACTACATTAATATCCAAAAGTTTAAGTACATTAGCAATGCCTAAAAAGCCCGGGAAAAATGGAAGTACTAAAATATTCTTTGACAAAGTACGAGTGTTATTATTCACACGATAGAAAGTTCGTTTTGCCTTGTTGAGACAAGATTCCATAAACGCAGATGGATAACACAGATCACTTCCAATACCGTTGATTTTTTCCAATTCGGCATCGATGTATTCCGGACTGACGATCCGAAGGGCGCGGAGAAACATTAAAGAAAAAAATGGCCTTCTTAGTGGGGGTGTCATGTCCCGAGTAAAAGTGTACAGTACGGAGGACAAATTGTTTGTTTTTTTCCGATAGATACTAAACTTAAAACCTGGGCTCTCCCTATGTACACGCACATCCAAAAACGGGATTGAGTTGTCTTGTTCCACTTCTAAAGTAAACTTAATAGAGGGGACTTGATCATTTAACTGAAGGAGGAAGTCATCCAGGTCACGATTCATGGGCCAGATACAAAAAATATCGTCGACGTACCGCAACTAAAGGATGCCAACCCCCAGGATTCTCGGAATGTAAGTAATTTCGAAAAACTCCATATAAATATTGGAGGGGAGGGGCGACAAGGGGTTGCCCATGGCCATTCCAAAAACTTGTTGATAATATTTGTTATTGAAAGTGAATTTACAGTCTTTGATGCAAAGCTTAATAAGTTCCAAAACAATGTGTGCAGGTGGAGGCAGGTCATACTTATGTAATTCTCGGGAGAGAAAGTCAAGCATATCGTCAATCGGCACTTTTGTAAACAATGAACAAATGTCAAAACTGATCAATCTATCGTTGGTTTCAGTACGTGCATTATTCAATTTTTCAGTAAGATCCATGGAATTTTTTACATGTGAATCAGAGATAGTTCTGAGAATGGGGGACAAGACTTTGACAAGCCATTTGGAGAGTTTATAAGTAATAGAGCCCACCGAGCTAATAATATGGCGCATAGGGTTGCCAGGTTTGTGGGTTTTAATAACTGTAAAGGTAGGGCAGAGAAGGTGAAGTGGACATGAAAAGCGGAATTAAGTCCTTATGATCTTTGAGAATGCGTTTCAAGCCACTATTAAATAATTTAATAACGTCATCCTGCGGGTTCTTCCTAAGTTTGTTGTATGTGGCGGTAGGGTGTGTCAATTTGGGAGGTGAAAATTAATTTTTGCCAATTCCTTCACTGAGGGGTTTTAAAAATATGTTTTTGGATGTGAAGAATTCAAATCTGCTATTATTTTTGTGATTGCTCAACACTTAGCTTGGTAAATCTACGTTTGATTAAAAAGCACATAAATTGCTCTCGGAAAACAACATTTATTAATTTTAGCTTCTCAAAATGTCAGGTAATGCTATAAAAATTTTAGTTTCTCTGCATAAAACATATCCTAGTAATCATAAAACATTTCCTTGTAATCATAAAACAACATTAGAAAGTAGTGACATCAGTAAAAAAAAATATTTAAACAACAAGTTTCATCAAGTCTTGCTTTGATTCGTTCTTGGACATCAGCCGCCGACTTGCTTCTTGGCCTCTGATATAGCCCTCACGTTTCTCTGCCTGCTGCCTCTGTGACTTGTTTCACACACCTCTCTATTGACTGAGCATGACAGGGCCACTGTGGAACTTGCATAGGCTTGTCAAAGAACTTCTTTACTTCCGCTGTAGTCAGTTTACATGTCAAAGGAGGTTCAAATACCCCGTCAGACCAGTCTGTCAGCTCCAACACGGAAGAAGCACTGGGGTTGATGGAAGGTGTCTTCCTGGGACGTACAGAAAGATCTCCAAGTGTGTCATCATCTCCACCCCTCATGTCAACAATCTTTTGGACACCAGCTCTCCTCTCCTCACTGTCATCTGAGCACAAGAGTGTCTGGATTATCATTTCGCTGAATGCATACCATGCTGAGCGCTTGATGGTTGGCAAAACAGCATCCACTACAGCCTTCTTTTGCAGCCTAACTAGCCGCAGCTGAAACAAGATGTGGCGTGGGCCTTCCACCCAAGAGTGTTTTACTTTGATGTTGAACCAACAGGGGTAGTACACACCAACAATGTATTCCACTATCAGTCTTAAGTTGTTGAGGGTTTTGCCTTTAAGGCCATGTTTTGAAACCCATATGCGACAAAGCCTGTTTGCTGTTGTCAACCACCTTGAATGGCTCACTGGACCAATTTCAAGAAGGGCCAGATCTGTGGGAAGTTCTCCTGTCCTTATGGCCTGTGTGATCCTATACCCGTACGCTTGATCAGTAGAGAGATCCTTTACGACATTGTCACTCAGTGAAGTAAGAGGCTCTCCAATTGAGAGTTTGGTGAATGAAGGATCAATTTCAAGTTCGGTTGCAGTGTCTAGCATCTTGCCAATGTTACCTGTCCACAGAGCTGGGCAGTATTTAAATACATTTGTATTTAAATACGTATTTAAATACATTTGTGTATTTAGAACTGTATTTATAAATACATTGTTTTTCATGTATTTAAATATAGTATTTAAATACTTTAATGAGTATTTAAATACAATGTATTTAAATACTCAAAATATAAAAATGTAAATACTTTTACTGGTTTAATACACGTTCTGTACTAGCACAGTACGACGCGTCGACAGTGTAGTACAGCATGGTTCATGTTTCAACGTGTCAGTTCAATCAGTTGTGTGCCACTCTTAGTCGAAAGCGGTTGATTTCTTTATCGTGTGCGTGTCATGGCTTCAACAAGCAAATCCGGTGAATCAAACAGTGATATATCTGCAGATAACAATTTAGTGCACCCTCTGTTTGATGGAAAATACTTTAAAATTAAATCTAAAGACGGTAATAAGGTAAAGTGCACCTGCTTGCTGTGTAAACACGAAGTCACCGTATCCCCTAAAGTAGAAATTTATCAAAACATGAATTAATGAATGCATATGTTAAAATTTGTATGTATTTAAAATGTATTTACAAATGTATTTAAATACAATTGATGTATTTTGTATTTAGTATCCAAATACATTCGTAAAATGTATTTAGTATTTAGTATTTAAATACATTTCTCCCATGTATTTAGTATTTAGTATTTAAATACATTCAATGTATTTATTGCCCAGCTCTGCCTGTCCACTTGTTGTTAGACAAGGTCTTCCCATCCAGTGCTGTGATCAAGTGTCGCAGGGGTAACTCGTTAGTGTGGAGGCACAAACCAACCAGATCAGCTTACGGCAAAGCTTGACCTCTACCCAATGCATGGAACCACCCTCCCAGCCAGTGTTAACATTTGTAGAATCACCTCCAATGGCCTGCAGGCTTTTATCAATGCCGTTCTTCTTCATGAAATCTACAAGATTATCAGCAATAACTTCAGCAGGTTTTTTCCTCGTTGAGCCTTTCTCAGGAGTGAAGTGGTAGAGATATCTTCCACCTGGCTCACTGCACACAGAATAATGCTCTTCTTTGATGATGCTGGGGAACTGACGATCTGAATTGTCTGCTTTCAGCATAACTTTAGTTGTATCTTGACGGCCGTCAAAGAAGATGCAGTCAATTTCACCCTTCTTACAAAGATCATCAAATTCCTGATCCAGGGATCTCATAACTTTTTCTTGGGCCCTCTTGACTTTATTGTGATGAACTACAAGTCTCTTCTCTTCTTCAGTGATCAAGCCAGCATCCATAAAGGCAGCAGTGGTGATGGCAGCTGTGGCACGCAGGCCAACACCATATCTGATGTTATGCATAGGAACATTAGGTATTTCTAATGTGTTGTACTCTGGCTTTTTATTGGAAGTTGAAGACGTGCTTGGTATTTCTAATGTCACTTCATAACTTCCATCCTTTCCATCTTGAGCATCAGCTATTTGTTCTTCATTTTCATCATCAGAGAAAATTATTTCATTTGATGGCATTGAAACATCCTGCTTACTTGTCTGCTTATATTCAGCAAGCCTTCTTCTTTCGTCTTCTTGCCGCTTCTGCTTTTTGACTTGTCTGTTGTGCTCAGGTTGATCTGGCAAGCCAATCTGATGTGGTCCAATAGAACCAGACTTGTCTCTCTGACCTTTAATGAAAGCAAGTTCCTTCACAGGGATCTTCATCTCCCTAGGGCATGTACAGTTAATGTGAGTTTCGTTTTTGCAACCAGCATCTGCAAGGCAGCCAAATTCAGAGCAGAGAACAATTTTACACTTGCAACTGAGGTTGTCAAAAAGCTCGTCAAGTTTTGCAATGAAAGCCTCTTTGACATGTAGCTCTCCTCTCCCAAGAGATATGTTTTTGGCCTGCTCCCAGCTCTCTTTGATCTTGTTTAAGATTGTGACTCGTGAATTTACAACGGGGGCTACAAAAGAACTGTTTGCTCGTTCCCACTTTTCAAGCACTTTAGGGTAAATGTCCTTTGCAAGACTGGCTGCTGGGTAGTTTCTCACATCCTCACCACTTTGTTCTCTTAGCAGTAGCCCATATTTCAGAACGTCTCGCAGAGTTGGGAGTTCAGAGGGCAACAACTCTCTACCAGTTCCAATTAGGTTGCTCATATGTGTGAATGTCCCCAGTCTTGTCCTCCTTTTAGAAGCCATTGTAGGTCAATTCCCACTGGTTAGGATGGTAGCACTGACGGACAAGTAATCTTCAGCACACTAATGAATATGTTTCAACCTGTGAAATAAGCAAAAACAGCAGTGCATTATATATGCAGCATATATAATTATTAATATAGTAATTATTATATAATTCCACAAAAAAGTCAAAAAAGTCACTATTTTTATGTAGCTTCTTACCAAGCAAAACTAAATTATATTAAATTAACAAAAATATCTTTAGAATTCCTAAGTCATGCTGCAACTTTTTAGCACCTCTCATATTTGGAATTTGAAAGTTGAAAAATTCGACACACCCTAATGTGGCGGGGTCCTGGAGAAGCTCGTTCATCTTTCTGAAGTAGTCCACTTCGTCCATAATAACTATGGTGTAGCCTTGTCTGCTTTAGTAATATGGAGCTCCCCGTCTTTTTTTAATTGTGAGGCTATTGCGAAAACGTTTAGGAAAGTTATCTTCGTAACTACTATTCGCCGCACTATAAACAAGGCCTTTAACTATGTTAAACAAAGACTGAGGGAGATTACACTGTTCTTCAAAACAAGCGAGACTGTAACAAATTTGTAAAGCCGAAGGTTTTTTAACAATAATAAAGGACATACCATATCCAAGGGCACTTTTTGCATCGTCACTAATGTTTTTCGAAGAAAGGTTCAAAACACACTTTGAGCTTGCTTCTTTACTCCACTGACTATTTCGAATGAGACTTTTAATTTTGCGATCCAAAATGTTACGAAGTGAAGAAGTTCTCCGACGCAACTCGTTGTAAATTTCATCAAACAAAGGTTGATCCATGGTTGGGGAATAACAGTCACAAAATTACGTTTGGCAGTGCTTAAATTTTTGAAGGCGGACCACTCATTTTGTCTGGTGACTTCAATATGTTTCTTTAAAATTAATCTGCTGAAGTTGTTGAACGGATGGTCGTCAATTTGTCTGAGGGGAATCTCTGAGGCGAATCACATGTAAAAAATTCCATGGATCTTACTGAAAAATTGAATAATGCACGTACTGAAACCAACGATAGATTGAATAGTTTTGACGTTTGTTCATTGTTTACAAAAGTGCCGATTGACGATATGCTTGACTTTCTCTCCCGAGAATTACATAAGTATGACATGCCTCCACCTGCACACATTGTTTTGGAATTTATTAAGCTTTGCATCAAAGACTGTAAATTCACTTTCAATAACGAATATTATCAACAAGTTTTTGGGATGGCCATGGGCAACCCCTTGCCGCCCCTCCTCTCCAATATTTATATGGAGTTTTTCGAAATTACTTACATTCCGAGAATCCTGGGGGTTGGCATCCCATGGTTGCGGTACGTCGACGATATTTTGTTTATCTGGCCCATGAATCGTGACCTGGATGACTTCCTCCTTCAGTTAAATCATCAAGTCCCCTCTATTAAGTTTACTTTAGAAGTGGAACAAGACAACTCAATCCCGTTTTCGGATGTGCGTGTACATAGAGAAGGCCCAGGTTTTAAGTTTAGTATCTATCGGAAAAAAAAAAAACAATTTATCCTCCGTACTGTACACTTTTACTCGTGACATGACACCCCCACTAAGAAGGTCATTTTTTCTTCAATGTTTCTCCGCGCCCTTAGGATTGTCAGTCCGGAATACATCGATGCCGAATTGGAAAAATCAACGGTATTGGAAGTGATCTGTGTTATCCATCTGCGTTTATGGAATCTTGTCTCAACAAGGCAAAACGAACTTTCTGTCGTGTGAAAAATAACACTCGTACTTTGTCAAAGAATATTTTAGTACTTCCATTTTTCCCGGGCTTTTTAGGCATTGCTAATGTACTTAAACTTTTGGATATTAATGTAGTATTTTCATATAACAATATTGTGAAAAATATCAGAAAAAAATAGCCCTACCAATAATTCAGGCATTATCTATAAAATTGGTTGTAAACAATGTGATTCCTTTTACATAGGTCAGACGGGAAAGGATTTGCACACACGTATAAAACAGCATCAATATTCCGTTGAAGGGACAGTCGTCCAGTGCCCTTTTTGTCCATTTGTCAGAGTTATCCCACTGTATTGATTGGAATAATGCTTCAGTTTTATTTCACTCTTGCAACATTGTTAATAGAAATATTCTTGAGTCTGCCATTATCCAACTTACAAATAACTTCAACATAAGCAAAGGTCTTTTTCAACTCGATCCTGTTGTTTTCAATTCCTTCAGAACGGATTTAGATAAGAAGGGTAGAACGCTAAACCTTTGGTAAACTTGTATGCTACTCTAATAACTTTTATTTTTCAATTTATTTTTATATATATCGACCTTGGACAAGAAGGGCAGAGTGCTAAAACCTGGGTAGATTTCCAGTATAAATTTGTATGCTCCTCTTATAAGTTTTATTTTTATTTTTATTTTTCAATTTATTATTTTTTTTTAATTAACTATAACATTGGTTGGAAACAATTCATTTGATCTTGTGTTGGATTCGAGCAAAAGTGCTAAAAATCGGTAGTTTTTCCTTACAAATTTGTATGCTCCTCCCACAATCCTTTAATGTTTAATTTTTATTTTTATTTCTCCGTTTATTGTGTGTATATATATATTTTTTTTTCTGTAACGTATATATAGGCTGTAACTCTTTATGTACTTCATTGTTCCTGAGGATGTCATTAGACGAAAGCGCTTGAGCACCATTCTGTGTTTCCTTTCCTTCGTGGTTTTATTCATTATATATATATATATATATAATATATATATATATATATATATATATATATATATATATATATATATATATATAATAGGGCGGAGTGAAAAACTCATATTTCGAATTTTCAAATTGGCTAGTGTGGAAAATGTGTGGAGTAGTGAGGAAATAAGCTGGTATAAATTTAAAATCATAACATTAATATCTTCAGGTGCCACAATGACCTTCAATATTGAAAAAATTGAAAAAAAGCAGATTTTAACCAATAATTACAGAAGAGTCCACGATGCACAATAGACAAGAATTTATTCACACTTGTATAAAAATAGCTCAGTCAACCTTTAAAAAAAGTTTCTATTCTCTAAAAACAGTTTTCTATAGTCAGCTCACTCAGCTGTCACGTGAGTACCTCGGTTCAGTGTAGCTGTCGCTCTCGTAGCAGGTGGGTGTTCTGTTGTTGGCGTTACTCAGATAGTCTAAACTATATTTCTTATATATTTTGCATTTCTGTATTGTGTTGCCCTAAGTTTGCCATGTACTATTAACTGAAATTAACGTATAATTGATATTAGCTCTTTCTTTTTCAGATTTGTATACTTTCAAATGTCTCGAGTTTGTGCAAAATCAACCAGGGCCTCAACTGAGTGCCCCATGTTTGGTATGGGGGAAGATTTGTGGCACAGGAATCTTCCTACATACGAAGGAGTTTTTAAATATTACTTGTTTGTAAGAAACGATTTGAAACAGAATACTAATAAAGATCCTTCAATATCTCAAATATTAGAACAAGTTGTTGATAAATTGAAAATAATTTGGGAAAGTGCTTCCGTCCCAATTCTGTCAGACAGGCGAATTGAAACAATGTTCAGAAGCTACCACGAAAAGTATCGTGTCATTATGAAGCCATACCAAAGCAGAAAAAATTCTGAAGCTTACAAAGCAAAGATTGATATGTTCAAAAAGAAGCACACACGAAACTTTTTGACATTGCAGCGTGCAAGTGCAAAGTACTAACACAATGTTCTTGTCCCAAAGAAAAAACGGTTCCAAAGGAAGAAGTGACGTCCCTCTTAGATCAAAGGAGTGAAAGAAAACTGTTTATTGATAGAGTAGATATTACACTCTCAAAGAAAAAAGCATCTACGTTGCTAAGAAAGCAAAAAGAAGCTGTGAGGCTCACCAAAGAATCTTCACAGGAGAAATTGCAGGATACAAATGTTGAATTATCATCATCGACATCAAATAGTGAAAGTGAATCTGGCGAAATATCAGACGATACATTTCCAGAGCCAGTTAGCTCGAAGAGAAAGCTCGAACAACCTGAAGAACAATTATTCAAGAAAAGGAAAACTACAAATCTACCTTCAGTGGCTACTGCTTGTGACAGGACTGCAGTTTCAGATCGAGCTGCAGCATTCATTGTTAGTGCAGTATTGCAAGATATTGGAGAAGTTTCTATTGACAATACATCTGAAGTTAGTGGATAGGATAAAATCAGAAGAGAAAGACAAAAGAAGAGATCAGAAATTATGAAAGATCAAAATCAGGTCCCAATCAGAGGGAATCTATTTTGATGGTCGAAAAGATTCTACACTCTTCCAAGAAAAAAAAGAGTCCAAAGTATATCAGAAGAAGGTAACAGAAGAACATATCACTTTAGTGAGAGAACCTGGTTCAGATTATTTGGGCCATTATTCTGTGAATTCTGGATCAGCTGAAGAAATATGTAAAGGAATGTTTGAGTATATTGGAAATAATGATATGAACCTGGAAAACCTTGTTGCCATTGGATGCGATGGTGCAGCAGTCAACACTGGAGAAAGGGAGGCGTTATAAGGCTTATAGAATTGAGCTGAAGAAGCCAGTTCAACATTTAGTGTGCCAGCTCCATGCCAATGAATTGCCATTACGCCATTTAGTTGCAAAGCTGGATGGAAAACATCTGGCCCCCCGGATTCACCAGTCCTATTGGCAGGGAATTAGAGAACTGTGAGAGTCTTCCTATTGTCGAGTTTGAAAGGATTGATGCTGAGGAACCAACTGTAGACTGTGAGATCTTAGCACCGACCAAAAATATCTAATTGATATTCATCAGGCCATAACAAAGGGATATTGCTCTCCAGATCTTGCTCATCGTAGTCCAGGCAAATGGCACATTCACGATGGCTGACTACAGCAAATCGTTTGCTTCGTCTATACGTTTCAACTGTAAGTCCATCTGAGAACCTCATGAACATTGCTTCTTTTATAATGAAGGTCTACATCCCAATGTGGTTTTCTATTAAGCAAAGTACGTCTTTTGTCAATGGCTGAAAACATGTTTTCAAAACTATTGAACTAACAAGAACACTGAATGACGAAGTAAAGGATATTGTAAACCCTGTCATACAAGAAATGCATTTTTTGCAAATCCAGAAATATTCTAGCATCAATGATTCATGATGACCGCAGCGCCATAAGAGAATTAGCGTGGAGGCGAATAAAGAAAGCAAGGCAACAGGAAAAAGTTGTGAGGCGTTTCACAGTACCTGTTATTCAATTTGAAGCTACTGATTATACTGATTTAATTAATTGGCAAAAATGCATTGTCACTGAACCACCTGTGACAAGACACCTGACAGAAAATGAGATTGAAGAATTCATAGAAAACAAGAGTACCCCTCCATTCGAGAAATTCCCTTGTCATACACAAGTAGTAGAAGAATGGTAAAATTAGTGACTGAAGCATCATCAAAAGTATTTGGATTGAACGCGCGAGATGGCTTCATAAGATCAACCTTCAGTCACGTAAAAAAATGCCATCATTCGAAAGTAAAGCTGAATATAAAGTTTAAATAAAACGTTAATAGAAAAAAACCTGCGCAAGGATGGGTGGTTGGGAGGGCATGGGTGGAGCTCGACACGCAGCCACCTCCTGTGGTGAGTTCTGGATTATTTGATCATTAATCAAAAGAACATTGATCTAAATAAACTAAGAGCTGCGTAATTCAGTAACTATTTTGGTAATTGGAACACTTAATATATAATAATAACAAGTAAGTTTCAGTTATTGTACTAATGCAGAATATAAGAAAATCATTATATTTCACTTTTTTCGACGGCTTTGTGGCACCTGAAGATATAATTTCGCAGGACTAATATTTATGCACGTCATTATCTATAGCACCCACATATTTTCAGCACTAGCCATATTTGAATTTCGAAAAAAAGTTTAAAAACCCATTTTCGATCCGCCCTAATATATAACTTATATATATATATATATATTATATATATATATATATATATATATATATATATATATATATATATATATATATATTGTATATGTATTAACATTGCAGTCAACTTGAAATTTTTTGTAATATGAAAAAATGCTTTGTTAATTAACCTTCTATAGTATATAGTTACAAATGCCCACATGGAGGGGACAATGGACCCCATTCGACCAGGGAAATATTCTTCACTATACATAGGGCCTACATTCATTTTAAACACTACACATGTCTTCAATATTCATATAAAAAAAGGCATTGTGATCCCCTATTTACATAGGGGGGACATTTTTACGGTATATGTTCTTGGCCCCTCCTTACTGCATAAAAAAAAATTTGGTCAAACATTTGTGCAACTTTTCTTCCGTGACCATATTTACCCAGTAGGTCGAACAGGTTACATATTTTATATTTTCAACTTTTTAATCACTTTCCCCTTGTGTTAAGGTAGTTGGGGGAGGTGGAATTCTATAAGAAAGTTTAGAGAAACCTTTTTCTTTACTAAATGCAAAAAAAAAACACTTTTCTACGTGAAAGTCACAATATGATAATTTTTCTGTATCCACCCGAAGAGGATGCTAGTGGGCATCGAAACTGTTGTGGAAATAAACTCTGTCTATTAGAATGGGTTTTTATTATCATCTTTTCTTTACCTTATACAATGATTATTTTTTCGAATTTCAACCGCGTTAGGATCTTAATTAAAAAAACTGGAAGTCAAATAAGTCGTCTTTGTGCTTTCTCATCCCTTACACGTTAGGTTAGGTTAAGTTAACCCACCATAACATAACCCAACTTCAAAAAAGGTAAAACTCAAAAAGTAGCTCGTACAAGAAAATCCAACTTGTTTACAAAGTTCGAATTAATTGGTAAAAAATGTGACTTACTATTGGCGCTACTTGCGAATATATAATAAAGGATACCAAGAACTACTGTAATAATCTTGTTAACCTTGTTGCTGTTTCGTGCGTTGATCTCTCTTCACACGGAAATCAAGCTGGTGGCCCCTGATCTAGGTCTGGCTTGGTGGAGGGGCAAGTTGCTTTCTTGCGCTCTCCACCGTACATAGCCAGGTACACCCGGCTCATCTGGTACCGTCCTGAACCAAGCATCTAGTCTTATCTTGAAGACTTCAACTTTTACCCCTGTAACGTTTCTGGAAGCTGGTTGAAAAGTCTTGGCCCCATGACAACGAAGCTATTTTCCTTCAGTGTTGAGGAGGTCCCTTTTCGGGCCTTTAATTTGGGAACACTACACATTCTGCCTTTCCTATTTTCCAGTGTTGTTCGAATGGTAATTGGGTTTAGTTTTAGGTTTGGTACCAGTTTTTCGATCATTTTCCATATGTAGATTATGGTGTACCTCTATCTTCTTCTTTCCAGGGAGTACAGATTTAGTTTACGAGTCTTTCCCAGTAGTTGAGTTCTTTGCAGTCATCAATCTTTGCTATGAAATGTCTTTGCGTTTCTTCTAGTTTGTTAGTTTCTTTCTTTTTATATGGGACGTCAAATGTGAGCAGTATTCAAGTTTTGGTATAATCAGTATTTTTAGCAGGGGAATCATTACTGTCCTGTCCCTTCTTTTGAACGTTCTTAGTATCTGTCTCGCGACTCTTTTTGCTTTATTTATCGCTATCTGATTTTGTTTCGAATTTCGCAGCATCGGTCATTATTACCCCATATCTCAAGAGCTGAAATTTCTCGGTGTTAAATGAAATGTTGTCTTCTGATCATTTGTATATTTTGTTCGTGTCCCTCTGCAAGACCACCACTTCATTTACATCGCTGATTTTTCTGCTGATCTTTGAATCATCTGCAAAGGATGTTACTATACTGTTGCTGTTTACCTTGCTGTCTATGTCTGTTAACATGATAATGAACAGGAGTGGGGCTAGTACTGTCCCTTATGTTACTGAGCTGCGTACTTCCGATTCTGGTGATGCTATACCTTGAATTTTGACGACCTGTAGACGTTCTCTGAGGAAGTTGTGGATCCATTTTCCCACTTTGCCTGTTATTCCCATATATTTCAACTTATGTGCTATTATACCGTTTTCACATTTCGCGAAAGCTTTAGCAAAATCTGTGTATATGACATCGTAGTTGTCATTGTCTTCCAGTGCATCCAGGATATTGTTGTAGTGTTCTATTAGTTGTCTACTAGTTCTATTAGTGTCTCCAGGAAATCATAAACTTTCTCTCTAACTATTCTTTAAAATACTTTGGTGAGATGGGACGTCAATGACACTGGTCTATAGTTCTTTGCTTGAGATCTGTCCCCTCCTTTATATATAGGGACAATGTTTGCTCTTTTCAAGATGCTCGGTATTTTCTCAGTGTCTAGGGATCTTCTTCATATTCAGTATAAAGGTGTAGCTATTTCATTTTTACAGTTTTTAATCAATAATGCATTCCAGTTGTCCGGATCTGCAGCTGAATGTGGTTTCATTTGCCTTATAGCTCTCGCTACATCTTCTGGGTTAAACCAAAGTCTGTTATACACTCTCCTTGCAATTTCTCTTCAAAGAATGCATCTATGTCAGGTATCGCTTTGTCACTTTTTGGGGTACTGAAAACTGATTCATACTGGGCTCTCAATGTTTCAGATATTTTTTTCGATCGTCGGTTAGTTCATCATCTCTCTTCTTTAAGGGCCCAATAGCGGCGCGCGTCTTTGTTTTCCTTTTCGCATAGCAACAGAAGTATTTTGGATGTTCCTTTATATATATATATATATATATATATATATATATATATATATATATATATATATAAATATATAAGTTCTTTGATATATATAAGTTCTTTGATATATATATATATATATATATATATATATATATATATATATATATATATATATATGTTCTTTAGAAGTCCTGCGAACGTGTGGCGTACGTAAATTCGAAGTAAATGTTTGTTACACTTCCTTACTTAACACAGAAAACAAAGACTTCCCGCAACCTTCTATACATAGAAATATCTTCTATTGTCTCAAATCGTTCAAAAATTAAGTTTGAAGCCCATTTCTTCTATCTAAAGAAGTTATGTATCGTTAAAAGAAGTTATTCTATCATTTTAAAAGAAGTTCCGATACCCCAAAAAAGGAAAAACTTCCCCTAGAATGCATCTCAGAAAGAAATTATGTCTTAAATTTAAAAGGTTTTATTTTGAGTGTTGTAATACGTTCAATGTTCAGCGTTCATACGTTCATGCAGTAACATAGGCTTTTAAATAAATAATATAAAATATTTTTCGATCTTCCTTTCCACCAAATGGATTGAAAAACAAACCAAAGATCCTGCGAATTCGTACTATGTAAATGGACACAAAAACGCAACAGTCAATGGAAAAAATATATGAAAGAATGCGAAAGTGAAAAAAAATATTTCTCTAAATGGCGAACCGCAAAAGAAAAGGAATACAAATAAATGTCAATTAAAATAATAAGAACGCGCAAAATAGTGACAAAAATATGGAAATAAACAAAAATAAGTTAGTAAAAGACACGAGGAATGAATAATATACAGAAGGCGGGAAAATGTTTTAGAATTTACACGCAATTTGGACATACGGTATGTATCTTATAACCATTTATTTACAACACCAATCTCAACAAGGTTTTGTAATTTAAATTCCTTTAACTATTACTATATATTTTTCATTTCCATCCGTTTAGAAAACATGGCAAACATTTTCATTCAAATCTGAATTCTCATTTAAATTCTTACAAATTAATTTATTCGTATTTGTAACGCACTCATTATTTCATGATCATGTAACGTGAATTAGATAACTCGATAACATTTTATTGCGATTTGTGGAGTTTTATAAGAACGAATTTGGACATAATCAAGGTTTCACTGACATCATTTCATAATGACAGTTAAAAATGACTTGGTTACTGCCATTTCAGTGACAAAGATTTAGCGTAGTACAACAGTAAGTCTATTATATTGTATATTTTCTGAGAGAGAGAGAGAGAGAGAGAGAGAGAGAGAGAGAGAGAGAGAGAGTTACAAGGAAAAGAAGTACCTCAAAAGGCCTTGCGGCCCATACCGAGGAGGTACCAATGGCAACAGTGACAGGGAAAATTTTCTACACCATGAAATAGTGGGCAAGATTTGGTCTAACCTTTTCTTGAACTGATCCACAGAGGAACTGTTCACAACTTCTGAAGGTAACATGTTCCACGTGTCACAGATCTTATACGTAAAGTAAGTCCCACACACACTAGTCCTAAACCGTTTCAAATCCAACTTCCAACCATTGTTGCGAGTTGGGTTATCATTTAAACTAAACATGCTTCCAAAATCGACATCGTTGAACCCGCGTAAGAGCTTGAAAACCTCGATCAGTTGACCGCGCAGCCTCCGAGTTTCCAGCGAAAACAAGTTGAGGGCGCGTAACCGTCGATTGTAGCCCATATGCCTAACGAAAGGGATTAACTTTGTGGCCCTCGCCTGCACTCGCTCCAGCCTCTCAATATCTTTCCTGAGGGTGGGCGACCAGAACTGCACTGCATACTCCAGGTGCGGCCGAACCAGGGAATTGTACAGAGAAAGCACAATCTCCTTGTTCCGAAACTGAAATTGCCTCCTGATATAACCCAACAGCTTCTGGGCTTTCTTTTCCACCTCTACGCACTGTTTGGTAAACTTAAGGTCGCTGCTGATTAGCACACCCAAGTCCTTTTCCAAATCAGTCGCCTCGATATTGTTCCCCAACATCGAGTAGTCCGACTTTGGATTGGCGTAGCCAATGTACATCACTTTGCATTTACCCAAGTTAAACGGCATTTGCCATTTTTCGGACCACTCTCCTATCCTACCTAGGTCCGCACGCAGTTCCTCGATCGCTTCGGGCGTCCCAACATTGGCCCCAAGCTTGGTGTCATCAGTGAATTTGGCGATCCGACTGACGATGCCACCGTCGATATCATTTATGTAAATGATAAACAACAGTGGCCCCAAAACGGAACCCTGAGGAACCCCACTAGTGACCGAGGCCCAACCCGAACTAACCCCTTTAATTACAACCCTCTGCCGCCTATTCTTCAGCCAGTTTTCAATCCACCTACCTATTTCCCCACCGATACCCAGCGCGCGCACTTTCGCCATTAGCCGGCGGTGAGGTACCTTATCAAAGGCTTTCTGAAAGTCGAGATAAAGTATATCAATCGCCCTACTCTTATCATACTCACTCAACATGACGTGGAAAAACTCGAGCAAGTTGGTGAGACACGACCTATGCCGTCTAAACCCATGTTGGGAGTCCCCAAGCAGCTTGTAGGAATCCAAATGGTCAACGATCCTATCCGGTATTATCCCCTCTAATAATTTACCTACAACTGAAGTGAGACTAATGGGACGATAGTTCCCTGGACTTTCGTGATCCCCTTTCTTAAAGATAGGGGTCACGTTGGCTTCCCTCCAGTCACCAGGCACCTGGCCCGTCTCCAACGATTTATTGAAGACTGTATCCAGGTGGGGAGCCACCTGGTCGCGCACCTCTCGCAACACTCTGGGGAGAAACTGGTCTGGCCCAGGAGCCTTAAATGCGCTCAGTTTGTCTATTCTATCGGCAACGACTGTGACGGTACATCGAACACTATCCAGGCTAGCACCTTCGTGCCTGACGCCTGGCTCGGGGATGACGCGGGTGTCCTCCCTGGTGAACACTCCCGCAAAGTACTCATTAAGTACGTTAGAGAGAGAGAGAGAGAGAGAGAGAGACTTCGAAGGTGTAGTTTGGGGCATACAAGAACACTTCAGTTAAAAAACCTTTTTTATGATGAAAGTTATTAATGAGGCGTTTAAATGGAATGACATTAAATTTGATCTTCAAAATGAAGATGTCTGTGTTGTGAAAAGACTAAGGTTTATAATTGAATACTGTATGCTTTGAGAGTTATAAATTGCATCCAATACGATTACATCAAATAGGGGTATAGCCATGCACATTCCCCTTCCACAATTGAGATAGAGTTCCTCAGTGCGGTTCTTGGGGATAACTATTAAAATAATTTCATTTACAGACGTTAGTTTCGACGTCACTCCATACTTAGTCACATACATACACACGCACACACTATATACACACACACACACACACACAATATATATATATATATATATATATATATATATATATATATATATATATATATATATAAAGCCCTGGTCCGAACGGGGTTCCGCCTGTTGTCCTCAGGAAATGTTCCTCCGAACTTACTCCCGTTCTAGCCAAATTCCAAATTCTTTCGCCTTAACCTTCATTCTTCCACATTTCCTTCTTGGAAATCTGCCAACATTCACCCAATCTTTAAGATTTGAGAAGAAAAATTACTCAAATCCTTCCAACTACAGACCAATTTCACTCATCTCTGTTATAGGAAAAACATTCGAAACAATGGCCAATAATCATATTACAAAACACCTTGAAAATAATAAACTGATTTCAGATCGGCAGTATGACTTCTATCATGGTCGGTCTACTGCCGATCTGCTTTTTTTCCTCACACATAATATTCATCAGGCAATAGACAAACATAGTGAATCTCACAGTATTATTATCGATATATCCAAAGCTTTCGACAAAATTTGGCACAAAGCACTTCTTTCCAAACTACCTTCCTTTGGCCTATGCCCTCTTATCTCATTTTTATTCTCTTTCCTATCTGACCATAGAATCAGGGTCGTGTTGGATCTTCACTTCGACTTTTATTCTATTAATTCTGGTGTACTTCAGGGATCTGTGTGGCCCCAATACTATTCTTATTTCATATAAATGCCCTCCTTTCTGTCACTGCCAACCCTATTCACTCTTATGCCGATGACTCGACTTTCCATACATCATTCGAACTCAAACCTCCCTTTCCCCAAACCAAACTTTCAATCTGCAAACAGCTTAATGCCACTTCATTACACTCAGATCTTTCAGCTATTGCTGAGTGGGGAACTAATAGTATGGTTTCCTTTAATGAAGAAAAAACTAAATATACTGTATTTAACAATAGACATAATCATTCGCCTCCAATATAATTTTCAATAATTCCTCAATATTCACGCGTCACACTAAAAGATAGATACCTGCAGTAAGGTGTGGGGTCTTCACTTCAATTCTAGTCTCTCTTGGACCACATACTGTATGTTAAATCAGTAGAAAAAATCGCATCCGAAACGCTTGGCCTTATCTATAGGGCCAGGCATTACTTCACCGAAGAGCAAATAGTCATCATTTACAAAAGCCATGTGCACTCCTAGATGGAATAGTGCTCTCATATTTTGGCTAGGTGTGGTGCAGTGGCCCTAAACCATCTAGACTCCATTCAAAAGAGAGCCTTCAAAAACTATTAATAATAGATCGATTACTAAAAAATTCTTTCATCGCACGGACATGCACTCTGTGGAATTCATTTCCACAGAATGCATTTCTACCAACTTACAATATATATGTATCTAAAAACAATATTTATCACTTTATTTGCTCCTTCGTTGGAGGAGGTTACTTTTTTATAGGTTGCACTAGGCCATTCATGTGCGCCTGATTCCCGTCCTTAATTTATTTAGTATATATATATATATATATATACAGGGCGTCCCAAAAAAATGTATACACACTTTAAATACTTATAAAGGCAGTGTTTATTAAAATACATTTCATTTTCAAAATGTAATAGAATCTACAGACAATATTTAATTGTTTTATCAACGCCTGTTTTCAAACTGACGTCCGTTCTGGTCCAGGCACTGCTGATAACGCGAAGCAATGGAATCGCAAACATCACGAAACATTTCGTTTGGTATTTGTGTGCATTCTCGTTCAATGGCTGCTCTCAATTCAGCGACTGTTGCAGGTTTTATAGCGTAGACTTTGTCTTTTAAGTATCCCCATAAAAAAAGTCTAGTGGTGTGAGGTCTGGTGAACGCGGAGGGTATTCTACGAAACCCCTTCGTCCAATCCACATCCACATCGTGCCAAGTACCACTCCCAATACTCCACTCTTCGGTCCGGATCATCTTCATTAATAGCATGGACTAATCTTGGAGTGTAACTTTTCCATTGACAGCGCTTCAAAATGCGTTGGACAGACGATTCTGAAATCCCTACCTCACGACTCGCTTGCCGCACAGATTTTCTTGGACTTTGGTGATACGTTTCCAGTACTCTTTCTTGCTTTGTGGGGCTTGTCGATGTCCGTGGTCTTCCGGAACGCTTCTTGTGGACATTCTGAACAGTTCCATCGGCTTCAAACTTATCTCTAATTCGAGTGATGGTAAGTCGCGTTGGTGGATCTGTTTGAAACTCCCTCCTAAACTGTCTTTGCACTTCAACTGCGTTTTCACACTTCCAGTAGCATTTTAGAATGAATTTCCTTTGTTCAAAGCTTAGTCTGACTGCCATTATTAATTCTAATGGGTTTAACTTGGAAAGAAAGAAACATCAATTGAGCTATCAGCTGTTAAAGTGTGTCTACATTTTTTTGGGACGCCCTGTATATATATATATATATATATATATATATATATACATATACATATAACTTGGTTGAATGGTTTGTTCTTAGGGAAGCGTAGCTTAGTGAGGAATAGGAGGACGAAAAGATGGTACGTGTTTATTTACAGACGTTTCGGAAAAATTAAATTTCCATCATCAGTGCAAAAAAATTTAAAATCAAATAAAAATAAATAAATAGAATGAACAAAAACATGCAGTATATTAAAATGAACATGCGATGATTAACGATAATTAGCGAGAATTAATAGAGCAATTACAATATACAGTACATTAAATTAAAATTGAGGATGAAATAATATAAAGTATAGAAGTGTGGACACTAAGTAAAATATAAAACGGTTAAAAAGTGAATCAAAATTGAGGAGGGTCTTACCAAATTGTTATCGTAGTGAGGGACTAATTGTACAGAAGCTTGGGAATGGTTGCTTCTTGGAAAAATCCAGGTTGGAAGAGATGGCGCCAAACGGAGTGATGGTGGATTTCTTTCAGTATGAGAGTTTATTTCGCGATGTTTAGGTTGAAAGCGGAACTGTAGTCGTTGAGGGTTGGTTGGATACTGAATATATAAAGGGACTCAAGAATGTTGGTTGGAGTTGGTTGGCTGAATTAACAATTTGGAAATTAGAGGAAAGTAGCAGGTGGTTGTGAAGGTGGCAATGATCCCTTATTGCTGATTTGGAGGGTTTGTTCAAGGGCTGCAAAGTTCTAGTGGAAATACCACGATGCTCGTCCACTCTTGTTTGGTATTGGTGGATGGTACTGCCAATATAGCTCGCTTTGCAGCGGACACAATTAAGTCCCTTTATATACTTAGTATCCAGCCAACCCTCAACGACTACAGTTCCGCTTTCAACCTAAACATCGTCAAATAAACTCTCATACTGAAAAGAAATCCACCATCACCCCGTTTGGCTCCATCTCTTCCAACCTGGATTTTTCCAACAAGCAACCATTCCCAATCTTCTATACAATTAGTCCCTCACTACGTTAACAATTTGGTAAGACCCTCCTCAATTTTGATTCACTTTTTAACCGTTTTATATTTTACTTAGTGTCCATACTTCTATACTTTATATTATTTCATCCTCAATTTTAATTTAATGTATATTGTAATTGCTCTATTAATTCTCGCTAATTATCGTTAATCATCGCATGTTCATTTTAATATACTGTATGTTTTTGTTCATTCTATTTATTTATTTTTATTTGATTTTAAATTTTTTTGCACTGATGATGGAAATTTAATTTTTCAGAAACGTCTGTAAATAAACATGTACCATCTTTTCGTCCTCCTATTCCTCGCTATATATATATATATATGGATCACTTTAACATATTGCTTCCCAAAGCATTCGGGGAGCAATATGTTAAAGTGGCCCCTCCTGGGAAGCAATATGTTAAAGTGACGAACACTGGGAAGCAATATGTTAAAAAGAGAAAGGTTAGTTGGTTAGAAAAAGGTTGGTAATCTAGGCTAACTAACGAAAATATCACGACCTAACCTAACCAATCGTCAAGGGCGTACAGTTGACCTAACGACTGGTTAGGTTAGGTCGTCATTTTCGTTAGTTAGCCTTATAAGGCTAACTAAAGAAGGCTGGGGCCCTGATCTTCAGGTGATCCAAATATTTTACATTCACAAAAAATGGCAAAGCATAATAAGTTAAGCTGTCCATAAATTTACATTTTCTAGACTAGCTAATCTTTAAATATTATAAACTATTGTAATGTAACTCTAATTGGTTGTGTAATGTCTATTTTTGGGAAGCAATATCTTAAAGTGATTAACACTGGGAAGCAATATGTTAGTGATATACACTGGGAAGCAATATGTTAAAGTGATCCATATATATATAATTGTAAGATTTTCATGGGTATGTCGATGTAATTATAAACCTTTGTAATGAAAAAATGCTCAACTATATGCATTAAGAATCATAAATTCACAAAGCAATTAGCCATTATAAAAAGAAATTGTATTTACTCGTACTATTAAGCTGAAATTTGGAAATGAGATGCCTAATTATAAGAAATAAAATCGTATATATTATGTAAAACATCCGCAGTCTGTGCAAAAAAAAAAAGTAACTTAATTGAAGGTATAAAGAAAAAGCAAGATCCTTTGTCCAGCGTTCGTGCACGAAGAGAAGCATTAGCTTCATTATGTCGTGTTTGAACATGATTACTGAAATAGGTTCCAGGTTATTTTTTTCTAAATAAGAGGCACGTAATTAGCTTAAAATGTAAATTTTTTCATACATAAACAAATCGTATAAGTATATATTATATATATATATATATATATATATATATATACCGGGTGTCCCATAAGTCCCGCATCATAGGAGAAATTCATATTTTTCTATTTCTACAAACCATAATTCATATTTTTCTCTTTCTACAGGCCATAATGTTTGTGAGCAAGGAAGAACGAATCCAGATAATTCTACTCATAGGAAATCGGAGTCAAAGAGAGGCCGCTGCTGAATTTAACAGACTGCATCCAGACCGCGAGCCAATAACACAGAGTTGTGTTAGCAGACTTGTTGCAAAGTTTAAGGAAACAGGATCCATAAAAGATAAACCACGCAGTGGACCTTCAAGGAGGTCCACTGACGATGATACAGCGACTGCTATCCTGGCTCATTTTAACAGAAGTCCCAATAAGTCTCTTCGGCGATTGTCCGCCGAGACAGGAGTGTCGAAAAGTAGCATCCATCGCATTCTTCAGGCTCACAAATGGCATCCATATAAACTTCAGATCCTACAGAAATTAAGAGAAGATGATCCCGACCGGCGGATGGAATTTTGTGAATGGGCTACGGAACAATATGCTCGGGATGCCAATTTCCCGTCCACCATTCTGTTCAGTGACAAGGCTGATTTTTATGGAAATGGTGAGGTAAATCGACAGAACACCCGCTACTGGTCTCAAAACAACCCCACTGGTATACCTCTTCAAAGGAACAAGGTGCATCTCGGGTGATGGTATGGTGTGGCATTTGGAAGAATCGCATCATAGGTCCCCTCTTTTTCGATGAACATGTCACTGGAGGCACCTACCTACGTATGCTCAAGGAAGAAGCATTTCCCAGTGTCTTGAACGAAGAAGGAAATTTCCCAACATGGTTCCAGCAAGACGGCGCTCCTGCACATTACAGCACCCAAGTAAGGAAATACCTGTACCAACAATTCCCTGGTCATTGGATAGGACGTCGAGGGCCTGTGGAATGGCCAGCTAGAAGCCCGGATCTCACGCCACTAGATTTTTATCTCTGGGGCCACTTGAAAGCGCTGGCATACGCGGAGAAAATTAGGAGTGTTGAACATTTGCGGCAGCACATTATTGGGGCATGTAACACCATTACTCCTGACATCATTCACGGTGTGCTTGCCGACTGGGTATCACGTCTGAATTTGTGTATTGAAAACAATGGTGGACATATTGAGCACGTTCTGTAAATAAAAGCCTTTGTTTTGCCTTTTTTTATTATTTTTCCTTTGATGCCGGACTTATGGGACACCCTATATATATATATATGAAAATGAAAATGAAAAGGTTTATTGGCAGACTATAGTCCATATGACAAATATTATTAATACAATGACAGTTCATATACTAAGGAGAGAAATATATACAATTGATTAGAAATAATACTGTAATGTCGAAGTTAAGTGGAGCTACAGACAGACGTTTTCGTACCAAGAAGTCCATAGCTTAGAGGATAAATGGCAGGACTCATGGATAGCTTGGATGATCGGGTTGGTTGATTTTTTAATTCTTTGCATTAGACTGTGTTGAGCACGTCTTGTTACCTCCGGGAAGCTCGGGACATTGCGGGTAGCAAACATTTGCGAAGCTGAGCATCTCGGGGGTAATTTATGTAAGAGTCTAAAAGACCTGTTGTACAGCAAATTTAGGTTCTGCCAGAACCTTTTTTATAATTCACCCAGAGTTGCTGACCGTATATATTACTGCAGAAAGTACGAAAGAGTGTCTTTAGCTTCACTTGTACAGAATCGAAAGTTCCTTATGGTCATATTCGCTTTAGCACACAGGCTTCGAGATTGTTTTCTTATATCCGAGTCATCACTCAAGGAGCTGGTAATAGTTTGACCCAAATACTTAAACTCTTGTACTTCCTCAATTACTTCACCATTCATTTTAAACCTTATATCAGCTGGCTGATTACAGCTTTTAGGATGAAATTGCATAACCTTAGTTTTTGTAACATTAAAAGAATATCATGTTTCTGCGAATACACTTCGCAGACTTTTAGTAGCCGATCCAGACCTTTAACAGAGGGACTTATTAACACCATATCATCGGCATAAACTAAGTTATTTATCCTTGTGTTATCTATACAACATCCACTGTTGCCTCATTAAGTGAAGCAATTAATCCGTCAATATACACATTAAACAGCATAGGGGAGAGCAAGGAGCCTTGTCTCACCCCGCAAGAGGAGCCAAAACACTCGGATAGTACATTGCCCCACCTAACAGTGAAAGATTGGTGGGAATACCAAAATTTCAATAAATTTAATATGTACATGGGAACCTTCCTGTCTTCTAGTTTTGCAAATAAAATATTGTGGTTCACCCTATCATATGCCTTACTTATATCTAAGGAAACAGCTATAAATAGTTGAATTACTGTCAATGTATTTAGATATTGTTTCTTTAAGTACATAGTCAGTTGAGTGGGACCTTTTAAAGCCAAACTGATTAGGAGATGTCCATAGGAAATCATTTAATCGGAGTAACAAGAGTTTTTCTAGTAGTTTCGAGAAGCAGGAAGCGACAGCAATAGGCCTGTAATTATTGCTGGACAGAATGTCTCCGTACTTATTTTGACCAGGGCAAGATATATACCCTCATGAACTCTGCAGGATATAGCTATGAGCAAGCATGGCTGATAGGAGCAATGATATATGCAGACATACTACGTCATTTGCATATTTTAAGTGCTCATTCGATAAGTCATCTACCCCTGACGCAGAACCAGTCTTTAACTCTTTAATTAACCTCTTTACTTCAGAAAATGATATCAAAGTATTTTCCCTTGTCCCTCCCACAATCGTTTCGCTGCAATCTATCTTAAGATTATCCCTACTCACACTGTTAAGAATGTTAGATAGTGGTTTTTCCACAGCTTTGCAATTTCATCCTCCCCCGACACCCCATCGATTGTCGGAGGGAGGACATTTTTGACACCGTTTGATTCTTAACAAATTTCCAAAATTTGTTATTATCGTTATTTATGCGAGCTTCACAGGCTTTTGATGCTCGAATAGACTCTTCTTCCTGTTTACATCGCCTTATGGCCGCCTTATACTGACCCCGACTTCTACACATATTCATGTATACTGGTCCTAATCTGGGTCTACCATGAAAGCACCACAAATCATAGGCGTCTTTCGATTCCCTCTTCAGGGGGGCAATAAAATCATTCCATCCAGGAATAATCTTAGTATGATAGTTGTAAGATTTAATCAGGGGCTTCCTGCTTCTCTTAACAGGGATATTATCTTACTATAATACCTATCTATGAGTTTACAGTGAGAATCATTTGAGCAAGGATTATTACAGCAAGGTGCAAAATTTCTAAATTATTAAAGAGGTGACATGTTCTGTCTTTGTATTCTATTCTCTGCTGCATTAACATTGGACCAATCGACGCGATTATTCTTACCTATTGAGTTCTTGTTAAGTCGTGTTGCGCATAAATTGGTAACGTTAATTAATATTTCTAATGGTCTATGATCAGAAAGAAGGAAATCATGCAGAATATGAACTCTAACAATTCGATCCTTTAGATTATTACTAGTGAGACAATGATCAATCCCCTGGTGTACCACTCATATCACTAACGTATGTAAAATTACCACTGGCTACCCCTAATACATCTACATCACTTATACTTAAATTGGCCGACTCGCACATGTTACCCAATTCTACAAAGAATTCCGAGTTCACATGTGCGTTAAAGTCCCCCATTATTATACAGTGAGAATATTTGGGGTTATCTGATAATGACTTAATTTTGTACAGCAAATCAATGTATTCATCTAGATTACTGCCGTTGTTTGTATGGTAAATAGCAGTTTACAATTAATATGCAATCATTGTTCACTTGTAATTCAATGCCTAACAACCTTACATTATCGCTTGTTAAAAATTATGTTTTGACAAATTTTTCCTTATAAGAAAGCAACACCACCAAAAGGCCTACCGTACATTAATTCATCTGACAAGTCTACTGCTGATGACGCATGGTACATAAAGTCATCATGGATGGTAGAGAGGAATTTTAGCTCTTGCTTAGGTAGCCAGTGCTCCTGCAGGAGTATCAAATCTGCACTGTCGCAGATTTTATGAACATCTACAGTTGAATTCCTCACTGACCTTACATTATATGAGACTATTTTCAACAAGTTATCCGCCATGACTGATAGAGAATTTATTATTAGTAAGATTATTATTATTTACACAGTACAACTTTCAGGCATTACCGTTAGGGCGCCTATTATTATTATTATTATTATTATTTTGCCTGTTATCAAATCTCCTGGAAAAGTGAATAAACTCCTTAACAATAATACCGTCTGGCCATTGACTCATATTATACGGGTTGAAATGCGCATTTACACCTTTAATTATTACTTTAAAGAGTTATAATACGGAGATTTCGTGTTTAGTTTATTAACTATCATATACTGTGTTCACCAATGACTTCTTCCATTCATGTGTCGAATATCGCTTGCCTCGTTCGAGAGCTGAATTCGCGACACAAAGAGGGTGAGATTCCCATCGGTGGCCTCGCCGCGGAGACCGGTTGAGGAACCTTCGGGAGGGCGCCTGTTAACAGTTACCCACCCGTCCTCCTCCCTCAATCTCCCTGAGGCAGGGTTTGCCTGCCTGGGGGATGGGTGGCACAACTTTTAGGGGATAGGAGGCCCCTCCCTTACTCTGTGGCTTGGTGAGGGTCTGTTAGCGGTGTTTATACCCTGACGGCCGCGCGGCGTGCCCCTCCTTCTTCGGTGGGAGGGGGAGAACTGCGCACCGAGCGAGGCGTAATCGAACACCTCTCCTCTGCAGTGGGAGGCAGGGAAGAGGGCAATGATGCCTCGTCTCTCGGCATTGGACCGTCCCTGTTCCTCATTGTGAAATTGGGAGCAGGGATCCTTTCCTGAACGGGAGGGGGGTTGACCACTACCCCTGCATGCTGCGTTTCCACCCCACCTTCAGGGGAGGAGTTGGAGGCCGGGGTTTCGTTTCCCTCGCTGCCCGACGCGCTTCTTGGAGATCTGGCTTGCTGAACTACTTCCGAGTAACTGGGCTTTGGGAGGAGCGTCTCTTTCAACGCATCTAACTCTGACCGGAATTGTTCTAGCGAAATCGCGTTTTTCTGATTTGACACCACGTTTTGGTGTTTCAGTTCAACTATCGACTTTTGTACCTCATTATACTGTTTGAGGAGCACCGAGACATCTACGTTACCCACAGAGATTACCGGTATTCTATGGAAGTTAGTAACGTAAAAGGTAATATTGTTCTCATTATCCCGGAGGGTCGACAGTCGACACTTTATTTATAATGTCTTTCGGGGTATTCTCGTTTCTAGAATTACCTCTACGTGTTGGGAGGGTAGCAATGAACAGGGTGTATATATATATATATATATATATTATATATATAAATACACATTTCAACTGCAAATAACACACAGTATAATTAACGTAAAGAACGACGCTTGTATAGGAGAACGTTCCGCGCAAGATGAGGAGGGAGAACGATCTTGCGCGGAACGTTCTCCTATACAAGCGTCGTTCTTTACGTTAGATATATATATATATATATATATATATATATAATATATATATGGGTGGCCCATAATTCAGGAACCATAGTAATAATTGTAGTTTTTTCTAATAACACTGGTCAACAAAGATTTTTCATCAGAGTAAAATTTGTGGTGGTTGGATAGAACTTTTCACGCTGATTCCAAAACTGCATTCAGATTGTTTCTGGCACGTATAGTTTTCAAGATGAAGGCATATATATAACTACACAGATTTAACCATTTTAAATAGGCAAAATACTAATATTTCAACATTTGATTGTGTTTATTTTATTGTGTTTTTTTAGTTTATTCATCTTATTTATTTCAATTATCTTAATTATACATCTTATGTATTTCAGGTGTGAGCTTTTACGTCTAGCAGCATTGTGATTCAGGCAACAACGCCGTGCTTTGTGTGTCAAAAGATCAGTCCAGTCCAAGAACTTGTGTCAAGTTGGTGTACATTTTTTTTGAATTTATAGTTTGCTCAGGTCAGTCAACATGCCTCGACAATGTAAGAATGACCCCGACAAGTTCTGTTTCGTATGCGGCCAGTTGACAACTAAAACACAGCGACGAAGTATTACAACCGACATTAAGAAAATATACAAGCTATACTTTGGTTGCCATCTAGGTGACCAAGATAAACCATGGGCGCCACATCAAATCTGTTCTGGCTGTTCAAATGGATTACGTGATTGGCTTAACAAAAAGAAAGCTTCAATGCCATTTGCCATACCCATGATATGGAGGGAGCCGAGAGATCATCATGAAGAATGTTATTTTTGTAGTGTGAACTTAATGGGGTTTTCTGCCAAGAACAAACACCAGATTGTATATCCAAACTTGGATTCAGCACGTAGACCAGTAAAACATGATGAAACATTGCCCATTCCAATTCCCCCACGTGATAGGCTAGATTCTATCATAGATGACATGGAAAGTGATGAAGGTGCAACTGGCGTTTCCGGACCATCTACAGAACCAGAGTACACTTTTGAAGGTAGATATTTAGAGCCTAAAAAGTTAACCCAAGGACAGTTGAATGATCTTGTTAGAGACTTATCGCTGTCTAAAGAGAAATCAGAGCTTCTCGCCTCAAGACTAAAGGAGAACAATTTACTTGAGAACAATGTTCGTATTAGTTAATACCGAAAGCGGAATTTTGAATTAACAGCATTCTTTTCAGTAGACGGTCCTCTCTGTTATTGCCATGACATCAATGGACTATTTACAGCCATATCTCAGACGTATGTGGCATCTGAGTGGCGCTCTTTATTGATTCGTCGCAGAGAAGCCTGAAAGCAGTTCTTTTGCATAATGGTAATATAATGCCATCCATCCCCATTGCCCATTCCGTCCATCTAAAAGAGACATATGACTATATGGATATACTACTTAAGGCAATCAAATACGACAATCATCAATGGAATGTTTGTGGAGATCTAAAAGTTATAGGAATGCTTATGGGTATGCAGTCAGGATTCACAAAATTTTGTTGTTTCCTTTGCCTGTGGGACAGTCGCGCCACTATAGAACATTACACCAAAAGTGACTGGCCACTTAGGTATACATATGTCCCAGGGATAAGCAATGTCCAGTCTCTCCCTTTAGTGGATCCCCAAAAGATCTATCTGCCACCTCTTCACATTAAACTTGGTTTAATGAAGGATTTTGTTAAAGCAATGGGTAAAGTCAATTCTGAAGGGTTCCAATACCTTTCAAGGAAATTTCCGAAGGTTACTGCAGCAAAATTGAAGGAAGGAATTTTGTTGGGCCACAAATAAGGGAGGTTTTGAATGACACTGAATTTGAAAAAGTCCTAAGTCCGCTGGAATTGAAGGCTTGGCTGGCGTTCAAATGGATATGTGAAAACTTTCTTGAAGCAACAAGTCACCTGCGTATAAGGATGGGTCAAGAACCTCCTTGATGCCTTCAAAGAAATGGAGTGTCGAATGTCGTTAAAAATTCACTTCCTGCATTCCCACTTAGATTTCTTTCCTGAAAACCTTGGTGCAGTGAGTGACGAGCAAGGAGAGCGCTTCCATCAAGATATTCAGATGATGGAGAAGCGCTACCAAGGATATTGGAATGAAAGCATGATGGCGGACCATTGTTGGATGCTGTATCGTGACAATCCAGGCCAAATTACAAAAGGAAATCACACTCACAGCGCTTTTATAAAAATAATGTATATATTCTTTATTTATAAGTACATTGAATAAGGTATACGATGTATTTGTTGTGTTAGCATTCCTAAGTGTGATCTATACATCCATAAATTTTCTTATAGCAATATCAAAAACTTAAAAATATCAAACCAGTGTATCTATATAACTATACGTGCTAGAAACAAAATAAAACCAGATTCGGAATCAGCGCGAAAACCGCATTAAGAAAAGTGTGATCATGTTTGTGATGAGAAAAAAAGTTTCATTTTGTTGGCCAGTGTAATTCTTGTACTTTCTAATAATGTTTTTCTTTCTTTATTTTCTTTTTGATGAATTACCTGGATGACGTACCGATAAACAAACGACATGATATTTTTTTCAGCAAGACGGTGCACCTCCTTATTTTGCAATGCAAGCTCGCAAATTCCCCAACAGATGGATTGGCCGAAGAGGTCCTATCGAATGGCTACCCAGGTCACCAGATATCACTCCACTCGATTTTTTTCATCATAAAGAAAATAAAGGAAAAAAACATTATTAGAAAGTACAAGAATTATTAGAAAAAAATACAATTATTACTATGGTTCTGAATTATGGGCCACCCGGTATATATAAAGAGAGAGAGAGAGAGAGAGTTACAAGGAGTTACAAGGAAAAGAAGTACCTCAAAAGGCCTTGCGGCCCATACCGAGGAGGTACCAATGGCAACGGGTGCCAGGGAAAATTTTGTACACACTCAAATAGTGTGCAAGATTTGGTCTAACCTTTTCTTGAACTGATCCACAGAGGAACTGTTCACAACTTCCGAAGGTAACCTGTTCCATGTGTCACAGATCTTATACGTAAAGTAATTCCCACACACACTAGTCCTAAACCGTTTCAAATCCAACTTCCAACCATTGTTGCGAGTTGGGTTATCATTTAAACTAAACATACTTCTAAAATCGACATCGTTGAACCCGCGTAAGAGCTTGAAAACCTCGATCAGTTGACCGCGCAGCCTCCGAGTTTCAAGCGAAAACAAGTTCAGGGCGCGTAACCGTCGATTGTAGCCCATATGCCTAACGGAAGGGATTAACTTTGTGGCCCTCGCCTGCACTCGCTCCAGCCTCTCAATATCTTTCCTGAGGGTGGGCGACCAGAACTGCACAGCATACTCCAGGTGCGGCCGAACAAGGGAATTGTACAGTGAGAGCACAATCTCCTTGTTCCGAAACTGAAATTGCCTCCTGATATAACCCAATAGTTTCTGGGCTTTCTTTTCCACCTCTACACACTGTTTCGTAAACTTAAGGTCGCTGCTAATTAGCACACCCAAGTCCTTTTCTAAATCAGTCACCTCGATATTACTACCCAACATCGAGTAGTCCGACTTGGGATTGGCGTAGCCAATGTGCATCACTTTGCATTTACCCAAGTTAAACGGCATTTGCCATTTTTCGGACCACTCTCCTATCCTACCTAGGTCCGCACGCAGTTCCTCGATCGCTTCGGGCGTCCCAACATTGGCCCCAAGCTTGGTGTCATCAGCGAATTTGGCGATCCGACTGACGATGCCACCGTCGATATCATTTATGTAAATGATAAACAACAGTGGCCCCAAAACGGAACCCTGAGGAACCCCACTAGTGACCGAGGCCCAACCCGAACTAGCCCCTTTAATTACCACCCTCTGCCGCCTATTCCTCAGCCAGTTTTCAATCCACCTACCTATTTCCCCACCGATACCCAGCGCGCGCACTTTCGCCATTAGCCGGCGGTGAGGTACCTTATCAAAGGCTTTCTGAAAGTCGAGATAAAGTATATCAATCGCCCTACTCTTATCGTACTCACTCAACATGACGTGGAAAAACTCGAGCAAGTTGGTGAGACACGACCTATGCCGTCTAAACCCATGTTGGGAGTCCCCAAGCAGCTTGTAGGAATCCAAATGGTCAACGATCCTATCAGCTATTATCCCTTCTAATAATTTACCTACAACTGAAGTGAGACTAATGGGACGATAGTTCCCTGGACTTTCGTGATCCCCTTTCTTAAAGATAGGGGTCACGTTGGCTTCCCTCCAGTCACCAGGCACCTGGCCCATCTCCAACGATTTGTTGAAGACTGTAGCCAGGTGGGGAGCCACCTGGTCGCGCACTTCTCGCAACACTCTGGGGAGAAACTGGTCTGGCCCAGGAGCCTTAAACGCGCTCAGTTTGTCTATTCTATCGGCAACGACTGTCGCGGTACATCTAACACTATCCAGGCCAGCACCTTCGTGCCTCACGCCTGGCTCGGGGATGACGCGGGTATCCTCCCTGGTGAACACTCCCGCAAAGTACTCATTAAGCACATTAGCGATGTCCGCGTCGGAGGTCCGCAGAACGCCGCTTCCGTCCTTTAACGGACCTATCATGCTTCTAATGGGCTTTCTACTATTAACATAACTGAAGAATTCCTTAGGGTTCCCCTTGCAGAGGCTTGCCACCCGTAGTTCTTCGTTACGTTTCGCTAGCCTAACCTTCGCCTTCACTTCCCTACACAGGCGGACATACGCTTCAGTGTTCTCGTGGGAACGATTGGCCTTCGCCCTCCTATACGCTACTTTCCTATTTCGGATAGCCGAAGCGATGTCACGATTGAACCACTTAGGCTGCGTTGAAGCAGGGGTGACCGGTTTTGAGGGTATGGCAGCAGACTGCAGCACCATAAACTCGTCCCGGAATGCACTCCACACTCCCTCAACATCGCCGCCAACCTCTAACCCCATCTCTCCTACGCTATCCCTGAGGCTAACAAAGTTCGCCCGCCGGAGATCGAGCTTACTGCCTCTCGAGTTACTACGCTTCACCCGAGGGACGCACACACGGAACCTAATAAGACCGTGATCACTCCCGCCCAATGATTCGTCAACGGTGAGGCCAGTGACGAGGTTGTCTTCGGTCGTGAATACTAAGTCTAGAACGCTTTCGCCTCGTGTAGGCTCGTTGACCCACTGAGTGAGGAAGTTCTCATCAGCAAAGTCAACTAGCCTCCTCCCTTCAGCATCGGCAGTCCTGTTTTCCCACTTTATGCCGCGACAGTTGAAGTCTCCTAAAACTACACACACCCTATCCCCTAGCAGGCTACTGAGTTCGGTGTACAGGGCTGTATCCTCCTCGAGGAGGAGATGCGGAGGTCTGTACACCAAGATTAACCTATAGTTCGTCCCTCCCACGTTCAGATCGACGCCAAGCAGCTCCCGTTCCGACCGGAACTGGCAGTCAACCGGACTCAACGTGTCTCTGACGTATATTAGTACCCCACCCCCTCCCCACGGGTGCGGTCTTTGCGAAACATTCTATACCCGGGAATTTCGAACTCCCCAACGTAGTCCCTACGATCAGTATGAATCCAGGACTCGGTGATAGCAACGATATCCTGGTATTCTGATGCTAAGAGCGCCCGTAGCTCGCCAAACTTGTTCCTGATCGACCTAGCATTAAAAAGCATTGCACGGAGGGAGCCTCCCCTATTCTGACCGCCCCCTAGCACGACCCGTTTCCCGAACAGCCAGGGCTGTCGGGAGTTGAAGAGCCCCTCACTAACGAGGGGACAATCTCCGCAGGAGCCTGAGCCCCCTCCAACGTGGAAGGAGAGTCACTACCTGCTGTTGGAGGGGGACTAACTACTGGGGGAGGGGGACTACTGCTGGGAGGGGGACTACCTGCTGTTGGAGGGGGACTACTGCTGGGGGAGGGGGACTAACTGCTGGGGGAGGGGGACTAACTGCTGGGGGAGGGGGACTAACTGCGGGGGAGGGGGACTAACTGCTGGGGGAGTAGGTTTAACTGTTTGGGGAGCAGGATCAATTGCTGGTTTGGGGGGTCCTAGTTTAAAAAGATTATACAAATTAATGTTCAGTAAATTACCATACTTCTTTTTCCCCTTCTGGTTAAAATGTATCCCGTCAGAACCAAAGTATTCCCCATTTCCGTAGAATGTAGGCCAAAAATCAACAAACTTTAGGCCTTTTTCATCACACATGCGTTTAACTCTTTTATTTACAGTATGCTGATGGCTTTACTTAGAGTATAGTCACTAGCACGCATTCGAGGGAGAATTCCTACGACCATACCCATGTCTGTCCTATCCCTAACCTTGTCAGTTAGGTTCTTAAATTCTTTTATAATGGGCTCTGTCTGCCCTCCTGTCCATCCCAGAAAAACGTCATTGCCACCAACATGGACAATGATAGGGCAACTCTTATTCTTGATATTAATTTTGCCTAATTCCCTATTAATTATCTGGCTTGTGGCACCCGGAAAACATCGGAGTTTTCTCTTGGTCGCCCGTCTTGCTCCGAAAAAGTCCCCTTGATTCCTTACCATAGAATCCCCAATTAAAAAGGATTCATCCTCCTCATCAGCAAGTAAGTGAAACTTATTTTTGATGGTAATGGGTTCCAAATCCTTATGTTTTGGTTTTGGTTTGGAGGGTCTTTTATTTTTGACCAATTTGAATTCTTGTTCCTCCGTTCTATTTTCCGGAATAGTCACCGTGTTTTCCAAGCGTGCCACGCTTTGTTCTAGATGCTTAATCTTACAGTTTAAATCTGCTGGTGTGTTTTTAGTTTGATCTTGTCCACTGGGTTGGATTTCCAGTGCGACGACCCTAGCTTCAAGCTTTTTTACTAATTCCTTTAGCTCTTTAACTTCCTTTTCGTGGTTGTCTCTAAGTTTACAAAACAAACATACACTAAGGGATGTGATATCGCTGATACTACCTTCAGGGAAGTCAACGCACCAATGATTAACTTTACATTTAAAGCATTCTGCTTTCAATTTAGCTGGCCCTGCCATATTTTCTCTTTTTTTTTTTTCTGAATACTCTGAATAAGATAAAGCGTTCTAGCAATGAAAACTATCAAAAACGTTCTGACCAGTATATAAAAAAGGGGGGGGGGTGAATTCATCCCGCGCGTAGACGCATCCACCTACTTGCAAGTGACGTTCATCCCTTCCAGAAGACTACACCTCTCGCTGCTGCCGCACCGACCAAAGGTCTCCCCAGGGCCGGACAATCCCAAACGTGTCGCAGCTACCAACTGACAAACACTCGCGACGCAGGCATCACGGATTTTCCGCCAGGAGCGACAGCGAGATGCAGCCCCTTACTAAGTCTTACTAGTCACTCACAAGCGGCCAGACTCTTAGAATCCAGTGTTCAAGGGATATCCCACCAGACCCAGAGTCTACGCCCGAGACTTTACGCTGGCCTGGCAGCCAGCTGGGCAGTAAAGCTCTCTCACCTCAGAGCAGTACAGCCAAGCACCATCAATTGGTCACCAAAGAACGGTCGCAGGGGGCTGGTCAGGCCATTACGCGTTAGAATGGGCTGTCGAATGGGTGTCGCGTGAACCACTACATTATATTGCAGTAGCTAGATAGAGTAGTGGTACGAGACGTGGTCGGGACGTGCCCCACGCGAGGTGCTGAAATCAACCACCATTATTGTATTTCTCTACATATGTCTCTTTTTCATAAAATATCCCTGAAAAATAACGTAAATATTTTTTACTCTCTTTTCATTAAATTAACTGAAATAAATAAAAAATAAATGTCAAAACACTTTTACATTTTCGAAAACACCTTTATTATAAAATAAAATTGTAAAATAATGAACTGTGATGAAACCAGGTGTCACAGCAAGTTCTCAATTGTACAGAGGCGATAGATAGGATTTATTTTATCTATAGTATATAAAAAGAGAAATTTCAAAGGCGTCTACAAAAATGGATTATTTTCTATTTTTAATTAAATTTTACAGTCAGCTTTTCAGCATATGATAATATTACTGATTTATAGCATTAAGGGCATTCTGTAGTGTTGGCCATTACTGATCATTTTTGCATTATGACTTTCATTCATTTATATTATAACATTATTAATAATAATAATAATAATAATAATAATAATAATAATAATAATAATAAAGCTTCATTTTATTCGTACGAAAAAAATGCATATTTAAAATGAATATTTGTCTTAAAAAATAATTTAATAATATATTATTTATTGGTAATTTATAGCTATATCATTATCTATTGTATACATTCTTACTTAATTGAAAATTTAAAAAAAAAATAAAATAAAATTATATATATAACCTTTGGTTAGCTTCTACACGAATTGTTCATTCTGACGAAGGTCAAGCTTTTCACTCCACCTTAGACTTACAGTTTAACGTGGAATCCGAACCACGCCCCACCAGTAGTCCAGCATCTTAACCAGTAGGCCACCCAGGGTACCCATTTATCTATCAACCACTTTCTTTATTGTGTGAAAGGATGAACAGCTGGGTTTTGCTGCGCGCCGGCTGCCGTCAGCGGGTCTCGATCCCGGGGCCGATGGATTCGTAGTCAGCGACGCTAACCACTACACCACCGACAACCCACTGTGTATATATATATATATATATATATATATATATTACTGCGTATATACACAGTGGGTTGGCATATTTTTCGATTTGGTAGTAAAGGTCAATAAATAATAAGCCGAACGCAATAGATACCTAAAACGTTGGAGTTTATTAATTTTAATTAAACATGTTCAGTGTAATCGCCATTTTTTTCTAACACAATATTCAACCTTACACAAATGTTTGACATAACTTTTGGAAATAGCTCAGCTAGGATGCTGTTGATTACTTCATAGACTTTGGTCTTTAGGTCTCCAAGTGTCTTAGGTTTGGTAGAATAGATAGTCTTTTACGTAACCCCACAAAAAAAATCAGGAGGTGTGAGGTCAGGTGTTTGTGGGAGCCAATCCACTGGCTCAGGAAAGAAGATTAGTTGCCTGGAAAAATTGCTTCCTCAAAAGTTTCGAGTTTCATAAGCAGTGTGTGGAGATGCTCCAACGTGCTGAAACCATTGTAAATTTGGGGTTCTACGGCTTATTAGACTTTAGTCTATTGGTAGCGGTATCGTCTTTTCCTAATGTTGTACAAATTAGGAAAAGTTACTGTTTTAAGTATGAAATGGTGAAAGAACAGTTTTAGTATACGATATTTAGTAGTTACAGTAGTTAGTAAGTTATTGAGATTAGAAATGTATCGGTATATGTATATAGGTGTATGCGGAATAAAAACCCCAATCTGTTACCTTTCTGAAGAAGAAACCCCAATAATAAAATATACACCCATTATAAAATAACGGGCAAATAAAAATACACATTTTTTGGGGGGCACCCTATATAGTTAACCCTTTACGCATTCAATTATTAAACACTGATAGACCCTAATTTAGAATGTTCATGCAACATCAGTTTTAACTTCACTACCGCATGTCGCACAAACTTCATACACACACACACACACACACACACACACACACACATCGATTTCGTGTGATTTGCGGGTCTCACACACACACACACATGAAACGCGCTGAAATAATGTATTTAAAACGCAAAATATACATAAATGCAATTAAGAGTTCTATTTGTACAACCATTTTGCTTTCCTTCGAGGTATATTATGCAATATTTAAGTTGTTTTTGTTCAATTTTGGACCATTCAAAAATCCTGTAAAATTTATAAATTGTAAGATTTTACAAGATTTAATTGTATTGCATAAGTTCCTGGTAAAAATGTAACTTGGAATTTATTAATATCATAATTCAATAAAATTATAAAACATAAATTGGAAGGTTAAAATTCTTACGCTTTCTTCTAGATAGGTGATCTGTTCGCATGTACAGTCAAGGACAAAATTCCGTGTGATTTATTTCTGCATGTATTGTCCTATTTGGCACACGGAATTTTGTTCAGGACCGAACATCGATCACTTTGTAACGTAATGTTAGCCAGTAGTTCCGCTTCAGTAATGCCTCACGCAAAACTGCTCGCTCACTCAACGGGTTATAAAGAAAAAACAAAGATTTTAGTATTTTTGCAGATAGATGACTCTGGCTTTCAACCGTTCAATTATTGCCATTTAAATTTCGTATTATTACCTGATAGCCCGGAAGAAGTTTTGCGCGTCGATCCCTCATCGCTCGGAGATCAGGCTCATAGTCCTACTTCTAAAAATGATTTCGTTAAGGACAGAAATGCTTTCTTAAGCGCGTCATTTTGCATAGTTAGCTATACTCGGCTCATTTGAAATCGTGCATGAGTCAGATGTCTAGTCTTCATTTGAAGATGTCCACATGAACAGCTGTATTTCTAATTTTTTTTTTGGTAGCTCTTACGCCCTCTTGCTTTCTCTATACTCAGTTTTACTCCAAATGTGAATGCTGCGTATGTATTCGCAATGACCTAACTTGTTCTCGTATTCCTAAACTCGAATCCCCGAATTCTACACCCTCTGGCTACGGCTTACATGCCAATCTCAAACTAAATACATCTCCGCTATCGACCTTTCTCCTAATTCTACTGACGATCCAAAATTCTTTGACTACCTCACTTCCAAAGTGAAGTACATTCTATCTCTGCTTTTGCTGAAATCCCCATTTTAGGAGATTTCAATGTTCACTACTACCTTTAGCTTTCCTTTCCATTTCGCTAACATCCCTGGTGAACTATATTACAAATTTTCTCTCCTAAATGACCGAGAGCAGATTGAACAGAACCCGAGTCGTAACCCCGATCGCCTTGGAGACAGGCCAACATTCTGCATTTATTTCTCACCTCTCATCCTTCTTCTTACTCTGTGAAGCTTTTTTCTTCGTTGGGCTCCTCCGACCACAATCTTATATGTTTCCTGTCCTATCGCTCCAATTCGGCCTTTGGATCTTCCCAAGAGGAGGCGTCTTTGGCACTTTGGCGCCGCTCATTGGAAGCCCTAAGGCAGTACTTCTGTGATTTCCCATGGAATGATTACAGCTTCCGTGGCCGGGGCCCTTCCGATTATGCTGAGCGCATTACAGAAGTGATTCTCTCGGGCATGGAGGCCTACATTCCATATTCTATTCCTACTACTAATGCAAAAAAAAATTGGTTTAACTTTATTTGTTCAAATGCAGTCCGCAACAGAGGAGAATTTTTCAGGAGGTACCGTCGCCATCCAACTCCTAACTCACTCAGCTTATATTTGTGCCTGGAATCGTGCAATATCTATTCTTCGACTCGCCAAAAATTCTTTCATCAGACAAAAATGTGAAAACTTATCCAATTCTAATTCTTCTCGCTCTTTCTGGCATCTAGCTAAAAACCTCTTCAACAACTTTACTTTCTCTTCTTTCCCTCCTCTTTTCTATTCCGACGACTCAGATGCCGTCTCTTCTCCTCACAAAGCTGAACTCTTTGCTCAAACTTTCGCTTCCAACTCAACTCTGGATAATTTCGGTGGTATTCCTCCATCTCCTACTCCCTCTGACTTTATTATTATGTATGAAATTAGAATCTCTGCCAAAAATGTTCTTTCTGCCCTATCTGCACTCAACTCTAGTGTAGGAAGGCGTATGGTCCTAATGGTGTTCCTCCTGTTGTTTTCAAGAACTGTGCTTCTGTGCTGACACCGTGCCTAGGCACTCTTTCGTCTTTGTCTCTCATCTGGTACGTTTCCTTCCTGTTGGAAGTTCGCTTTCATTCAGCCTGTCCCAAAGAAGGGTGATCGCTCTCAACCCTCCAACTATCGTCCAATTGCTTTCATTTCTAGCCTTTCTAAAGTTTTTGAATCTATCGTTAATAGGAAGATTCTTAAACACCTCTCTTCTCACAATCCTCTTTCAGATCGTCAGTATGGGTTCTGCAAAGGACGCTCGACTGGCGATCTTGCATATCTCTCTGACTCTTGGTCATCCTCCTTTCGGGATTTCTGTGGAACTTTTGCTATTGCGCTAGACCTATCAAAAGCTTTTGATAGAGTCTGGCACAAATTTTTAATTTCGAAACTGTTCACCACCTCTAATGTGCTTTCTGACCGATCTATAGCTGCAGTTACAGGTGGACACTGTTCTTTTCCTAAAGCTATCAACAGTGTTGTTCCTTAGAGTTCTGTTCTGTCATCCACTCTTTTCCTTTTATTTATTAATAATCTTTTAATTCGCACTTCCTGTCCTATTCACTCCTATGCCAATGATTCCACTCTTCACTTCTTCACCCGCTTCCCAAAGCGTCCCTCTCAACAGTCACTCCATGCTTGGCATAGGACTGCTATAGGACACATGACCTTTGATCTTTCTGCTATATCTGATTGGTAAGAGAAAAACTTGTGTCTTTCAATGCCTCTAAAACTCAGTTTCTCCATCTGTCTACTCGTCACAATCTTCCACACGACTATCCCCTTATCTTCAACAAACACACAACTCAATCCTTCCTCTTGTCTTAACATTCTTGGCGTTTCCTTTCTCATAACCCTTCTTGGAAAGATCACATATATTCCCCTTCCAAAACAGCTTCTAAGAGGTTAGGTGTGCTGTACCGCCTCCATAGTTTCTTCACCCCCACTCACTTGCTGTCTTTTTATAGGGGTCTTGTCCGTTCCTGTATGGAGTATGCTTCTCATGTATAGGGTGGCTCAACCCACACAGCCGTACTTGACCGGTGGAATCAAAGGCTTTTCGTCGCCTCAGTTTCCCGCCTCTTTCTGATTGTCTTCAATCTCTCTCTCTTCATCGCAATGTTGCTTCACTCTCTCTTTACTATCGCTATTATAACGGACATGCTCTTCTGGACTATCTAACTGCATGCTTACTCCTTTCAGAAGCGCACGCAGCACCAGACTTTCGACACTTCCTCATTCTTTTTCTGTCCAACTATCTAACTCAAACGTTAATCGGTATTTCAATCTTTCATCTACTCAGCCGATGAACTCTTGAACAATTTATCTCAATCCATCTTTCTTCCTGTCTATGACCTCCACTCTTTTAAACGTAGAGTGTCTCGGCTTCTCCAAAACCCCGGAACTTGATTTTGGCTCTCTTCTCCGCTTTTGCGGGCATTCGCCTTTGGCCCCTCCTTCCTGCATAAAAAAAATATTGTTCCTTGAGGTACTAAGCTACCTACCTCCGATTCTGATGATGATATTCTTTGAACTGTAACGACTTACTGCCGCTCTCTAAGGAAGTTATATATATATCCATTTTCCTAATTTTCATTCTATTCACATATACTGTATTTCATTTTATGTGCTATTATTCCATGATTATGTTTGCCCAATGCCTTGTCGCAGTCTGTATATTACATCATAGTCATCACTGTTTTCGAATGTGTCAGTGATATTGTTTATAATGTTGTATCATTTGTGATAGGCACAATCTTCCTGATTGGAATCCATGTTGGTTCTCACATAATTTTTCCTGTGCTTCCGAAAAGTCATAGATTTTTCTCTAACTATTATTTCAAATATTTTGGTGAGATGAGATGTCAGTGACACATGAAAAGAATCTTCTCGAAGAAAAATGAGACATTGTTCAGTGACACAGACTGTGTTAATGTTATCACGAGTGTTGCCAAACCAATGTCTTCATCTTCGGCTGCCCATAAAATCTTAGACAGCAAATCCCAAAAGTCGGCACAAAAGGGAAAAATCCCAACCAATTATTTTAATATCTTAAGTAAAGAGAGTAACATCCGTAAGCCGAAATTACCACAAATGAAAACGAAGGAAACTTTCATAGAGTTTGTTTGAGTATTGAGTCAGGTTTACATTCTCTTCATACACAAAAAGCGATGTACACGAATAAATCTAATTAGTCGATCACTATATATATATACAGAGAGAGAGAGAGAGAGAGAGGAGAGAGAGGAGAGAGAGAGAGAGGAGAGAGAGAGAGAGAGAGATCCAGAAAGGTGATCCTAAAAATACGAGTATTTATGTAATAAGTTATTTCCGTGAACACCTTTTAGGATAAAAATATATATATATAGTCGTGTGTGTGTGTTCGTAGTTATAGAAATACATATGTTCATATAATTATTATACAGTGTGTGTATATTATATATATATATATATATATATATTATATATATATATATACTGTATATATATATAATATTTTATATATATATATATATATATATATATATATACATATATATATATATATATATATATATATATATATATATATATATATATATATATATATATATATATATACTGTATATATATATATATATTTATTATATATATATATATATATATATATATATATATATATATATATAGAGTGTATCCCTATATCGTTTATTTCCAAGATTGCATCCCTACAGGCTTGTATTGAAATCCCAGTTCGAGGGTCATCGTAGGCTTAATGCTGCTTTTATTACAAGGGATTTGTATTTATTTGAGGTCTCAAGTGACCAAGAGAATAAGCCTACGTAATTCCTTGATCATGGAACGCAAGTGGTCCAGATTTTATTCAGGTATAATAATGGTTTACGGGCTTATTTTTATGTTTATTTTTGCCATCAGCTTTCACTTATCACATATTATTTCTTTTTTTTCCTACGGTCTATGTTTTGTTTCCATTATATTTATGAGCGTCCGTAAATTTAAATTCTAACTACGTTAAATAGGCCATTAATACATGCTCATTTCTCTCGTCCGATGTCGAAAGCATCGTTGATGCAGAAGTTTCCTTTATGTCGGTTCGGTTCGTGTGTGTAGATAAATAATCTTGTAAAACAATACGCTTCTAAATCCTCAATAATTCCGAACAGCAGCAAACATTCACAATGGGAATAACAATTCCCTTCATTATCGTCTCATTCCCACGGGAATATTCTCGATTCCTATCAAAACAATTTGCTCGATCGGTGTTTGGTTTTCCCTCCATTTTCTAATAGAATTCTTATCGACGGTTGTATTTCGACCGTTTGCATTATTTTAAATTTCAATTTTTTTCGATGGTAATGTCAAAAAATATCGGTATATATATTTGAGAATGATAAATATAAAGAGTTCAGAACTATCTATTTTTTTTATCCTATCTATCGCGTTAATGGTTATGCCAGCGTTCAGTTAAACATAATGGGGCGAATGGGATAGCAATTTTGTTTCATTGAAAAATGGTAAGGGAAAGATATGATGTTACCGAGGGAATTCATCTTCGCTTTGAACATTTTATAGTCTTTATTTTTAGTGTAGTGGAATCTATCACATCACTTATCTTAGTTCATTTACTGCGTATACACACACACACACAACGTATATATATGTATATAATATATATACGTATATATATATATACAGGGTCTGTCAAAAAAAAAACTAAGCCAAATTCAAACCTTTATTAAAACAAAACCATTTATCTAATTAAGTTGAATTTTTTACACAATAAAGTATAGGTAATCACCTATTATCCTTTAAATTTTTATGACGATATCTTCAGAATTGTTAATTTTATTAATAATTAACTAAAAAGTGAGATTCTCCTACTTAACATGAAAAATTTTTTTTTTACGATATACTGTAGATAATTTTTAGTTTAATAAATTAAAAGAACTGTTCAGTATGATTCCCTTGCATTTCTATCACTTTGTCCATGCACTCTTTTAAATGGTTTAAATTGCAGATCAGATTTAATAATCCTTCTTACGCTTGATTCTGATATTTCTAGTTCTTTTGATATTTGAGCAGGTGTCATTTTGCTACCAGGTCGATCCTCTTGACTAAGGATACGTTCCTCCACTTTCTGAATATTTTCATCTACTCTAACTGATTTTGGTCGCCCACTACCAACCTTCCTTTCAATGCTTCCTGTTTCATCGATAGTTCTCAATAAGTAATCTAAACCTGATCTAGTCCATCCTTTATACTCGAATTCAGAAAGTAATTTCCTTGCACTATAACCTTTTTCAACTCTATAATGTTTTATAATTACTTTATCTTCATGTGAGAATGGCATATTTAGAGGTATTCACGAAAAATATTAAATCTAAACAAATTCTGAAAAAGAGAAAAAAGAAGATATTACATAAAGAGAAAAACTGAAATTTTCGCAATCTGTAGAAATAACCGCATAACTCCTAAAAAAACAAAATGTGCAAAATCTCAAGTAATTATAAATATTCTTATTGGTCCTGCACAAGGACTCAAATTTAGTTAATTATTGAAACATAAATACACGATTTTTTTATTAGCGTTCCATTATAAGGGCAAATAACAGCAGTTAAAGAACAGCATAAACTAAAATAGACAGTGACTACTGATTAAGTAGAAACTGAATTGAACTAAACATTTTAGGACTGAAAGCATAGTAAATTTTGCCTAGTAGGGATGGTTGCTTATGAGCCCCCCCCCTAAATATTAATTGATTTTAATAAAACTTCTTTGGTACACGTTTTATATTAATAGGAAAAAAATGCGGGGTGTGACCCCAAAATTTTGGTTGATTGGGTGGTTCTATACGTATAAGAAACACCCAATCAACCAAAATTTGGGGGTCTCGCCCCCGCATTTTTTTCCTATTAATATAAAACGTGTACCAAAGAAGTTTTATTAAAATCAATTAATATTTAGGGGGGGGGCCTCATAAGCAACCATCCCTACTAGGCCAAATTTACTATGCTTTCAGTCCTAAAATGTTTAGTTCAATTCAATTTCTACTTAATCAGTAGTCACTGTCTATTTTAGTTTATGCTGTTCTTTAACTGCTGTTATTTGCCCTTATAATGGAACGCTAATAAAAAAATCGTGTATTTATGTTTCAATAATTAACTAAATTGAGTCCTTGTGCGGGACCAATAAGAATATTTATAATTACTTGAGATTTTGCACATTTTGTATTTTTTGTCATATGGAATATATTGAGGGGGTGAGACGGTGAAATTTGCAATTTCGAAAAATAAGGGCCACCGTAATATATATATATATATATATATAGATATATATATATATATATATATATATATATTATATATATATATATATAATTTATATATATATCTATAATATATTATATATAATAATATATATATATATATATATATTAGGGTGGTCCAAATTTTGGGCTAAAATTTCAAACTAGTTGGAAATGCTCTCCACATGGCTGCTCTTATTCCTTTAGATGTGAAGTGATTTTGTGCAAAATATCTGTCGATTCAGTACATAAAAGAGGTCGCTATGATTTTCACATTTTCAATGAATTAATTAGCTAATCATTTTCTACCCGCTTCATTTTTAGAGAACACGGCAGTCACGCCACATTGACTCCGCCCACCTTTCAGAGGATGATGCAATTGTTCGATTTCTTGTAAAATGCTGTTTGTAAATCAGATAAATCATTTACTCGTGCATCATTTCAAGTTAAACTTGTTGGATGACGGTTTTCAGTTCGTTCAAACTTCAAGAGCTTAGGAATAGTATCTCATGTAAGTATTAATTCAATATATTAATTATTAATTCGTATATAATTATTAATTCATATATATTAAGTATTAATTCATATGTATTATATTTATTCAGTATAAATAAATATATATACAGTATATATGTGTATATATATATTTAAAATTATGTTCTTTATATGCAAATTTATAACCGGTAAGGATGTTGCTATTAAATTAAATTATTAAAATTGTAAGGTATATATCTTATGTCTCTTGAAATTTATTATTTACTTATTCTTAAATATATTTTTAAAAATTTGGCTATCTTCCTCCCCATCAACCACTAACCACTGTAACCAATTTTTTTACTTTATTTATTTTTGACTGCAATTTTTTACTTTAACACTTGTATAATTGTGCTTTGGTGCTAAACGGTTAATGCATTATTTTCTCTCATTTTTCAGGTTATGGCTAGAAGTACTTGCTCATCTGCAGAAACGTGGGTTCTAGGAAAGCCCAGCAACGAGTTATCAACTGCAAGGCTACCCACATGTAGTGATGTGCTTCGTTTGGTTCAGTTTCACCACCATGAACAGTCCAAGACGTTGAAAGAGAGCTACAACTTGGCCTGCAAAGAGGACCTGCAAATATGGCAGAGAGCAAGGATTCCTACACAGCGAGTCGATTCCTGCGTTAGAAAGCTGTCAAAGCTGTACGAAGAGTTCCTTGTGTTGAAGAAAAACCGCAAGACGCAGCTACAAAGCTGGAGAGTGAAAGAGAGCATGTTCCAAGAGACTGTCTCAGAGCTTTTCGACGTTGCCTCGAAGGACGCCTTGAAGGTGATAGACAATGAAGAAGACCCCCAACTCCTTATGATGCAACGAGAAGACGTCTTTTCCTGCAGTATGGCAGGCTCTGGCAAGATTAATTTTGCCAAGGAATACCGCAAGAGATTTCGATAGGAGAAAGATGCCGACAAAGCGCTAAAGTACAAAGAAAGAAAGGCTGCATTCCAGCTGGAGCTGCTGCTCTTCCATCATCCAGCACATCCACTCATCCTCTGAAGAATTCAACGCTGAAGACGATGATTATCGTGCGTCGACTTCGACTGGAAGAGCAGATGTACACTCTCATCCTCCTAAACGAAACAATATCTTCACATCACCAGATGTGGTTGCTGCTCTTGATCGCGTCAACCTTCCCGATCGAGGAGCAGTCTTCTTTCAAGCCCTGGGCTATGATATTTCTACAATGACTCTTTGACGCAGCTCCATCCGTTGTTCAAGAAGGCAAGCAAGGCAGGCAGCATCCAAAGAGGATCAAACTTCGTTTTCTGTCGAAGCTCCCCTTCTTCTTCACTGGGATGGGAAACTACTTCCCGACATCGGCGGCGCAAAGGAAACAGCCGAACGAACCGCGGTAATCGTTACGGGAAATGGTATGGAAAAACTCCTAGCCGTGCCAAAAATACAACAGCTACAGGAGAAGAATAGGCCAAGGCTTGCATTTCGACGATTGATAACTGGAATCTTCGCGGTGAGATCCAAGGTCTCGTATTTGACACAACTGCGTCTAATACTGGCCTTCACAGGGGAGCCTGTACCATGATTGAGAAAGCAATAGGGAGGGAACTTGTCTGGATCGCTTGTCGACATCATATCCTTGAAGTCGTCTTGTCAAACACCTGCAACGCACTTCTTGGACCCACAGGTGGCCCGGAAATGACTCTCTTTAAACGTTTTCAGAAAAAATGGCCATCACTTCAGAAGGATTCCTTCATGAAGGCTTCAAACCTATTCAGAGATCCAAAAATGTTCCAGCTTCGAGAGGAAATGATCCAGTACTTCACAAAGGCACTGGAGTCTAAACAATCGCCTGATGACTACGAGGAATTGCTACGACTCTGCCTCACCTTCCTCGGGTGCCGTGATGAGAAAGAAGTCAAGGTCCACGCTCTAGGACCAACTCACCATGCACGCTGGATGGCCAAGGCCATCTACGTCCTCAAAATTTATCTGTTCAAGCATCAACTACAGCTGAGAGCACGTGAGACGGAGAATATCACCGAGTTCTCTCTGTTTATCGCCTTGGTCTACGCACGTCTTTGGAACGAGAGCCCCGTCGAAATCAACGCTCCTTTCAACGATATTCTTAAAATCTTGCAAAAGTACCCAAATCAGACCATTTCCAAAGCAGCATCCACAGCTCTTCAACGGCACCTGTGGTCTCTTGGAGAGCATCTCATCGGCCTTGCATTCTTCGATCCTAGAGTCGATGCCGAGCCCAAACGGAAGATGGTCGTAAACCTCCAACGTAATGAGAATACCACTGTTACTCGTCGATTGAAGCTTGAAGGAAACATTGAAGATTTGAATTTGCATGAAATGGTCACCAAAAGGACCCAGGAATCTTCAATCTGTTAAAGAAAGAAGGAAGGAAGGCAGCGGAGCATACCTTCCTGAGGACCGATCCCAATTCCTGGACAGAGGATGATTGCTTTCAAGAGTTTCGACTCATAGCGATCAACCTAAAAGTTGTCAGTGATTCGGCGGAGCGGGGGTATCGCCCTTTCAAGGCATATAATACATCTTTGACGAAGGATGAAGAACAAAAACAATTCATCCTCCGATTAGTAGCAAAACATCGCCAAGACTACTCATCGTCTTCAAAGGAGTCAGTGATGAAGCGTTAATCTAAGTAATGATGTATATTATAAACGAATGATAAATGTAATTTTCTATCAAACATATCATTTTTGTTCTTTAAAAATTAATCTGTTTTCTTTAAGAGTTATTCTGTTTTCTTTAAGAGTTATTCTGTTTTCTAAAAAAAATTAAAAAATAAGCTGTTTTCTTTGAGATTTAATATGTTTTCAAACAAATAAATTAGTATTTGCCCTTGTTTTTTAATTTTTTAACCCAGAAGATCAATCTACTAGAAAATGAGTAGTAAAATGAAATTCATAGCGACCAGTAAATATCATTCAATTAGGCTGAAATTTGGAATGGAGATGTTTGATAGATATAAGAACAGGAGCACCCATGTGGAGGTAAAAAATTACAAAATTTTATGTTTTTGGACCACCCTATATATATATATACAGTATATATAATTCACTCAAACTTATAACTTAATTCGGAGCAACTGTAGTTTACGTCCCCCTGTGGTGCCTCGTGTAGTTTACGTTCCCCTACATTGTCCTAGTGTAGTTTGCGTACCCCAACTTTGTCCGCGTATACCTAATCAAATAAAACGTTAAAACTAACGAAAATATTACAACGTAACCTAACCAATCGTCAATTTATATATATATATATAATATATATATATATATATATATATATATATATATATATATATAAACTGACGATTGGTTAGGTTAAATCGTAATATTTTCGTTAGTTTTAGCGTTTTATTTGATGGATTCATTTAAAAAATGTCTCTCTAAAGATCCTAGTGTAGTTTGTGTCCCATTTTGAGTCAGGGGGGGACGTAAACTACACTTGCTCATTTAATTCTTATCAACACTTGAAACTAAAGTTACCAGCAAACCCAGCAAGCAAAGTATACCAGACAACCAAACACCATTGAATACTGTTAGGTTTTAGAATGGTTTCTATTACTCTTCGATTAATTTCAAGTGTCTGTCTTTAACGAAGTATAATAATAATAATTATAATAATAATAATAATAATAATAATAATAATAATAATAATAATAAGAAGAAGAAGAAGAAGAAGAAGAAGAAGTAATTATAATCAGCCAAGGGGAGCCAGAAACTGGCACAGCCTCAGGCCAACTAATGTGGCTCATTGCCCTAACTCCTGCATTATTATTACCATCATCATCAAAGTTCGAAACTCCGACCTTCGCACCTTCACTTCGCTTACAGGGGAAATGGTGGTATTCACTGGGTTATGGTTCTGACCTATGGACGCTGGCAAAGAAATAAGTAACTCTATGTCTTAAGTTGCCAGCGACCGTAGTTCAGTGGGTAACACGGTTTACCTATAAGTGAAGTGAAGACATTGAGGTCGGGAGTTCGAATCCCGATGATTCTCCTGATTCTCCTGATTATGAAAATGAAAATGAAAAGGCTTATTGACAGAATATAGTCCATATAACAAATATTGGTGCTACTATAGCGTGATTCCTACCGGTGACTTCGATACTATAGGGTGATTCCTACCCGTTTTGGTTCGAAACTACAGTACTGTAGAGTGTGATTCCTATCCAACGTATAAATGAAAATATAATAAATATAAAATGCTATTTATTATTCAATTTTATTTATTTAAAAAATAGTTTCGGTGCTACTATAGTATGTGGTCTACCTACAATTGGTTAGGTTGTCACGATATTTTCGTTAAAAGTAACGAAAATATCATGACTAAACCTAACCAATCGTCAAGGGCGATGGACATTGGAATGTAAACAAGCAAATAGTAAACAAGGTAAGAAGCTATAATTAAAAGGTAGACCGCCGAATCGAGGTAGGAATCACGCTATAGTAGCACCCAAATATTATTAATACAATGACAGTTCATATACTAAGGATAAAAATATATATACAATTGATTACAAATAATACAGTAATGTCGGCCTACCATGATTTCTAGCGCGCTTGGGCCTACGAGGAATAAACTCCCTTTCGATATTCAAGAAACTATCTTTAAACGACTCCCAATGCAAATCTGCGTCATTACCCATAAATAAGTTATCCCAGTCCACTACTCTCATCCTATCCGCAAAACTATCAAAATTGGCCCAACGAAAATCAGGGACTTCTATCACATTACTATCCATAGTGTTTTCTATCAATAACTTAAACCTAATAATTTGATGATCACTACATCCTAAACTCTCGACTACTTCTAAACCTTCGACTATATTTTCGCCGTTCGTCATCACCACGTCTAAAATATTACCACCGCGCGTTGGTTCGGTAACCATCTGTCGTAAAATTTATCTTCCATGAACTCAATCAATCTCAAACCCTCCTCATTACCAGTAAAAGTCTCGTAATTAACATTAGGGCAGTTAAAGTCTCCGACAACTATACTATCCCGATTATTAATAAAGTTACCAAGAAGTGTGCAAAATCTAGTATCGGTATCGAGGGGTTGAACGGGAGGTCTATAAACAACAACAAAATTGAAACTAAGACTACGCGACCTAACTTCAACCCATATCGCATTAATTGCTGCCGGAAAATCTATCTTAACCTCGATAGCCCTAAGGGAATTACGAATGTACAGCAAAACGCCGCCACAAATCCTATGTAACCTATCATTAGTAAAGAGTTTAAAAACCGGCATATCAAGTTCCCCCAACAAGTCCCGAGTCACGATATTTAATTAACCACGTTTCAGTGATAGCAACTATATCGTAGTTGCCGGAATAAATTATCGCCTTAAATTCGTTTAATTTATTTCTAATTCTCAGCGCGTTACAATAAAAGACGTTTAAGTTATTTTTTACCACGGGTCGGCGTTTTAAACTATTTTTCACATCGGGCCTAGCATTACCTATTTCATTAAAATGCACCCCCATCTTTTATAAAAAGGCTAGGATCACTGAATTCTGACCACAGCTTTACGAAGGGTACATTTTCCTCAGCACAAATCTCTTATAATTTAGTATTCAAAAATATTGTTTTTGACGTAATCCTAAGACCCAAACCGTGCCTAGGGGTAATACCTAGAACTAAATACCTATCTGACCTCGCCTTCAGAGACCAAATTAACCCCCTATATCTCTCCAAAAGGTCAGGCACTCTCGTATCGGGCCTATACGAGTCGTTGCCCCTTAACATCGTCACCAACATCGAGTGACGGGAGGCAACATCAATCCTATCCACTTCGTCTCTAATTCTGTCAACCCTGGCCCCTGGGAGACAGACGCTCCTCCTTTTGGTTGGATTCCGTTCAACGAACTCTGTGTCCATATGGCGCACTAAAGAGTCCCCAATTAAAATAGTTTCCCCCTCGTTCACGTCCCTATCCAAATGGGCAAAAGGGTTCGAAACCTCGATAGTGGGGGATTCCTATCACCTAACGTCCGTGGCCTAGCTCCACCCTTAACTTCTCTAAATCCCTCCCCATCTACTAATCTCGGACCAACCTTACAAGGAGTTACAAGGAAAAGAAGTACCTCAAAAGGTCTTGCGGCCCATACCGAGGAGGTACCAATGGCAACGGGTGCCTTTGAAAATTTTCTACACCCTCAAATAGTGTGCAAGATTTGGTCTAACCTTTTCTTGAAATGATCCACAGAGGAACTGTTTACAACTTCTGAAGGTAACCTGTTCCACGTGTCACAGATCTTATACGTAAAGTAATTCCCTCACACACTAGTCCTAAACTATTTCAAATCCAACTTCCAACCAATGTTGCGAGTTGGGTTATCATTTAAACTAAACATGCTTCTAAAATCGACATCGTTGAAACTGCGTAAGAGCTTGAAAACCTCGATCAGTTGACCGCGCAGCCTCCGAGTTTCCAACGAAAACAAGTTCAGGGCGCGTAAGCGTCGATTGTAGCCCATATGCCTAACGCAAGGGATTAACTTTGTGGCCCTCGCCTGCACTCGCTGCAGCCTCTCGATATCCTTCCTGAGGGTGGGCGACCAGAACGGCACAGCATACTCCAGGTGCGGCGGAACAAGGGAATTGTACAGAGAGAGCACAATCTCCTTGTTCCGAAACTGAAATTGCCTCCTGATATAACCCAACAGCTTCTGGGCTTTCTTTTCCACCTCTACGCACTGTTTGGTAAACTTAAGGTCGCTGCTAATTAGCATACCCAAGTCCTTTCCCAAATCAGTCGCCTCGATATTACTCCCCAACATCGAGTAGTCCGACTTGGGATTGGCGTAGCCAATGTGCATCACTTTGCATTCACTCAAGTTAAACGGCATTTGCTATTTTTTCGGACCACTCTCCTATCCTACCTAGGTCCGCACGCAGTTCCTCGATCGCTTCGGGCGTCCCAACATTGGCCCCAAGCTTGGTGTCATCAGTGAATTTGGCGATCCGACTGACGATGCCACCGTCGATATCATTTATGTAAATGATAAACAACAGTGGCCCCAAAACGGAACCCTGTGGAACCCCGCTAGTGACCGAAGCCCAACCCGAAGTAGCCCCTTTAATTACAACCCTCTGCCGCCTATTCTTCAGCCAGTTTTCAATCCACCTACCTACTTCCCCACCGATACCCAGCGCGCGCACTTTCGCCATTAGCCGGCAGTGAGGTACCTTATCAAAGGCTTTCTGAAAGTCGAGATAAAGTATATCAATCGCCCTGCTCTTATCATACTCACTCAACATGACGTGGAAAAACTCGAGCAAGTTGGTGAGACACGACCTATGCCGTCTAAACCCATGTTGGGAGTCCCCAAGCAGCTTGTAGGAATCCAAATTGTCAACGACCCTATCCGCTATTATCCCCTCTAATAATTTACCTACAACTGAAGTGAGACTAATGGGACGATAGTCCCCTGGACTTTCGTGATCCCCTTTCTTAAAGATAGGGGTCACGTTGGCTTCCCTCCAGTCACCTGGCACCTGGCCCGTCTCCAATGATTTGTTCAAGACTGTAGCCAGGTGGGGAGCCACCTGGTCGCGCACCTCCCGCAACACTCTGGGGAGAAGTGGTCTGGCCCAGGAGCCTTAAACGCGCTTAGGTTTTTTATTCCATCAGCAACGACTGTCGCGGTACATCGAACACTATCCAGGCCAGCACCTTCGTGCCTGACGCCTGGTTCGGGGATGAGGCGGATGTCCTCCGTGGTGAACACTCGCAAAGTACTCATTAAGCGTCTACTATTAACATAACTGAAGAACTCCTTAGGGTTCCCCTTGCAGAGGCTTGCCACCCGTAGTTCTTCGTTACGTTTCGCTAGCCTAACCTTCGCCTTCACTTCCCTACACAGGCGGACATACGCTTCAGTGTTCTCATAGGAACGATTGGCCTTCGCCCTCCTATACGCTACTTTCCTATTTCGGATAGCCGAAGCGATGTCACGACTGAACCACTTAGGCTGCGTTAACTTTAACCCCTTCCTCAACTCTATCCAACTTTCCCGATAAGCTACTTAAAATAGAAACTAGATTACGCACTTCACCCATCAAATTACTAACGTCTTCAACGTTAGTATTGGTTCGGCTTTCGTCAACTGTAGCCCTACCCCTGCCCTCATCAAGCGTTGTAAGTCTTTCCGTTACCTCACGTACACTACGTTTTATGTCAACTATTTCCTCCCTTAAATCGCAAAAGAAACAAACCGATCTCTCAGTAATCGCCATAGGACCGCCGTTATAATCCTTAACATCCGTATACCACCGATTTACCCCACACCTAACACACGACGCTTTCTGCGACGGCATCGCGCAAGTTAAATTAGTTTATAACCGTCACAAGTTTAAGTTAAATTAAGCCGGCACGCTATGAAAACTTCTAAATCGCTCGAAACCACTAATATTTATTTACCTAACTATAACAATGTGAATATAAACGCAAGCATATAAAATTCAAAACTTTCCAAAAGAAAAGTTGTTGGCAATATCCGAAAGTAGAAGCAATATCAGAGAGCTCAAGAAATGCGTCCGTTCAGTACAGAGTCTGGCTGACGATGTTGATAGATTGGGTATAGTTTAAGGTAGTAAAATTAAGGTTTTTGTGGTTCGGAACCCGTAAAATTGTAGGTCCCCTCCGCCACCACGGAGGACATGCGCAATACACAATTACAAACACGGTTAGGTAGACGAGCCACAAGTGGATCCTAGGGTCTTTGTTGGTCTGAAATATTATCACATTATAACATTATAACAAAAGTGCCCCACCCTCTATAGAAGAAGAAGAGAGCCAAAGTCAAGGTCCAATGCCTTCGAGATGCCTAGACACTCTGCATTTGAAAGCTTGGAGGTCATAGACAGGGCGAAAGATGAATTTAGGAAGATTGTTCAGGATTTCATGAGTAGATGAAAGACTGGACTTACCGATTAACCCTTGCGTTAGATAGTTGGACAGAAAAGGAATGAGAAAGTGTAGAAAGTCTTGTGCTCCGCGCTCTCCTTAAAGGAGAGCACTAGCAGTGTCCGTTACAATAGCGATAGTAAAGAGAGAGTGAGACAATATTGCGGCGAAGAGAGAAGGATTAAGGACAGTCAGTAAGAAGCAAGGAATTGATGAGACGAAAAACCTTTGATTCCACCCGGTCAAGTACGGCTGTGTGGGTTGAGCCACCCTATACATGAGAAGCATACTCCATACACGGACGGATAAGACCCCTGTACAGAGACAGCAACTGAGCGCGGGTGAAGAAACTGTGGAGGCAGTACAGCGCACCTAGCCCCTTAGAAGCTGTTTTAGAAAGAGAGTATATGTGATCTTTCCAGGAAAGATCACAGAAAAGGAAACGCCAAGAATGTTGAGAGAAGAGGAAGGATTGAGGTGTGTTGTTGAAGATAAGGGGATAGTTGTGTGGAAGATTGTGACGAGAAGACAGATGGAGGAACTGAGTTTTTGAGGCATTAAAAACCACAAGGTTTTCTCTTGTTGTTGTTGTTGTTGTTGTTTCATCTAATTTTCTGTTTCTCTTTATATTTAATGGAGATTCTATTCCATGTAACTTGAAGACTTATGAGCTAACAAAATGCAAACGTCTTTCTCATGTCAGTATTATTTTAAAAAATCGAAGTATCTATCTATCTATCTATCTATCTATATATATATATATATATATATATACACACACAGTATATATATTATATATATATATATATATATATATATATATATATATATATATATGTGTGTGTGTGTGTGTGTGTGTGTGTGCGTGTGTGTGTATATATATTGGGTATCTCAAAAAAGTACCTATTTTTACTCGCCGTTATTTTATAATGGATGTAAATTTTATTATTGGGGTTTTTTCTTCAGAAATGTAACAGATTGGTTTTTATTACGCATATACCTATATGCATATATCTACACATTTCTAATGACCGGACGAACCTCAAACAGTGATGCCGCGTTTAAAGCTGGAACAGAAAATCAAGATCGTTGAGTCAACTTGAGTGGTTTCATGTGACAAATTCTGTGACGCAGGTGCAGAGGAACTTTTCCTGAGAATATGGATGCACAAATCCACCCGATAGAAAGACAATATCACGATTTGTTAGAAAATGTCAAACAAAAGGAAATGTAAACAATCTACATAAAGGTAATAGTGGTAGGCGATAATGCACAAGAACTGTGTAACACGTAAATATGGTTCAGGAAATTATTGCTCTGCGAGCAGGAGCTCCATCTTGTTGGAAAGTATATCTTTCACCACTAATTCGTCGAATATCAGTTAGATAGAGTGAAAGATATACTTTCCAACAAGATGGAGCCCCTACTCACAGAGGACGCCAAACTCACATTCCTTGAGAACGAAACACCGGATTTTATCGAACCCAATATGTGGCCGGCTAGTAGCCCCGATCTTTCACCACTAGATTATGGTGTTTGGGAGGCCCTGAAGTCCAAAGTTTACATCCCTGGTACCAATATAAGAGACATAGATGAACTACGCGAAAGAATTCTGCTTGGCTGGGAGAAGGTGTCTCAACGATATATAAACAGGTGTATTGATCAGTGGCGTCCACGTTTGGAGGCCTGCGTTGAGCAGGAAGGGGGGCCACATCGAGCAACGTCTCAATGAAGACGAACAATATGCTAAGGTAAACATCTATGAAGTTTGGGAGCTCTAGTCCCCTTACTTTTTTAATGACAGTTTACCTCTAAGGGGTCACTTTTTTACCCACCCTGTATATATAATATATATATATATATATATATATATATATATATATATATATATATATTAGATATAACAATAACAAAACAAAACAACAAATTCAGCACCTCCATACATCGAAAATCTACATACACAGGCCTAGGTACTAATTATAATTACCTAAGCCACACCCCTTCGCCATATAAAATTAACAGCATCAAAATCTTAATCCACCGCGCCTATCAACTTTGCTCTTCGTACTTATCCTTCCACAACGAATAGAACTTTCATAATTTCGGCATTAAAAATCCTCCTCCTAAACATCTACTACAATCTTTAACCAGAAATTTTCTAATAATTTTATCACCCACCTTAAAGTACCCACTGTTAAAAATGACATACATACTTTTCCTTTCCCAATTACGACCATATCAGCCACAAAATACTCTCAGAACTCCGACTCCTACTCACCCTCTTCACCCCAAATAACTTTCAATTCATTTTCACCGACAATAACAGCATCAATCATATCTCAACTACAAAAAAAAACATCTCAGCCCTTGCTTCGTCCACTTTTCAATTGTGTTCGCTGCAAAGCGAACTATATGGCAGCACCATTCGCCAATATCAAACAAGAGTGGAAGAGCATCGCGGTATTTCAACTAGAACATCTCAGCCATTAAAAAACCTTTCAATCAGCATTAAGGGATCACTGCCACCTTCACAACCACCACTTCTACTCCCCTCCAACCTCAAAATTATTAACTCAACCACCAACTAACCGACTTCCGCATTCTCGAGTCTCTTTACATCATCACTATTAAACCAACCTCAACGACTATAGTTCCGCTTTTAACTTAAACATCGCCAGATAATTCTCATACCTTACCACCGAAAAGAAATTCACCATCACTCCGTCTGGCTCCAACTTTTCTAATATAAATTCTTCCAACAACCAATCATTCCCAACTTCTGTTCAGTTAGTCTCTCACCCCGATAATAACATGGTAAGACACTTCTCAATTTCGATTCACCTTTTACTTGTTTTATATTTTGACTATGACCACACTCCTATATTTTATTTTTAATTTTAATTAATTAAATATATACTGTAAATATACCCAAATTATCACACGCTTATTTAAAATATTGTACGAGTATGTTTCTGTTCATCATATTTATTCATTCTTTATATTTGATTTTAAATTTTAGCATGATAAGCGGTAGCTCGCTATCGCCCTCCGGGCAGTATATGTCACAGCTAGCTGTGTATTCTGATACGGTTTAAAATTGAATGGATAATAATAATATTTTTTTCACTTTTTCATGTATTTTTTTAATGGTTGTAGATTTAAAATTATATTATATGAGGCCCTCATAGGAAGAAGTGGCTAAGCGACAAAAGAAAGTAAAAAAAACGCCATTACCCCCACCCTCTCCCCCATTACTCTCCCACCCTCACTCCCCCATTACCCCCACACACAAAAGTAAAAAACGCCATTACCCACATTACCCCACCCCCACTTCCCCAATTGCTTCACATCCGATTGAGTATCAAGATTTGTGAAGCTTAAGATTTTCATGGCTGTGTTCTTTTCTATAGTTTATTGACCTTGTAACAGACATTAAATAGCTTGTGCTCGGCGGCAGAGTGACCTAAGACCGGGAAACTTGACAGAGCACATCGGCAGCTCATGGGCTATCAGTTGGTTGTGGTTGCAGAATTTTTCGATGTGCCGTTTAGTCTGTGCACGGTTCCTTATATATATATATATACTATATATATAATATATATATATATTATATATATATATATATATATATATATATGAAAAGCATAGTTCATATGTTTCCAGACTTTTGACTCACCCTGTATATAATATTATTTAAGAAGATTATTTTCCCTAATAGAGTAAGGTAGGTCTATAAGCTATTGTAACAGACACTGCTTTTCTGAATTCTCTAACTGCATGCCTCCTCCTTTAACTCCTTTAAGGAGAGCTTGCAGTACCAGACTTCCGACATGTTCTCATCCCTTTTCTGTCTAACTCTCTAACGCAAGCGTTAATCGGTATTCTGTCTTTCACCTGCTCGACCGGTCAACTCTGGAACAACCATCCTCAATCCATCTTTCCTCCTGCCTATGACCTCGAATCTTTAAAATGCAGAGTGTCCAGACATCTCGAAAACTCTGGACCTTCATTTCAGCTTTCTCCTCCTTCTATGGGTAGTGGGGGCATTTTTGCGTGCATTCACCTTTGGCCTCTCCTTCCTGCATTAAAAAAAATGCTTAATGAATAAAATTCACTTGAAACTATTTGAGATCGTATTTTAAACGTTGATATTTAAATGTGTCCAAAATTTCTGGAACACTTTTCATCCTCCGAATGAAAAACAGATTAAAAAAGTGAAAAAAGTCACGAATAAATAAACCTAAAATCATAAAGTTTTATTCATGTAAACTGTAAAGAATGATTTCATACGCGCAGATAGTGTTACGATGGGAGTGACTGAACGTGAATGTCGTAGGATTTTTAGTGAAGGTCAGAAACAATTTTTAAAAGAGTGGGTGAAATCTGCCCTTGCAGTACCGCTAGCTTTAGCGAAATTAGTTTTAAGTTAATTTTGGTTATGAGGTGTTTAAAGAGAATCACCAAATCTATAATTTTATTTATTTAATTTATTTATTTATTTTATATTCCCTGTATTTTTAAAACGAAATAATTTTTATATCACGTTCCGCTAAATCTTAGATCGCGTGTATGTATGCGTGTAATTATATAATTAAACGGTAATTTCATGTTACTTAGTCTAATTACTTCATGTAATAACGAATATCTGTGCATTACGTAATTGCATAATAAAGAAAATAATAATGGATAAACACTTAATAAACTTTTAAAACAGTATTGCGTGTTAAGTGAATATTAAATGCAAAAATATTCTACTTCCAAGTTTATTTTCATGACTAAATGTATATAGATTTATGCGTGAATTAATACACACAACTATAATAAAGTACCACATATATATACATAGTATATAAATATATTATGTATATTGTCTTTATATGGAATACACTTGTATAATTTTAATACATTTACACAAGTTGTATTAAATTGCAGGAGGAGGGTTACGAGGAATTTTTTAGTCTCTTCGCATATGGAGTAAAATGCTTTATCACGTATTGGCTTCGAACAAAACAAAATCGAAGAAAAAATATCGCTTTCAAATATACAGTAAAATTAATTTCACTGGCAAGTTTCATTTCCATAATAGACACACACACACACATATATATATATACACACACACACGTATATATATATATATATATACACACAGTATATTGTAATCCAATTAATTATACAAAAACAACCTTATTTTGAAGTTACTTTGAACATGCTTTTTTTTTAAATTATAAAATATTATTTGAAATTTGTGAAGAGAGAGAGAGAGAGAAAGAACAACAATAACCGCACATTGATGTTAATACGAAAACTGAAGTAAGAACTATCCACGGTTATTTTAATTCTCTATAATGTTAATTACTGGAGGGTAACTAGTGTATTTTCTGAAAAGCCCATCATAAAACGAGACACTCTCAAACATTGCACTGGAGAGGAAATTTTCTTATTTTCTGGATGGTGTAGACGTAGAGGTAAGAGACGTGCTGGGAACGTAGCTCATTCTAAGCGGGGACGAAACCTCCTCTGTGCTACACGTTTTACTTTAATTTGTGTATATATATATATATATATATATATATAAATAATGGAAAGGAAGACCAAGGAAGCAGCATACAGCATAACGTTAATATAAATCTGACGTTTCGAGGGATACAACCCTCATCTTCAGGATAAATTATAAAATTATAAAAAGTAAAAGAAAAGTAAAATTTTAAAACAATTGCAAAATAAAAAAATTATGAACTAAATCTTACATTAAAACATTCATAGAGATAGGACAGTTGTGATTTAAAGACGGACTAATTTTAAAAATATAAATAGATTCCAATAATCTAAGATCACTGATGTTATTACTTACCTTTAAAATCTTAAAATTATTTGGTGAAAAAGGAGTGTAACATCGAACCGAATGTTCACGTATTATGGATTCCATTGAGTTAATGACGGGACAACCGGTGCAAGACGACCTACCCAAATGTTGGTGAATGCGGAAGTGAAGTAATTCAATACAGTAGTATACCCGAAAAAATTCCGAGTGCAAATCAATTGCATGCAACAGGCTCAAAAGAAGAAGAATCTTATACCAAGAAGCTCTGCAGAAATTTCTTCATGAGTACGAAAATTATAAGAAATCGGTGGAGTTCCCCGTAGTTGTCAAACATTTGAGCGAAACTGATATGGTAAACCTATACATAAACAAGTTAAAAACAACAATGCGAGTCGCCAATATCTCGAGTATGTATTAAAAAATAGTCTCCCTCTTACAATGAGGAATAAAGGACTAAGTTTTTATAATCTATTTAGTGAGGATCCCATTATACAATGGTCCGATACAGGTGAGGTGTTGTTGAAGGGTCAAAGGTACAGGGTTCGAACATCATTGATATCATACATGATTTGGTGGGAAAGTGGGATAGGCCATCACCAACATGATGGGAACATATTTAAGCTAGACTACAGCAAATAAACGCATACACCACAGCTGAAAACGCCTTCGACTACGGTAGTGGCGTCTCTGAAGAGGAAGAAGAAGAGACCAAGCAGCAACGCACAACCCTACCCGTGCACCTTTAAAATACGCAAATGGCTAACATATTAAGAAAGCACTATTACGATATTTCTAATCCAGCTTTTTAGGGTGTGTTAATAGGTTGTACAGAGGTGCCTATGCTGAGGGCTTAGAGAAAAAAGATGTCGAGAGGTTTTTGCGTGGGCAGGACGCTTACACACTTCATAAACCGGTGAGAAGGTTTAAAACTGCCAAGACACTAGCCGCATCGATTGATTCTATTTCGCAGGCAGATTTAACTGACATGTAAAGGTACTCGGCATATAATGGCGGCAAGAGATACATCCCCGGCTATTTTTGTACGGACATGAGGAAAGAATTTGTAGGCCGAACTTTTCAGAACATGTTGGCAGAGTTTAATATCAGTTATTACACTAGTAATTCTGTGTATAAGGCATCTTATCCGAAAGAGTTCAGCGTACCATAAAAGAGAGCATACATCGCTATTTCACATAAAAACACATCCAGATATATAGACATTCTGGATTCGCTGGCATCATCCTACAACCGTTCACGCCACCGTACGATTGGTACATCACGAATACAGAGCGTGAGGTGAGAAAACATAGTCGCGGAGCACCACCACGCACTGTACGTTTCAAAATCAATGATTATGTGAGACTGTCGCGTTCGGGAAATAAATTCGCGAAAGGATTTGAGCAAGGCTGGACTCGTGAGATTTTTAAAGTTAGATCTATGAGGCCTAAAGACAAGATGATGATGTTTTACGTTGAAGATTTGAATGGGAAAGAAATTGCAGGGGGCGTTCATAACGACGAGTTGCAGGAAGTGACGTTTAATTTCGGAAAAATAGTTTTTAAAATTTTAAAAATTTTACCAAGCAAAGATTCAGGAAAGAGAAAAATATACCTGGTAAAATGGCTACGCTACCCAGAAAGCTTCAACACCTATATAAAGCTGGTGCAATAATGAAGCATAAATAGTATACAACATGGCGCCTAACCACTTCTACGTTACACTCCCGTCCTCCGTCCTAACAATACCCTGTCCATCTTTATAACAGAACTTTATGGCCCCATTGATTTGGGTCGTGAATCATACGAGATTGGACGATGCGAATTTCAATTGGACACCAAGTTTTTAAGTAGTGATTAGTAAGAATCCGTTTTTATGGTTCTTAGAAAACGCGATGAATATAAAAAGGCCGGAGTAACTCGTCCCGAGTTACTCCGGCCTTTTTATATTCATCGCGTTTCCTAAGAACCATAAAAACGGATTCTTACCTGGAGTGGTCAGTTGCAGTACAGTACGAAAGCAGCACTATTATTAGCCTGAAGATGAAAGTAAATAAAGAGTAAATTTAAAATATCTAAACAAAAGATTTATGACTGTTATGGCCGTCTGCACACAGATTTCACGTTCCAGGAGAAGTTGCTTGTGAATGGGGTCGATATGAAATTAAAACTCACCCGTACGAGCCCTGAGATTTGTTTAAATTTGAGTGCTGACCAAGAAGAGGGTGCTAATCCTGTGGTGATTCATATTATGGAGCCATATCTCCGTGTATGGGGTGTGAAATCAAGCTCTGCTAAGCAGATGGAAATTAAGAAAAATTTGCTACGTGCCACAGTGAAATACCAATTAATAAACTCCAACTGAAGGTGTTTGCAGTCCCTTCAGGTTTAACATCCAAGCAAATATAAAATGTTGCTCTTGGGATTCTGCCTAACAAGATATTAAATGGAATGCAGTGGAATGCAGGAACACGCTTCTGTGAATGGAAAATACAAAAAATCTGCATTTAAATTCGAAAATTTCGCCCTTAAAAATGTAACTCTGTATGTCAGCGGGGTAGCTTTAGGGGGACCAGTGGAAACGAGTTATTCTACAGATGACGAGTTTTCACTTTGCGCAAGAGCATATAACAACTTAGCGCATAGCGTCGGTGCCTGTGACGGTTTAAGAACCGGTGTAACTCAGAATTAATTCGTCGAGAGGGCCAATCTGTACCATTTTGATCTCTCCCCTGACTTCAGCGGGAGTATAAACACCCACCTAAGTCCCCAGCAGAGCGGAAATATCTCACTCAGACTTGAGTTTGACACCCCGATAGTCGACCCTATTACCATAGTAGTTTATCTTGAGTCTCAAACCCTAATCGAAATTGACCGCTTTAGGGGAGTCGTGACCGACTTTTAAAAATGGACGCGGTTACACTCCAGAGGGTGATGAAGAATGACCGTTTCACGCTTGCCAAATTTATCGGAGTGTTTGCGAAGAATGAAACGGTGAAACTCCCAACCATGAGGGACTGTGGCGCACTTCTCGTGAATAAAGACGTGAGCAGTGGAGAAGTCCATTGGATAGCTGTTTATCTTAAAAATAGAGAATGAATGTACTACTTTAATTCACTGGGTGAACATCCGTGGAATGATGCTATTATTGTAACATTTCTCGAACAACTTCAAATCCCACAAATAGTTTGGAATCCCTATCGTTTCCAGAGTTTGTACAACAATGTCTGTGGGCAGTACTGCTTGTATTTCCTCATGCATATGACTCGTGTAGGGAAATTTATGGATTTTTAAAAATTATTCGACTTGTGTGACTCTAAAACTACGATAAAGTTGTATGCAGTCAGATAAAAAGAGGTTCCCTTTTGTAGTCACTCGCCGTGATGTGTGAAATTTTATATGTGTATATATATATATATATATATATATATATATATATATAAAATGGTTCTATTTTCCCCAAGATAAAATTGGAATGTAACTAAATTGTAACTACAAATATCTTCAGCTACTAATTATTTTAATTTGTTCCAAATATGCACCATGTGCTGTGTAGTTTTTTACCTTGTAATGTGTAAATTTATGAAATGTTCCCTCTTCTGCTTCTGCAAAACGCGCAATCCCATCTCCACTGCTTTAAAAAAGAGTAAATTTATTTCCTTCAGAGCATGTTTTACTCACAATTGAAAATAAATAATTAGGTTTACGATTTAGTTGCATAATAAATAATATATATATATATATATATATATATATATATATATGTTATACACGGACGGTAACGTCCTCAAAGACCTTTCATACGCAAGCCTCCTCCGTAACCCTGGAAGCTTTCTCTTCCTCGTCTGGTTCGTAGACATAGCAACTCAACGGAAGTCGGAAGTCGGGATTACACGCTAAAAATGAATGACACGGTAAAAATGACATGCTCAAACCCAGACGCTCCAAATAAGGAATGGCGCGTCTATCCTTCATTCACGTGTCAACTTCCGGCCGCAGGATATTCCGTTCAAATCCACTGGGCCATGGAATATTCTTTGTGCGCCTCTTGTCTAGACTTCTGACGTAAGAGAAAGGAGGACCCCGCCATATAAAAGAAGGAATACGAGGCGGGAACAGCAGAATCTAACTTGCGCTTCGTCAGTAATAGAGAAAGGCTGGGTTGCGTTTAAATCAGTTCTCCGAGTAGAGACAGGAGTGTTTTCGCTCGTTAAAGACTAAACTGTTGAGAGACGAGTTATCGAGTAGAGAATTTTGTGGGCCAATAGTCTTAACTACAAATAGGAAGAAGTGCTGGACTTAGGCAATACTTAGTTTATAATTTGATTAATTTTATCTTTAAGACTTAATGAAAATATCATTGAACGTGATTGATTTATAGTTCTGAACTTTGATTGTTCTTGTAACAAACTAAATTGTGTACTTTAAATTCTAATTAAAAGTCGTTGCAACCGTTGATTTCATTATCAATTACCCACCTTAATCACCGGGGTAAAAAATCAGAGGTACCAGAATTCACGCATTACTCCTTAATTACTGAACTCAATCATTATACCCTCAGTCGCGTGCCAACCTGACAAAGTCCAAATCATTAAAGCGACAAGGAAAGGGTGAATAATAACATAAAATAACAAAAAACAAAAAAGGCAAAAATAAACTAAATAAAATAGCAAATATCAATTATTATATATATATAAAAAGCGTTTCGATTAGGTTCAACCGATGAAATTAAAAAATTAAGCTCTTATGCAGGAAAGGGCTATGCGCGTATATTTTTTTTACTCACAATTCAAAATAAATAATTAGTTCTGTGATTTAGTTGCATAATAAAATGTACCATGCTAGACTTAATTAGAAAAAAGTGTACAAAAATTCCGACTATATATATATATATATATATATATATATATATATATATAAAATGTGACTCGATTCGATTTACCCGATGAAAATAGAGAATTAAGCTCTTATACCGGGAAGGGGTATGGCATATATTTTTTTACAATTCACACTAAACAGAATTAAATCGCTTTGACAGAAAACATGGAGTTGAAATGTGAACATATATTTTTTACTTACAATTCATGTGTAGAACAACGTGGGGCTTTCCTAGCGTCCATTGCCATCGGTTGTGTGGTTCCAGAAGCGCTGTCAACTTCTTGAAATGTAAAAAGCGTGCCATTATCTGCAGCGTCAAATAACGGTACCCTCGATTCTGCACTAGAGATCAGGAAAAAATCACTTTTCATTATACATGCGTATACATATATATTAGTGGTGGACCGAATATCCGCACCCGCATCCGCATCATTTTTAACATCCGTATCCGCATCCGCACTTCTGACTGCGGATATTACCTCTAATAAATTTTGCAATTTACAATTAAATTATCATAGCTTATAAAGTAGCTTATAAGGCCCAATCATGCATATTTCATGTAAAGTATTAATTATTAATGAACAAACAAATATATAAACCTCAAAATATAAATACCTGGTAAAACAGAAAATTGAATGAAACTTGTTTAATTGAATTTTCTGTGGCTGAAACTCTTGAGAAAGTTATTATTTTTATCATAATGAAAACATTAATATCAATTTTAATTCTTATGCATTGCCTGCCATAATAGTAATATCACGAAATTTGAAAAATTGTCATATATTCATAATTCTATATTATATTGATAGATTAACTAAATATCCGCATCCGCGGATATTGAAATAAAAAATCCGCATCCGCGGATATTGAAATAAAAAATCCGCATCCGCGGATGTTGAAAACTGACATCCGGTCCACCACTAATATATATATATATATATATACACACCCTGTAAATCATTGTACGAATTAATACTCACATCATATCGCCAACTTCAAAAACGGATGGTCTAATACAGTGGTCTAATTCTTCGTTAACAGAACTTCCCCCCTGCCGAAATATAAGCACATTTAAATACACAAACACGTCGTTTATGAATAAAATTAACACTATATATAAAAGAGCGAATGCAAAATCATGTCCCGAAAAAGTCTCTGTAACCTCTGAGAGAAGTCCCCACTTACAAAGGCACATCGTCACATAGTGATTTGAGAGTTAGATAATAAATTATTTTGTTTGAAGCTTGTTCGTATAACAAAGGCAGATCTGTTTCCTTTTCATTAATATATATAACTGTATAGAAAAATAAATAAAGGAACCTAGAATACATTGCATGCTACGCAATGGCAACTTGCCAACAGGCCAAACATTTCTCTCACTCATACAGGTATTTGTTTTTAGAATTTGGAGCGACTTGACTTGCCACCTCGAATATTCTTGCCGTCAGCCAGGCACCAGAAGTTTCTGTTATTCTCTCATATGGTTTAAGTATTTTAACAAATTTATAAACTCAAATTGTATACCCACTTATTTTAAATTGAAATAGGCCATCAGAACCTTTAAATTTTAATAGAAAATCTTATTGTTGTTGTTTACATTGTGGAAAAAAAATAATTAAGTTACCCTAAAAATAAAAAATTGTTTTGAATAATTCAGAGGATGGTAAATTCTTTAATGCATGGTAAAATGATTTTTCATAAAAAATAAATAAGTTAGCACTAAAACTAAAATCTAGTTTTATTTAAAAATTAAATGAATAAGTTTTTATAATATAATTTAAAGATATATTTATATATTAAGGTAAAAATTTTTTGGAATAATTGGAAGGATAAAAGATTCTTCAATGCATGGTAAAATGATTTTTGATAAAAAATAAGTAGTGTTGGCCCAAAACTAAAATCTAGTTTTATTTAAGAATTAATATTTTTTTATAAGTTATGATATTTGTATACATTAATGCAAAATTTTTTTTTGAATAATTGAGAGGATGAAAGATTCTTTAATGCTTGGTAAAATGATTTCTGATAAAAAATAAATAAGTTAGCCCTAAAATTAAAATCTTGTTTTTTTTAAAAATTAAATGAATATTTTTTTATAATATAATTTAAATTATATTTTTATATTAAGGTAAAAATTTGGTTTGAATAATTGGGAGGATGATAGGTTCTTTAATGCGTGGTAAAGTGATTTTTGATAAAAAATAAATAAGTGAGCCATAAAACTAAAATCTAGTTTTATTTAAAAAATTTGTTTTAAATTTTGTTTATCATGTCTCAGTTTTGTTTGAAAGAACGGATAGCACACCAATACATTACAACCCTGGCCTCATAAACGTATTTTAATACTTTATGAGAAGACTAATAGTATGCCTTTTGTCTGTGTCGCTTTTTGAGACCTTACTGGTCTATTAGGTGATGGTAAGTTACGTTATTGCATTCATAAGCAAATTTTTGAGAAGACTAATAAGTTGCTTATTGTCTGTTGTAATTTTTTGAGACCATATTGGTCTATCAGGTGTTGATAAGTAAAATCTGGGTGGTAAGTAAAAGCTGTAGGTAAGTCGGCGATGTAATACTGTGTTACTGCTGAGAGGTCTTAAAGTCTATACTTAGACGATTGGTGTAGCCCCCATTTCGGTATCCTGCTGATGATGGGTGGGGCTCCTAATGTCTACACTTAAACCAATACTGTATCACTGCTGGGTGGTCTTAAAGTCTATACTTGGACGATTGGTGTAGCCCCCATCTCGGGCGGGGCTCCTAAAAGTCTATTTATACTCTGTTACTGCTGGGAGGTCTTAAGGTCTAGACGAGTAGGGCTCATCTCTGCTGTGTTGTGATATTATGGGTAAGTTTATGTTGTGTGTGTGTCTGTGTGTGTGTGTGTGTGTGTATAAGCCATATACGAACTGACTGTGAGCCGCTTACGCCATACGACTGGCTGTGTCATGACTAGTATCTAAGCCACTGGCTGTGCTCATAAAGATTGTATGTATGTGTAAGATTGTGTGTGTGTGTGTGTATCTAAGGCGACTGGCTGTATCCTCTAAAGAAACTGACTGACAGCCGTTTACGCCGTACGATTGGCTGTGTCATGGCTTGCCTTCTAAACCAACTGGCTGTGATCCTAAAGCCGCCCAGGATGGCTAGTGAAGACTCCATCATGCTCCGAGACATGCTTGCGAGAACATCTTCTGTTTCTCCTCCTCCTCCTCCTCTCTTTCCTTCTTGTGTTTTATTACCCTTGTTAGGTTAGGTTACCCACTCTCCCTTTGAAGAGTCTAGCCCCGGCCCTCTTCATGCATAATCCCCACTCTCTTCCCTTGTTAGGTTAGGTTACCCTCTACCCCTTCATGCATACCCCCTCTACCCACTTGGAGGGTCTAACCCCTTTGTTGCATGCAATGTTGCAAGCAATGTTGCAATTATTGATCATGTTCCATACAATTGATTTGCACTCAGGAATTTTGAGGGTATACTACTAATGCTACTTCCAATGTAAGACTCGCTCTTGCAGTGCGAGCAGTCAAATTTATAGACGCATGATGAGCACAAAAGCGGAAGGAATCTATCCTTAAAACGAAAGTAAGATCCTACAGTGGAAGAATTTAATAAAATGAATTTAAAATTAATTTTGAGGAGAAATTTAGTCAAAATGCTAAAACTAATCCTGAAATCCCACCTGACTAGTGAAAACAAGATCTCAGCCATAAATTCATTGGCAGTCCCTGTACTATCATACAGTTTTGGTATAATTAATTGGACCTAGCAGGAAATCAACAAACTGGACACAAGCACCAGAAAAATGTCTCGTGCACATAAGATCATGCACAAAAACCAATGCACATCAAGGCTATACCTACCAAAGAGTTCGGTGGACTAGGGCTTGCTAAAAGACCAAGTGCACACAGCCACAACAATAGGATTAGCAGGGATACATAAAAGATAAAGACGGAAGGCTAACCAGATTTGTAAATGATCACGAACAAGAAAAGCCTCAAACAGCCTCACTTTTAAAGAAGGCAAAGGACTATCTAGCGGATACCAGCATAGGACCTGAACAGTAGGGTGGATCGATTTTACATTTTTTTCGATTTCCATATTCTAATAGAGACAAACACTTGCGCATGCATGAGAAAATAGCCTCTGCAAAATCTTAGCTTAATAGGTAATCATCTTCTGCCCCCGGCAGAGCGATGAAAATCATATTTTAGTAGTCAAAAACGTATTTTTCTTATAATTTTTAAAATATTTCAATATGCATCAAAATTATTCCTAATAACTATAAAGTCGATGAAAAAGACCTCATATGATCGTTTTTCCAAGCGCGTTGTCCTACGTTAATATCTTTTGCCCCCGGCAACAACGTCAAATGTTGAAAAAATAGGTAATTTATATACATATTTTCAGATCGGCTCTTTGTCTTAAATAATGCATTTATATATTTCCCATAGCATTTATATCGTTGCTTAGGCATGAAATAACACACACGTAAAATTTTATGACTCTAGAGTAATATCTTCTGTCCCCGAGAAAAGTCTAAATGTGGATTATAATTACGTTAATGCGATGTTATAAGTACGATAAGTACTAAGTACAGCTCCTCGCTTGCTAATTTTAAAATTAGCAACCCAGAACTCACCACGAGGAGGTGGCTGTACGTCGAGTTCCACCCTATCCAGCCCCAACCACCCTTCCTTTGGCTGCATGTCGATTTACATACGGTAATCTTTCTTAAAATCAAATCGTGGAATTTTTGTTCGGGAGTGAGGACGGGAGCGGATGAATCCGTCCCTCTCTTCTATTCCACTTACACTGGCAGAGGCTTCGGTTACTAATTTGATGAGTCTCTCGACCGCTTGAGTATGACAAGGGAATAGTGGGATCAGTCCATCAGGCTGGTCTCCGTCTCAACAAACTCTTTTATTCGGATATCAGGTATGTTTTTGTAACGGGGGGGTTCGGTCACCTCAGCCGTTTGCCAGTTTGATCATTTCGTAATAGTTTTGACTATCGTAGAGCAGCTCAGGCATGGCGAAGGCTCGAATTTCCCCCGCTGGTGATTGTTTTGATCGTGCTTTTAATATTCTTCTCCATCCCAATTCTCTTATGTGTTGCTCATCGGCATGTAGCATGGAGATCAAAATATTTTCTGGGTGAGCAAAGAAAGAATTTCTACGGAGGACTTTGTTGGCGATTGTCTTAGATCTTTGAGGCATGGTCTGAGAGAGACGCATCATTTCGAAAAAATGTTTTGCGCCCTCAGTGAAACTGGAGCTTTTCTTAATCTTAAACCAAATTGGTGCGTAAACTGTCATAATGAATCGCACAATTTCGTTGAAGGTGCTGGAGAGTTCACTGGTTGAAACATAGAGGCGCAGAAATCTATTTGCTGTTGTCAGCCACCTGGAATGCGCCATCTTACCTGGATTTCGAGCCGCGAGAGCTGAAGAGCAGCTACCGCTCGACACTGCTCTGTAGATGCCTAACAAATATTTTTGGTCAGTGCTCAACTCGGCATCATCTATGTCAATGTCGGGAGATGGAATGGCATCGAATTCTGTAATTGGAAGTTTTTCGCAGTCGTTCAGTTGTTTTCCAACTGGTCCAGTAAAGCCCATTGGCCCAGTTGTTTTGCCGTCCAAGTCTTGAATGAGGTGTCGCAGTGATAACTCATTACCGTGTAATAGGCATATGATCCACTGAACTGGCCTTTGTAGTTTCATTTCAATCATACGAATGGCTCCACCCTTTCGACCCGTGTTCACTGCGGTACCATCACAGCCGATAGCCACAATGTCGTCCGTGCTAATATTGTTAGTCTCTAGAAAGTTGATGATACCTGATGTTATTGCAGTGGCAGAACCTGATGCAGGAGTGAAATGCCCATGTGTGTGTTATTTCATGCCTAAGCAACGATATAAATGCTATGGGAAATATATAAATGCATTATTTAAGACAAAGAGCCGATCTGAAAATATGTATATAAATTACCTTATTTTTTCAACATTTGACGTTTGCCGGGGGGCAAAAGATATTAACGTAGGACAACGCGCTTGGAAAAACGATCATATGAGGTCTTTTTCATCGACTTTATAGTTATTAGGAATATTTTTGATGCATATTGAAATATTTTAAAAATTATAAAAAAATACGTTTTTTACTACTAAAATAAAATGATTTTCATCGCTCTGTCGGGGGCAGAAGATGATCCTATTAAGCTAAGATTTTGCAGAGGCTAGTTTCTCATGCATGCGCAAGTGTTTGTCTCTATTAGAATATGGAAATCGAAAAAAATGTAAAATCGATCCACCCTACTGAACAGCTCCAAGACATTGAAAATAAACCTCTCATGGAAAAGATAAACACCATAAAACGAAGGTACAACAGGAAAAGATCAGAAGAAAAGAGGAGAATAGCTGGGATGGGAAGAGTATAAATATAATCGAGTGTACAAGAAGGAGCTGTTAAACAGAGCATACATAGAGAGGGATAAAACAGTGGAATTCCTAGTAAGAGAGATACTACGACCAGAAGACGAACGGCTGGTGCTGGCGACAAAAGACCAAACGCTGCGAACAAACTTGTTTAAAAGACATATAGAGCGTAAAGATGGAACTGAGACGTGTTGACTGTGCTCAAAGAGCCCGAAGACTGTGAGCCACATACTATCTGGATGTGAAGTACTTCTGCACAAAAGGAAATTAAACAGAGTCACAATGCAGTGTGCAGACTAATTCACTTCAAATTATGTAAAAAATATGAAATAAGATGTGAAACAGAAAACTATAAAAACAGTGGGAACATATTCCACAAGGAATAGAAGACAATGAGAAAGTGCTCCTCCTATACGATCATGAGATACCAACTGATATCAGTATATCAGGATGCAGACCAGACGAAGTAGTCAGAGAAAAGGAGGGTAATAAATGCCTCTTGGTGGAAGTTGGCGTCTTAGGTGACTGGAATGTTGCAAACTATGAAAGAGAAAAGATCTTAAAATATCAGCGACTAAAATATGAAATACGCGGAATGTAGAATGTTGAATCTGAGATCATCTCAGTAGTGGTGTGAGGAACAGGTACAGTAAAAAACGTACAGTAGAGTACCTTAACCAACTTCCCATAAGCAGGGGCGTAGCTAGGGGGTGGCAGAAGGGGCAGCCGCCCTGGGTGCCAAAGAGAGGGGGGCGCCAGAATTGCATTTGAAATTTTCTACTTATTTTTATTTTTCAAATAAAACGAACAAGAATAGTAAAAAAACTTATTGTGCTACTCTTGCATTGTATAGACCACTTCATAATCTCTAATTTAGATTCGTTATACAACTTATACTTTAGTACTGTCTTAATTTATTCTGAAACATTTTCGAACGGGATTGTGCATGTTCAATATCGTAGCTAGACGGTATTCGTCGTACATCATGTACCCTTGTACAGAAGATAGCAAACTCTCTGAACTATGACAATGTGATTGATGACCAGAGATGGGCAGTATCTTGTATCTTAAGATACAAGATACGTATCTGAGATACATATCTTAGATACTTTATTTTTGGAGGATCTTGAGAAGTATCTAAGATACATTTTGTCATGTAGCTTGTATCCCGGGATACACTTTCAAAGATACTTTCATAAGATACTTTTTAAATAGAGAGGATTATTTATACACATTTACTTTGTGCTTTCCTTTTAGTTATATCACTATATGAATACTGAGATATGAAGTACCATTGATTTGGCATTTATTTATATCCAGAAAATATAATAAACAATTGAATGAGACAACTCGTGCGCTCATGGCTCACCAGGTGAAACTAAACTCAAATAATTATTCTTTCAAAAGTATCTTGTATCTTAAAAATGTATCTTGTATCTGTAACTTGTATCTGTATCTTGAAGATACAGTTTTTTCGAGTATCTTGTATCTGTATCTCAGATACAGTTTTGTTGGGTATCTTGTATCTGTCTCTCAGATACAATTTCCAAGTATCTTGCCCATCTCTGTTGATGACTTTGCAGCCATGAAAGCAAGAAAAGTATCTCTTTAATAACTCTTGACTAAGTTAAAGTGAATTTCCTAATAAACTCTATAAGAAGGAATGCGCATAGTGCACATTAGTAATTTCTCTGTAGTTCAATTTGAGTACAATAATTAAAAAATAATTATAAACACAACAACGATATGCCTGAAATTAATTTGTTCAAACCTTGAGACATACCCCTAAAATGATAAATAATTAGCATTGTCAATTAGCATTGTCCTTATACATGCCACATTATTTATATCAATTAAAATTAAATTCATCAGTGATTACACTGGCCGGCGAATGAGAACTTTGTAAGAGGTGCTTTCTTACTAATAACTTATTTTATATAATTCAACTATGCTGATTTCGAATAAGGTGTCCATTTTTTTCTATCACGTAAGAATTTTCTGCAAACTGGAAGGGAAAAAAAAAAAATAAAAATATTATTTATTTCAATTTACATTACGTACCTATTTCGATTTGTTATACTAATTACAAATGCAAACAACTTTAAAAAGAAATAAGACTATTAACGTCAATTACATATTCATCTTTATTTGTCCTGAGTTTTTTTGTGAGAGCTATGCCTTTTAGTCTCGAATGTTGTACGCGCTGTCCCTTTTCATTTATGTAATAATTCTGGAGTATCCCGTTTCAACATCCAGCAATAATCAGCCATCATGCTGATGTCCCACCTTCCCTGACATCTCTTCTTCATTTCTTTGATGTCTTGGTGAAACCGTTCTCCTTGTTCTTCGTTGATTGCTCTGAGATTCTCAGGGAAGTAATCCAAGTGTGAATGTAAGAAGCGTAATTTTAAACTCATATTACAATCCAACTCTTTGAACTTATTTAGCATGTTGTTCACAATGTTTTGGTAATTTGGGTTCTTGTTGTTCCCCAAAAATTTGCTGATAACATCCTTAAAAGCAATCCACGCTTCTTTTTCAAGATTGTTCATTGTTATTTCAAAGTGTTCATCCAAAGTCAGTTTTCTAATCTGGGGACCAACGAAAATTCCTTCTTTCAATTTTGCTTCCGAAAGAGTTGGAATTTACCACACAGATACTTAAAACAATCTCCATCTTCGTCCAAGGCCTTAACAAATTGCTTCATCAAGCCCAATTTTATGTGAAGCGGAGGTAAAAGGACTGTTCGTGTCAACCAAACTTTCACGTTGAATGTTTTTAGAGCCAGGTGTCAGGTTGACTCTGCGTGGCCATTCCTTTTTTATCCAGTGATGAGTTCTTGCTCGGCTAGCCCATTCACAAAAAAAAACATGGAAACTTCGTATAACCTGGTTGTTGACCTAACAACATACAAATCACTTTTAAGTCTCCACGAAGCAGCCAACCGTGTTCTTTGTATTTAATCTTAGCTAGAAGAAGTTCAAGATTTTCGTACGTTTCCTTCAAGTGAGCCGAATGAGCCGCAAGAACGGATGCATACAAGTTACCGTTGTGAAGGAGGACGCCTTTTAGACTTCTTTTGGAGGAATCAGTGAAAAATCCCCACTCATTTGGGTCATAGACTGCAGCGCCTAGGTTAAGTATTAGTTCCGAAACATTGATCCAATATACCAGTGAATTTTCTTGAGAAAAATATTGGATGAATTCTTTTTCTCGATTTCTGTAGCAGTAAAATGACGTCCCGGGAGAAAGCAAGTTCTTTGCACGAAGTCTGGCTCCCAAAATCTCTGAAGAATCCTTCGGGAGACAAAAATCTCTTACCAAATCATTAAGTTCACTTTGTGTAAACAATTGAGGTTCACCAGATATTTCGATTTGAAAACGATCAATATCACCGTTTCCATCGTCATCATACACCGAATCAGATGAAGTTATATCAAGAGTATTTGGTTTAGTAGGTACATGGGTGCTCTTCCAATACGTGCTCTACCGTAAAATTTACATTCCAATATGTGCTAATAGGGTGTACCATTTTTGGGTCATTTTCAAAAAGTCAAGGTCCAGGAGTCTAATGTTGTGCCAAATGATGTCCTAAACACGAATTTTACAGGCATTTTCTAATCCGACAAATTTTGAATCCCCCCCACCCCCCCTTGAAATTTTGCGCATCCCCTTTTCCTAAAAACCCCATATATCTCAAACACTATCAACTTTATCGAAAAATGTTATAGAATAAAAATGATTTAGAATCAAAGGTTCTATTAGAAAAGTTCATCAAAATAGAAATTTACTTAATTTTGAAAATTTTCATTTATTTTTTTAAAATTTAAATTAAAATTTTTTTTTGCTTGCAGTGCCTTCTTCTTAAATAAGGTGTTACCGCCACCTTTGAAGCATCACCCCAATGCAGCTTCACGGCGATGGGCTTTGTATTTGCTAGTTATAATGCAAATCATAATTAGTTTTTATTATAACTAGCCTATACAAAGTGAGGACAACCTCAAAACTATATATATATAAAATAAAGCTAAAAATTAACACTTTATCTATAGTTGTGAGGTCCCATCGTTTTTTTTTTCCTTTATTCAACACTTTCCTCAAAAAAATAAAAAGAAACAAGTTTCCTAATTAGAAATCATTGATATAAGAGCTTTTTAAACATAAAAATAAGAAAAGACAATTTATGGTATATTTAATAACAAAAAAAAATCAGCCTCTTCTAAATTAAAACAATCTCTGCAAATAAAAATACCTAATCTATCTGTTAATGAACTATTCTTTACTGAGTTTCATTCTTTTAAGAGTCTCTTTACTAGGATCAGGAATTAGTCTTCTATTCTCTTCCACAATTTGCAAAAGACCTTGAAATTCTTCTTCATTTTGACATTTGTCATGAAAGTCTTGAACCATCTTGATTCCTCTTTCAGCGGTATCATTGACTACTCTAATAGATGAAAGAATGTTTTTTAGTTTGTTGTAGTCATCGACCTCTTCCCATGTTGATGCTGGTTTCTTTATCCATGAGTCTGGTTTTGACCCACAGCATTGAAATAAATGCCATGAAATTGGACCTACTAGCTGATGAAGCTTTGTGTCTTCCTTTAAAATGGGGAAAACAGGTTGCCCACATACATAATTTTCTGGAACTGGATATTTGTTTAAGGATTTTGCGATCTTATCTTTTTCATCATTACTTAGCGATCCAAAGAAACTCAAAGGGACCACTTCCTCCGTCAAATACCAGTAATGATTGGCAAAAGATTTCAAAGCAGCATTTGCAACTTCCCTATCTTCCTTCTTGTAATTCACCAAATCATGATAAAACTTCAGATCATTAGCTGGACTATCTAGTGAATTAGAACATAAAAGCCAGTATTTTCCATAAATTAATGCATTAAATAGACACATTCTCTTTAATTTCTTAATCAATGATTCATCATATGATGCTTGGTGGGCAAAAGCATACATTTTATTTGTATACAAAATCATTGCCATCCACCTGGCACGGTGCATTGCACCAGGTTTCCGCCAATGACTGTTTTCTCTGGAAACCTCTCCTAAAAGCATTAAAGTTGTTTCAGCAACTTCCTTATAGTCATCACGTGGAAAGCAGTCAGATTTTCTTAAACATTGGGTCATAAATTCTACACATTCTTCCTTTAGGCCTCTTTGATACCTTGATTTAACATCAAGAACATTGTATGTAGATTTCGTATTAATTTTCTTCCATTTAGACTCGCGAAATTCTTTGAATAACTCAAACTCAGGAGATTTACTTGGGCCATAAATGGTTTCATACACAGCACACAAAACTCTTTCAGCCACATGATGGCGGCATGCTAACCAAATCAATTTCTTTTGCAAAAGTTCTTCAAGTAACTTACAGGGACCTTTCATCCATCCTGAATTGGATGCCGTGGTATCAAATGATACTCCAAAGACATTTTGCTTCAAGTTCCATTTTTCAATACTTTGAAATACAGAAGTGGCTTGAGACAATCCAGTGGAATCATCTATTATAGAAACTGATAAAAGTTTTTCTACATTTGGGTATCCAGTAACAAGTATTGCAAGGCGGTCTTCTTGTTTTGAACATGATTTAGTAAGCAGCTTGCTATCCCAATGTACTAGGCAGTGATCAGGAGGAGTAAAATCCTTGATGCAAGTTTCATATTTTCGTTTTCTTGTCTTTCGAGCGGCTCTTGCAGATGTGGTCCTGGAGAGAGACAGTTTTTCAATATCCTTGCCACACCTAATGGCTACTGCAGCAGCAAAAACAGTCCGTTGTCCAATAGAGAGATTAAGTCTGTCTGCAGTGGAGGAAACCAATGGCGAGGCAAGAATATTTTTGGGGCTGGAAGCATTTGAAGGTCCTGCTGTAGGTTCTGTCGGAAACTCTTCATAGCTGTCTGTCTCAGAACTGGTCGTGCTAGAAAGAAGGGTCTCTGATGTTCTGGCTGTAGCACTCACTTGCTTCACTGATTTATGTTTCTCTTTGCGTTTCTTCTCTTTCTCTAATCTAATGTACTTGCGCTGTACTTTTGATGCATAATCTGCATCTAGCAAACCTAAACATGTTTCTCGTTTTGTTCTTTGATCTTCTAAGAATGAAATATCATATGCTTTCTGAGGCTCAGTTCTCATGCGGTCTTTTTGGATTAATTCAACGGCATTTTAAGAAGAGATGTCAAAAAGGGAATCCATAATTTTCATGAAATTAGAGAGTTCATTTTCAAAGCTTGTTCTTTTTTTGTGCTTGATTAAATTATTATGCATTTCTTCTAGATTTAACAGCATCTTCCTGCCTTTAGGGTTTTTACTAATATCTATAGTAGGAATGCATGCTTTTTGCCATATTATTAGTAGCTTCTGTAGAACTTCATTAACAGTAGAATCTTTTGTAACTTTTGGACCCTTATACTGCATTCTCCGTAAATAAATAAAATGGCTTAGACATCTTTATTGGATGTAAAACAATTTAGATGAACTCATAATATCAGCCTGCAAGCGACCAAGAATAAAGTCATGCTGTTTTGTAGCTGTTTGACTCATTTTTTTTTATTTTTTCAAATAAAGCAGTCTCAAAAGAAACAATAAGAGTAAAAACAATGCTTGTTTATTAAAATTCAATTTAAAAAAGGATTTTTAAATTTGGATTATACTCACAATATACTCATAAATAATGTAACTTAAGCACCTTATTTTATATTGATACAATAAGGTGCTCTTGGACAAAAGAAAATGAAAATTTTCAAAATTACGTAAATTTCTATCTTAATGAACTTTTCTAATAGAACGTTTGATTCTAAATCATTTTTATTCTATAACATTTTTCGATAAAGTTGATAGTTGTTTAGATATATGGGGTTTTTAGGAAAAGGGGATGGGCAAAATTTCAAGGGGGGTGGGGGGATTCAAAATTTGTTGGATTAGAAAATGCTTGTTAAATTCGTGTTTAGGACATCATTTAGTACAACATTAGACTCCTGGACCTTGACTTTTTGAAAATGACCCAAAAATGGTACACCCTAATGTGCTAACTAACGAAAATATCACGACCTAACCTAACCAATCGTCAAGGGCGTACAATTGACCTAATGATTGGTTAGGTTAGGTCGTGATATTTTCGTTAGTTAGCACATATTGGAATGTAAATTTTACGGTAGAGCACGTATTGAAAGAGCACCGGTACATGTATACCAGGTCCATGAGCACATGTCTTATAGCAGACTGAAAGTGTGGGTAAGAAATTTCCTTATTATTTTTAGTATTGTAGCCTTGCACGTTACATGAACAAAAATAGCAGTCATTGCTGTGATATCTAGGCTCACGCCAGACCATTGGAATCTCAAAATGTAAATAATCCTTTTTACCTTTACTCCACAGTCTAAGTTGTTCAACACAAACACTGCAAACTTTATGTGGAGCCCATGATTTGTCCTGATCCCCAAGTTTCATACCGAAGTACGCATAATATGTTTTCTTAACGAAGTCTGTAATATCTCGCCTTTGTTTTTTCACAGTAAATTTTCCACAAATATAACAAAAAGTTTGGGCTATTTACACACCCTCTGGTTGCCATAGCGACAAATAAACGAATTTCAAAAGAGAAATATAGTCACCGCGCACCTTTGAATAATAAAGAACTATAACCTCGTACGCACTAGACAGACTGACTCATCTCGTGGCTTGTCAATCACTTATATATAGCGGTGTATTTCTCGAATGTTCTAGACGACGCTATGACATTACTTCTGATCTGGAAGCATTTATAGAGAGTAGTTTTTAACCAAAATTTAATCGAGTTAATTTTAATGAAAATTACTTACATATGTAATATGAAATATGACATTTTGTGAAAAATCTGTTCGTGATGGCGAAAAATGAATATTATTTTTGGAATCAGCGTGCAAAAATTGCTATACAAGTGATAAAATATTTCGGACAACAAAACCATCGTAGGCCTGTGTTATTTGCGGTGGGGAGGGGGCAAATTCAGGTTTGCCCAGGGCGCCATCAAGGCTTGCTACGGCTCTGCCCATAAGTATAACATCTGAAAAGAAATAGTAGCGGAGGCCTTGAGATACAACATTCGTATCCTACGCCTGGTACTGGGCTGTACCTAAACATTCCTGAGGGTTAGGGTTTAACCCCAGAAAGTAAGAAACTCTCTCCAGTTGGAGTAGAAGGGAAAAACAAAAAAAGGAAAAAAAACACGTGTGTTCATTTTCAAAGATAGATTTGTTCTGATCACCAGAAATTGTTTCATCGACCACTCGATGGTTCTCTAAATAAAATAAATAATAAATTAAATAATAATAAATTAAATTAAATTAACTCACTTCTCTTCTGTTCGAACTGACTCTGCGCGATGTCCATAACGAAGCAGTTTCTAGATTTTTTTTTGTTATGTATGATTCTGGCGTCAGAGGTATGGCGGACATTGAAATAACTTCGTAGTTCGTGTCGCACGAATGTCACTGAGCTTAGAAACTAGTGTAAAGTGTTCACCCAAATGGCCATCTTGCATTACTGTAAAATTGAATATTCTCAGAAATTTTGTGATTTAAAATAATTCACCATTACTGCTCTTTCAAAAGATTAGTTCTTGTTATGCAGTTTAAGCTTCTCTCTCTCTCTCTCTCTCTCTCTCTCTCTCTCTCTATATATATATATATATATATATATATATATATATATATATATATGTATATATATATATAGTGTGTGTGTGTGTGTGTGTGTGTGTGTGTGTGTGTGTGTGTGTGTGTGTGTGTGTGTGTGTGTGTTTGAAAGAGAGAGAGAGAGTGTATGGTTTGAGTTCATCTAATAATAACATTTCATCAGAGGGCATGTACACTTTGTACAGGGTGGGAGAAAAGTCTTTAATGATTTTATACATACAACTATTTAGTTAACAACATTATACACACAATTGTTCAAATGATGAAACAAATGAAATAAAAAGTATAGAAGAATTTTATTCATACAAATAATGTGTTAAATTGTAATTTAATCTTGAAAGAGTTCTCCATCCGCTATCACACATTTGTGGATTCTCTCTGTAAAACTCTTCTTTGTTCTTCTGAACATATCAAGTGGGATCGGTTTCATTTGTCCATCTATTCTGCGGCCAAGAGCATTCACATTTAGATGGATGAAACCAGGACTGTAGAGTTTGTTACGCAAATAAGCCCAAAGCCAGAAAATGCATGGGGTTAAATCACGTGATCTGGATGGCCACTCGATAGAACCTCGCCACCCAAGCCATCTTCCTTCAAGGTTTGTATCCAGAATCTCACGAGCAGCTGCAGAGTAATGTGCGGCTCTTCACCATGTTGATAAAGCCAATTCATGCCAACTCCATTAGTAAACTGGCTAAACTTTGTCTCTCAATACTTGGCAATAGCGTTTTCCATCCATCATATCTCTCGATATGTCAAAGGAAACGAGTCCTGAATAACCAATACACGCCCAAATTGTTAGTGTAGCCGTTTTAACGGTTTTACCCAATCATATTTTGAGATTTTTTTTCGATCGGTAGTAAACGTTGTGTTTGTTTCCTTTATTCGTTAAATCGAAGACACATTCATCTGAAAATTTGATCTTTCCAAGGGAATCTGGATCACTGTTGAACTTTTGTCTCATTGCTTCAGCAAACTGTAGCCGTCTATCAGAATCATCGTCGTATATGAGCTGAGAGTAGATGGGTTTGTAATCGTGGTACCCCTATGATTTCAAGAATTTTACCACTGAAAACTTGGAAATACCCAATTCCTCTGCAACTTTTCTCGTTGAAGTTGTTGGATCGACTTGAAAAGTGGCGAGCACATTTTCTTTATTGTTGTCGTCTCCTGTCGCCGTTACTGGCCTTCCGCTTCTTGGACGATCTTCTACTAGGGTCCCTGCTTCCAAAAGTTTGAGCTTCCAGTAACGCAGAGTGGTTGCATTTGTTGGTGGTTTATTATATTTTTTTTGAAATAAAGGTAAATGTTCTTCGCAATTATTATAAGAAATAGCCCATGATACAAGATACGTTTATTCTTCATTGCTGTATTCCATCCTTACAGACATAGCGCTGACTTGCTAGGGCTAGGTCACTGGCCTTGTATAGTTGCTTTGAAAAGTATCACATACACTGCAGTGATATCAGTGGAATTTATTTATTATTAACAAATTATTTGTTTGTATAAAATCCTTAAAGACTTTTCTCCCACCCTGTATGTATATGCAAAATGTATGTATCCATGCAGTTTCTGTTTTACTCCCTCCAACCCCAAACTCCCGCAAAGTCCTGATAAACTCGGATTTGCTGCTTAATTCGATCAATATGCGCTTCGTGCGTTCAGAAAAATATCCGCGAGTTTATAAATTGAAAGGATACCTAAATTGTATGAAACGAAGAATTATCAGCATTATCACGATTTACAATTACTATTTATTAATTGAATGTTAATCAAAATGAATACAATACGAACGACTTTGTTTCCAGGTGTGTTAGGATTAATCCTACTTTTAAATTTAAATATTATATTGAATGTTTACTTAAATCTAAAAGCATAAAATGTGTTTCAGAAATTATTTAAATAAATGAAGTTCAATTTCCGTATTTTCAATCTTTTAGAAAATTATTTTCTGCATCACAAATTTTAAGTTTCATTATTTATTTAAATATTTTCTAAATCAGCGGAAATCCGGTAATTATTAACAGAATATTTAAATATGAACTGCACGAACAAAAAATGAACGCTATGTTCATGTTAATTATTTTTAATTTTTTATTATATTTGCATTTGAATTAATTGAAAACACACACAACTGTATAAAAGTTAAAAACGAAGCTGCCACAGAAATAAAAAATAGATTACATTACTAATTGTAGAGAATAAAGTTACCTTTCTCTTTCCATTTTGCTTCCTTTAAGCGACAATTTACGCGTAAATGGAGATTGGGTCGGGTTATGTTCATAGAAAACACTCCTCCTCGAAGAGTACAATGGTTGTCCAATCTCGTTCAGTAAATAGAGAAATTGCTTGAAGTAGAAGGATATAAACTGTAAAATGTAAACGAATTCAACTATATTTCTGGTACGATTTCTCTTCTGAGTGAAAACACTACATTTAACTTAATTACAAGGAAGTATTTAGTTCACTTCCGCCTCTTCTCAAGCACTTATTAATGAGAATTTTAAACTGCATACATTTTTATTTTTATTATTGGTAACACACACACACACACACACACACTTTTATATATAGAACCGTCCAAAATCCAAAACCGTTCAGATCCAAGCGATGTGGAACTTTAAACTGCTTCAGTTCTTTTTGTACGAATACACTACAAATATGTGCTATAACTTTCTGAGTTATAACACATTTCTCCTTTGAGAAATCTCAACTTTTTCTGGGCACACCTGGTCTTTATAGTGAACTAATATTGTCCAACATGATATTTTTCAGATAACCCGAAATACACTCTAAATGGTATTAAACGTTTGGTTATATACAGAGTGGGGTACTTGTAGGTTATCTCCCTCCCACCAGTTTTGACAGAATATTTTCGTTAAAACTAACGAAAATATCACGACTCAACCTAACCAATTATCGAGGGCGTACAGTTGATCTATTAGTAAATAGTAAATACTATTCCAGAAACAAACAATGTTATAATTAATAATAGATCAACTGTACGCCCTTGATAATTGGTTAGGTTAAGTCGTGATATTTTCGTTAGTTTTAACGAAAATATTCTGTCAAAATTGGCGGGGGGGGGGGGATAACCTACAAGTACCCAGAGTGGTCACAAAGTCCCTTTACAGCGAAATTACAGCATATCTGTATGACGCCCTCCGTTTCATGCAAAGGGACTTTGTGGCCACCCTGTATGTGAAACGTGAACTCGACATCTCGCAATGAACTGAGCTTTCTGAAGTGAATAATAGCTACTGTATTTTGAAATGTTTACTAGATATTTCAAATACAGTATTTGAAACTGCTTAAATGTTTCGGAGCAATCCAAGAATAAGCACCCCAAAGTCCCCAATCCAAGAAAAAGCACCCCAGTTAGACCCCGATCTAAGAAACAGCACCCCAGTTCGACCTCAATCCAAATTAAAGGATTTTAACATCAACATTCCTCGAAAACTTTATCCAGGCTTGATCGCACTTAGCACACAGTATCACTTTTTAATAAAAAAATTTTCCCTTACATCAATTTATTACTGGCAATGGATCTTCAACCAATAATGGTAACACATTAGTTTGAAAAGTTGATGCTGTCAGCTGCCCTCAAACTTGATTTGGGGTCTTATTCTTGGATTGCTCATAATATATATATATATATATATATATGTATAGAAACGACGTAAGTATAGAGGAGTGTTCTGCACACGAGGAAGAGAAATAACAAACAAATGAAAAATAAGGCACCCGCCCGGGAATCGAACCCAGGATCTTCCGATTGCCGGTCAGACGTGCTAACCACTACACTACGGAGCCACGATAGTCAGAAGTTGTAATTCTCCTACATAGGGCAGAAACAATGCCTTGAGAGGGCACCCTCGCAAATCGTGAATATGTACATTTAACTGCAATGACCGCGCAGTATATTAACGTATAGAAACGACGTAAGTATAGAGGAGTGTTCTGCACACGAGGAAGAGAAATAACAAACAAATGAAAAATAAGGCACCCGCCCGGGAATCGAACCCAGGATCTTCCGATTGCCGGTCAGACGTGCTAACCACTACACTACGGAGCCACGATAGTCAGAAGTTGTAATTCTCCTACATAGGGCAGAAACCAATGCCTTGAGAGGGCACCCTCGCAAATCGTGAATATGTACATTTAACTGCAATGACCGCGCAGTATATTAACGTATAGAAACGACGTAAGTATAGAGGAGTGTTCTGCACACGAGGAAGAGAAATAACAAACAAATGAAAAATAAGGCACCCGCCAGGGAATCGAACCCAGGATCTTCCGATTGCCGGTCAGACGTGCTAACCACTACACTACGGAGCCACGATAGTCAGAAGTTGTAATTCTCCTACATAGGGCAGAAACCAATGCCTTGAGAGGGCACCCTCGCAAATCGTGAATATGTACATTTAACTGCAATGACCGCGCAGTATATTAACGTATAGAAACGACGTAAGTATAGAGAGAATTACAACTTCTGACTGTCGTGGCTCCGTAGTGTAGTGGTTAGCACGTCTGACCGGCAATCGGAAGATCCTGGGTTCGATTCCAGGGCGGGTGCCTTATTTTTCATTTGTTTGTTATTTCTCTTCCTCATGTGCAGAACACTCCTCTATACTTACGTCGTTTCTATACGTTAATATACTGCGCAGTCATTGCAGTTAAATGTACATATTCACGATTTGCGAGGGTGCCCTCTCAAGGCATTGGTTTCTGCCCTATGTAGGAGAATTACAACTTCTGACTATCGTGGCTCCGTAGGTAGTGTAGTGGTTAGCACGTCTGACCGGCAATCGGAAGATCCTGGGTTCGATTCCCGGGCGGGTGCCTTATTTTCATTTGTTTGTTATTTCTCTTCCTCGTGTGCAGAACACTCCTCTATACTTACGTCGTTTCTATACGTTAATATACTGCGCGGTCATTGCAGTTAAATGTACATATTCACGATTTGCGAGGGTGCCCTCTCAAGGCATTGGTTTCTGCCCTATGTAGGAGAATTACAACTTCTGACTATCGTGGCTCCGTAGTGTAGTGGTTAGCACGTCTGACCGGCAATCGGAAGATCCTGGGTTCGATTCCCGGGCGGGTACCTTATTTTTCATTTGTTTGTTATTTCTCTTCCTCGTGTGCAGAACACTCCTCTATACTTACGTCGTTTCTATACGTTAATATACTGCGCGGTCATTGCAGTTAAATGTATATATATATATATATAATATATATATCGAAACCTATGGTAAAATTATTGACTGCCCTGTTAGGTTAATTGAATGCCAGGTTAGGTCAACTATACGCCCTTGACGATTGGTTAGGTTAAGTCGTGATGTTTTCGTTAAAACCAACGAAAATATCACGACTTAACCTAACCAATCGTCATAGGCGTACAATTAACCTAACCGGGCATTCAATTAACCATTTTAGAGCAATTAACTCTATTTTAACTCCATTTTAGAGCAACCCAAGAATAAGTACCCTCGTTCGACCCCAATCCAAGAAAAAGCACCCTAAATTGATTTGGGGTGCTTATTCTTGGATTGCTCCAATGTTTCAAATATATAAAAGGGTAGAAATTAAACATTTCATTTGTAAAGGGTGATCCAGAGAAATGGGACCCAAAAGAAACCCCTGTAACTCTTAAAGTATAAGTCCATTTATAAAATCATACGCATCATTCGAAAGAGGATAGTTACAAGTTTGTACAGGATTGTATAGGTTTTGACAATACAAGACAAGATAAGATACAAAACAAAATAAAAGTGTTAGTTAAAGCTAACCCTTCAAGATGACTGCATGGACTGTGGAACAACTGCGTTTCATAACTGAGCAATATTATGAGCATGGAAGAAGTGCAGTTTCAGCTCAAAGATCTTTCAAGACAAAATTGTCGTTTCTGGGCAACAGAAAATCCATTGAATATTACCGAAGTCCCGTTGCATAGTCAGCGTGTAACTGTTTGGTGTGGTCTTACTGCATCTCAGATCATAGGGCCGTACTTTTTCGAGGATTCCACCGGAAACACGGTACTGTAAATGGTGATCGCTACGAAAAAATGTTGACCGATTTCCTTATTCCTAAATTAAGAGATCTTTGTCTAGAAAACCATTGGTTCCAACAAGACGGAGCTACCTGCCATACCACGAGGAACTGCATGGCAGTTTTGCGTCAAACGTTTCCAGGCGAGTTAATCTCAAGATTTGGAGACGTTGAATGGCCCGCAAGGTCTCCGGATTTTTTCTCCCTTAGATTATTATCTCTGGGGATATTTAAAGAGTAGGGTCTACAGAAATAACCCAACGACCTTGCAAGAATTGAAGGCCGCCATCACAAATGAGATACAGGCCATACCACCGCACACTCTTGCAAAAGTGATGCAGAACTTACAAGCGAGAACACTGGAATGCTTGGCAACTAATGGAGCACATTTGAAAGGAGTCATTTTTAAAAAATAAATATTTCATAATAAACTTGTAACTCTACTCTTTCGAATGATATATAGTTTTTATGAAAGGAATTAAATATTAAGAATATTTGGCTTTTTTTTATGGGTCCCATTTATCTGGATCACCCAATATAATAAGTTAGTTTTCTATTAATTTTATTTATTTTATTTATTTGGCTACGTCTTGGCTATTAAATCTCTCAAGATTCAGTAGGCCTGACTTAGCTTCAGTCTCTAAGTTAGACAAGTAGTATGCCCTAAAAATGATAGAGTGCAAATTGCAATGCAATGTTGATCAATTGGTGCAAAACGGGGGAGGTGGTTGGCACCCGGCGGGGAGTGGCACCCATCATGGGAGAGGGATTGGCACGTGGGGGTGGAACAAAAAATAGGGAGAGGGAATGCAAGCTAGAGGGAGGGGGTTTATCCCCCAAGCTACATGAAGGGGGAAGTGGGGTTTTACTCTCCCCCAAGCCTAACCTAAGAAGTAAGAAAGGGGAGAAGAGGAGGAGAGGAGAGAGAACATCTTTCGCCAGCAAATCCAGGCGCATAATGAATGCGCTTGACAGTCTCAGTTAGCTTAGAAGTCTTAATCAGCCAGTTGACTTAGAAGGCTTAAGCAGCCAGTTGGATTAGAAGGCGTAAATGGCTTGTTTAGAAAGGAGTGTATATGTATATATATATTAATAACTTTTGTATTGCCAGATTGCGCTATTTACTTAATTAGTGTATATATTAATGGAGATGTTCTTGTTCTTGACGGCATCAGTTGGCTTAGAAGGCATAACCAGCCATTTAATGTAGTATATATATATATATATATATATATATATATATATATTTATTTATTTATTGAAGCACACAGGCATCGTTTAATATTCCCATCATCCCAATTATTGTTTAATATCGTTTATATTTATATATACAGTATATATATATATTTTTATATATATATACCCACACACCCAGAAAAGCACTTGTTTCTAACGTTTACTGAATAATAAAACACAACTAAAGGGTGTCAGGAAATGATTGCCCCCCCCTGTACAGAAGAAACTGAAAGGAATAGAAAAAAACAGACAAAACCACGCGAAAGAGCGTTTAATTTTGAATAAAAAAACACTTGTTTTAATATCGGGTGTTGCTCCCATTTGCAGCTCTGACGGCCATTAATCGACGGGGGTATGATCCCAGAAGTGTCTCAAAGAGATCGGTATCATGACTCATTTCTTCAAGGACTTCGTTGATCTTTGCAGTCATAATTTCTGTTGAATACCGATTCTGAATGGGTTGTTCCAGCATTAAGGACTCCACCCGATCCTTCATGATGGATCCGACATGTTCACAGACATTAAGATCGGGAGAATTGCCAGGCCATTCATTATTTCCGAAAAAATCAATGTTATTGTCCTTAAGCAGTTGTTGAGTCGCAAGTGCTTTCATACAGGGGCTTTGTCGTGAAGAAAGGTTGCCTGTTCAACATCCAAAACACTCGGGGTCTTTCAAAAACGGAATTACATGTTGGGCTAAAATTACATTTCGAAAATAAGGCCCATCCCAACTGGTTCCTCTTGGTTTGATAACCCAGATGAGCTTCCGAATAGAGAACATAATGAAAACACCCACACATGCTGGATTTTTTACTATTTCTCGATACTTCTGGTCGTCTGGGACTTCATCAGGAGTTGTTGCCCAAATCCGATCATTCTGAAAATTTGGTTTTCTGGAGACATAAACGAAGAATTCATCGCTGACAACCAAGTGAAGAGGAAATCATCTTCCGTCCATTCCTCAAGATAATCACAAAACCATAGCCGATCTTCAATATTAAGATCACTCTTCCGTGGCTTAGCTATTTCATGCCAAGCACTCAAGCCTTGGCGAACTCGAAATTGATGCACAAGTTGCCGATTGACAATCTTACTACGACGGATAAGTATCTCTTTCGCTACCTCAGAGCAGCTCTTCTTTCGGCGCCGTGATGCAGCAAGCACAATGTCTTCCGATTCTTGAGATAATTTCTCCGTCTTCCTCCTCGAAATTCTATTTCACAATCTTCAGGATTCTTATTCCAATTCCTTTTGACAAAGTCTTCTGATCTTTTTAATCTCTCAGCCACCCAGTGTCGAGTTATGAAAGTTGCACCAGCTTCCTTTGCTTCACGAAATGTGACAGCTCGAATGCGGTCAAGAACTCGCTTTTTCTCTGAATCGTTCAAAATAGATGATGCCATGGTTTCTGTGGGGGAAAAAAAATGGTAAGAATTAAAATCACAGGAATAGAATATAATGGTTTTTATTCAGATTTTAACGCTTTCAAGTGGTCTCGCCGGTTTTTTATCTATCTCTTCTAGTTTTTGCTCTACAGGGGGGGCAATCATTTCCTGACACCCGTATATCACTCTTTATTTAGTCGAATTATTTAACTGGAAATAATTTCATTTATTCCGAAATATATAGGAAATAAATATACAATCAAAATTAATAATAGTTCAGAAGAATTCTATACAGCAAAAAATACAATTTAAACGAAGGATATATATATATATATATATATATATATAATATACATATATATATATATATATATATATATACATTCTTAAATAATAATAATGCAGTAGAAATCTATATAACGTTTAATATATGTACGCGCATTTACACACTTATATATAAGCATCAAAAATAATAATAGTACAGAAGAAATCTATATACACATTTAATATAGGTACGAGCAAATACACACTTATATATAAACTTCAAAACAATAGTGCAGGAGAATTCCAATACATAGGTAATATATATATATATATATATATATATATATATATATATATGAGGGGTCCCCGCGTCTTAAGATACCTAGGCGCCAAAATTAAAATTCGCCAGAAATCGCCTCCAAAGTTCAGCAATATTCTCGCAATGGTATCTCTGTTATTAATTGAGCTAGAACGTTCATTTTTGGCTAAATTAGAGTTCTAAGTATGCTAATGAAGATGCTGATGAGTTTTTGGAATAGATTTTCATATTTTATATTTTATATATATATTTTTTAATTTTCTGATTTTCTTATCATGCCGAACTTTGGGTGAACGTTTGGCTGGCGATAGAGGTGAAAAAAGTAGTTCGCTTCATAAGGTTTTCAACCATATTTCTAGTGTCGTAAGGTCATTATAACCCAAACCACGCGATAGAGGAAGGTTGAAAATAGTGATATCCATCAAAAACACGTTTTCGCCTGTGGTGGCGCTTAGGTACCTTAAGACGCGCGACCCCTCATATATATTATATATATATATATATATATATATATATATATCAAAATACACGCGTTTTATGTTCTACTGCCCTTAATTAAAATACTAAACTCGCATCTGATCGAGTCTATAGTTACATCATCGTTGCTTTGTAATATGCAATAAATGCGATTTAACATTATTTCACCACTCAAAGTACGCGGGTACCTATACTCAATGTAAAGTGCTTTCAATTCGTTTAACACTATTTTTGTGCCCGCTTTACAATTGGATGGCAAGTTATCACTCTTTAAACACGGATACAACACATTCAAAAGCACGCACAAAGAGGGCATCGTTTGCCACAAGTTATTACTAAATTTAAATTTATAAACACTCCTTTCCAAACGAGGGTTTATTCTTTCCAATCCGAGCTTTTCAACCGTGAACTTTTTTTCACAATGCATATCGACAACTGAAGTAATCTAAATCGTGCCGACAGCTACTCGTTATATAAAGAAAATGCTCTTCAGAGTGAACAGTGTAGGTGAGCTCAGCCCTGTACCACTCAAGTCCTTTGTACCAAAGTTGAAGATATTTCAAGAGTCCAAACCATTCTCGCCTTCTTCAGTCCTACACTCGGTAAACCCGTCGAGCAGAGCGGTGTATGCGTATTCAAGAACCGTATCAAAATAAAGAATATCAGTAACACGTGCGCCTAATATAGACTTTAGCTTGCGGAAACCGACAATTTCACACATTCTGTCGAGGGTGAAACGGTTTAGCGTGAGGACAAGGACGTTATTATCAGACGCATTCTTCCACATCAACTGTATATCAATGCATGGCTGGTCGCGATTTATACAAAACGTACAAATAATGGCATATGAAGGTGCATCACAAATCTGCTCTCTTCTTGTACCTACACCTGCAAGTATTTTATAACGATCCTCGCCCCACTTCTCAACTATCACGAATATTCTATTCATCTCCTCAACACTTAAATAAACAACATTCCGTTTACCAGTTTGTTTGTCTACAACGCGTTTCAAGTACATAGTTAACAGCGCCGGTTTTACGCCTGAACACACACAATGACTTCGTCACGGACACATCGTATACGGCATTGAGGATGATGCTCAACGGAAGCTCCATCGTTTTCTATTGTGAGGAGTGTACGTCCAGTCGGGTCAAGCTCTGAGGTGACTATGAGCAGCTGGTGCACGGTTTGGCTCTGTGGGAGCTGTGGGGGCGAGTCACATGAGCGCGTTATACCAAGCGTTAGTGATTCGTGCACGGGCTTGCTCCAACATGAAAGAGTCAAGTGAATACTTGTATCCATTATACTGGGTAGATGTTCAGAGAATTTTTCCGATACATAAAGTAATAACGGCTTGGATCTTTTCGGCTTGACGGCCTGTAATATTTTTTAACATTAGTTGTTTTTTATTGTCCAGTTTTAATCGAAGATTTCAAAAATAACATTCATGTTTTAGAGAAACAAATAGTGAGGCAGTTTATGCAGTTTAACAAATTTAAAATATATATTTTTAAGCCGTATTGGGATTTTTTTGGTTTGACGGCCGGCGGAAAAAAACGAGTCATGGCTATGGGACCGTCAAATTCTAGACTCTACCCACTGGTTAGGTTAACTGAATGCCCGATTAGGTCAACTGTACGCCAGTGGCGATTGGTTAGGTTAAGTCATGATATTTTCGTTAGTTTACTGTCAAAACAAACGAAAATATCATGACTTAACCTAACCAGTCGTCATGAGCGTACAGTTGACCTAAAACTTTCAGGGATTTTCAAATCTTAAAGCGTATATAATATTCTCTAAACTAAAATGTATAACTGCCTCACTATTTGTTTCTCTAAAACAAGAATGGTATTTTTAAATCCTCGATTAAAACTGGACAATGAAAAACAAGTAATGTTAAAAAATATTACAGGCCGTCAAACCGAAAAGATCCAACGGCTTTAATGTTTTATCGGAACCATACATCTGCATTCATTTTCTCTACACATTAACACTCCGGCACTCTATTTGAGAGAAACATGTGTCCATATCTGTTCTTTTTGCTAGCAAGCGATACTCATCCCTAAACTCTATTAAAACTCGCACAAGCCTTTAGCCACAACCTCACTGCGAACCTGCGTAATGATAAAAATATTTCAGGCTGTCCATGATAACAAGATTTATATTCTCAACTGCAGGGTATGCGTACTCGGTGTGACGTAACATGACATAATACCGCTTGTCACACCATTCGTCAACCATGCTCACTAACCATACCCGTTGCTTCTCTTCTGCACGTGATGCTTCTTTCACTTCGCGGTGTATGTGCGCGTTTACATAGTTTAGACCTACGACGTAGTCCATTACATCGTTTGAGCACGAAACCCCGGAATGCTCTCGCCAGAATATCCGTAGAGTATTTGGACTTCCTTCTCACGCTTCGCTCGGCTCAATATGGACTTAAAAGCCTCAAAGGAGGGAGGACTAGGGATTCTTTGAGGTTTCACCACATCTGTAGACTTTATCGAATACCACTTCATGAGATCCAGGGCTTGTTGAGGTCAACTGCGCACGCAGGGCAGAGCTATGACCAGCTATGGCCGGTGTCACGTGACCCTTTGATCGGCCATACAGTGGGCGGTCCTTAGCCTTTTCCTGTACACACACACACACACACACACACGAAGGAGAAAATGAAACGCTAATTTAAACGTAATTTATTTTAAATAAATAAACATATCGTTAACAAGTAAATAGGCACACACACACACACACACACACACACATATATATATATATATATATATATATATATAAACAAAACATTCAAGGGTTATGGTAACCAAAGGGCACGGTATCGTAGGTGCCAGGCACCTGGTAGCGTTTCCTATTTATGTTACGAGTTATGACACACTTTCGACTCCCTAAGTTCCTTCACGCCCCCCAATTTCTGTGCCCGAAAATTGTGTGTCCCTACAACGAACCATTGTTAACGATCCGCCGGTTCGCCTTGTTAAGCGTGATGCTTTGCCTTCACGATATATCTCACTTCCTCCCCCACCCTCACCTTTACCCCATAAGTTTTTGGACCTGTTGATAAAAAAGAATCAGCGTATGCACTATCACCATACTCATTCTTGATCTCATCAGCATTCTCCGAGGAATTCTCCAATAGGTGGCATGTATTCACCCTCCCTCTCTGTGAATATCACACTGTATCTGCGTACAGAACCGTCTGCCCAAGAAAATGCAGTAGACCCCCAAAGTTTGATGCGAGCGTATGCTGTTGTGAATGTGGCTACAGGTATGTTTGTAACACGTGATGTATCTGTAGCCAATTCGGTACTGTCGTACTTTATTATGTACGTATTACCCACATTCACAATCTCCATGACCTCTTTATCGGGAGCGTTGGCATAATCCCACACCTTGTTATAACTTTGGGCTAGATGGACGTATCCCTTGCCTGTATTCTGTGCAAATTTCTCCCAAAGACTATTTAGGCACAACTTTGCACTAAAGCGCTTGCCCGGGTTCTTTACAATTTGGGACTTGTAAAGTTGTATCGCTTCACGATCACGGTAGCGCTGAATATACGCCGATTTTTCATTTTCGGTCTCAAATCCTCCCGGATACCCTGATGCTTCTACCTTATCCTTCAAAAATGTGTTTATATATGGCGTGAAAAGGTTGGGTAGCTTCTGAAACCTCCACACCTCATATATCTTCAATATTCTGTAACCGTAGCGAACGGCTAGGGACAACTCAGGACTTGTATATATGTTACAGTCAATGTCTAAAATTAGGCCGTTTATAAATTTACTGAAATTTTAGGCAATTTGTCAAATGCTCGATTTACTTAATACCTAATTAAACCTAACCTACCCATGAATTTTTAGGCAATATGTTGGGAAATAACAGTGAGCAAACATATGCCGCATTACCAGAAAGGATAGGTTAAGTTAAATTAGGTTTTGTGTATATCACAAATTTGACACATTATCTGAATTTCAGTTAATTTGTAAATTGCCTAATCTTACATATTGACTGCAACATATACACCTTTGATCTTCCGCTGGTTGGTTGTGTGATTACAGGACCCATTGTTCTCCTCTGCGCATCCATAAGTCGCGAGTGGGGAGCACATCTACGAAAGAAAGACTGAAATAGTTCTCGTTCAAATTTGCTGAAAACTCTTCGATGGTGGGCAGGGCGGTTCCACCAGTTTTTCAGGTGCTCCTATGGGATACGGATTGTTCTTCATCACGTAGAGGTATAAAGAACATAAAGAACAGAAGTCGTAATAATGGAGTTTCACGCCCTCCGCAGGTGGAAAGTATAGCTTGTAGGGATTTGTACATCCACCGAACAAGCCATCGCCGCATCTGAGAGGATCCGACACCATTGAACGTTTGATGGTATTTATTTCTTCGGGGTACTGCCCATCTGTTTCCATCCGTGCATCATATTCATGATCCTACAAGACGTTGTGAGTGAACTGGGAACCTATAAGCTGATCCCGGGTGCAGGTCCATGCAAGACTGTCAGCAGGAGATCTACCATGGATATCTCCTACGATTCCACACTCAGGACATGGCAACCATGCCACCAGCACCCGTTAAAGGAGTACGCAGTCTTATCACCAGTGACACGGTCTTCGCTTAGACTATTCACCCAAAAAACACGACCATTGACGTTGATGGGGACTTGCCCCGTGTTGCGGACATGTTTTATGTATACACCGGTCTGCTGGTGTAGGTGTATGAGCCAGTAAAGAGCCTTATGCCCATACCTGCGTGGGTTGTTTCTGTAAATGACGGCTAGTGTCTTTAGGCATGAAATTGTCCTTGAACACCGTAAAGTACAATGAGGCTGTAGTGAATACTCTTATTTTAGTTTCAAGTTAAATGTTAATTTTACAGTCTTGAATTTCGGAATAGTTATAAATTCATTTTAAATTAGTTACCCCTCATAATTCAATTGTGAACCACATTAATACTAATTTTATGTATACTATATTATTTTATTGTATGTAAACATAATTAATTATATATCACAATTGTCAGTTAATTATTTATATTCAAATAATTATTTTAATCTAATACCATGTCCATTTTACAAATAAATAATAGAAATCCAAGGGTTATATTTTCCACCTTTGGTACTGTCGCAGTTTCGCCTAACGGACTCAATACGGCTAGTGAGATAATCACTGGTTGGCACTTAACCAGCGGCAGTGCTTATGGCTACATCATCCAGGTTAACCTATACCGGATAGATGCGCTACGGTCCCAAGCCGTAGCTTGCCTAGGCCAACGACGACGACGTAAACCAACAATTGGTGACCCCGGAGCTGGATTACCCCTTTTACCCGAACGACTAGGACTAGACTGTAATGTCGTTCGTGCCCATCACCCCCTTCACCCGAGCGACTAGGACCAGACTGTAACGTCGTTCGTGCCCATCACCCCCTTCACCCGAGCGACTAGGACCAGACTGTAATGTCGCTCGTGCCCTCTGCCCCTCACCCCTGCCCGTGCGCTCTGTGCCTGCGCTCGTCTCAACCTCCACTCCTTCGTTGGTAACTTGTCGTCTTGCTTGTACGTCAGCAAGCATAGGAGAAGATGCCTGACGACGCTGGTGCCATCTCCCACTTGAGCGTAAAGCTCCCCGTCTTCTGGCCGGGTGATCCATTTATTTGGTTCCACCAAGTGGAATCACAATTCAACTTGGGAAGGATCACCGCTAGCAGGACGAAATACGATCATGTTTTGTCCTCTCTACCAGCGAGCATCATCTCTGAAGTCCGTGACGTCATCGTGTCTACTTCCACGAGTGAGGACCCATACAACGATCTGAAGTCTGCCATCCTGTGCCGCACCACTGTCTCCGAGCGTGAGAAACTACATCAGTTAATCTCAAAAGAAGAACTTGGAGACCGTAAGCCCACTCAAATGCTGAGGGCTATGCAGTGCGCTCTAGGCGAACGCGCACAAACCTTCGATAAGGACATCTTTAGACAGTTGTTCTTGCAGAAACTTCCTCCATCAGCTCAGCGTGTCTTGGCCACTATGGATCCTGCTACTCCAGTTGATAAACTAGCAGAAACTGCCGACAAAGTAGTGGAGATTGACACAGCTCCGGTCAACAACGTGAACACACAATCGGAACTGGAGTTGAAAGTGGAAGAGTTAAGTCAACAACTCAACCACGTTTGTTCTCTGCTACAAAATCAACGGCAAAGAAGCCATTCTCGGTCAAGATTTACGAAGAGGCATCGTTCGAGTTCCGGGAAGATCTGCTTCTACCACTCGAAATTTGGAAAGAAGGCTAGGAAGTGCATCTCCCCTTGCAATTTTTCGTCGGAAAACCCCAGCAGCGAGTCCTAATGGCGTCTAGTACTCGCACTGCCAACCTGTTATTCATAAAGGACAGGAACTCTGGTGTCAATTTCTTGGTCGATACCGGAGCGTCAGTCAGTGTATTCCCTCAAAAATCTGGTCATACGCACTCGGAATCTCCGCCTCTATACGCTGCTAACGGTTCACGCATACCCACGTACGGTACTCAGTCGCGTGAACTAAACTTGGCCCCGCCTTCACCGATCCTTCAAGTGGATTTTCATCTGTGCTCAAGTGCAGCATCCCATAATCGGCGCTGACTTCCTCCAGCATTTCAAACTCCTGGTGGATCTTGACAAGCGACGCTTATGCGACCAGGCCACACTGCTTTCTGTTCTTGCCAAACAGGTTGCCCTTCCGGACGCCTCGAACTCTGCACTTTCCCTCGTTCCCCCTAATTCCATGTACCAGTGCCTTTTCCAGCGATATCCAGGAATTCTTCAACCGATGCAGATGGGTGATACCATTAAGCACACCATTACCCATCACATTACAACAAAAGGTCCCCCTGTGTTTGCAAAACCCAGACGTCTTGCCCCGGACAAACTGAAAGCTGCCAAATCGGAATTCCAGCTTATGATAGATCTTGGGATAATAAGACCTTCCAAAAGCAGTTGGTCCTCTCCCCTACACCTGGTCCAGAAGAAGTCAGGAGACTGGAGACCATGTGGGGATTACCGGTTTTTGAATTCGACAACCATCCCGGACCGATATCCGGTACCAAATGTCCAAGACTTTACTTCTCTTCTCCACGGCAAATCTATCTTCAGTAAAATAGATCTCGTTAAGGCTTTCCACCACATTCCCGTAGAGCCTTCGGATATTCCCAAGACTGCAGTTTGTACACCATTTGGGTTATTCGAATTTGTGAAGATGCCGTTCGGGCTACGGAATGCTGCGCAAACCTTTCAGAGGTTTATAGATGAGGTCACCAGAGGCTTAGACTTTGTTTATGCCTACATCGATGATTTGCTTGTGGCCAGCTCAACGGAAGAGGAACATAAGGAACATCTTTCACTCCTCTTTCAACGCTTAGAACAATACGGTGTTACTATTAATGCATCTAAGTGTGTGTTTGCACAGCCAACCTTGGAATTTCTTGGTCACACGATTTCGCAGCACGGAATTACCCCCCTTCAGGACAAGTGTGAAGTGATAAAAAATTACCCTATGCCAAATAATCAGCGTGAGTTACGTCGGTTTCTAGGTTTGGTAAATTATTACCACAAGTTCATTAAAAACTGTGCCAGTGTTCTTGCTCCTCTACACGCTATGATCACACACAAACGCAAGGTAACGAAATTGGTATGGTGTAGCGATAGTTTACAGGCGTTCGACAATGCCAAAAATGCTATCAATAGTGCATTGTCTCTGTCATTTCCTATCAGTGATGCCCCCCTAACTCTGACGGTCGATGCATCAGATGTTGCGATCGGTGGGTGTTGGAACAAACCATTAACGGTCAACAAGCACCCATCGCGTTTTACTCGAAAAAGCTGCAGCCAGCCCAAACGCGTTATAGTGCTTTCGGACGTGAACTTCTTGCTATTTACTTAAACGTGAAGCATTTTCAACATTTCCTTGAAGGCCGAGAGTTTTGTGTTTTTACCGACCACAAACCTTTGGTCACTGTCTTCAATAAAAACAGCTGTAACCACTCTCCCAGAGTCATCAGGCAACTCGATTATATCTCGCAATTTACCACAGATATCCGCCACATCAAAGGTGTCTTGAACACTCCAGCGGATGCACTTTCAAGAATAGAGATTACTTCTGTTACCCTCAGCTCTACACTGTGGAATGCTATTGCACAGGATCAAGATAAGGATACGGAACTACAAGACCTGCTCAGAGAAGACTCCACTCACTCACTTTCCCTCAAGAAAATGAGTATGCCAGGATTGTCTGTGCCCCTCTATTGCGACGTATCAACAGCTGCTATTCGCCCTTATGTCCCTCCATGTCACAGACAAGCAGTCTTCACGGATCTTCATAAGCCCTCCCATCCTGGTATCCGTGCTTCGCAACACCTGGTTACCTCTCGCTTTGTTTGGCCCTCGATGCGGAAGGATGTCAAACATTGGACCAAAACGTGCCTTGCCTGCCAGCGTGCCAAAGTCCAAAGGCACACCAGGTCCCCCTTTGACGCATTTCCGCCCCCATCCCAGCGATTTGAGGTAATTCATGTAGACATTGTTGGCCCTCTTCCAGTGATTCAAGGCCAACGTTATCTGCTCACCTGTCTCGACCGCTTTTCCAGATGGCCTGAAGCCATCCCACTTCCTGATATCCAAGCGGACACTGTTGCAAGAGCCTTTCTTCATGGATGGGTATCAAGATTTGGATTGCCGACAAAAGTCATCACTGACCAAGGTCGCCAATTTGAGTCTTCGCTTTGGAAGAAGTTTACCAGCTTGTTGGGTACAGTACATGCGCATACCTGTGCGTATCATCCGCAAGCTAACGGCCTCGTCGAACGCTTCCATCGCCAGCTGAAGTCATCCCTTATGTGTCACGAAGACTCCCATTGGATGGATAAGCTTCCACTCGTTTTGCTTGGTATTCGCTCTGCATTTAAGAGTGATCTGAAGACTACAGCGGCTGAACTAGTCTATGGAACAACACTGCGGCTACCAGGTGGCTACTTCACTGCAGGGGATAAGTCATGTGATCCTACGGAATTCGCTCAAACACTTTCCTCTCACATGCAGTCCCTTCAGCCTGTTCCCCCTCGATTGACTAGCCAACAGAACATCTTTGTTTCCCCAGCCCTCCAGTCTTGCACCCACGTTTTCGTTCGTGTACCTGTCCCAAAACGGCCTCTCCAATGTCCATATGACGGACCCTATGAAGTTCTCCGACGTACGCGCAAATCATTTCTCATCCAGCGCGGTTCCAAGGTCGACAAGGTTTCTATCGATCGTCTTAAGCCTGCGTTTTTGGAATCAACCTTAAGCGAGGTACATGTAGCTACCAAAAAGGTCCAGCGGAAATCTGTGTCGTTCGGAACTCTTTGAACTTCCTCTCTGGTGGGGGAGTGTGTAGTGAATACTCTTATTTTAGTTTCAAGTAAATGTTAATTTTACCGTCTTGAATTTCGGAATAGTATAAATTCATTTTAAATTAGTTACCCCTCATAATTCAATTGTGAACCACATTAATACTAATTTTATGTATACTATATTATTTTATTGTATGTAAACATAATTAATTATATATCACAATTGTCAGTTAATTATTTATATTCAAATATTATTTTAATCTAATACCATGTCCATTTTACAAATAAATAATAGAAATCCAAGGGTTATATTTTCCACCTTTGGTACTGTCGCAGTTTCGCCTAACGGACTCAATACGGCTAGTGAGATAATCACTGGTTGGCACTTAACCAGCGGCAGTGCTTATGGCTACATCATCCAGGTTAACCTATACCGGATAGATGCGCTACGGTCCCAAGCCGTAGCTTGCCTAGGCCCAACGACGACGACGTAAACCAACAAGGCGATCGTGGTTGCGACTTGCAGCGGATCGCAGTTGAACCGGTCTATGTATATCCTTCTAAAAGCCTGGTAACATACTCACTGCTGTAGTAGCGGTGAAAATTTTCACGCTCACTAACACTCATGTTGGCGTAGTTAAAGTAATGTTTGGGGGGAGGTAGGCCTACGTAATTTAAAGTGTCGCTAGTGAGGAAAGTGTAAGGGAAATATCCTTTTGAAACTTCGGCTACTACGCCATTCACCTTGGGTAGCTTGGCTAATTTACAAGGTGTGAATAATAAAGTGTCTTTACACTGAACATTACCTCTTATTTGCATCTGTATAAGTTTGTTTCCTTTTTTCAAGGGCTCGCCTGTAAATATCGCCGATAACTCGTGTTCAAGCAGCTCCTTATAAAGGAACTGTCAAATTTTGCGCCGTTATGGGCAAAAATAGACACAGTCATTTTTTTGAACTTGTCCGCTAACTTGACAATATAAGACACAAAGAGTTTCACAGGGTTGTAGTGTGCGATCGTTTTTAAAACGTTTGTTAGTTATCACATTTTTGACACTCATCACACTCGATTTCCATGCACTCGTCGCAGATAGTTTTGCTTACAAGTAGATGTGGGATAACCTCTTTGGTTTCAGCATCCGGATATGTTTCTATATCGTAGTATACAGTTATACAAGGTTTATTTTTAGGCTTAGTATCTTTCATATAACATACATGATTTATACCATCTGACTTATATTTCTCGTGGCATGTAGAACAGTGAATTTCATCGCATTTGTGCTCAAACTTTCCCCAATTATCCATCATATGAAACATACCACATTCACAGATTCTCCTTTTCCTGCAAGTGCCAATTGACTTATGGAGCTCAAAGCATTTATTATTGACAAATGTGCGTCTACACACATTACAATCCTTCTTCTCAGCTTCGACTACACGACTTTCATATTTGGAGCGTTTATACTGCTCATATACCATGTGGCAATCCTTATAATGTTTTACTATATCATCCGCAAACTCAAGACATCCCTTACACAAATCATGATGCCTTCCATAATTTCGACTTTTATCATAGCTCGCGGAAAGAGCTCTTATATTACGGATGGGGAGATACGTTGTCCCTGACAGCCCTAAAATAAGTAGGGGTCTTGTACGGTCTCTCACACAGTTTTTAAAAACACACACAATCCTACGACATTCATCCATTCCAAATACAACTATACGAACATTCATTTCCTGCTCTACCCTTCTCAACTCTTCAGGACCCATATTACAGTCAAACTCAAGCTTGCAATCTGAAGCCAGTTGACGAGCACGCTGTACAACCGTAGGCAACCAAATTTTTGGGGCCCGTGTATTTAGCACAGTAATCATATGAGCTAAGACTACCGCTATAAAGCCGCAACCACGATCGATGTTTATATGCCGTCTGTAAATAACCTGAGAATTGAAATTAAGAGTATAAGGTGTGGCCGTATGTCCCGCAACACGGAATACCCGGTCAATATTTACCATGAAGTTGTCCATGTTGAAGGTTGTACTATGAGAGGCTTGCAATATACGGCCAAAAATATAATCTATGTCCACAGCAGCCAAGCGTCTGTATGGTATTACTACCCAAAAATCATCTACATCTGACCCGAACGCGAAGGACAGCCTCGTCCTGACTTCACGACCGTCACCGTTCTGAAGGGGGAACTCCACAATACGTTCAATTACGCGCCGTAGTCCGTATTCAACACCGTTGCTATACATGATTCGTGGGTCGACCTTGACTACGTACCGGTTTCTAGTCAGGGTTGGGGTGGGGTGATGGTGCGCACCAGCACGAATGTTACACTATCCTCTACAAAACGAGAAGCCGGTGTTGTGGAGGGTACGATCGGAATTGAACAGGAATAAGGGAGCACATTTTTATTTGTAGAAGGAACTAATATGGGGATTGTGTCGTAAGACATAGAGGGTTGGGGCTCTATTACTGGGGTCTAACAACCGGTGCACTCCTGGCACGATTTATACCTGACGTAGAAGGCGATTCATCATCAACTTCAACATACTCCCCCTTTCTCCTCAAATTTTCGCGTGGGGGTGCTACAGCGGGTGTTGCTAGGGGTTCGCTAGTGGGGGTGGAGCCTGTAGCCACAACTACGTACACTGTCATCGTAATCATCTGTAATATCGATGATGGGGACATGTTGCTGGCGCAATACTTCATCCTTATTCACGGTTCTGAGGAAGAAGAGGAAAAACAAGACTGTAGAATATAAGGAACATCACTTAAATTTTTTTTATATTTTGAAAATATTCCACTTAGGAGTGTGACGTGTCATAGATGGATTCTGTAGAAAAATTCAGGTTCACGAGCCCGTCCACATGTATTATAAATGGCCCTACAGGATGTGGTAAAACTGTGCTTATGCTTAAAATCATTAAAGATAAGGAGGAGATGTTCTCAAAATTTGTGCATAAAGTCATTTGGTGCTATTCGACCTACCTGTCAGCATTCAACGAGTACCAAGATGATATTTTGTTCCAAAAAGGTGTATATGACGTTAATTCGCTAAAGGGAAATGAACATACAGTCATTGTAATTGACGATCTCATGTTAGAAATTTATAAAACGTTTGCCGAGACATTTACAGTGTTCTCCCACCATCTTGACATAAGCGTATTCTTTATCAACCAGAATCTATTTTTCAAAAGTAGATACATGCGCGATGTGTCGTTAAATACACAATATCGTCTTATTCGCACAAGGTAGAGATATGTCACAAATGGTTATTAGTAGTGATGTAGCGGATGTCATTTTTTTCACATCCGCGGATGCGGATGAGGATGTTTGATTTCAACATCCGCGGATGCGGATGCGGATGTCTACATTTTCGTTATTTTTTAGGATATATTCGAGATTTGTTGTGTTTAACGTATATAATAAGTTATTATATAGAGAGAGCTGTAGCTATAATGTAGTATAATTGATTAATTGTACAATAATTGCTGTACTTTTCTCTGAACATATAAAATAATATCAAGCATCTAACTAATATAGGAATCAATTAGTGAATTCGTCTGCAAATAAATTCGTTATATTTTGTTGAGTTTCAGCCACAATTAGAAACCATAATTGTGTTACCAGGATACTGGACGTGAACCCAACTCAAATGCACCCCACCGACCTCTTTCCCCAACCTCCACCCTTATAGAAAGAGATCTTTAATTAGCTTGATAACTATTTATATTAAGTTTAAAGTTTTATTAGGCATATTTATAAATGAGTAATTAAAATAAAGTAAACTAAGATGTTCATCGTTTAATGTTCAAACTTAATTATAGGAAGGTTATGCTTAAGGAACATTAATTTTTCTGCTTTTTCTGCTGCCAGTCTGTTTCTCTTTTCATCATATATTAATCCAGCACTGCTAAATAATCTCTCGCTTGGTACGTTTGTCGGAGGACAGGCTAAATGTTTCCTTGCAAGTTTACTCAAGTATGGATAGATATTCTGCGTATTTTTCCACCAACTAATAGGATTGTCACATGCAGCCAGGCGTTTTTCTTGGTGATAGCTCTCGATCATTTTTACTACATCTTTTGACATCGCGTAGGTCTCGTCATTGCTGCTTGACTCAAGAAACTGAGAGACAGATTCTGTGATAGATTTGCTTGTTGAAGGTGTTGGTTCTGTCACTGAAACTTTTATTCTTTTGGTGGGTGGCGAAGCGACAGATTCAAGAGATTGAAGCTCTTCAACTGCTTTGCCAAGTGATGATTTAACTCGTTCTAATGTACTAGGTGAAAATAACTTAGCTTTGTAACGTGGATCTAAGTAGGTTGCAAGAGAGTAACTTCATACAAGAACAGCCTCTCCTCTTGTCGCTTGCATCACTTTTGCGCACAATGAACTAGTTCTATTAATAAGTAGAATTTGATAGTTTCAGCTTATTAATGACATTTTATCTCAACGGTCCACATCCGCACGACATCCGCAGTCCAAAGTGCGGATGCGGGTGCGGATGCGGATGCGAGAAAATGTGCGGATGTTCCGCGGATGCGGATGCGGATGCGGATGTGACCTACATCACTAGTTATTAGCCAATCAAATGTTCCCGAATCGGCGTAAGGAGTTTTTGGAAGTTTATAAAGAAGCTATAAGTCAACGTTACGGATATTTGCTTTGAGACCTTCACCCGCGAAACACGTTTAGGTTTAGGGTGCTTCTAAGAATGAATATATTCCCAAACGAGCCTGAAATGGTGTCTATTCCAGAATGACAAAGAGGCTAAAGAAATACTGTGAATTAATAAAAATGTATCATCAACTGCTTCGGGCACTGCAGCAGCTGTTTCTTACAAATATTGACTCCGACTTTTTAAAATGCATCTGTGAAATCTGTCTTAACGTTATAAAATGTAATGTACCAATGAAACCCCCTCAGAAGGCTCGCCTACGCCGTTACAAGAACATAATGCGCACACTAGCTCGTAAAAGTCAAACTGTGGGGAAGAAAAAATTAATTATTGTACAAAGAGTGGGTTCATTCCTCCCCATCTTATTTTCAGTTTTGGGGCCTTTACTGACTAGATTAATATAATGAAGAAAGTAGTCGTGATTCCACAAGAGGTGTATTCTTCACTACAAAGCTCATAGAGTCTAGATACGGTTCTAGAACCCTGTAAAAGCAGGCTTAAAAAGAATGGAAGGCGAATTGTTAGACCTATTAAACAGTGAAAAGTCACCTGACGAGAAAAGATTCTTATACCAAGAAGCTCTGCAGAAATTTCTTCATAAGTACAAAAATTATAAGAATCCGACAGAGGTCCCCGTAGTTATTAGGCACAGCGCAGACGACGCTGAACATGGTGGCATAGGACCTGGGGTCGCGGATAGAGACGACCAGTCAAAGAATAACCGGTCGACCCCACAACATCTCGAGCGTTTATTAAAAAGTAGTCTCCCACATACATTGAGGAATAAAGGCTTAAGTCTTTATAATCTATTGAGTGAGAATCCCATTATACAGTGGACCATTACAGGTGAAGTCATTGTTGAAGGTACAGGGATCGAATATCGTTGCCATCGTCCATGACCTAGTGAGAAAGTGGGATAGGCCCTCACCATCAGGATGGAAGCATATTAAAGCGAGACTACAACAAATAAATGTCCCCAAAACATTGATAGGAAATCTGAACGGGTTAAAAGACTTGGAGCAAGCCTCGTATGTGCCACAACTGAACACGCCATCCACGCGTGCCTCTGAAATGCGCAAATGGCTAACATATTAAGAAAACGTTACTATGACATTTCTAGCACAACCCAACTAGCGGCGTTGATAGACTGTCCAGAGGCGTTTTTAATGAGGTGAGAGGTTTCTGCGGGAGCAGAATGCTTATACACTTCATAAGCCGGAGAGAAAAAAGTTAAAAACAACCAAGACAACACCAGCCTAGATTGATTCTCTTTGGCAAGCGGATTTAACAGACATGCAGAGATATTTAGTGTATAATGGCGGCTACCGCTACATCCTATTAATAATAGATGTATTCTCTAGATATTTGTGGTTAATTCCCCTGAAAAATAAATCCATGAAACAGTTGCTAAAGCGACCAAAACGCTGATGTTGAAAGAAAACAGAATCCTGGCTATTTTTGTATGGACATGGGGAAAGAATTTATAGGCCGAGCTTTTCAGAGCATGTTGACAGAGTTTAATATAAGTTACTACACTAGCATTTCTATACATAAGGCCTCTTTAGCTGAAAGAGTTCAACGTACCGTAAAAGAACGCATGCATCGCTATTTCACACATAAAAACAGATATATAGACATTCTGGATTCGCTGGCCTTATCCTACAACCGTTCACACCACCGTGCGATTGGGACAACACCTAACGAAATTTTAGAAAGAAGTACGCACACAGAGCGTGAGGTGAGAAAAGACACTTGTAGAGTGCCACCACACTCTGCGCGTTTCAAAATCGATGGTTATGTAAGGCTGTCGCTTTCGGGTAATAAATTCGCGAAGGGATTTGTGCAAGATTGGACACATGAGATTTTTAAAGTTAGGGCTATGAAACCTAAAGACGAGATAATGCTGTATTACGTTGAAGATTTGAATGGGAAGAAATTGCAGTAGGCTTTTACCGCGAGGAGCTGCAGAAAGTGACATTTAATTTAGGAAAAAACGTGTTTAAAATTGAAAAAATTTGAGGTAGCAAAGGATCAGGAAAGAGAAAAATGTACCTGGTGAAATGGCTATGATACCCAGAAAGTTTCAACACCTATAAAAAAGCTGATGTAATAATGAAGCGTAAATAGTATGCAACATGGCGCCTAACCATTTCTACTTCACACTCCCGTCCTCTTCTTCTCTGTCTGTACATCATGGCAACACTCTGGCCAACTTTGTAACAGAACTCCATGAGCCCATCGAATTCGGTCGTGATTCGTATGAGGTTGGAATATGCGAAATTCAATTGGCAACCAAGTTTTTAAGTATTGAAAATAAAGAATCGGTTTTTACGGTTCTTAGAGACCGTGATGAGTGTGAAAAGGCAGGTGTAACTCAGGACGAGACCATGCGTGCTGCCCGGAGTGGGGAGGCACAGTATTACACTACAGTAGTAACACTAGGCCCGGGTTTGGTGTGGCAGAGGATGTTGTGAGAGACTTAAGCGGTAGTTCGAAAAGCTCAAATCTTACGGATGATTTCGTATATGAAATCTTGAACAAAGATACCCCTGCACATACTCTGACACTAAAATCAGAGGCTAACAGAAATATTAAAGACAAAGGACTGTTCAAAATTATAACCTAGGGCCGATATGGAGCAGCCCTCCAAAGCGACACCTTTCACGAAACACAACATGACTTGTGCAGCCTAATGTATCAGCTGAAATTGGAGAAATTGAACGATGGCTATCCTCCTCTAGATATGTGCTATATTTACAGGAATATCGTGGAGCATCAGTTTGTTGGGGATACCCAGGCGCACCTGCTGCGTATCGCTCACATTCCCAATCATAGAAGAAGGAGCTTGAGCATTACATGTGACAAGCCTCTTTATGTCAATGTCGCAACTAATCTATTAACCAATATCTCAATATATATAAAAACGATTGAGGGGAAAAGTTTTCCATTCGGTGACGGGAGCTTAACAGTGAAGCTGCACTTTCGTCGCACTGTGCTATAATGACCCGAAGGTCTTTCACAGTCTATCGAGGGGTGAGATACCAGCGTGGGAGTGGGATTGGATCCATTTTTTTCAACCATACTGCGTACGGTTGTCTCCTTGCTGAAGAGTGGTGCCAGATATCTTGGCCGGAAAGCGTTACAATCAAGTCTTAACACGGTAGAAGACATAATGGCGGGGACTAAGCCTAAAGAAGCTCTAAAAAAGCACTTAAAGTGTACACTGGACGAAATCATCAAAGATGCAAAGAGAAAAATGCGTGGTGGTGGGAAGAAGAAGAGGCCTGTCTGGAAGAAGAAGGCGTTACCAGCACGTGGCTTTAAACATAAAAGGACATCAAAAAAATAAGTGTTCTAAGCGACTGAAAACTATGGTTGATCATTTTTTTAACTGATACAAGCTAATGATATTGCTCTCATGAATCATAGGCTGTTTACTACTTGTCGAGCGAAGTGCCACTATTTCTGGCTCGCCATGGCGCGTTTCATCCATCCGTGTAGTTCACAATATTGTAAATCGGAGCTGTCCTCTTTGACATGCCCCCAACTCAAGTTTATATTGAGCATAGTGACTTTATTACAATTAATCCGCTAAACACCATCAGCTCACCGAGTGCTCCTATAGAGTTCATGATCCCTAGCTCAGGCTCTTACTTTTTTGATCCAAACTGTGTGCACAAGTACGCTCAACTACGAATAGCACATTCAGATGGAACGGATTGCGAAGACAAATACGTTGTATTTACAGAAATAAACTTTTTACACTCCATATTCAGTCAGTGTGACGTGTATTTAAATCAGGTCAACATCTCGGCAGGAACTGATTACTATCACCTACGAGCCTGTCTGGAAAATGTACTCGATTTTTCAAAAGAAGCGAAGGACACCTTTTTAACTGCCGATGACTATTATCAAGCTAAAGATGAAAGCAGTATAAAGGACAAATTTAAAAATTCTGAAAAGAATATATATATGAATGCTTCAGACGCCTGCATACAGACTTCACATTCCAGTAGAAGCTGCTTGTGAATGGGGTCGATATGAAAATAATGCTCATTCGTACGAATCCTGAGATCTGTTTAAATGTTGGGGCTGACCAATTAGAGAGCGCAAAGCCCATGGTGATTCATATTATGGAAACATATATTCGCGTGCGCCGAGTGAATTTAAGCTCTGCCAAACAACTAGAAATTGAAAAAAATTTACTACACACCACAGTAAAATATTCAATTAACAGAGTTAAGCTACTACTATTGGGTAATACGTAGAGTAGCTTAATTCAACATAGGGAACAGCATAATCATATCTTTAACTTCCAGAATTCTAAACCTATCATGAAGGTCAGGAACCAGGAACAGAGACAAATATTCGAGGCATTTTATATTTTGGCAGAAAACACCATTTTAAATATTAAGTTGTCCTACAGTATGGATAGCTTTATTTTTAACAGTTTAAAATATTTTAGGGCCAACTGCCAGACGTACGACAGCTACCATCTTTTTGTCCGTGTATATGCCTTCTCACAGTCATTTTAACTTCAGCGCTTCCGCAGGACGGAAGTTTTATAACTTTTTTAGATAGTTTAATTAGTTTATGGCTTTGAAAAGGGCTTGGGTGTGACCAGCCGAAATTAATTAGCCTTTTTAAACAGTTTTATAATTAATTATATTTTTTTCCTGCGGGTTTGTGTGATTATATATATATATATATATACATACATATATATATATATATATATATATATATATATATATATATATATATATATATATATATATCTGTATATATATATATATATATATATATATATATATATATATATTGGGGTGGAGCGAAAATATGAATTTTAGAATATCAATTTGGAATACCTAGGAAAAGTTGTAAATGACGCTAATTTAAATGTCCACCAAATTTGAACCAGCTGCCCTTTCAGTAAGAGGCTCCCCAATGACCTTGGAAAACCGTCAGTCACTCAGTCTTCCTAAAGTGCGTGCAGTGACGAGATGTGTTACAGTTTAGCTTAGCCTATTTGTATAACTACTTAACCGTTTTTGCATGCATAAATATTTATTTCTTGTAATTCTCTGATTTAATTATATTAATTCTATTTTTTCAGAAATATTAAAATGGATAAAAAGTAAAGACGAGGCAGTGTAGTATATGCCCAGTTTTTGGCGCTGCTAAAGAACTAAATAGCAATAGGCTTCCAACCTATGAAGAAATGTTTAGACATTATTTATGGGTTAGAGCTGACATAAAGCTCACTAATAATAACAAAGATCCTGCAGTCTCTGACGTATCAGAGAGAGTCGCTTTAGATATTGAAAATATTTGGGTAAAGGCCTCAATTCCAACAGTTTCTCACAAAAGAGTTTTGCAGCTTATTCGCTCCTGTCATAATAAATATATGATGTTGATAAAGCCATACAAAGGAAGAAAATGAAACCCAAATTATCAAAACAAATTAGTTATTCAGAGAAAAAGCTAAAAATTTATTTGATATTGCTAGCTGCAAATGTGAGTTTGATTCATGTTACTGTGATAAAACTAAAAAGGTTCCTCGCATTGAGCAAAAATTTCTCACTGATCAAAGAGATAGAAAAATGGCAATTGGGAACATAGATAAAATAACAACTGAAAAACTTAAAAAGAATATGAAACGAAAAGAAGTGGAATTTTCTCGAATTAGCAAAAGCATTTCAACTAATGATGATGCTGTAGGCCTAGTCCTTGATTCTTCTGATTCGGAGAGTGATAGTTCAGCTTACTCAGGGAAAGAATCAAACCCGACCCAAATAAGAGCTATTGATGATGCTAGACTGTCTAACTCGCATCAACAAATGAGAGTTAATTTAGGAACTGTTACACAAGTTTGTGATAGATAAGGAATTTCTGACCAGGCAGGTGCATCTTTGGCATCTACTGCCCTGCAAGATGTTGGTCTAATAGGAAATGAGGATACCTCCATCGTAATTGACAGGAGTAAAATTAGAAGAGAAAGGACGAAAATATGCACCTGTCTCTGGTACTGCTCATGGTATTAAAGATTCGTTAATTCAGTTTTTATCAGAAAATGTTCAAAACATTGATGAACTGGTGGCTATTGGATGTGATGGAACTCCTGTAAACACAGGAAGGCATAATGGAATTATTAGCCTCTTAGAATTGGCATTAGGTAGACCTTTGCAATGGGTAATATGTCAATTGCACGCTAACAAACTTCCACTTCGCCACTTGTTATATCACATTGATGGGAGCACAACAGGAACTGATACCTTCTCTGGAACAATTGGCAAAGCACTGAAAAATTGTGAACAACTTCCAGTTGCAGGGTTTGATAAAATTGAAGCTGATATACCACCCATAGCAAATGAAGACTTAAGTACGGACCAGAAGTATTTGCTTGAAATCTGTAAAGCTGTGTGCTCAGGTAAAAGTTCTCAGGATTTGTCTGCAAAAAATCCAGGAACTTTATGTCATGCAAGGTGGATAACTAGAGCAAATCGAATTCTACGCTTATACATTGCTAAAGATAAACCATCAGAGAACCTTCGTGCATTAGCAACATTTGTAATGAAAGTTTATGCTCCAATGTGGTTTACTATTAAGTCAAAATCTTCATGCACAGAAGGAGGAAGACATGTCTGGGAAACCACTTCAAGATCAAGATACCTTCTACTTGAGCTGAGAAACGTTGTGGATTCTTCAATACAACGCAACGCTTATTTTGCTCACCCAGAGAACCTATTGCTCTCCATGATCACCGATGATCAGGAGCACATCAGAGAGCTGGCAATTCGAAGAATTATGCTTGCAAGAAGCAAAACACAAAAGGAAAGTTTACAATACCAAGGCTGAACTTTGGAGCAAAAGAATACATTGATCTTATTAACTGGCAAGAAGAAGGGCGATTAAGTCCTCCGCTTTTGCAGCAGTTAACGGAGAAGGAATTGAGAGAGCTCGCTTCCAAACAGTCAGATTTTGGAGGCATACTTGGGATGCCATGTCACACACAGGCCGTAGAAAGATGTATTAAGCTAGTAACAGAAGCAGCAGCTACAGTTTCTGGAAAAAAACGAAGGGATGGATTCACTCGAGTAAGATTGGAATCAAGAAACATAATGCCATTTTTCAATAATAAATCACAACATAGTTCGATAAACAGGAAAAGGAATAAGACTTAGACAAAAGTTCATAATAAGGTTCGGTGGTTGGGATGGGACGTGGTGAGTTCTGTGTACTTTGTTTATATATATATGGTAAATATGTATCAAATACCCACACCTCGACTTTTGGTACGAAAGTTAGTTATTAGGGTGTGTTTTCATGTGCTTTCCTCAGAAATGCCACTCATTTGCCCCGCATTTAATTGAAAGTACGAAAAAGATCGTTTCTTTTGTCGTTTTATTTTCAAGTAAACACGGGGCAAATGAGTAGCATTTCTGAATAAAGTACATGAAAACACACCCTATTAACTAAATTGGTATTTCCTTACTATTACACCGGTCTCCGGTAGAAAGTTTTAAAAGCTGGTTTTCAATGTTTTTCAATGTGCTGAATTAAAAAGTGATACTCATTTCCGTCGCAAATGATTTGTTAAAAAGTTATTGAAGCTTAAACTCTCTAACGGGAAAAGGGTAAAAAAATGGTGCTTCCACTGATTTTAATTTGAATCAGCTAGTGGGCATGGCTTCCTGTGGTCTGTGCTCCTTTGATTATTTTCGCTGTATCGCCGAATTTTATGGAAATTCAGAAAAAGCTACAGCTTTTCTTCGGGCACACGGTGTTCTTCCTCAAGTGGTGAAGTGTCCTCGTTGTGACTCGGATTGTACTTTTCGTGAGGAACAGAAAGTGTGGCGGTGCCATAAGAGTTACCCGGTTCCCAAGACTAAGAAAAGACGGCGCTGTGATTTTTCGGTGTCTGATTACAAAGGGTCATTTTTAGATAATACTAATATTGCTGCATGGAAGATTGTTCTTTTTGTTAACTATTTTTTAAGTCATCTATGGAACCATAAAACTGTTGTGAAGTGCCTTCATATGTCTATCAGAACTTCAGTAGACTGGAGGACGTTCTGTAGTGAGGTTACAGACGATTGGTTTCGTAACCAGGATCCTATTGGAGGGGACGGTGTAGAGGTTGAGATTGACGAAACTTTAATTGTGTGAAGGAAGTACGAGCGAGGTCGTGTTCTCAGTCAAATATGGTTATTTGGTGGCATAGAAAGAATCAGTAAACGCCGGTTTGTGCTGCCATTAACAGGTTCTATTGGTGAAAAACGGGACAAAGCAATACTGATTCCTCTCATAAAAAAGTATATTCGTGCTGGGTCTTTGATTTAGTGATTCTTGGGCTGCTTATAAAAGTATAAGTGATTTAGGCTACAAACACTTCGTGGTCAATCACTGAAAATTTCGTAGGCCCAGAAAATTCCCACATTCACATACAGAACATTGAACGGTTCTGGCGCGATTTGAAAGAATGGGTGAAGAAGCCAGGTATTCGTTTAAGAACGAGGACTGTCTTTTCACCACTTTTTTCTTCAAGCTGCTCGATTGTATCCACCTCTCTCCGACCGACAGCAACCCCAGACTATTGAAGATTTGAACGAATCTTCAGAAGAAGAGGACGAGCTTCAGCCTGGCAATTCACGTGATTAAGGTAATTTTTTTTAATTTTTTTTTAATTTTGGGGATCCCTAACCATTTAATTCAAGGGACATCAAATTTTGAGTGAACATTGACAGTAGCCCATTAACAACTGTTGCAGGTATTCCAATTCGATATTTGAAAAAAAAATTTTTTGGTCCATTTTGACTCCACCCTAATATATATATATATATACAGGGTGGGCGGAAAGTAGCTCCCTATTTTGGATTGGTAAAAAATACGTATATTATCCATTTATTTCAGAAGAAATAATATGAAAAGGTAGGCATACATGGTAGATTTTCTCTAAAATTCAATGTGGGCTCCAACTCTTTCCACCAGCTTCTGGAGCCGCCCAGGAATGGCGTCCACTGACTTTAGCAGGAACTCCGGCGGGATGGAGGACATGACTTCCCGAATTCGGTCCTCCAGTTCTTCCAATGTCCTCGGTTTGGTGCGGTAGACTTCTTCCTTTACCCACCCCCAAAGAAAGAAGTCGCACGGTGTCAAGTCGGGGCTCCTGGCTGGCGATTGATGTGGACCACGACGACCCATCCAACGCCCAGGGAAGTGGGCATCCAGCCACTCACGGACAACAAGAGCGAAGTGCGGAGGGGCGCCATCTTGCATAAATATCAGATCGTCGATGTTCTCCCATGTGCTGACAACCGGCCAGACCTCGTTTCGCAACATAGCAAGGTACCGCTCAGCATTCATGGTGTTGCGCAGGAGGAACGGGCCCACAACCTGATCTGAGGTCATACCACACCACCCGTTACACTGAACCGATTCTGCCGTTTTTCAGCGGTAACCATGGGATCCTCTCCTGCCCAGTAGTGGCAATTGTGGCGGTTGACAAAGCCTCCGACGTGGAACACCGCCTCGTCGCTCCAGAGGATGTTGCGGAAGAGATGGGGCCAGTCTTCATGCCAAGCCAGCATGATTTCCCCGAACTCCATGCGAATGTCGCAGTCCTCGTCCGAGAGAGATTGGCAGTAATGCGGCTTCCACGCACGCCAGTTCAGCTCCTTCTTCAGCACAGTTCGCACTGAGTAGCGGGAGAGTCCACTTTCCCGAGCTGCCTGGCGAGTTGACTTTCGTGGACTCCGTGCGAACATTTCCTGAACTGCCTGCACCGTCTCCTGGGCCCTGGATGTCGAAGGGCGACCACATCTTCGAACATCTGCCACAGACCCCGTGGTCATGAGCTTCGAGTGGCAGTTCTTGATTGTTTTCGGGTCCACTTGGGCACGTGGTCCGTGAATGGCCCGCCACCATCTTTGAACTCGAACGACAGATTGCCAAACTTCGTACCGTGCCGCCAACTGGGCACGCTCCTGCAGTGTTAAACGCTCAGCCATGTTACCCTTCAATCTGAAATGAAAAAAAAAAATGAACGTTACAATTGTACCACTTTAGAGAACACAAAGAGAACACTTTAGAGAAAAAAAGATCACCGTTACAATTATACCACTTTAGAGAACACACCATAACAATATAACAATACAATAACAATTTATACATAATTTATATGTAATTTAAATTAGGGAGCTACTTTCCGCCCACCCTGTATATATATATATATATATATATATATATATATATATATATATATATATATATATATATAACGAAGCATTTCATGATTATTTATTGCTGGATAATAAGCCCCAATCTTCTACGTTTTTAAATGTTTGTGACAATACACTGTATTAGGAATCAAATTCTCAAGGTAGTGTTTAATTCGAGAATTGCACTAAAGAAAATTTACTCTATCCATGAATAGTAAGATTTAATATGATAAAAAAAAATCATATTAAAAATAGTGCAGTAATGTTGAAGAGAGAAATTAATGTCATTTGCTCGGTATGCCCTACTAAAACTTAAAATCTAGTTTTAATATAGTCATATTATTTTTTATATTATAGTTTAAAGATAAATTTGTATATTAAGGTGAAAATTTGTCTTAACTAACTCGCTGAAATTTTAACGATATGCGCTGTTTTAAATTGTTAAAAATTATTAAAATTATTAAAATTATTAAAAATAAAATTGGTATTACAATATGTACATTTTGTCAGGGGATGACGAGACTTTTCGAACACCCTGTAGATATGTATTCATTTGAAAAGCATCCACTTCGAGCTTTAATAATATAAATTACAGGAGGTTATTCGATACAGATACAAGTCAATTACGAGAAGAAATCGATATAAATTGAAAGTCAAAGTTTTTAAGAGTAATGTTGAGTAGTATAGCCGCAAAAGGGTAGAGTGCAGGAATGTTGCAATGTTGCAAGATATAATGATAAAATGTTGCAAAGGGGATGTGGTGTTGCAAAGGGGGATATGGTGTTGCAGGGGGGTGGGGGTTGCAAAGGGGTGGGTGGGTGTAAAAGACAACTCAATGTTGCAAAGGGGGTGGGGGTATGCAACAACTCACTGTTGCAAAGGGGGTATGCAACAACTCAATGTTGCAAAAGGGGGTGGGGGGATGCTGCAGGTGCAACAAGGGGTCATGAAACTTGGAGGCGGCGTTATCCCCCAAGAGAAAGAAAGGAGAAGGAGAGAAAGGAGGAGAGGTGTTCACCTGGCAGGAGCCAAGTGCATATTAAGACTTCAGCCGAGTAGGCGTTGTCTTATAGGCTCCTAATCAGCCAGTTGGCTTAGAAGGAGCCAAGGGGGGAGGGGTACACCTGAAGGGGGAGAGGGGAGGGATCTTCGGGGGGAGAAGGAAGGATGACCTCCCCCCAAAGGGGTTGCCTTACCCTAAGAGTGAAAGGATAGACGGAGAAGGACTTTGGGGGGACGAGGTGGGAGGTCCTAACCCCCCAAAGGGAAACTAAGCTAAGTCTTAACCTAAGAAGGGAAGGAGAGAGTTCTTTATTCGGCCGAAGTTCGCATCAAACTACCAGCTCCGAAGCCAAGCGGGTCTTATATAGATGATGGTTGAGTTGCCAGATACCGTTTTAATGGTACAGGTATACATTATTAGGGTGAGTTGCTAGATGCCATTTTAATTCGTTACCAAAGCATACAGACTTAAAATCGAAATTGACAAAAAGAAAATGATTACACTGGGGAACACAACTTTTGGTGACTTAGATGTTAGACCTGTTTCTGGGTATATTGAGGTCGCTGATTCTAAAAATGACTAGTTTTTCTCCATCAGCTCTGCTTATCAAGATATGATATATATCTATATATATTTCTATATTATGTATATATTATATAATTGCTGACTGGCAATCACTGTTGTTGTCAATTGAATACAAAAGTATGATGAATGTCAGCAAAAATAGTGTATTAACATCAAACAAGCATAAGGTACGAAAAATATTTAATAAATTCAAACAAGCTTGAGACACGAATGGCAAAAAAAGTTCTTTCATTGAGACATCTCACATAAACCGCGTTTCTGAGATTTCTTGCGATGAGATGTGCCAGGACATTCGCGTTGGATGCTCCAGCAGTAATCTGCCATCATGTGAGTATCCCATCGTCCGCGGTACCGTTCTTCCATGGTCCTTAGTTCTTGGTGAAATCGTTCACCCTGTTCCTCGCTTAGATCACCGAGGTTATCTGGGAAACGATCCAAATGACTGTGGAGGTAATGCAGTTTGATGCTCATTTTACAGCCAAGTTTACAAAAAGAAGAGAGCATATTCTCCACTAGTTCACCGTAGTTATCGGCCTTATAGTTCCCAAAGAAATTCTTCACAACCATACTAAACGATGACCACGCACGTGCCTCAATGTTGTCCATTGAATCTTGGAAACGCGGGTCTTTCATGAGTTCCCGGATTTGCGGTCCATCGAAAATACCTGCCTTCAGCTTTTCCATGCTCAGCGCAGGAAATTTTCTACATATGTAGCCAAAACACGTCCCATTTCTGTTTAAAGCCTTTATAAATTGTTTCATCAAACCTAGTTTGATGTGCAGTGGTAGCAATATGATCCTTTCTCTGTCAACCAAAGCTTCTTTGATGATATTTTTTCTCCAACCACCATGTTTTCTCTCAGAGGCCACTGTCTTCTCACCCAGTGTTCATCTTTAGCTCTACTGTCCCAGAGACATATAAAGCACGGGTACTTGGTGTACCCGCTCTGCTGGCACAGGAGAAAATTCACCATCTTCAGATCCACACAGATCACCCATTGGTGGTCTCGGTTTGATATCTTTTCTAGGACTAGGGCGACTGTCCCGTGCTCTTCTCTCATACCGACTGAGTGACCAATTGGGATTGATCTGTATCTGTTGCCGTTGTGTAGAAGAACACATTTTAGGCTCCGTTTAGAGCTATCTATGAATAACCGCCATTCACTTGGTGTATATTCCGATATGCCCATTTTCATCAGCAATCTGCGCACATTGTTGCAGAAAACTAAATCGTTCTCTTTTGAGAAGAAGGGCAGTAAATCCTTTTCTCTGTCGCGATATAACGTGATTTTGGTTCCCGGCAGCAGTAAATTTTTTTCTCCCAGCCTGGAAGCTAACAATTCAGACGATTTCTTCGAAAGACTTAATTAAGTCCCTTATGAGGTCGTTTAATTCGTGTTGACTAAAATCTTCTGCAACTGATGACGGTCCTTCGAAATCACTGTCATTTTGCCCACATATGCTTTCTTTGTCAGTAGCAGATTCATCATCTTCTTGAGGGAGCTCTGGAAGATGGCTGAATGATGGGACAGGTATCTCATCTGAATGTGAAACAGGCCGTCTAGCTGAGTCTATGTCAGGATACGTCCATTTACTCCGGTTACGTCCATTGATGCCCTTTATATTCACCAAACAAAAGTAACAGTCATCACTGTGGTTTCTCTGTTCTCTCCATACCATTGGTATACCAAATTTCAGGCACCTCCTCTTTCCGTTGGTCCATTGCCGCAGATGCTCCGTACACGTTTTACACACAACATGAGGCGCCCATGGCTTATCTTGGTCCCCTAGTTGTACTTTGAAATATGCAAAATAAGCTTTTTTCACAAAATCAGTAATAGTTTTTCTCTGTTCAATGAACGTGTACTCTCCGCAGATAAAACAAAACACATCTGGATGATTTAAACACTTTCTTCGTGATGAAGCCATGTCAACACCTGTAACAGGAAAGAATTGACGTTAGTACATGTACAATACACATGCAAAACAGCAGCATCAGCAAAATCATAGCTACAATTTAATTATACAGATGCATTTAGATTTACGAGCAACTCATAATACCGTTCCAGAAGGGTAATAAAGTAGGTAATGACGTATGCAATATCTAAAAAACTAGAGCTGCTAGAACAAAATGGATGATATTTTCTGAATCAGTAGCATGAAACTATCCAGAATAAGGTCTAAAATCTCAGGCACCAAGAAATGATTTCTTTTGTTCCCCAGTGTTATTAATTAAATAAATAGAATTTGCCTTCTACTGCACAAAAATAATATAATACGTACAATCGTCAAAATATTAGTTCAGACAAAATACACACACACACAAATGAACAACTTTCTCCTTACCTTATATATGTTAACCCCCCCCTTTATGGCCCTTTTTTTCGGTTCGGATTCGACGGGGGGTTCTGGTTACGGAGGCAAGCAACGGATATTTCTTCTGATACTTTTTTTCTATAATTTTCTAATTCTTTCTCTGATACTTTATAACTTTTCGACTTTACTAAGTTCCTCTGACGATTTCCCAACTCGAGGGGGAAAATAAAAAGTTTCTCTTACTGTAAATTTACTTCTTAAAAATATACAGGTACTGCTCTGAATTTACAGGGGTAGAGGTTCGACCTCCCTCCCCGCAGCGAGGCTGCTAACCAGGGGAGTCTCTTGGCAGTCACCAAGGCAGTCTCGTAATGAAGTGTCCCTCATTTTACAAATACATGTATAAAATATGCCTGAATGTTGGGGGATGGCAGTTGGAGGTTAAGTTTCCCCCCCTTTTAAACACGATCAGGTGTTTGAAAGTTTCCAAATAAAAATAATAAAAAAAAAATAAATAAAATAAAAACTAATCTTATTTTTTTTTGTCACGTCTTCATTTCTGAAGGCGATATCATTTTTGTTTGGGTTTATTACAATTATGATTGCGATTATGGATTACTTCCCATTCGCTTATGATTGTCCCTTACAGTTCGATTAAAGTACATTCTTACATTATATATAAAGTCATTACATTCAATTATAGTTTCATTGAAGTACATTACGTCGTTACCATTTTTACAGTGTTTTTATATATATATATGGTTAGATTATATGGTCAGATTATATGGTCAGATTATATGGTCAGATTATATATGGTTATTAATATATGGTTATTAGTACAACACAAGTACATGAGACATGACAAGATAATTTATATACATAATATGTTATATTACATTATATGTTATAGATTTGGATCAAAGCGAAAGATGTTGTTTATCTTAGAAACGTTCGGTTCTGCTGATTCGCGAATTTGAGCATTTAACTACTGTAAGCCTAATGAGAGTTGAGGGTGAACGCACTTAAAAGAAAAAAATACATGTGGACGTATTTTACATGTAAGTAACAGAATAGGTTGTGTGCGTAATATAGACGCGTAAAATATGGACTGATAGGTTGATAGGTATCAGTAGACAATAGGTAGGAAGCAACATAACTAATGATGTATAGAGAATGGTTTCTTTTTATTATTATTATTATTATTATTATTATTAAGGAATTTACCATACATTCAATACGGAAGATGTCCAAATACTAAACACGTGATTCAGTGTTCAAGGTATGGAAAACGTGAAGAGAATTAAGTTACTTTATGACTTCATAGTTATTCACATTATGTCATACGTGCAGTATAACTGTAAGTCATTATTAGGGAGGACCTAAAAGAAACGAATTAAAGACAGAGTGGGTATCAAGGACTAAGAAGCACAACTACTGGTTCCAATCCTCTTATATGCAATGCGTATGTATAATCTAGGGTCGAGGGTGAGATGCAAGACAATCATAATTAATTATAATAACTTCTATAATAAATGAAAATGGATACGACTAAACCATAGGTATGGTAGATCGTAGGGTTTTGACACGAACAAAATAGGAAGCCACAAGTAAAATTATTATCCAAACTCGCGTTAAGCGATTTTGGTTCTTATGTAAAATGAATATGGATTCATTTCATTTTTACATTGCTCTCCCCTTTTTTTTAAAAAACGATATTTATACAATAATCTAATAGGGTATCATTAATACAATACAAATGAGAAAATAACATTCTAACTAATTCAAGTTAGGTGACGAATTTTTTTCTTTACATTACAAATTTTTATACAGAGCAAGTGAGTTATTATATAATATAAAAAATTCAAAGATTAATACTTCAATTTTAGACAAACAATTACGCTAGACAAAGATGATATTGTTAAATTTTTTTTTTTTTTTTTTTTTTTTACAAATTTTTATTTTTCTGTGGGAAAATTATGTACATAATGAATAGTAGGTAAAAGGAAAAAATATAAATTATTTTCCAAAGTTACCCTGATCGTGCAGTCTATAACTAATTTTATTGACTATTGTAGGTAAAAATCGAATTACGTAATGGATGATGTATAGACCTGTGGTCTAGTGTATATTTGTGTGTATTAGATACAAAGTGTGTATCATAACTTTGAGGGATAGATTAGCGGAGAGGATTCTTAAATTAACTGAATAAACGCCTGAGCAAAAATTTATATATAGTAAGCAAAAATGCGTAGGACTATATAAATAGCATAGTTAGCACTTTCACGCTATGAAATAGTTTATTGTGACATCCAATGATTTTAGCATAAGGTTTGTATATATATATATATATATATATATATATGCGCATACATGCGTGTGTATGTGTAGGGATTTGGGAGGTTTTTGAATTAACAAAGTTTAAAAATAATGTATAATAATTTAAGATGGGTTTAGGGTTATAAAATCTTTTGAGTCAATTATTGTTGTTATTATCATCATTTATTATTATTATAAAATCCTTTAAGTTCAAGGTAGTATTTAAGTATTTAATTAAATCAGTTACACGTATTAAGGTAATAAAAAGAAATGTACTTAGAGGACTTACAATTGATGAAAGTAAATCTCACGGTTTAAAAATTGAATTTTTGAAGATGGAATTAAATTCGACTAGTAACATTCCTAGCTATATATGAACTATATAACCATTAACATTAACCAGAAGTATCGGTACGATAATTGAATTAAGAAAATTAAGAATACAAATTAAAAATATAAATCAATTTATGCATTTTAATGAGCTAAACATAATTTTATAATATTCTTAAAAATAAAAGTAAATCGAACCTTAGATGAGTTTCGGCCAAGAATAAAAAGTGTTATTGAAATGGAAGGAAAGCATTTCGAACAATCTTTTCTTTTTAATAATTTCAGGTAAATTTTACATTAAAAATTTTTATATACTAAAAAAAAATATTAAAAAGGTTTAATAATTTTTTGCATGTTAAGTAGAAAAATTATACTCTTTCGTTAAATGTTGATAGACTGAATTATTTGATATTTTAGTCTGAAAACTTGTTTGCATATAGACAAATACATCTGTTTTATTGCGTAGAAGTTTTATTAAAATTAAATGACAAAAAAGAATAAACACAACTGAAATTTAGGGCCATGTGCGGTCCTACGGGTAAATTTCCCGACCATACAGAGCAAGATAAATTAGGTACATTATCGATTAATTATTACACTATTTCTGTCATCATATAATCGCAATAATTATAAAACTCGTTACCAACATTTGTAAAAACGGTTTTGGTTGCCAACAATAAAATATGTCATTTTACCTATATATTTTTATACGCAACAATGGCATGAAAAGAGAAAAGACAAATCGGTCCATTTCCTTCTTACAACAAAACAAAGAAAGGTTAACTAAAGACGCAACCCGGTCCAATTCAGGTTGAATTAAATTCTCTTTACATTTCTTAAATAAATTCTCTTAACTTACAAAGAAAAAGTTGAATTCAATTGACTGCATTGAAATGACTTGGGACTTAAAAACTAACTTCTTCAAAACTAACTTCTTCAAAACTAACTTCTTCAAAACTAACTTCTTCAAAACTAACTTCTTCAAAACTAACTTCTTCAAAACTAACTTCTTCAAAACTAACTTCTTCAAAACTAACTTCTTCAAAACTAACTTCTTCAAAACTAACTTCTTCAAACTAACTTCTTCAAAACTAACTTCTTCAAAACTAACTTCTTCAAAACTAACTTCTTCAAAACTAACTTCTTCAAAACTAACTTCTTCAAAACTAACTTCTTCAAAACTAACTTCTTCAAAACTAACTTCTTCAAAAACTAACTTCTTCAAAAACTAACTTCTTCAAAACTAACTTCTTCAAAACTAACTTCTTCAAAACTAACTTCTTCAAAACTAACTTCTTCAAAACTAAACTTCTTCAAAACTAACTTCTTCAAAAACTAACTTCTTCAAAACTAACTTCTTCAAAACTGGCTTCTTCAAAACGGGCTTCTTCAAAACTGGCTTCTTCAAAACTGGCTTCTTCAAAACTGGCTTCTTCAAAAAACTGGGGCGGTTGTCCCTCTTGGATGAACCTATTGACTTGACCTCTTATCAAGTATTTCTATAAATCTCTGGGGCGGTTGTCCCGTTTTGGCGCAACCTTCTGACTTGACCTCTTATCAAGTATTTCTACAAATCTCTGGGGCGTTGTCCCTTTTGGCGCAACCTTCTGACTTGACCTCTTATCAAGTATTTCTATAAATCTCTGGGGCGGTTGTCCCTTTTGGCGCAACCTTCTGACTTGACCTCTTATCAAGTATTTCTAAATCTCTGGGGCGGTTGTCCCTTTGGCGCAACCTTCTGACTTGACCTCTTGTCAAGTATTTTCATAAATCTCTGGGGCGGTTGTCCATCTTGGCGCAACCTTCTGACTTGACCTCTTATCAAGTATTTCTATAAATCTCTGGGGCGGTTGTCCACTTGGCGCAACCTTCTGACTTGACCTCTTATCAAGTATTTCTATAAATCTCTGGGGCGGTTGTCCATCTTGGCGCAACCTTCTGAAAACTGATTTGCAACTTATTTGCAACGAAAACTGACTTCAAAACTGACTTGCAACTTCTTTGCAACGAAAACGGACTTCAAAACTGACTTGCAACTTCTTTGCAACGAAAACGGACTTCAAAACTGACTTGCAACTTCTTTGCAACGAAAACTGACTTGCAACTTATTTGCAACGAAAACTGACTTCAAAACTGATTTGCAACTTGTTTGCAACGAAAACTGACTTCAAAACTGACTTGCAACTTGTTTGCAACGAAAACTGACTTCAAAACTGACTTACAAACTTGTTTGCAACGAAAACTGACTTCAAACTGACTTGCAACTTGTTTGCAACGAAAACTGACTTCAAAACTGACTTGCAACTTGTTTGCAACGAAACTGACTTCAAAACTGACTTGCAACTTGTTTGCAACGAAAACTGACTTCAAAAACTGACTTGCAACTTTTTGCAACGAAAAACTGACTTCAAAACTGACTTGCAACTTTTTGCAACGAAACTGACTTCAAAAACTGACTTGCAACTTGTTTGCAACGAAAACTGACTTCAAAACTTCTTTGCAACTTTTTTGCAACTAAAACTGACTTCAAAACTGACTTCAAATATCTCTCTAAATCTATAAACTCTCTATAAACTCTCTCTCTTAATTTGCAAGTCAATTCAATTCCGTAATTGAAAAAAATTTGCAAACAAAAATATAAAATGTAAACGACATTTCACTCTGGTATTATTATGTTTGGTACATAAAATAAAATTATTCTATACTGAATATAACAGTGAAATTAACTCTCTTTTGAAATTAACTCTCTTTTGAAATTAACTCTGTTACAATAAACTTTCTGTTACAATAAACTTTCTGTTACAATAAACTTTCTGTTACAATAAACTTTCTCTTACAATAAACTTTCTGTTACAATAAACTCTCTCTGAAATTAACTCTCTCTGAAATTAACTCTCTCTGAAATTAACTCTCTCTGAAATTAACTCTCTCTGAAATTAACTCTCTCTGAAATTAACTCTCTCTGAAATTAATTCTCTCTGAAATTAACTCTCTCTGAAATTAATTCTCTCTGAAATTAACTCTCTCTGAAATTAATTCTCTCTTACATTTAACTTCTCTTACATTTAACTTCTCTTACATTTAACTTCTCTTACATTTAACTTCTCTTACATTTAACTTCTTACATTTAACTTCTCTTACATTTAACTTTCTCTTACATTTACTGTTTCACTAAAAAAATGTATCACTGGTGTCTGAAATGTTCACTGTGTTTTGTGTAAATTCTGACTTGATACTCATTATAACTGTTAATAACTGACTTTTTTCAAGTGTTATAAATTACTTAAAAAAACAAAATGTACTTAACAAAAGTTCTACTGGCAAAATCCTCAGAGACGTGTCCTGAAGACGTGTCTTGCTGGCCACTTGTTCTTGGATGAAAACTAGGCGTAGAGAACTTGGAGTCGTGACACACCGGTCAAGGTGGGATGTACGAACTAGAAGTCGTGACACGCCGGTCAAATGGTTTTATCCTGATAAATCTTCTTTTATAAATCTTCTTTTATAAATCTTCTTTATAAATCTTCTTCTTTTATAAATCTTCTTCTTTTATAAATAATCTTCTTTTATAAATCTTCTTTTATAAATCTTCTTCTTTTATAAATCTTCTTCTTTTATAAATCTTCTTCTTTTATAAATAATCTTCTTTTATAAATAATCTTCTTTTATAAATCTTCTTTTATAAATTCTTCTTTTATAAATAATCTTCTTTTATAAAATCTTCTTCTTTTATAAATCTTCTTCTTTTATAAATCTTCTTCTTATCCTGGCAGGGTCGCCAATTGTTAACCCCCCCTTTATGGCCCTTTTTTTCGGTTCGGATTCGACGGGGGTTCTGGTTACGGAGGCAAGCAACGGATATTTCTTCTGATACTTTCTTCTATAATTTTCTAATTCTTTCTCTGATACTTATAACTTTTCGACTTTACTAAGTTCTCTGACGATTTCCCAACTCGAGGGGGAAAATAAAAGTTTCTCTTACTGTAAATTACTTCTTAAAAATATACAGGTACTGCTCTGAATTTACAGGGGTAGAGGTTCGACCTCCCTCCCCGCAGCGAGGCTGCTAACCAGGGGAGTCTCTTGGCAGTCACCAAGCAGAGTCTCGTAATGAAGTGTCCCTCATTTTACAAATACATGTATAAAATGCCTGAATGTTGGGGATGGCAGTTGGAGGTTAAGTTTCCCCCCCTTTTAAACACGATCAGTGTTTGAAAGTTTCCAAATAAATAATAAAAAAAAATAAATAAAAATAAAAACTAATCTTATTTTTTTTTGTCACGTCTTCATTTCTGAAGGCGATATCATTTTGTTTGGGTTTTTACAATTATGATTGCGATTATGGATTACTTCCCATTCGCTTATGATTGTCCCTTACAGTTCGATTAAAGTACATTCTTACATTATATATAAAGTCATTACATTCAAATTATAGTTTCATTGAAGTACATTACGTCGTTACCATTTTTACAGTGTTTTATATATATATATATGGTTAGATTATATGGTCAGATTATCTGGTCAGATTATATGGTCAGATTATATATGGTTATATATATATGGTTATTAGTACACAAGTACATGAGACATGACAAATAATTTATATACATAATATGTTATATTACATTATATGTTATAGATTTGGATCAAAGCGAAAGATGTTGTTTATCTTAGAAACGTTCGTTCTGCTGATTCGCGAATTTGAGCATTTAACTACTGTAAGCCTAATGAGAGTTGAGGGGAACGCACTTAAAAGAAAAAAATACATGTGGACGTATTTTTACATGTAAGTAACAGAATAGGTTGTGTGCGTAATATAGACGCGTAAAATATGGACTGATAGGTTGATAGGTAAGTAGACAATAGGTAGGAAGCAACATAACTAATGATGTATAGAGAGAATGGTTTCTTTTTATTATTATTATTATTATTATTATTATTAAGGAATTTACCATACATTCAATACGGAAGATGTCCAAATACTAAACACGTGATTCAGTGTTCAAGGTATGGAAAACGTGAAGAGAATTAAGTTACTTTATGACTTCATAGTTATTCACATTATGTCATACGTGCAGTATAACTGTAAGTCATTATTAGGGAGGACCTAAAAGAAACGAATTAAGACAGAGTGGGTATCAAGGACTAAGAAGCACAACTACTGGTTTCCAATCCTCTTATATGCAATGCGTATGTATAATCTAGGGTCGAGGGTGAGATGCAAGACAATCATAATTAATTATAATAACTTCTATAATAAATGAAAATGGATACGACTAAACCATAGGTATGGTAGATCGTAGGGTTTTGACACGAACAAAAATAGGAAGGCCACAAGTAAAATTATTATCCAAACTCGCGTAAGCGATTTTGGTTCTTATGTAAAATGAATATGGATTCATTTCATTTTTACATATATATATATATATATATATATATATATTATATATATATATAGAGAAGAATCATATTAACTGTGTCTATTTAATTTTCTCATTTCCTATAGAGAGAATCATAATAACGGTGTCTATTTAATTTTGTCATTCCTTATATATATATATATATATATATATATATATATATAAACGGATTTTCACCTTAAAGTGAATTAAAACAATATTAACTTTAAAAAAAATCACTTAACAATTGGCTTAGCAAAAGAATTCGTTCCATTAACATATTCTCAAATCTACACACACACACACACACACCTCTGTACATATTATGTGAATGAAAATCAGAAAAAATGCCAAAAATATATTAATTTAAAGCAAATAAATTTTCTCCTTTTAAGAGAACCAATTATTAAAACCAATGTTAACAATATAAGAAATTAATTATTAAACGCCGTTTTATTTACTTTCTTTCACGAGGAGTCGAGCGAAGGATTCCCGAGACAGAGAGAACAAGTTTACCCTGAGGCCTTTTTGAAAGGAATCTGGGTCAACTCGAATCACACCTGTTTACCCTGAGGCCTTTTTGAAAGGAATCTGTGTCAACTTGTTCTCTCTGTCTCGGGAATCCTTCACTCGACTCCTTGAATTTGGCCCCTTGCTACTAATGTATATAAAATTATATTTTATTAAATGCACTGATTATATGTCTTTACTTGCAAATTTTTATGGCAGCATCTTAGATAACGGATATTCTTAGATAACATCTCTGTTATTTAATTGGAAAGATACACACACAATTATATTAAATAATAAACAGCAAAAGAAATAAACATGCGGGTGCATGAGGTGGGTCGGGGACAAACCTGAAAGTACTAACAATTGAATGTAATTACGTGTTTTCTGCATAAACGTCTGCAGAAAGATATGAGATCGTGGGTTCGACTCCCGATTACCAGACGCGTATCTCTCACGATTCCTAGTTAATGTTTTCAATGATGTAATTACTTATTTTCTGTATAAACGTCTGCAGAAAGATATGAGATCGTGGGTTCGACTCCCGATTACCAGACGCGTATCTCTCACGATTCCTAGTTAATGTTTTCAATGATGTAATTACTTATTTTCTGTATAAACGTCTGCAGAAAGATATGAGATCGTGGGTTCGACTCCCGATTACCAGAAGCGTATCTCTCACGATTCCTAGTTAATGTTTTCAATAATGTAATTACATGTTTTATGTATAAACATCTGCGAAAAGAACAGCTTCTGAGTTCATTTACACCATGCGTACACTTATCTCGTGTACACAGTTAGTGGGAAATAAAACGTACCAATGAAACTATAGAATCATTTTAAATACAGAATTCATTCACACCAGGCGTACACCTATCTCGTGTGTGTATATATATATATATATATAGAAAGAGAGAGAGAGAGAGTTTTGTTCATTCTTTTCTTTTTTAAAAATAAATAAAGGAATGGATATATATCAGTGGCGACTCGTGGTATAAATGTATGGGGGTGCGATTTCATAAAATTGAACGACAACACGGACTCACAATAGGCTAGCGCGAATCCAACTGCCGCTCACAAGAGTACTTGTATTAACATATGCGGCTATGCCAGACGTACAATTCTAGTTAATTACAAATAAGTAATAATTTCAATAAAATACATATAAATGGTTTATATCATTATTACTGAAGTAACTATTAGTAAAAATAAAGTTATTATTATAAAAAAATTCGCGATTGTACTTATATTTTCATTACAACAGTAAAATATAATTTATATTTACTTGAGCGAAAAATCTATCGCTCCATTCGGCTGCAATATTATTTTGTATTCAAACAGGGTACGCTGTTTGAAGCTATGCTATAAGTTTAGAATATTATGTACTGTATGAAGGCTACTCAAAATGCCTCATGAATCATGATATGCCACATGAATTTTTTAAAATATTTCAGAATATTTATTTTAATATCTTAAAATTAATATATTTTTTATCTGTTAAATTAATATTTATCGTTTCAAGCAAGGGGGAGCGACCGCTCCATCGCTCCTATACGCCAGTCGCCACTGATATATATATATATATATAGGGTGGTACAAATTACAGTAGTAATAATAATAATAATTAACTCCTTTTCGCCGAATTGGAAAGATTAAGCTTTTCACTCCGACCTTAGACCTACAGTTTAACGTGGATTTAGAAATACATCTCGTCAGGGAATCGTTGCTCACTCTTCCACATCATAATTTCAACATTTTAAATAACAGGAACATTTGATTATTGAACCGGATTTAAAATAACAGGATCATTTGATTATTGATCTGGGGGTAGTTTGGCTGCAAAACATGGTAATGCACAATTTAGATTTTTCTCTTTAGTAATAATAGTAACTAGCTGTTCCCCGAATTGTAACAACGGTTAAGGTTTTCACTCCGCCTTAGACCCACAGTTTAACGTGGAAACAGAATGCTCTTCTTTTTTAAAAATATAATTAAAGGAATGGATATATTTATAATTTATTTATTATAAAATCCTCTCGATTACATTAGCGACTAATGATCCGGGAATAGTGGGGGAAAAATATTGACATGGTAAAGACAGCAAGGGGTAATACGAGCATTAAATCTACTGGAGAAAATATAAAGAAGCCATTAGTCGTCGAAAGCATGGACCCGTTATAGCGGTGTTACGATTGGCACACAAACTTATCATAGCTCCACCCAGCTACACTGACAACCAATCACTACGAACATCTGCTCTTGATCTTTTGGGGCGGAACTTGGCTATTGTGCATATAAAAGGAAATATTTTTCAGTTGGGAGTAACAGTAGCTATTTTCGCTCCAGTGAATGTACATTCCCTCTGCCAGTGCATAAACATTCCCTCCACCATGGACCACGAACTTTACATTTTTCCGGATTTGTATCAAGAAGGTGACACTGCAGCATTGACTGCAATTAATCTTTTTAACGCGATTGACCGTGATGAATTATTTCCAACGCAAACTGTTGAAGATATTTGCAATGACGCTCCTTACAATCCGACGCAAGGGACTACCATAAAAATGTAAGTGTCTATAATATTATTTTTACTTTTTATTCACAAACTGTCAGAAACATGATTTTATATATATGGAGTGTAGTATCTAGTCAAATACTTCATTTAGATACTCACCATTATGCTAAAACCGAAATTTTTATGGCAATCTTTTGCGTGTTTTTTTTATAAATGTTATTCGGATTTACCTCTTAAATGAGTTTCTCTGAGCGAACCAAAGATATCTTCACATAATGGGGTCTGTCTTACAATATGTATACTCTGTATATGTTTTTATTAAAAAAGAATCAATATGAACATCATTCTTTCTCCTTTAAGGTCCGATGAGGATTTGACACGTGTTATACAATCTTTTGAAGAATCTCGTGTCATGAATACGGAGGATATACTGATACTGATCAGTCAGCATAATGAATGTCACACCGAAATAATGTAAGTGTTTTTCGATCTTTTTGGGGGAAGACACAATATATTTTCATAAATTTATTAAATGAAAGAAATCAGTACAATAACCATCTTAAATTACAGAATATAAAAACTAACGTTACAAATATACACACGAACAAAAATATTATACTATACAACGAGTACGCACAATTGGAAAACGGATTTTTATCTGTCTGCATACCATTTCATCGTTTCGTCGAGTGTGACACGGGTCAAATAAATTTAAAAAAATTATAAATTCTTTATCACATGACATATGCATGAGAAATGAGATGCAGTACATTCCGCAAGTATTACTAAAATATCCTTGTATACGAAACGAGTTCCATACAACTTCGGGAATATGTAACTGAGCGAGAAATTTTATAATAATAGGGTCACTCCAGGGTTGAGTACCGAGTGAATCAAAAAGGTACAGGCGCTGTCTATTTTTAAAATAGACAGCTATCCAATGAATCCCTTCATTACCGATGACATCTGTGTTCACAATAAGACTACCGCATTCTCGCGTACGTGGCAAACTCAATGTTTCATTCTTCGCAAACACGCCGATAAATTTGAACGTGTGACTCGTTCATTTCATTACTTCTGAAGTGTATTAGCATCCATTTTAAAAGTCAGTGATAACGCTCCTAAATCTATCTACTTCTATTAGGGCTTGCGATTCGAGATATACTAGTTCACTAATAGGCGCGTCTACAGGCTTGGTGAATTCCAGCCTCACTGAGATGTTTCCGCTCTGCTGTGGGCTTAAATGCGTATTTACGCTAGCAGATAAGTCAGGTGTAATGTCAAACGGATAAAGGTTAAATTGATCAATGAATTCTTCCTGCGTTACCCCATTACCAAGCTCATCACAATCACCTGCAATATGGGTCAGATTACTATAGGCTCTGGCGCAAAGAGGTAAAACAGCGTCTGATGAATAGTCCGTATCCATTGTTCCACCCAAAGCAATGCCATTAACATATAGTTATATTTTTAAGTCCGAAATTCTCGAATTTAAAGGCACTCTTTTTATATTTTCCATTCACCGAAGCATGGTCCTGCATTCCGATTAATATCCTTTTAGGAAGATTTCCCAGGGCAATGTTTTCTATCTGCTTCGACGCCAACCCTGCAGGCCCGTATATAGTTTGATTTGTACTCTGTTAATAGGGATTTCACTGTAGCGTTTAGTAAATTTTTCTCAATTTCTAGTTGTTTTGGTGAACTTAATTTCACTCGCCGTACGCGGAGGTATGTGTCAATAATGTGAACCACAACGGGCTTTGCACCCTCTTCTTGATCAGCATCCAGATTTAAGCAGATCTCAGGACTCGTGCGGGTGAGCTTTATTTTCATATCCACCCCGTTGACAAGCAACTTCTCCTGGAAAGTGAAATCTGTGTGCAGACGTCCAAAACACTCATATATTTTCTTTTTAGAATTTTTAAATTTCTCCTTTATACTACTTTCAACTTTAGTTTGATAATATCCCTCGGCACTTAAAAAGGTAGCCTTCGCTTCTTTGGAAAAGTTGAGGACATTTTCCAGATAGGCTCGTAGTTGATAGTACCCTGTGCCTGCCGATACGTTGGTCTGATTTAAATATACGTCACACTGGTTGAATATGGAGTGCAGAAAGTTTGTTTCAGGTATACAGCATATTTGTCATCGCAGACCGTTCCATCAGAATGGGCTATACGTAGCTTAGCGTACATGTGCACACAGCTTGGATCAAAAAAGTAAGGGCCTGAGCTGGGTATCACGAATTCTATAGGTGCACTCGGGGAACTAATTGTGTTTAAAGGGTTAATTTTAATAAAATCACTGGGCTCAATAGAAACTTGAGTTGGAGGCATCTCAAAAAGGGCCAGCTCCGATTTACAGCATTGTGAACTACATGGGTGGATGACGCGTGCCATGACGAGTTAGAAATAGTGCCTCCTCTCTCGACAAGTAGTAAACAAACTATGATTCATGAGATCAATGTCCTTAGCTTATATCAGTCAAAAAAGTGGTCAACCATAGGTTTCATTCGCTTACAGCACTTCTTTTTTGATATCCTTTTACGTTCAATACCACGTGCCCCTTCTTCCGGGCAGCCCTCTTCTTCTTCTTCCCGCCACCACGCATTTTTCTCTTTGCATCTTTGATGATTTCGTCCCGTGTACGCTTTAAATGTTTTTTTAGAGCTTCTTTAGGTTTAGCCCCAGCCAATATGTCTTCTGCAGTGTTAAGACCTGATTGTAGCGCTTTCCTTCCGAGGTATCTGGCACCCCTCTTCAGCAAAGGAACAGCCGTACGTAGTATGGATGAAAAAATGGACCCAAGTCCACTACCGCGCTGGTATCTCACCCCTCGATAGACGGTGAAAGGCTTTCTATCCATTATAACTCAGTGCGTCGAAAGTGTAGCTTCACTGTTAAGCTCCCGTTACCGAATGGGAAGTTTTCACCCTCAATCGTTCTTATATATATTGAGATATTGGTTATTAAATTAGTTGCGACATTCACATAATGGGGTCTGTCATATGTAATACTCAAACTCCTTCCTGTATGGTTGGGGATGTGGGCAATGCGCAGCAGGCGTGCCTGGGTATCCCCAACAAACTGGTGCTCCACTATATTACTGTAAATATAGCACATGTCTGGGGACTGAGAGCTTTCAGCCAATTTCTCCATCTTCAATTGATACATTAATCTGGACAATTCATGCTGTGTCTCGTGAAATGTGTCTCTTTGGAAGGCTGCGCTATATCGGCCATTGGTTAGAATTTTGAACAGTCTACGATCTTTAATACGTCTCTTAGGCTTTGATTTTAAGATTAGTGTATGTGCAGGGTTTCCTTTGTTTACGATTTCGTATACTAAATCATTCGTAAGGTTTGAGTTTCTTAAACTTACGTTTAAGTCTCTCACAACATCCTCGACCGAACCATAATGACCCGGTCCGAGTCTTACTTCTGTATTGTAAAACCGTGCAACCTTAGTCCGAGCGATACGTATAGTTTCATCCATAGCTATCCCAGCTTTTTCACACTCGTCAATGTCTCTAAGAATCGTAAAAACGGTTTCTTTATGTTCAATATTTAAAAAGATGGTGTCCAGCTGAATTTCGCATATCCCCACCTCATACGAATCACTACCCAATTCAATGTGTCCGTGGAGTTCTGTTACAAAGTTGGCTAGTGTGTTGTTAGCGTGTACAGACAGGGATGAGGAGGACGGGAGTGTGACGTAGAAATGGTTAGGAGCCATGTTGCATACTATTTAAGCTTCATTATTGCATCAGCTTTTATATAGGTGTTGAAGCTTTCTGGGTACCCTAGCCATTTCACCAGGTACATTTTTCTCTTTCTGAACCTTTGCTTCCTAAAATTTTCTCAATTTTAAACACATTTTTTCTAAATTAAACGCAACTTTCTGCAATTCCTCGCGGTAAAAGCCTCCTGAGATTTCTTCCCCATTCAAATCTTCAATGTAATACATCATTATCTCACCTTTAGGTCTCATAGCCCTAACTTTAAAAATCTCGCGTGTCCATCCTTGCTCAAAACCCTTTGCGAATTTATTCCCCGAACGCGACAGCCTTACATAATCATTGATTTTGAAGCGCGCCGAGTGTGGTGGTGGTGTTGGTGATCCATCTCTTCTCGGGAGCGTACCTCTTTCTAAAACTTCGTTAGGTGTTGTCCCAATCGTGCGATGGTGTGAGCGGTTGTAGGATGCCAATGATTCCAGAATGTCTAGAAATCTGTATGTGTTTTTATGTGTAAAATAGGGTGCATGCGTTCCTTTATGGTGCGCTGAACTCTTTCAGCTAAAGAAGCCTTATGTATAGAATTGGTTGTGTAATAGCTGATATTAAACTCTGTCCATGTTCTGAAAAGCACGGCCTATAAATTCCTTCCCCATATCCGTACAAAAATAGCCAGGAACCCTGTTTTCTTTTAACATTAGCGTTTTGGTGGCTTTAGCAACTGTTTCAGGTGATTTATTTTTCAGAGGAACTAGCCACAGATATCTAGAGAATACGTCTATTATGAATAGAATGTAGCGGTAACCATCGTTATACACAGAATATCTTTGCATGTCTGTTAAATCTGCTTGCCAAATAGAATCAATCGAGGAAGCCGTTGTCTTGGCTGTTTTAAAACCTTTTTCTCACAGGCTTATGAAGCGTATAAGCGTCCTGCTCCTCAAAAATCTTTCAACATCTTTTTTTACTCCGTAAACACTTCTGTACAGTCTATCTACGCCGCCGTAGGAGGCTGGGTTAGAAATGTCATAATAGCGTTTAGTTAATACGTTAGCCATTTGCGTATTTTAGAGGCACGTGGGTAGGGTTGACCGTTGTTTAACCTCTTCTTTCTCCTCTTCAAAGGTGTTACCGCCGGGGGTGACGGCGTCTTCAATTGTGCCACATGCGTTGCATGTTCCAAGTCTTTTAACCTGTTCAGATTTCCTATCAACGTTTTAGGGACATTTATTTGTTGTAGTCTTGCTTTAATATGCTTCCATCCTGATGGTGATGGCCTATCCCACTTTCTCACCAGATCATGGACAATGTCTACGATATTCGATCCCTGTACCTTTGATCCTTCCACAATGATCTCGCCTGTATCGGTCCATTGTATGGCTGGGTCCTCATTCAATAGATTATAAAGACTTAAGCCTTTACTCCTCAATGTATGTGGGAGGGTGCTTTTTAATACATGCTCGATATGTTGTGTGGCTAATCCCTTAATTTTTGGTTGGTCAGCTGTATCGTCGGGTACAGATCCTATGTCGCCATGTCCATCGTCCCCGTGCTGTGCCTAATAACCACAGGAATCTCTGTAGGGTTCTTATAATTTTCGTACTCGTGAAGAAATTTCTGCAGAGCTTCTTGGTATAAGATTCTTTTTCATCAGGTGTTTTTTCACTGTTTAATAGGCTAGCAATTCGCTTTCCATTCTTTTAAGTCTGCTTTTACGGGGATCTAGATCCGTGTCTGGATTCCTTTGCAGTGAAGCGTACACCTCGTGTGGAATCACTACCACTTTCTTCATTATATTAATCTAGTCAGTAAAGGACCCAAAACTGAAAATAATGGGAGAAATGACCCTCCTGTTTGTACAATAATTCGTTTTTTTCTCCTACAGTTTGACTTTTACGAGCGAGTGCACGTATTATGTTCTTGTAACGGCGTAGGCGAGCCTTCTGAGGGGGTTTCATTGATACATTGCAATTTATAACGTTAAGACAGATTTCACAGATGCATTTTAAAAAGTCGGCGTCGATATTTTAATAAACATCTGCTGCATTGCCCGGGGCAGTCGATGATAGATTTTTATTAATTCACGGTATTTCTTTAGTCTCTTTGTCATTCTGGAATATACACCGTTTCAGGCTCGTTTGGAAATATATTCGTTCGTTAGAAGCACCCTAAACGTGTTTCGCGGATGAAGGTCGCAAAGCAAATATCCGTAACGCGTGCTTGTAGCTTCTTTATAAACTTCCAAAAACTCCTTACGCTGATTCGGGAACATTTGATTGGCTAATACCCCAATTTGTGATACATCTCTACGTTGTGCGAATAAGACTAGATATTTGTATTTAACGACACATCGCGCATGTATCTATTTTTGAAAATAGATTCTGATTGATGAAGAACACGCTTATGTTAAGATGGTGGAGAATACTGTAAATGTCTCGGCAAACGTTTTATCCATCTCCAACATGAGATCGTCAATTACAATGACTGTATGTTCATTTCCCTTTAACGAATTAACGTCATATACGCCTTTGTGGAACAAAATATCATCTTGGTACTCGTTGAACACTGATTGATACGTCGAATAGCACCATATAACTTTATGCACAAATTTCGAGAACATCTCTCCCTTTTCTTTAATGATTTTAAGCATAAACACAGTTTTACCACATCCTGTAGGTCCAGATATAATACATGTGGATGGGCTCGTGAATCTGAATTTTTCTACAGAGTCCATTTCTAACACGTCACACTCCTAAGTGGATCATTTACAAAATATTACAAATTTTGAGTGCTGTTCCTTATATTTTGTTTTCTTCTCCACAGAACCGTGAATGACGATGAGGTACAGCACCCCATCGACATTACGGATGACCCCCGACGACAGTGTAGTTGTTGATCACAGAATCCTCCCCCTGCCAACGAACCCTCACCAGCGATACCGGTAGCACGTCCAAAGCGGAGGTATGATGAAGAGAACCCCACGTCAGGTATAAAGCGACCGAAATACGCGCCTGTTGCACCAGTAATAGATCCCCAACCCTCAACCTCTTACGCAACAATCCCCCCAGCAGCACCTCCCGCTAATATATCCCCTTATTCATCCGCCACAGTTGCCCCCCGTTCTGTTAAGTCTACAATAATAGATCCCCAACCCTCAACCTCCTACGCAACAGGCCCCCCAGCAGCACCTTCCGCTAATATATCCCCTAATTCATCCGCCACAGTTGCCCCCCGTTCTGTTGAGGATGATATAACGTTTGAGTTGGTGCGCTCCGCAGCCCCCACCCCAGCCTTGACTAGAAATCGGTATAGAGTCAGGGTCGACCAGAGCCATGTATAGCAATGGAATTGAGCGCGGGCTACGCCGGGTTGTACAGCGTATTGTAGAGTTTGCTCTTCAGAACCGCGACGAGCGTGAAGTCAGGACGAGTCTGTCCTTCGGATTCGGGTCAGATGACGGTGATGTAGATGATTATTGGGTAGTAGTGCCATTTAGACGTTTGGCGGCTGAAGATGTAGAATATATATTAGGACGTATAATGCAAGCTGCCCAAAGTAGTATAGCCTTCAATATGGACAACTTCACGGTAAATATTGATCGTGTATTCCGTGTTGCGGGTCATAGTGCCATACCGTATACTCTTAACCTCAATTCTCAAGCTATTTATAGACGGCATATAAACGTCGATCGTGGTTGCGGCTTTATAGCAGTAGTCTTGGCTAACATGTTTACTGTACAAAATACACGGGCTCAAAAAATTTGGCTGCCTACGGTCGTGGAACGTGCCCGTAAACTAGCTGTAGACTGTGAACTTGAATTTGACTGTAATATGGGGCCTGAAGAGCTGAGAATGGTAGAACAGGAAATGAATGTCCGTATAGTTGTATTTGGGTTGGATGATCGTCGTAGGACTGTGTATGTTTTTAAAAGCTGTGTGAGAGATCGTACAAGACCCCTACTTATTTTAGGATTGTCGGGGACAACGTATCTCCCCATCCGTAATATAAGGTGGCTTTACGCGAGTTATGACAAAAGTCGAAAATATGGGAGACATCATGATTTGTGTAAGGGGTGCCTCGAGTTTGCGGATGATATAGTGAGACATTGTAAAGAATGTCACATGGTATGTGAGCAGTGTAAAAGCACCAAATGTGAAAGCCGTGTAGTTGAAGCTGAGAAGAGAGACTGTGATGTGTGTAGACGCACATTCTTCAATAATAACTGCTTTGAGCTCCATAAATCAACTGGCACGTGCAGGAAAATGAGAATCTGTGAATGTGGTATGTTTCACACAATGGATAATTGGGGGAAATTTAAGCACAAGTGTGACGAAATTCACTGTCCTACATGCCAGGAGGAGTATAAGGCGGATGGAGTAAAGCATGTATGTTATATGAAAGATGCTAAGCCTAAAAATAACCCTTGTATAACTGTATACTACGATATAGAAACATATACGAACGCTGAAACCAAAGAGGTAATTCCACATTTACTTGTGAGCCAGACCATCTGTGATGAGTGTATGGGGATCGAATGTGACGAGTGCCCCAAATGCGGTAAACGGACAAACGTTTTTAAAACGAATGTCCACGATAGTCCTGTGAAACTATTTGTATCCTATATTGTCAAGTTAGCCGACAAGTTCAAAAAAATGACTGTGTATATTCTCGCCCATAACGGGGCAAAGTTTGACACGCAGTTCCTTTATAAGGAGTTGCTTGAACACGAATCCTCTGAGATATTTACAGGTGATCCATTGAAAAGAGGCAACAAATTAATACAGATGCAAATAAGAGGCAATGTACAATTTAAAGACACTTTATTATTCACACCTTGTAAATTAGCAAAGCTACCCAAGGTGATGGGGTAGCAGCTGAAGTTTCCAAAGGATACTTCCCTTACACTTTCCTCACCAGCGAGACTTTAAACTACGTAGGCCCACCACCACCCAAACATTATTTTAACTATGACTGTATGAGTGTAGATGAACGTGAAGACTTTGATCGATACTACAACAGTTTTAATGAAAGTAACCCTTATAATATAGCTGATGAATGTGAGCGTTATTGCGTGAATGATGTGCGCGTGCTTAGAGTATGTTTCCAGGCCTTTAGAAGGATGTACATAGGCCGTTTCAAATGCGATCCGCTGCAAGTCGCAACCACCATCGCGTCATTATGTTTTACGGTGTTCAAGAATAACTTCATGCCTAAAGACACCTTAGCCATTATTCACCGAAACAAACCCCGCAGTTACGGACACAAGGCTATTTACTGGCTCATACACCTACAGCAACAGACAGGTGTATACATAAAGCACGCCCGCAACACGGGTGAAGTACCCATTAAGATTAATGGACGTGTTTTTTGGGTTGATGGGTTAAGTGAAAACCGTGTCACTGGTGTGAAGACTGTGTACTCCTTTAACGGATGCTGGTGGCATGGATGCCCCCGTCCTGAGTGCGGAATCGCCGGAGATATCCACGGTAGATCTCCTGCCGACTGTCTTGCATGGACCCGCACCCGCGATCAACTTATAGGATCACAGTTCACTCACAAAGTCTTGTGGGAGCATGAATATGATGCACGGATGGAGACAGACGAGGTGTACCGTGAGGAAATAAACACGATCAAGCGTTCAATGGTGCTGGATCCTCTCAAATGTGGTGATAGCTTGTTTGGAGGACGTACAAATCCATTCAGACTATACTTTCCACCTACGGAGGGCGTGAAGCTCCATTACTACGATTTCTGTTCTTTATACCCATACGTGATGAAGAACAATCCGTACCCCGTGGGCGCTCCTGAGAAACTGGTGGGACCTAACCTGCCCTCCATCAATGAATTTTCAAGAAATTTGAATGATCGTTACTTTGGGCTCTCTTTCGTAGACGTACTCCCCCACGCAATTTATGGATGCCAATCTTACCTGTCGTTATCGACCACAAGCTCATGTTCCCACTGTGCGTGAAGTGCGCGGAAGAGAATAACGGCGATTGTAACCATATACCCCACCAGCGTAAGATCAGAGGCGTATATACAAGTCCTGAGCTGGCCCTAGCCGTACGCCATGGGTATAGAATACTGAAGATACATGAGGTGTGGAGGTTTCAGAAGCTACCCAACCTTTTCACACCATATATAAACGCATTTTTGAAGGATAAGGTTGAGGCATCAGGGTATCCGCGAGGAGTTGATACCGAAGATGAAAAGTCTGCCTATATTCAACGTTACCGCGACCGCGAAGGTATACAACTTGATCGTGCCCAAATTGCAAAGAATCCTGGCAAGCGCTTTAGTGCAAAGTTGTGTCTAAACAGTCTATGGGGAAAATTTGCACAGAATACCGGCAAAGGGAACATTCATTTGGCACAAAGTTATAGTGATGTCTGGGATTATGCCAATGCTCCCGATAAAGAGGTCATGGAGATCGTGAATGTAGGTAATACTTACATAATAAAGTACAACAACACTGAATTGGCCACAGATACCTCAAGGGTTACAAACATACCTGTGGCCAGCTTCACAACAGCCTACGCCCGTATAAAACTTTGGGGTCTATTGCATTCTCTTGGGCGGAGAGTATTGTATGCCGATACAGATAGCGTGATATTCACAGAGAGGGAGGGTGAATACATGCCCGCTATTGGGGAGTTCCTCGGCGAGCTCACTGATGAGATCAAGGATGAGTATGGGGACAACGCATACGCCGACTCTTTTGTCTCAACAGGACCTAAAACTTATGGGGTACGGGTGAGGGTGGGGGAGGATATGAAATATATCGTGAAGGCAAAGGGTATTACGCTCAACCATGCGAATCGGCGGGTTGTTAACTTTGAATCGTTGAAGGATCTAGTGTGCTTGGACGATGAGGGCGAACGACCTCCCCAACTAACTGTAGGCACCCACAATTTTCGGGCGCAGAAGCTGGGGGGCGTGAAGGAACTTAGGGGTACGAAGGTGTGCCGTAACACCTATAGGAAACGTTACCAGTTACCTGGTACCTATGATACCGTACCCTTTGGATACCATAACTTTTGATGCGCCTATTGTTAACTTACTTATGACACGTATTTGTAAATGTCTTGTATATAATCTTTGATGTATCTATTGTTAACTTATTTATTACACGTATTTGTAAATATATATAACTTGAATATCTCGTTTATTAAATCGTATTTGTAAATATATATAACTTGAATATCTCGTTTATTAAATAAATCATGTTTCAATTAGCGTTTCACTTTCTCCTTTGTGTGTGTGCACAGGTGAAAGTTCTAAGCTCCGCCCACTGTTGTGTGTGTGCACAGGTGAAAGTTCTAAGCTCCGCCCACTGTAAGACCAGCAACGTGAGTCATGCTACTATCTGGGATTCCCTGCGTGGTCAGTCGACTGCAGTAAGCCCTTGAGATCAGACGTGTATTCGCCAGCGTAGAAGAAAAAAAGGAGATCAGACGTGTATTCAGAAGAAAATGGCTACCTTTAATATTGCTTGTACAACGTTTATGAAATGGTATTCAGCAAAGTGTGAAGATGTGGTGGATACCGAAAAACTTCCTATTCCCCCCTCCTATGCCTCTTTTAAAACCACATTGGATTGTGCGAAGTTGCAAGATGTACAAATACTCTACGGATGTTCTGGTGAGACCGTTGAAGGCTTTCGTTGCACAGACGATGTGCTGAAGTATGCTGTAGAGCTAAACTTTATAAAGTCTCACATATACCGTGAAGTAAAAGAAACAACGCGTGCAGAAGAGAAGCAGCAGGTATGGATAATGAGTCTTGTGGATGGGTGGTGCAAGCGGTATTATGTCATGTTACACCATGTCGATTACTCATACCCTACGACTGAAAATGTGAATCTCGTCATCATGGACAATCTTAAGTATTTTTATCACTATATTAATGTATATCATGATGAGGTTCGTAGTGAGGTTGTGGCTAGTGCCCTGCGTGAGTTTTTAACAGACTTTAGAGACGAGTATCGTTTGCTGGGCAGAAAGGAAAAATATGAGCATATGTTCCTCTCAAATAGTGCGCCGGAGTGTGAAGATGTTTAGTAAAACATTATAAAATGTGCCTAGTTCGTGAAAATTATCCTGAGGGAAACTGTCTGGTGCGTAGTCTGGTAGTGATAAAACCGAAATTAATTCTTGTACGGAAAAACACCTACCCAATATGTACAACAATTCGCCGCACGATTATGGTGCGACTCGCGGATCATACGAGTTCGAACAAGCCCATTCACGTATCATCGAGTCAGCCGCCCATCGAACCGTTCCTGCCTACCTGCGTGCCTCACACGGCTCATAGTTATCTCAGAGCTTGAACCGAGTGGACGTGCGCTCCTCGAATACGATGGAACTTCCTTTGAGCAGCATTCTCAACGCCTCGTACGATGTGTCCGTGACGAAATCGTTGCGCGTGTTCAGGCGTAAATCCGGTACCGTTAGCTATGTACTGGAAACGGAATGTAGACAAACAAACAAACGGGTTTATTTAAGTGTCGAGGAGATGAATAGAATCTTCGTGATAGTTGAGAAGTGGAGTGAAGATCGTTATAAAATACCTGCTAACGTAGGTACAAGAAGAGAGCAGATTAGTGACGCACCCTCATACGCCGTTGTATGTACGTTGTGTATAAATAACGATCGGCCATGCATTGATATACGGCTGATGTGGAAGAATGTTTCTGATAATAACGCTCTTGTTCCTACGCGAAACCGTTTCATCCTCGACAGAATGTTTGAAATCGTCGGATTCCGCAAGCTGAAACCTATATTAGACGCGCGTGTTACGGATATGCTTTATTTTGATACAGTACTTGAATACGCATACACCGCTCTGCTCGATGGGTTTACCGAGTGTAGGGCTGAACAAGGTGAGAATGGTTTAGAGCTGGACGTTTATTTAAAAAGTTTAGACTCTTTGAAATACCATGAACTTTGGTACAAAGCAATTGATCGGTACAAGGCTGAGCTCACCTACACCGTTCACCCTGAAGAACTATTTCTTTATATAACGAGCAGTTGTCGTAACGACTTAGAAGATTGTTTCAATTGCCGCTATGTTGAGTGAAGATGAGTTCACGATTGAAAAGCTCGGGTCGGTAGAAATAAACCCTCGATTGGAAAGGCGTGTTTATAAACTTGTGTTTAATAATGTAGCTAACGATGAACTCTTTGTGCGTGCTTTTGATTGTATTCTAGACGTATTTAAAGATGACTTACCAACCGGTTGTAAAGTGGGAACAAAAATAGTACTGAACGATATGAAAGCCCTTCATATCGAGTACAGGTTTCCCTATACTTTAAGCGCTGAAATATTATTAAACCGCATATACTGCGTAATGCAGAGCAATAATGATGTAATTGTAGACTCGATTAAGTGCGAGTTTAGTATTTTGAAAAAAAAAGTGAAATGTATTTATATATTTAACATATTTGTGTGTGTGTATATATATATATATATATATATATATATATATATATATATATATATATATTGCTATATTGATGATTATACGATTTTGATCATTCCAATGTATATTTATTTCTATATACCTCCATAATTGTGTGTGTGTGTGTATATATTTCTCCTGTACTGTTATATTGAAGGATATATTTTTTTGATTATATGCATATTCCTCGTTCATATTTCTTAAACTATTATTATTTTTAATTGATCATTCAAATGTATATTTATTTTCTATATATCTCCATAATTGTGTGTGTGTGTATGTGTGTGTGTGTGTGTATGTCTATATATTTCTCCTGTACTGTTATAGTGAAGGATATATTTTTTGATTATATGCATATTCCTCGTTCATATTTCTTAAACTATTATTATTTTTAATTGATCATCAAATGTACATTTATTTTCTATATATTTATAATAAACAGAATGATGCAATGTTGTTTTACTTAATTATTTTGGTTGTAAACAATTATATCATGTTACGTCTTCTAAACCTACTAGCGGAATTCTAAACCAACTTTTAAAAATTAATTAAATAAATGGTGCAATCTGGCAACTTAATAATGTATACCTGAACAATTAAAATGGTATCTGGCAACTCGCCCTAATAATGTATACCTGAACAATTAAAATGGTATCTGGCAACTCAACCTGAACAAGCCATTTACGCCTATACCTGAACAATTAAAATGGTATCTGGCAACTCGCCCTAATAATGTATACCTGAACAATTAAAGTGGTATCTGGCAACTCAACCTGAACAAGCCATTTACGCCTTCTAAGCCAACTGGCTGATTAGGAGTCTATAAGACAACGCCTACTCGGCTGAATTCTTAATATGCACTTGGCTTCTGCCAGGTGAACACCTCTCCTCCTTTCTCTCCTTCTCCTTTCTTTCTCTTGGGGGATAACGCCGCCTCCAAGTTTCATGACCCCTTGTTGCACCTGCATCATCCCCCTACCCCCTTTGCAACACTGAGTTGTTGCATACCCCACCCCCTTTGCAACATTGCGTTATTGCATACCCCACCCCCTTTTGCAACATTGAGTTGTTGCATACCTCCACCTCCCTTTGCGACATTGGGTTGTTGCATACCCCCACCCCCTTTGCAACCCCACCCCCTTTGCACCATTTGATCATTACCTCTTGCAACATTGCAACATTCCTGCACTCTACCCTTTTGCGGCTATACTACTATGTTGTGAAGCAATATTTGGAGCTATTGAAGAATAGGGACCTCAGCCTTCTTTAGTTAGCTTTATAAGGCTAACTAACGAAAATATCATGACCTAACCTAACCAATCGTCAAGGGCGTACAGTTAACCTAACGATTGGTTAGGTTAGGTCGTGATATTTTCGTTAGTTAGCCTTATAAGCCTAACTAAAGAAGGCTGGGGTCCCTATTCTTCAATAGCTCCCAATATTTTTTACATAAACTTAAACTTATTTAAACACAACTTCAAACTGGAATAAAAATATATGTAACAATGCAGATAAACTTTTAAATTGTGTGGAAATTCTAGACTACTCTCCGTAACCTAGATATTTTCACGTTTATCATAGCTGCAAGGGTTACATCGTGGACACGTAACAACACTGCTTCCCATTAATCAGGGAGGTTAAGCGACGTTGGATCTTTAGATTAATTGGATGATTGACTGTCCTCTGCGTTCAGATGATGATGGTTCGGATCCCAGATAAAGTTATAGGTCCCCTTCCTTCACATGACCTCTGCTGTAATGAAAGAGGTTAACCCTTTATTATCCGTAGGTCATTTTCGGGAGTTAATAAAATCGTCTGGCGTTAGCCAGAACAAAATCAGTAAAATGACACTGGGTGCTAAAGGGTTAAAGAACGCAAAGGATTATTGTCACCATAACTGCGGAATTCCTCTAATTTCAGGAAGTTAAGAAGTTTCAACTTCAGTATGGCAACCTGATGCTTGCACTTACCACTTTCATGTGACTGTACAGCTAAATTAGACATATGTCTCTCAGAATTTGGTACTTCAGAGATGGAAATCTTAAAAAAAATTAAGTTTTTTGGAGCTATTGAAGAATAGGGACCCTAGCCTTCTTTAGTTAGGCTTATAAGGCTAACTAACGAAAATATCACGACCTAACCTAACCAATCGTTAGGTTAACTGTACGCCCTTGACGATTGGTTAGGTTAGGTCATGATATTTTCGTTAGTTAGCCTTATAAAGCTAACTAAAGAAGGCTGGGGTCCCTATTCTTCAATAGCTCCAGTTTTTTAGTAAAATAAAAATTAAACGAATAATAATTCTTGAAATGAAACCTTGGGATTATTTAGCGCCATTTGCTGTAGTTGTCTAAGTGTCTAATTGTCAAGGCTTCCTTAATGAAAATAAATTAGTACAACATAAGCCTAGTGAAGGGCCTATAATGAGACCTAGAATTCCTCAAAGTTGTGTTGTGTGTGTGTGTGTTGTGTGTGTGTGTGTGTGTGTGTGTGTATTAGGGCTAGGTATCCATAAAAAACGTAGTAATTATAGTCACTGAGGGCAAAGGAGCAATACTTTATTTTGGGGGTCTTAGATATATTTATTGACACAGAGGCCTACACGGAACATTGGCTGTTAAAACTTTGTTTTTTTTAGGATCTTTGATTTCATGTATTTTTATACTTCTATACTTCTTTCTGCAGAAAGGAGGGGCCAAAGGCGAACACCCGCAAACATAAATGTCGAAAATATTTGGAAAACTGGACTCTTGTACATACGTTTTAATGTACTGTATATTGCAAATCAACTTTTAGCTTTTTAATTTTAAGTCTATAAAAACTAAACAGCTACTACTACTACTACTACTACTACTACTAATAATAATAATTCACATTCTCTATGTGGTGGCACGACGCTTGAACTCGGGAGCAAATACATTCAGGCACCACTTTAGCCTCAGGAAGTTAACGTCTCCATTAAAACACCCTACAAACCGCTGTCATTCCTCTCCGTTCCTCGTTATTCTTGTGCAACATTTATGTCGCCCTCTCATATTTATTTACACACGCATTTACTAATTTAACGGAAAGCTTGACGAGAACTCTTGTGAGTCAAAACCTCAGAACAGCTAATTAAATTAAAGGGATTATTGGGATATAGTGTCTATGCATAGAGATTAAAGCTGTGCTATCCATTCAGATGTAAATGTAGTAGGAGGCGCTGGTCTTGTTTCAGAGCACAGGGTGTTGTCAATGTGGAAACAGTTGGGAGAAAAAACCTCCAAATAAGTCTACAAAGGAGGGTTATAGAGCGACTTGGTTGGGGTGGGGTTCAGGCTGGTGATGTTCTCTTATTTGTAAATGTAGTAGGATGTATTGGTCGGATGTGGTATCAGACCACTAGGAGTTCTTAAATGATAGCCTTTATTTTATTTTCTCTCATTTTACTGTATTTACTTTTATTTAATTGATGGGATTCTCGGAAGTCAAAATCTCCGAATGACTATGTTAAATTTTATGTGGAAAGCCAATCTGTCTGCACCTTTTTGTTTTGTTCCCTTCAAATTTCATTTTCTTCGATAAAAAAGGGAACTGCTTATCGGGAGTACTAGTATTTTTCTATGCAGGAGGAACCAAGGGCGAATGCCTGCAAAAACACCACCAAAAGAAGAAGAGAAACAAAATCAAGGTTCAGGGTTTTCGAGATGCCTGGACACTCTGCGTTTGAAAGAGTGAAGGTCATAGACAGGGGAAAAGATAGATTGAGGAAGATTGTTCCCGAGTTGACCGGATGAGTAGATGAAAGATTGAAAATACCGATTAACCCTTGCGTTAGAGAGTTGTACAAAAAGGAATGAGAATGTGTAGAAAGTCTGGTACTGCGTGCGTTCCTTAAAGGAGGATGTCTGCAGTTAGAGAGTTCAAAAGAGAAGTGTCCGTTATAATAGTGATATTAAAGAGAGAATGAGGCAACAATGCGGGGAAGAGACAGTCAGTAAGAGGGGGATTTGATGATACGAAAAGCCTTTGGTACCACACGGTCAAGTAGGACTGTGTGGGTTGAGCCACCCTATACATGAGAAGCATACTCCATACAGGGGCGGACAAGACCGCTGCACAGAGAGAGCAGCTGAGTCGGGATGAAGAAACTGCGGAGGCAGTACAGCACACCTAACCTCTTAGAAGCTGTTTTGGAAAGAGTATATGTGATCTTTCCAGGAAATATCACAAGGATGTTAAGAGAAGAGGAAGGATTGAGTTGTCTGTTGTTGAAGGTAAGGGGATAGTTGTGTGGAAGATTGTGACGAGTAGACAGATGGAGGAACTGAGTTTTTGAGGCATTGAAAGCCACAAGGTTTTCTCTGCCCCATTCAGATATAGTAGAAAGATCAGAGGTCAGGTGTACCATAGCCGTCCTACGCGAATCATGGAGTGACTGTTGAGAGGGACGCTTTGTGAATCGGGTGGAGAAGTGAAGAGTGGAATCATCGGCAAAGGAGTGAATAGGACAGGAAGTGCGATTTAATAGATTATTGATAAATAAAAGGAAAAGAGTGGATAACAGGACAGAACCCTGAGGAACACCACTGTTAATAGCTTTAGGATAAGAACAGGAAATTAGAGATGAAGGCACAGATAGAAAGATAGAACCGAAGTAGGGCATTTTGGAAATTAAAGATTTGTGCCAGACTATTAAAAGCTTTCGATATATCTGGCGCAATAGCAAAAGTTTCACCGAAATCCCGAAAGGAGGATGACCAAGAGTCAGAGAGATATGCAGGAAGATCGCCCGTTGAGCGACCCTTCCGGAACCCATAATGACGATCTGAAAGAAGATTGAGAGTACAGAGGTGTTTAAGAATCTTCTTATTAACGTTAGATTCAAAAACTTTGGAAAGGCAAGAAATCAAAACAATTGGACGATAGTTGGAGGGTTGAGGGCGGTCACCCTTCTTTAGGACAGGCTGAATGAAAGCGAACTTCCAACAGGAAGGAAAGGTACCAGATGAAAGACAGACGAAAGAGTTTGCCGAGGCAGGGTGTCAACACAAAAGCACAGTTCTTAAGAACAACAGGAGGAAACACCATTAGGACCGTACGCCTTCCTGGAGTTGAGCCTAGAAAGGGCAGAAAGAACATCTTTGGAAGACATTCTAATTTCATACATAATAAAGTCAGAGGGAGTAGGAGATGGAGGAACACCACCGGAATCATCCATAGTTGAGTTGTAAGCGAAAGTTTGAGCGAAGAGTCAGCTTTGTGAGGAGAAGAGATGACAACTGAGCCGTCGGAATGGAAAAGAGGTGGGAAAATAAAGGAAGTGAAGTTGTTGAAGAGGTTCTTAGCTATACGCCAGAAAGAGCGAGAATTAGAATTGGATAGGTTTCACATTTTTGTCTGATGAAGGAATTTTTGGCGAGTCGAAGAAAAGTTTTTGCATAATTCCGGCCAAAAATATAAGCTGAGTGAGAATCAGGAGTTGGATGGCGACGGTACCTTCTGAAGGACTCTTCTCTATTGCGGATATCATTAGAACAAGTAAAGTTAAACCAAGGTTTTTCTGCATTAGTAATAGGAATAGAATATAGAATGTACGCCTCCATGCCAGAGAGAATCACATCCGTGATGCGCTCAGTACACTCGGAAGGGTCCCAGCCACGGAAGCAGTAATCATTCAAAGGGGAAATCATAGAAGTATTGCCTAACGGCCTCCGAATGTGCGGCGCCAAAGTGCCAAAGCCGCTTCCTTTTGGAAGGAACCAAACGCCGAATTGGAGCGATACGACAGGAAACAGATAAGATTGTGGTCGGAGAAGCCCAACGGAGAAAAAAGTTTGACAGAAGGATGAGAGGTAAGAAACAGTAACGTAAGTAATATATCTTTCTTGAATCTTACTTAATGTCTTCGAACCCCTGTGCACCATCCTGCCTCATTTGCGGGATTTGGTGAAGAAGAGAGAGAGTTTCCACTCTCCTCATGCCCTTGTAGATAGCCATGCATAGCTAGTCAGGGTTTTTGCGCAGGCACCTGTCCACTTGGGTTTTGAAATTATATATATTACTCGTGCGGTCATCCGTGATTCACTCAACTGTGAATCGAATTAACCGTGACTTACTAATTGTGACCATCGTGCACTTATCCGTGATCATGACACTAAGTTAACTGTGATTTGGCGCCTCCTCCCAGCCCATCACAACGCGCCTCGGTCAGGGTCTCCCCGCGCTTCATAGGGTACGCATGTGCGCTTGTGCTTCACATATTTTGTGTTTTTTCCAAACTGCCAAAGATAATTAATATTAGCAGCAATGTTAACAGAGGAAGGAGTTACAATCTTCGGAGCGAATGATCTTTACGTTTTGTGGTGAATATAAACTACTTAATTGTATATTATACCGTAATAGAATAATACTGTGTGTGGTGGTGCACGAGGTGGGAGGCCAGTCAGTAGTGTCAGGCAGCAGCGGCTGCACCACGCATCCACCGGCGGAGTATACCGAATAACCGCCCCTCACTATCGGATAACTGAGTGAATACTTTATATACTGTAATACTTCTTCATATTTACTGTCACAGTACAATAATAATAAAAACAAATAAATCTGTCCGTGTGATGCCTGAATCTATATTTTGATTTGCACAACTGAATATTGAAAATCATAAATATATAGGCGATCGAGCCTCTTACCTTCATAAGTAATCTAAATTTAAATTTGGGTCTCGGTACTAAATTGTTTTCAAAATTAAAATTATCTTATTTTTTAAATGGGGGAAAAAAACTGTAAAGCTAATTTTGAAATTGTACAAAGGAAGGGAGTATGATGTCGGGTAAATGAAATGATTCCATTTTTGCTTCCTTAAAACTTTTCACTGTAAAATATATATACTGTAATATAGTGAAGGAAAATGCAATCTAGTTTGTTATTTACTAATTGGTTTTCATATAGTGGACGGAAAATAAAAGTAAAATAAAATATTAGCTGTGTTGAAAATGCAAAAGAAAAGGAGAGAGAGAGAGAGAGAGAGAGAGAGAGAGAGAGATATTAATGAATACGAGTAACCAGGTTTTTAAACTTAATTTTCTCTTTGAAGTTATTTCTTTTTACGATAAAATGTTCAAAGTTGAAAGTCAAAAGAACGATACGTTTCAGATGAACACTGACAATAATTTTCAAGTCAAACTGTTGTTAAGGTCGTTGACAGTTACATGGTTTTAAAGAAAAATAAATTTAAGCGCTTTTCCTCTTCTTCTTCCCATCATTATATATATATATATATATATATATATATATATATATCAGTAAACATTATAATTACATCACAAAAAGTTGTGTATTATGAATAGCATCCCCACAATAGGAAAATAAGGCCTCTGTTAATAAAACAAATACAAATTGTTTGCTTTCATTTTAAATCACGAGTATATATCATTTCCCATTTCGAGTTTTCAAACAATTACTTAGTAATGCAAACAGTTATTATAAACCTTTTCCGTTCGACCTCTCCCTCCCTCCTCTGGTTATACTACAAAGTCAGTTAATTATAGGCATTGTTTACTCAAATTCGTTTTATACATAATCACGTTAATGATAATTAAAAAGCGATTGGCACAGTTAAAATGGCTCTTCTACTCATTTTCCAATGACTGTAATTAATTTATATATATATATATATCTATATATATATATATATATATATATATATACAGTACGGGTGAGTCAGAAGTAGCGCCCGATTTCTGTCAGTTGATTGTTTGTTTGCCATTTGTATTACAGTGTACAAGAAGGTAGAAATAAATGAATGACATGTTTATCTAACCAGTTATTCGGGGGAAAATTATTACGGAACTGTACCAAGCTGTTTTACTTGCAATTTTCAAAGTGCCCTCCCTCGTGATCGATGCACAATCTGACAGCCGAAAAAACATAAATCGGGCGCTACTTTTGACTCACCCTGTATATATATATATATATATATATATATATTAAAATCTCGAAAGTAAAAATATTTAAAAATATACAGGGTGTCCGAGAATTATCTGACAATTTTTGGCTGTTATTAAAAGTCAACCATGAAGTGTAGAAATTCCAGTGTTGTCCCATTTTACAGAGAATCTCGTTACGTTTTTTCTGATACCAAGTTTTGACAAGTTTTTTAGAAATTCCAGTGTGTCCGAACATTATCTGTACAATTTCATCTTTAATAAAATCTTAATAACACACGTAAAATTCTTAAACAAGATTATTTAGAATCTGTATTTTCAAAAGTTCTTTTATTAAAGTAACGTTGTTACAACATTCGATATGTGCACCATTAGTGATTCGCAAAACATCCAATCGATACTCCAAATGTTGCCATGTACGCTGCAGCATATCCACATCAATTCGCTCAATAGCAGCTGTGATTCTTGCTTTTAAATCATCAATGTCTGTCACCCGCGTACATTTCTAAAAAACTTGTCAAAACGTGGTATCAGAAAAAACTTAATGAGATTCTCTGTAAAATGGGACAACACTGGAATTTCTACACTTCATGGTTGACTTTTAATAACAGCCAAAAATTGTACAGATAATTCTCGGACACCCTGTATAGAAAGCTAAAAATCCAGCGAAGCTTTTCGAAGACTACTTTCTTCTTTCAGGCGGAAATGGGGTCTTTTCGGTTTGGCGGACTGCTACAGAGTTTTAAGAAACTTAATTTTCAGTGCTCACTTTCATGCTTTATTTTTAGTTGTCACATTACAAACTACAACATGAAAATTATTTACTGTGGAACAAGAAAATATTTAATGCTTTTAATATCTATTATTCAACAATTGCTTCAATAAAATAAAGTGTACATTTCTCTTTTACAATTTTTGGATCACTTTAACATATTGCTTCCCAGTGTATATCATTTTAACATATTGCTTCCCAGTGTTAATCACTTTAACATATTGCTTCCCAAAAATAGACATTACACAACAATTACAGTTACATTACAATAGTTTATAATATTTAGAGATTAGCTAGTCGAGAAAATGTAAATTTATGGACAACTTAACTTATTATGCTTTGCCATTTTTTGTGAATGTAAAATATTCGGATCACCTGAAGATCAGGGCCCCCAGCCTTCTCTAGTTAGCCTTATAAGGCTAACCAACGAAAATATCACGACCTAACCTAACCAATCGTTAGGTCAACTGCACGCCCTTGACGATTGGTTAGGTTAGGTCGCGGTATTTTCGTTAGTTAGCCTAGATTACAACCTCTTTCTAACCAACCAACCTTTCTCTTTTTAACATATTCCTTCCCAATGTTAGTCACTTTAACATATTGCTTCCCAATGTTAGTCACTTTAACATATTGCTTCCCAGGAGGGATCACCTTAACATATTGCTTCCCGAATGTTTTGGGAAGCAATATGTTATTCACCCGGATGAGAAGCACTGATGTAGACTAAAGTGGAGAACAAGAGCAAGAAAGGATATCAACATAAACATCATGCCTCTGGAAGTTGAAACCGCCTAAAGATATTCGGAAAAGAGGACTGACTCTTTGGACAAATAAAAATTAGTTGAAATATCTTTATAAATAAAATGAGCCTCTTTTTTTTCTCATTAAAATTATCAGTATTTTTAATAAGATTAGATTCAATTAGTATCTTGGTTAATCTTGGTTAACCTTAGTTTAGCTTCCGCCCAACTTGTTCATTCTGACAAAGATCAAGCTTGTCATTCCACCTCAGACCTACAGTTTAACGTGGAATCCGAACCACGCCCCACCAGCAGCCCAGCATCTTAACCACTAAGCTACCCAGGGTACGCATTTATCTACCAACCAATTTCTTTATTGTGTGGAAGGATGAACAGCTGGGTTTTGGGGCGCGCCGCCTGCCGTAACCGGGTCTCGATCCCGGGGCCGATGGATTCGTAGTCAGCAACGGTAACCACTACACCACCGAGACGCATATATACATATATAATTATATACTGTATATATGTTAAATTAGATTAAGTAACATTTTCTCTTTGGTTGTCCGCTCGAGAATTTTTTTCCTATTTTAAATGTTAAAACTAAAAAAAAAATAAATAAAAGCAAAACTAAAAGTTGCAAGAACTTCGGACCTGAATATTTTTCTGTTATATTAGTATGTTTTTAGCTAAAATTTGCATTTAAAGGTGAGTGAACGGCGGAGGCTAATTCGAGAGAGGAAAAAATAAACCCGGAACGAGGGAATCGCCGGTCATTGAGAAGCCTATGAGAAGTCTGGAGAAGTCTTTCCGTACAATTTGGCAGAAGGGGTGCCGATGAACATACAGAGAGTGTTTTAAAACCGAGCGCCGCATAGCGGGAGGGAAGCGAAATGGAGCGAACGTGAGACTTCGTATAATCTTTCTCTCGCTCGATCCTTTCTTATATATCTTAAGAAAACACCATTTGTGATAATGGTCCATTGGCCTGGCTGTTAATACTCTCGTATGAGATTCTTACACTCACCTGCAAAAGAATGAAAGTGATATCCATTCATTTTATTTTTACTTTGCTTCTTGCCCGTGTGTCTTATTATACTTGAGGGGAGAAAACACTTTTTTAAAAGCGTTTAACTCGCCTTAAGGGGAAAGACAGAGTGAAGAAAAGAAAACAAAAATGTTACCGAGAAAATTTTGACGGAAAACTCCTTTGGAATTGGTTATTAAAAGAGATCTTCTTAACTCAAACACGGAATAAGAATGAGACTCGAGGCGAGTTTTCATGTCAAATGCTTTCACAATAAAAAGTTATTTTCTTTTAAATCCTTATAGTCATTATATTTTAAAGTCTTTCATATATATATATATATATATATATATATATATATATATTGTAAATCGTCATAAGCCGTGTTGTACTTATTACATAATTATCAAAAGCAGTGATTACAATGTTGAGAATTTATATTTTAATTTATGAAGTAAAATAGAAATCGTACTTATTTTCTGTCATAGTATAGTACTTATCCCTCTTGTTTGTAAGTGTAACATCTCATAAAGTGAAATCATTGCGAAATTTCAAACCTTCTCTAGTATACTGGCCAACAGTATTCAACAAGATAAACTAAAGGGTCGAATAGAAGTCGTATGAGGCATCTATCTAATTCTAATTAAAACAATTCTCCACCATAAAATTGGAGTCTGGAATTCGTCCAGTCGACGTTGCTACGAAACGAACATTGTCGTCATTTACGTGATGCAGTCTTTAGGGAATTGCTTTTGAAACCATTTAGGTTCATCTCCTTATGATATATAACGATAATATTATTCATACGATATAAGGTCCCCCTCCTCCTTCGCTTTGCATTAAGTTCCACCCTTAACATCAATTTCCTCGAAGAACAAACGCTGTCTAATTATGGAGCGATTATGCAAGTTAAGAGAATTAGACAGTTTCTTGCTCCTTTCGAGGCTAATTTACCATACGTAAACATTATAAGCACACATAGTGGTGCAAAACGTTAAAATTAATTATAAATGAAAATCTTAAAGAATACTGATTATTCTTATAGCATAATATCTTCTGCAAGCTAATGGTCTTTCCCCAAATCTAGACGAAGATTCCTTTTAATTTATAACTACAAGCGAGCATTTATGTTCTCGTAACCAAAAACACAAGAAGAGCAGCCACCAGTAATTGTTAACCTGCAGAAAAATAATAAATACAGTATATTCCGTAATTTATTAGAACATCTTATTCGCAATATAATGAATTTATTGGGCAGTGCGTGAGCTTTTAATTGTATAATATTGTAAGCAGTGTTATTGTTAAAATTTACTCCTTTAATTAAACAAAGGATTCAGATAAACTCGCATAAAAATTTATCTTCGAAATTATTTATGTTACTAACCCCTGATTAAAATGATCTGTTACGATAGGTTTTAATTAAAGGAATAATCTACCGACAAATATAATAATAATAATAATTCTTTATTGGGATCACCTGAAGGTCAGGGCCCCCAGCCTTCTTTAGTTAGCTTTATAAGGCTAACTAACGAAAATATCACGACCTAACCTAACCAATCGTCAAGGGCGTAAAGTTGACCTAACGATTGGTTAGGTTAGGTCAGTAGTATGTGCGCAAAAGGAGAGAGTGCAATACAATTGCAAATGTTAAACAGTGTTGCAAAGGAAATGTTGCACAATGTTATGCAACAAGGGAATGTTGCAAGAGGTTATGCAACAAGGGGTTATGTAACTATGGGGGAGGAGTTATCCCCCAAGTTGCAATGAACTCACGCTGGGGGAGACCTCTTTGGGGGAGAAGGGGGACGGTCTCACCCCGCAAAGGGGTATACCTAACCTAAGAGAAAGGAGGAGAGAGCAGTGTTCGCTCGAGGAGCCAAACGCATATTAAGACTTCATCCCAGCGCTTGCTGTCTCATAAACCCCTAATCAGCCAGTTGGCTTGATCAGCCAGTTGGCACAATGTATACAACGTTTGGACAAATGCTCGTACACCCCCGCCTATACGCCCATAAAATATCACACACACACACACACACACACACACAACTATATGCGCGATTATATGCGCCGGGTTCGAGACCCGGTGACGGCACGTCCTTCAACGGTTGGTAGATAAATAGGAAACCAGGGTATCCTAGTGATCCGTGTTAAACTGTAGGTCTAAGGTGGGGTGTAAACATCCTTCCACGATTGGTAGATTTATGTATTAAAATAAATATTTTCCTATGGATCCAGACTTTCGGCCCACCCTGTATATATATACACATATATATATATACACATATATATGTATATAATATATATATATATATATATATATACACACACACACATATATATATTTCTCCGTTAAAAAGTAGGTCTAAGGTGGAGTGTAAAGCTTGACCTTCGCAAGAATGAACAATTCGGGCCGAATCCATCGAAAGCAAAGGTGAGCCTATATATGTACAATTTCGGAAAAAAGTCCATCTAATAAATTCTGAAAATTGGTACAAGAAGCGTACACAAAATTTATAATCACGTCAAATTACATTAATTAACTCGCTCTCCAGCTAACTTCAATTGGATATTATGGTCTTTTTCATCTATAACTTCTGCAAATTAAAACAGGACAAATGGTACACGTAGCATTAAAATGTGCAGCACAAATGAATAAATAGAAAGGAAATATGATAAAGAAGGGAAATGAAGAGAAGAAGAAAGGTGAAAGCGATATAAGCAAAAACCTTCCTAAACATTTCCTAATTAAACGATGTAAATAACTGAATAATAGAAGGACATAAATATTTAAGGAAAAAAAAATAATATATATATATATATATATATATATATATATATATATATATATACATATATATAATATATATATATATACAGGGTGTCCGAATTATCTGTACAATTTTTGGCTGTTATTAAAAGTCAACCATGAAGTGTAGAAATTCCAGTGTTGTCCCATTTTACAGAGAATCTCATTAAGTGTTTTTTGTACCAAGTTTTGACAAGTTTTTTAGAAATTCCAGTGTGTCCGAACATTATCTGTACAATTTCATCTTTAATAAATTCTTGATAACACGTAAAATTCTCAAACAAGATTATTTAGAATCTGTATTTTCAAAAGTTTCTTTTATTAAAGTAACGTTGTTACAAACATTCGATATGTGCACCATTAGTGATTCGCAAAACATCCAATCGATACTCCAAATGTTGCCATGTACGCTGCAGCATATCCACATCAATTCGCTCAATAGCAGCTGTGATTCTTGCTTTTAAATCATCAATGTCTGTCACCCGCGTACATTTCTAAAAACTTGTCAAAACTTGGTATCAGAAAAAAACTTAATGAGATTCTCTGTAAAATGGGACAACACTGGAATTTCTACACTTCATGGTTGACTTTTAATAACAGCCAAAAATTGTACAGATAATTCTCGGACACCCTGCATATATATATATATATATATATATATAACATACAATTTATTAAATATCGTTCTGAAAATTGTGGAATTTGACGAAGGCGATAGATAAACTTCTTTCCGCAGATGTTTTATTGTTTCGGGACATAGACATCATAAAGATTAAACTTCAGGCGCATTTGAGAATTCAGTTTATCGTTTCTCTCAAACATATGCGATTTTTACCCGAATTCCGAATATATCTTCGAGTGTCGCTAAAACCCTTCCTTTTCCAACAATCGAAGATATACAGTAGGGTGGCCCACTTTTGAATTTTTTTTGAAAAGTATAGGTGATCGTGGTTTTTCCCATTATTTGGCACTATACTAGCACATTGGTACCATTTTTACAAAAATTGATCAATATTTAGGGGTCTCGCATCGACCTTGAAATTACTAGTTTTTTTTTTAAAATGCATACTTTTTAACTTTTTACTGAATCAAGATAAATCATTAAGTAGGGATGTTTTCTGAATCCTCTTAATGAGAGACGTCGTTTGGTGTGCCTGCCAATGTCATACGACTAACGCTTTAAAGGTTCTGCCTGTATACACGTAATACCAATGTGCTAGTATAGTGCCAAATAATGGGAAAAACCACGATCACCTATACTTTTCAAAAAAATGAGTCACCATACCCGGGCGGAATGTATAATGTATGTAGGTAATTAGAAAATGCACTATGCCTGTGCCAGGTACCTAACCTATTTCTTTTTTTGCAGATCATAACATTTTGAAATTCTGTCTGAGTTCCTCATCCTTTGTCATGGACAAATCGATGGCAACCATAACTGGAAGAACTCTTGAAGCTACAAATAGAGAGTCATCAAAAGGAAAGGCGAAAATAACATCGCTACCTTCTCTAAGATCGGCCTCGGAAATTTTTTTAGTTGGCCAACCGTCGTCCTCCATCAGTGGTAGCAAATTGCCAACAACACGGCAGGTTTTACAATACTTCTTCAGTGTTATCCAGTACACTGCTAACAGGAAAGACGCATTCAAAGAAACCGTAAACGACGTCTTAAAGTTTTGGAACATGGCCCGCATTAAAACAATCACAAAGCTCAACTGCGAACGGAAGCTAGAGGCATTGTGGAAAGAGTGGCACTTACTCCAAAAGAGCAGAAAACGAGAAACTGACGCCGGAGGAAAACGGCAGAAGTTTTCGGACAGTGTGGACAAGCTGTGGGATATCGGAGCATCTGACGCTGTCGAAGATATAAAGAAGAATCGACTGCTGTCCGACAAGGACAAGAAAGAAGACATTGACTTCTACCTCGATCAACGTGGTCCTCGGGTGGCAACGATGAGCGGGAACGATAAAGTTTTCGCTGTAAAAAGAAAGCTACAGGAAGGAAGAAAACGTCCTCGCCAGGAGCCGCAAACCTCAAAGTGTGCATATGAAACCGGAGATGAGGCCATGGAGAATGATGATACTGGCATGTCAGGAGAGTCGGAGACAGAACTAGCGTTCCCCCTGCCGAAAGAGCCAAGTGTGTCTGTTAATCTTCCTCGCCGCATCCTTAATGCACCTGCTGTCATGGAAGTGGCTGATCGTTTCCGCATGTCCAATGATCAGGTGCGTATTGTGTATAGTATTCATCGATAGCGTCAGTTTTAAAGTGTCCCGTAACCCACATGTATTCTTGACAGTTTCCTTTCCACTTTCCATTCTCTACATAGGTAGGAAGCATTGTGGCTGCTATCACACGTTCGGCGAATCCACCAGCAGACCCTGTAGCAGCTGATGCGCCGTTGAATGACCTGGTACTATACCAGCGTTTTCTGAGGTATAGGGCAGTGGACCGCGAGGTGGCAGAAGCGTCACTGGCAGTGATGAGGCGGCACTTCTGGTATCTGAGGCCTCAGACCGTCATCTTCGCTCTATGCAGCAACAAGGTGGATGGCACTGTGAAGCAACAGATGGCAGAGAAGCTGTCCCACCTCCCTGTACCCAAAGACTTCACATACGAGAACGTCTCAGTCGACGAGATGACGCTACTCCCGACCTGATCGACGAGTCCTCCTGGTTCTTATTTGCAGGTCTGAAGATGTATGGGTCTTCGTGGCTCACCCTGCCAACTGATAAGTGGGACGAGAACGAGGACTTTTGTCGTCTGAAGGATGTGATCTCTAATCTCCAGGTCACCAATGACGTCGCTGAAAGAGGAGTCCAACTGATACAAGACTATGCGAACACGGTCACAAAGGACGAGGCACAGCTGCAGGATCTTCTGCAAGTGGCGGAAAAGAACCGGAAAGAGCTCGGCGACTTCAAGAAGTCATCACTCGCCACGATGACATAGCACAGAGGGACAACGTTGCAGCCAGTGACGTGTGATAGTGGTCAGTACAATGCAAAAGTGATTGTTTAAGTTATTGTTTCTTTCTTCCTTATTTGTCTGCTATTTGCTGATTTTTTGAAAAGTATAGGTGATCGTGGTTTTTCCCATTATTTGGCACTATACTAGCACATTGGTATTACCTGTATACAGGCACAACTTTTAAACCGTTAGTCGTATGACATTGGAAGGCACACCAAACGACTTCTCTCATCAAGAGGATTCAGAAAACATCCCTACTTAATGATTTATCTTGATTCAGTAAAAAGTTAAAAAGTACGCATTTAAAAAAAAACTCGTAATTTCAAGGTCGATGCGAGACCCCTAAATATTGATCAATTTTTGTAAAAATGGTACCAATGTGCTAGTATAGTGCCAAATAATGGGAAAAACTACGATAACCTATACAGGAAGGTCCCGGTTATCGCGGTTAATTGGTGCAAGCAGAATACCGCGATAAGTGAAAACCGCATTAAGCGGGATTGATATAACATGTAAAAATTGCTAATGTTGCCAACGCAAGCAGAATACCGCGATATAGTTGCGTAGCCGCATTCACCGGGAACAATATAACATGTAAAACTGGTTAATATTGCCAAGTTAAAAAAAAAAAAATTTAGACTGTCGACTTTGACTTGTTTTTATTACTATGTACAGTACAGTACATTATACAAAGGTAAGGTAGTAAATAAATTGATTCATTTGTTTTAAAGTTTATTGAAAAGCACATGCATGTGTGCAAAAAATGAATGATTATTTTTATTTCTTTGTAAAATAACGTAAAAGTGAGGCTTTGTCATTGTCAATACACAATGTATCTCGACAGACTTTCATAGCACGTTCCATATCAGGATCTCCATTCATTAATTTCTGTTTCGCATTTTCAATATCGCGAAGGAGACTCGCTTTTGTTTTGCAAATAAAATATTTTTTCCCGCGATAAGTGAAATTATACCACATATAACGGGATTATGGTCACAAATTATAAACCGCGTAACATCGAATACCGTGTTAACCGAAACCGTGTTAACCGGGACCTTCCTGTACTTTTAAAAAAAAATTGAAAAGTGGGCCACCCTAATATACAGGTGAGGTCCTAATACCCCAGTATATGGTGCGGTAGGCGAGCCTTCATGCACAGATGATTTTTCATTTATACGCATGTCATAAACTTTACAGCTGCGAGATTGTTTCGAAGTGCTGTAGACCTTCGCGCACTGATGATTTTTCCTTTTTCCTTCACGGATAAGTGACTTTAATAGTTATTTCCAGTTTCTGATGAATTATTTTTCAGAGGAAATAATAAATTTTCCAAACCTGTTTTAAATTGGGTACAATAAACCGTTTACAAATTTATCTTCCAACCTCGTTAAGAACCTCATGTAATTGGATGCCTGTCATACGTTCAAATCTTCGTTCCCCCGCTCTCTCTACGAATGGGTATATCTGACACGCCCCAGATTTCACGGGGCAGCCAATCACAACCCTGTGGGCAGAGCCCAGGACTTCTGGTTAACGTATAGGCGGGCCTATACGTTAAGTCCCACCGAAATTTCACTGATAGCCAATAGGAAGCTCGCGAATTGGGTATTGTGAGATGTTCACAATTACGAGCCCCATTATAAAAGGGAGCATTTTCAGCTGGAATCCTCATCAGTTGCATTATCAGTGAGTGCTACAGAAATACCTCGTCATGAGCCAAGCGTCGCTCTACAACTCTCCGGATTTGTTTGAAGATAAAGATTTCTATGCAGCGGCTGCGCTCCACCTTTTCGCAGCTGCAGACCGGAATGAACTTTTTTCAACGTAATCCATTGCAGAAATTTGTGACGGAGTGCAAGAACTGTTCACTGAAGAAGATATTAAAATGTAATTAATTAATTTGTGATTATATACTTCGGTTCATTCAGTGTTAAATAACACTGGTATGCATATGAAATTTTTTTGTCTGCTGTGAGGGTTTTTTCAACTCATATTATATAATTCGACCATGCTAAATTCGAAAATGACATTGGTTTTCCTCAATCAGGTCAGGTTTTTTCTCTATTGGCCATTTATTATAAGTCCAATTTTATCCCCAAATTTATTGATTTTTTTAGCTTAAACACTGTAGATACGAGTAATATTATAAGAACACTCGTGAAAAATGAAAACATTGTGTGAATAAATACTTTTATTCATACAATGAATATGGAAAAAAGTTTATTGAGGAAGGAATGAAGTTTTTTTGGCTTTCCGTCTGTGTTTTTCTTCGGGCACGTCTCGCTTCAAACACTAGCAATAGTCCGCCAACATATTGATATCCCAGTTTCCCTGGTACCTCTCTTCCATTATTTTGATATCTTGGTGAAATCGTTCACCCTGTTCCTCACTATAATCCCCGCAATTTTCAGGAAAATAGTCCAAGTGGGACCACAAAAAGTGCATTTTTATGGACATGCGCGACCCATGAGCTTTGAAAGCTTCCATCAAGTTTTCGACAACGGACTCGTATTCTGGACTTCTACGCTTGCCAAGAAAATCAGTGACAACTGATTTGAATGCCTGCAAGGCATTCTTCTCAGTTGGAGTCATTGCGTTTTCGAACTGAGTATCCTTGATCAAAGTTCGAATTTGAGGACCATCAAAAACCCCAGCATTTAGTTTAGCATCAGATATATGAGGAAATTTACTCTCGAGATATCGGAATGAATGCTGAACCCTCCTTATTCATTGATTTGATGAAATTTTTCATCAAGCCCAGCTTAATATGAAGTGGTGGGAGCAAAATGTTTGTTGGTGGTACAAGGGGCACTGAAACGACATTATGCGACCCAGGTTCAAAATTCTCTCTGGATGCCCATTCACGCTGTGCATAGTGCTTCTCATCCGCTCGGCTATCCCATTTGCAGAGGAAACATGGGTATTTCGTGTATCCACCTTGCATTCCCAATACAAATGCCACAATCTGAAAAAAAATGAAAATATTTAAAGAATTTAGAGAATTTGTTCTATCAGATAAAAAAAATCTATGCATTGGAATGTATCACTTCTGTGGGGAAGTTAAGTGTTCTTATACGCTCTCAAATAACCTTTGGAAAAACAACATAGTCAATAGCAATAGTTTACTTATGACATTAGTATTACCTTCAAATCTCCACAGATCCTCCAGTTATGTTGGTCGTATACGAGAGCATCCAGTAAAATTTTCATGTTATCGTAGCTCTCAGTAAGTTGTAAGGAATGTGCTACAGGGACTGATGCAACCCTATTCCCAATGTTGAGAAGTACTGCTTTCAAACTTCGTTTAGACGAGTCTATAAATAGCCTCCATTCTGATGCGTTATATGGCAGGCCCAAGGATTCGATTAGCCCCTCAACATTGCAGCAGTACACTAAGGAAGAGGTATTTTCGTGCTCTGCAAAAAACTTGCGGAATTCTTCCTCTCGTTTCCTATACCAGGAGAATGTTGTTCCCAGAGCCAGAAAGTTGTCCTCTCGAAGTCGTGAGCCCAAGATCTCGGCAGCTAATTTGGAAAGTCCTAAATCCCTGGTAAGATCATTAAGTTTGGCCTGGTTGAGAGGCCTCGGCTCATTTGAAGCGGTATTTTGAGGTATATACGACTGGGACTGGTCATTGGCATTGGTCATTGATTCATCATCAGAATCATCGAAGTCCAGGGTTTGAGGTGGGTCGGGTATTGGAATTCCAGGACCATGGGGTACAGGTCTCATAGCAGAAGGAATGTCAGGGTATACAACAATGTGTTTATTCTTCTTGTTAACTCCTGAAAATAGAAACACAGAAACATGGATATAAAACTTGCATATGAAATAGAAGAAGCATTCAGACAGTGGCGGCTCGTGAGGGAAGGCTGCGGTCTGTAAGATATGAAATAGGTCGATGGAGTCTGTATATTTTCTTTCTTTTTCATTCATATTGTCCCTTCGGGGACAATATGAATGAAAAAGAAAGAAAATATACAATCATTGTATATGTAAATGTAACTTGTATAACAATATGTATGTGTAAATGTATTTTCTATAACAATATGTATATGTAAATGTATGATTACCATTATGGTGAATATTATGCTATATATGGTGAATATTATGTCAAGTTTCATACGAGGATTTCAAAATATTGAAGAAAAATAAATTTATAAGCCCACCTTGGAGGTTTGTCATGCAGAAATAGCAATCTGTCACGTGATCCTTTCCTTCTCTCCAAATCATGGAATTCCAAAAGGCAAAGATTTCGCTCTGCCTTTGCTCCATCTTCTCAAATTTTCAATGCACGTCTTGCAGCACATATGAGGGGCGAAATGTTTGTCCTGGTCCCCTAGCTTAATTCCAAAGTATGCTCTATACATTGTCTTCACAAATTTAGTGATTTGGGACTGGTTATTTGGCATGGTAACCGTCCCACATATGTAGCAGAATCTATTGGGATCATTTTTACACGCTCTATTCATTATGAAATATTTTATCTATATGCCTGAAAAGTAAAAAAAGATATTATACAAGTGAAACAAGTGATGATAGATGTTACTGTTCCAATTCCGCTTTGACAAAATCACGAAATATCCTATTTTACTTATGAGGCCATAGCCGGATAACCTGAGCTGATTGAGAAAAACGGATTGCAGATTCGAAATCAGCAGGAAACACTCTATAAGAATCACTTACAAAACCCTTGACAGCAAAATTGATGCATACCAGTGTAATTTATAAAAGGCCATAATAAATGCGTTTTGAAAAATAGTTTGTGATTTAAGCGGAAGGCCGGGCTATGTATATATAACGTTTCAATCAGTGTAAGTTAATTTATAAAAAGCCGTAATAAAACGAAGTAAAAGGTTATCTGCCCAGAGGTCGATGCCCGGTCTCTAATCATATATATATATATATATGAAAATTATTTCACGAAAGTAACACGTGAAAAATATTTATGATGAATAAAACCACGAAGGAAAGGAAACACAAAATGGTGCTCAAGCGCTTTCGTCTAATGACATCCTCAGGAACACTGAAGTACATAAAAAGGTTAAGCCTATATATAGGTTACAGAAAGAAAAAAAGAAAAAATAAATAACATACATACACACACACATACATATATATATATATATATACATACATATCTATATATACAAATACATACATACATACATACATACATACATATATATACAATAAACAGAGAATTAAAAATAAAAAATAAAAATTAAAACCTTAAAGGATTACCAGTGAGGCGTACAGATTTGTAAGGAAAAATATCGATTTTTAGCACAAGATCAAATGGATTATAAAAATAAAAATACAAATTTATACTGGAACTCTGCCCGGGTTTTAACACACTGCTGCCTATGGTCAGGTTTCGATATATATAAAAAAAATAAAATGCAAATTAAAGTAGAAGACAAGTTTACCAAAGATTTAATGTTTTACCCTTCTTATCTAAATCTGTTTTAAAGGAATTCAAAATAACAGGATCGAGTTGAAAAAGACCTTTGCTTATGTTGAAGTTATTTGAAAGTTGGATAATGGCAGACTCAAGAATATTTCTATTAACAATGTTGCTTGAATGGAATAAAACTGAAGCATTATTCCAATCAATACAGTGGGCTAACTCTGACAAATGGACCAAAAGGGCACTGGACAACTGTCCTGTTCTAACGGAATATTGATGCTGTTTTATACGTGTGTGCAAATCCTTTCCCGTCTGACCTATGTAAAAGGAATCACATTGTTTACAACCAATTTTATAGATAATGCCTGAATTATTGGTAGGGCCATTTTTTACTATGATATTTTTCACAATATTGTTATATGAAAATACTACATTAATATCCAAAAGTTTAAGTACATTAGCAATGCCTGAAAAGCCCGGGAAAAATGGAAGTACTAAAATATTTTTTGACAAAGTACGAGTGTTAATATTGACACGATAGAAAGTTCGTTTTGCCTTGTTGAGACAAGATTCCATAAACGCAGATGGATAACACAAATCACTTCCAATACCGTTGATTTTTTCCAATTCGGCATCGATGTATTCCGGACTGGCGATCCTAAGGGCGCGGAGAAACATTGATGAAAATATGGCCTTCTTAGTGGGGGTATCATGTCCCGAGTAAAAGTGTACGTAGGACAAATTGTTTGTCGTTTTCCGATAGATACTAAACTTAAAACCTGGGCTTTCCCTATGTACACGCACATCCAAAAATGGGATTGAATTGTCTTGCTCAACTTCTAAAGTAAACTTAATGGAGGGGACTTGATCATTTAACTGAAGGAGGAAGCTATCGAGGTCACGATTCATGGGCCAGATACACAAAATATCGTCGACGTACCGCAACCAAGGGATGCCAACCCCCAGGATTCTCGGAATATAGGTAATTTCGAAAAACTCCATATAAATATTGGAGAGGAGGGGCGATAAGGGGTTGCCCATAGCCATCCCAAAAACTTGTTGATAATACTCGTTATTGAAAGTGAATTTACAGTCTTTGATGCAAAGCTTAATGAGTTCCAAAACAATGTGTGAAGGTAGTGGCAGGTCATACTTATGTAATTCTTGGGAGAGAAAGTCAAGCATATCGTCAATCGGCACTTTTGTAAACAATGAACAAACATCAAAACTGATCAATTTATCGTTAGTTTCAGTACGTGCATTATTCAATTTTTCCGTAAGATCCATGGAATTTTTTACATGTGAATCAGAGATAGTTCCGAGAATGGGGGACAAGACTTTGACAAGCCATTTGGAGAGTTTATAAGTAATAGAGCCCACCGAGCTAATAATAGGGCGCATAGGGTTACCAGGTTTGTGGGTTTTAATAAGACCGTAAAGGTAGGGCAGAGCAGGTGAAGTGGACATGAAAAGCGGAATTAAGTCCTTATGATCTTTGAGAAGGCGTTTCAAGCCACTATTAAATGATTTGATGACGTCATCCTGCGGGTTCTTCCTAAGTTTGGTGTATGTGGCGGGGTCCTGGAGAAGCTCGTTCATCTTGAGTCTGCCATTATCCAACATTCAAATAACTTCAACATAAGCAAAGGTCTTTTTCAACTCGATCCTGTTATTTTGAATTCCTTTAAAACAGATTTAGATAAGAAGGGTAAAACATTAAATCTTTGGTAAACTTGTCTTCTACTTTAATTTGCATTTTATTTTTTTTATATATATCGAAACCTGACCATAGGCAGCAGTGTGTTAAAACCCGGGCAGAGTTCCAGTATAAATTTGTATTTTATTTTTATAATCCATTTGATCTTGTGCTAAAAATCGATATTTTTCCTTACAAATCTGTACGCCTCACTGGTAATCCTTTAAGGTTTTAATTTTTAATTTTTTATTTTTACTTCTCTGTTTATTGTATATATATGTATGTATGTATGTATGTATGTATGTATTGTATATATAGATATGTATGTATATATATATATATATATATATGATGTGTGTGTGTATGTATGTTATTTATTTTCTTTTTTTTTTCTTTCTGTAACCTATATATAGGCTTAACCTTTTTATGTACTTCAGTGTTCCTGAGGATGTCATTAGACGAAAGCGCTTGAGCACCATTTTGTGTTTCCTTTCCTTCGTGGTTTTATTCATCATATATATATATATATATATATATATATATATATATATATATGTTTATTTTTTGGTGAAAACAATAGGTTTTATTTATTGGCCATTTTCTGTTTCCTTCGCTGTTAATTCGGCTCGAGTCTCGAGCCCGGGTCTGTAGAAATTCTTAAAAGTTTTTAATATTTCTAAAATCCTACTGCAGAGCTGTCTATAAATTTTTAAGTTATCAAGAAATGTATTATTAAAACGACATCATATATATATATATATATACATACATATATATATATATATATGATGAATAAAACCACGAAGGAAAGGAAACACAGAATGGTGCTCAAGCGCTTTCGTCTAATGACATCCTCAGGAACACTGAAGTACATAAAGAGTTACAGCCTATATATAGGTTACAGAAAAAAAAATATATATATATATATATATATACAATAAACGGAGAAACAAAATTAAAGGATTGTGGGCGGGGCACACAAATTTATAACGAAAAACTATCGATTTTTAGCACAAGATTAAATGAATTCTTTCCAACCAATGTTATAGATAAAAAAAAAAATATGTACAAATTTATACTGGAAATCTGCCCGGGTTTTAGCACTGCTCTTTTTGTATGTAAAAATTGAAAAATTATCGATAGATTTAGCGTTCTACCTTTCTAATCTAAATCTGTTCTGAAGGAATTCAAAACAACAGGATCGAGTTGAAAAAGACCTTTGCTTATGTTGAAGTTATTTGTAAGTTGGATAATGGCAGACTCAAGAATATTTCTATTAACAATGTTGCTAGAGTGAAATAAAACTGAAGCATTATTCCAATCAATACAGTGGGATAACTCTGACAAATGGACAAAAAGGGCACTGGACAACTGTCCTGTTCTAACGGAATATTGATGCTGTTCAACAACTTCAGCAGATTAATTTTAAAGAAACATATTGAAGTCACCAGACAAAATGAGTGGTCCGCCCTCAAAAATTTAAACATCGCCAAACATAATTTTGTAACCGTTATTCCCCAACCGTGGATCCAACCTTTGTTTGATGAAATTTACAACGTGTTGCGTCGGAGAACTTCTTCACTTCGTAACATTTTGGATCGAAAAATTAAAAGTCTCATTCGAAATAGTCAGTGGAGTAAAAAAGCAACCTCAAAGTGTGTTTTGAACCTTTCTTCGAAAAACATTAGTGACGATGCAAAAAGTGCCCTTGGATATGGTATGTCCTTTTTTATTGTTAAAAAACCTTCGGCTTTACAAATTTGTTACAGTCTCGCTTGTTTTAAAAAACAGTGTAATCTCCCTCAGTATTTGTTTAACATAGTTAAAGGCCTTGTTTATAGTGCGGCGAATAGTAATTACGAAGATAACTTTCATAAACGTTTTCGCAATAGCCTCTCACAATTAAAAAAGATGGGAGCTCCATATTACTAAAGCAGACAAGGCTAACACCATAGTATTATGGACAAAGTGGACTACATCAGAAAGATGAACGAGCTTCTCCAGGACCCCGCCACATACAGCAAACTTAGGAAGAACCCGCAGGATGACGTCATCAAATCATTTAATAGTGGCTTGAAACGCATTCTCAAAGATCATAAGGACTTAATTCCGCTTTTCATGTCCACTTCACCTTCAATGCCCTACCCTTACGGTCTTATTAAAACCCACAAACCTGGCAACCCTATGCGCCCTATTATTAGCTCGGTGGGCTCTATTACTTATAAACTCTCCAAATGGCTTGTCAAAGTCTTGTCCCCCATTCTCGGAACTATGTCGGATTCACATGTAAAAAATTCCATGGATCTTACTGAAAAATTGAATAATGCACGTACTGAAACTAACGATAGATTGATCAGTTTTGACGTTTGTTCATTGTTTACAAAAGTGCCGATTGACGATATGCTTGACTTTCTCTCCCAAGAATTACATAAGTATGACCTGCCACTACCTTCACACATTGTTTTGGAACTTATTAAGCTTTGCATCAAAGACTGTAAATTCACTTTCAATAACGAGTATTATCAACAAGTTTTTGGGATGGCCATGGGCAACCCCTTGTCGCCCCTCCCCTCCAATATTTATATGGAGTTTTTCGAAATTACTTACATTCCGAGAATCCTGGGGGTTGGCATCCCTTGGTTGCGGTACGTCGACGAAATTTTGTGTATCTGGCCCATGAATCGTAACCTGGATAACTTCCTCCTTCAGTTAAATGATCAAGTCCCCTCCATTAAGTTTACTTTAGAAGTGGAACAAGACAATTCAATCCCGTTTTTGGATGTGCGTGTACATAGGGAAAGCCCAGGTTTTAAGTTTAGTATTTCTCGGAAAAAACAAACAATTTGTCCTACGTACACTTTTACTCGGGACATGACACCCCCACTAAGAAGGCCATTTTTTCTTCAATGTTTCTCCGCGCCCTTAGGATCGCCAGTCCGGAATACATCGATGCCGAATTAGAAAAAATCACCGGTATTGGAAGTGATCTGTGTTATCCATCTGCGTTTATGGAATCTTGTCTCAACAAGGCAAAACGAACTTTCTATCGTGTCAATAATAACACTCGTACTTTGTCAAAAAATATTTTAGTACTTCCATTTTTCCCGGGCATTTTAGGCATTGCTAATGTACTTAAACTTTTGGATATTAATGTAGTATTTTCATATAACAATATTGTGAAAAATATCTTAGTAAAAATAGCCCTACCAATAATTCAGGCATTATCTATAAAATTGGTTGTAAACAATGTGATTCCTTTTACATAGGTCAGACGGGAAAGGATTTGCACATACGTATAAAACAGCATCAATATTCCGTTAGAACAGGACAGTTGTCCAGTGCCCTTTTTGTCCATTTGTTTGAGTTATCTCACTGTATTGATTGGAATAATGCTTCAGTTTTATTTCACTCTAGCAACATTGTTAATAGAAATATTCTTGAGTCTGCCATTATCCAACTTACAAATAACTTCAACATAAGCAAAAGTCTTTTTCAACTCGATCCTGTTGTTTTGAATTCCTTCAGAACAGATTTAGATAAGAAAGGTAGTACGCTAAATCTTTGGTAAACTTTTATGCCACCCTAATAACTTTTATTTTTCAATTTTTATATACAAAAAAGGGCAGATTTCCAGTATAAATTTGTATATATATATTTTTTTTTTTTATAACATTGGTTGGTTGGAAACAATTCATTTAATCTTGTGCTAAAAATCGATAATTTTTCAATTTTTACATACAAAAAGAGCAGAGTGCTAAAACCCGGGCAGATTTCCAGTATAAATTTGTATATATTTTTTTTTTATCTATAACATTGGTTGGAAACAATTCATTTAATCTTGTGCTAAAAATCGATAGTTTTTCCTTATAAATTTGTGTGCCGCGCCCACAATCCTTTAATTTTGTTTCTCCGTTTATTGTATATATATATATATATATATAATATATATATATATTTTTTTTTCTGTAACCTATATATAGGTTGTAACTCTTTATGTACTTCAGTGTTCCTGAGGATGTCATTTGACGAAAGCGCTTGAGCACCATTCTGTTTCCTTTCCTTCGTGGTTTTATTCATCATAAATATTTTTCACGTGTTACTTTCGTGAAATAATTTTCATATATATATGGTGTGGTTTTAATAATAGTCTAATATCAAGAAATGTATTATTAAAACCACACCATATATATATACATATGGTGTGGTTTTAATAATAGTCTACATTTCTTGATAACTTAAAAATTTATAGACAGCTCTGCAGTATGATTTTAGAAATATTAAAAACTTTTAAGAATTTCTACAGATCCGGGCTCGAGACCCGATGCCGGCAGACGAAGCGTAGCACACTCAGTTAATCTTCCTTTTGAGCTGTAAATTAGTGTACTTGTTTTTAATTATTGTCCATCCTGTTTCCTTCGTGGTTATTTCGGCATATATATATGGTGTGTTTTTAATAATACATTTCTTGATAACTTAAAAAGTTATAGACAGCTCTGCAGTAGGATTTTATAAATATTAACAACTTTTAAGAATTGCCTGCAGGCCCGGGCTCGAGACCCGGTGCCGGCAGATGATGTCTTAGCATTCTTACTTTTGAAAACTGTCAGGATATCTGCTTTGTGATTATAATTTGCTAGGCGTCCTAATCGGCATTTTCTCTTCTTGTAACTCTTTGATTAAACTTTAATTTTACTTAACTTTAATTGATTCAGTATGAACTAATTATGTTAATTTCTCTTTAAAGGAGTGAAACGGCGCTTGAACGTGTTATAGCTACTTTTCGTTTTGATGAAAGGGGATTAAATGATTTGGAGGCTTTACCACACAGCCAACCCAACGACCTGAATACCAAGGTCGAGGTATTGGCTCACATCCAGTCAAATGAACGCCAGGTCATCGAGGAACTAATGTAAGTTTTTTTGTCTACTCCTCACATTTTATAGTAAATGTTTCATTAGCAGTTATCCTCAATTATAGCCTAGTTTGCACTGAGCTATGATTTCTGAACACAATTCATGATAAAATGGAATTTAATTAAAAAGAATCAGGTTGAGCTAAGCATGTTAATTTCTCCTTAAAGTGCCGATACGGAGCTCGAACATGATATAGCAACTTTCCGTTTTGATGAAAGGGAAATAAATGATTTGGAGGCTTTACCGTGCAGCCTACCCATGGGCCTGAATACAGGGGTCAAGGTATTGGCTCACATCCGGTCCAACGAATGCCAGGTCATCGAGGAACTAATGTAAGTTTTTTGGGGTTAAGAACAAAACACATTGTATTTTCATTTAATTTATTAGATGGTAGAAAATATGTACAAAGCGGCTTACAGAACTAGCGTCCATTAAATAAGCCTTAATGGAGATATTTTAGAAATACGCCTTTACACAATATATATACAATTATACACTTTTACACAATACAACGGGTGTTTACAAATGGGTACCTTTTTTTATCTGTCTTCATTCCAAGTCGTCATTCATTTCAGTGTCGCACAAATCGAATAATTTAAAAAATTTATAAATCCTTTCCTACGTGACATGTGCAGGAGAAATGAAAGGCTAACATGCCACAAGTGTTACTAAAATATTCTTGAAAACGATAAGGATTCCATACAATTTCAGGGACATGTATCTGCTCGATAAATTTTACTATAACAGGGTTATTCCAGGTCTGAGTGCCGAGTGAATCAAAATAGTACATTCTTTCCCTATTTTTAAAATAAATTGCAAACCATTGAATCCCCTCACCCCCCCACAATGTCGGTGTTCACGATAATCCCGTACCAGTCTCTCGTAGTTGGCAATTTCAATATTTCATTCTTCGCAAACACCAATAAATTTGGAGTGTGTGATTCGGTCACTTTTCATTACTCTCTGGAGTGTATTCGCGTCCATTTTAAAAGTCTCTCACCACGTTCCTGAAACGGTCAACTTCTATTAGAGCCTGTGATTAGAGGTACACGAGTACACTAATATGGGCGTCTATAGGTTTGGCAAATTCCAACCTGACTGAAATGTTCTCACTTTGTCGTGGACTTAAGTCCGTATTTATACTAGCAGAGAAGTCAAGCATAATATCAAATGAATAAATGTTAAATTCTTCCACAAATTATTTTTGCGTTACGCCAAACCCAAGCTCGTCACAGGCCCCAGCATTATGAGCCAAACTACTATAAGCTCAAGCGCAGAGGTGGAACACAGCGTCTCATGAGTAGTCCGTGACCATAGTCCCTCCCAATGCAACGCCATTTACGTATAGAGTTAGATTTTTAAGGCCGAAATTCTCGAATTTAAAGGCGCTCTTTTTATATTTTCCGTTCGTCGAGACGTGGTCCTTCATTCCAATTAATAACCTTTTAGGTAGAACTCCAAGAGCCACGTTTTCTAGCTGCTTCGAGGCCAACCCTGCGGGCACCGTGTATAGTTTGATCTGTACTCTGTTAATTGGGCATTTTACTGTTGCGTGTATTAAATTTTTTTCAATTTCTACATATTTCGGGGAACTTAATTTCACTCGGCTTACACGTAAATATGTTTCCATGATGTGAATCACAACGGGTTTTGCGCCCTCTTCTTGATCAGACCCCGGATTTATGCAGATCTCAGGACTCGTGCGGTTCAGCTTTAGTTTCAGATCGACGCCGTTCATAAGCAGTTTCTCCTGGAACGTGAAGTCTCTATGAAGACGGCCAAGACACTCCCATATCTTTTTTTTTTTAGAATTTTTAAATTTATCTTTATACTACTTTCGTCTTTAGTCTGATAATAGCCCTCGGCGGTTAAAAAGGTGTCCTCCGCTTCTTTTGAAAAGTTGAGGACATTTTCCAGAGAGGCTCGTAGGTGATAATACCACCTGATTTAAATACATCTCACATTGGCTGAATATGGAGTGTAGAAAGTTGATTTCAGGGTATTCAGAGTAACTACCATCGCGGTTCGTTCCATCTGAATGGGCTATACGCAGTGTAGCGTACATGTGCATGCAGCTCGGGTCAAAAAAGTAAGGGCCTGAGCTGGGTATCACGAATTCTATAGAGGCACTGGATGAACTAATTGTGTTTAATGGGATAATTGTAATAAAGTCGCTATGCTCAAAAGAGACCTGAGTGAGGGCATATCAGAGAGGGACAGTTCCGATTTACAGCATTGTGAACTACACGGATGGATGAAACGCGCCATGACGAGTCAGAAATAATATCAACTTTCGCGACAACTAGTAATTAGCCTATGATTCGTGGAAGTAGTGTCCTCAGCTTATATCAGTTAAAAAAATGATCAGCCATAGGCTTCATACGCTTAGAGCACTTCTTTTCTTATTTCCTTTTACGTTTAGCGCCACGTGAGGGTAACCCCTTCTTCCTGACAGTTCTCTTCTTTCCGCCACCACGCATTTCTCTCTTTGCATCTTTGATCATTTCGTCCCGTGTGGGTTTTAAATGGGTTTTTTAGAGCTTCTTTAGATTTAGTTCCACCCATTATGCCTTCTACCGCGTTAAAACCTGATTGTAAAGCCTTCCTCCCGAGGTATCTAGCACCCCTCTTCAACAGTGAGACAGCGGTGCGTAGTATGGATGAAAAAATGGATCCAAGCACACTCCCATGATGATATCTCACCCCTCGATAGACTGCGAATGGCCTTCGGGTCATTATAACTGACGAAAGTGTAGCTTCACTGTTAAGCTCCCATCACCGAATGGGAAATTTTTTCCCTCAATCGTTCTTATATATACCGAGATATTAGTTAATAGATATTAGTTAGTCGCAACAGTCACAGAATGGGGCTTGTCATATGTAATGCTCAAACTTTTCCTTCTATGGTTGGGGATGTGTGCAATGCGCAGCAGGCGCGCTGGGTGTCCCCAACAAATTGGTGCTCTACGATATTGCTGTAAATATAACACATGTCTAGGGATGGGCAGCTTTCACCCAATTTCTCTATCTTCAATTGATACATTAAGCTGGACAAGTCATGATGTGCCTCGTGAAAGGTATTTCTTTGGAGAGCTGCGCTATATCGGCCCTCAGCCACAATTGTGAACAGCTCTTTATCTTTAATATTTCTACTAAGCGTTGATTTTAACGTCAATGTGCATGCAGGCGTGTCTACGTTTACGACTTCAAAAAGTAAATCGTTTGTCAGGTTCGACTTTTCAAGACTCTTGTTTAACCCCGTCACAATGTCCATGGCTGTGTCATAATGCCCGATTCCTAGCGAAACATTTGTGCTATAGTACTGTTCCTCACCAAACAGGACTGATCGAATAGTATTGTCTAAGGCAGAGCTTTCCAAACTGTGTGTCGCGACACATTAGTGTTTTTTGTATTTTGAAAATTTTGATTTTTCTATCAACAAAATCGGCTACAAGATAAACCACCTACTGAAAAATTATCTATTTGATATTTGATAACAAAAATTAATTAATGTGTCGTGAAAATTTTTATGCTTAAATAGTGTGTCGCCAACGCGAAAAGTTTGGAAAGCTCTGGTCTAAGGTTATGTCTAATTTTTCACATTCATCGATTCTTCTAAGGATCAGAAATATGATTTGCTCAGTTTCAAGAGTTAAAAATTTGGAGACTAACTGGAGTTCACATAAACCCACCTCATACGAATCACACTCCAATTCAATGGGTCCGTGGAATTCTGTCACAAAGTTGCCCAGGGTGTTGTTAGGATGTACAAACAGAGAAAAAGAGGATGGAAGTATGACAAAGAAGTGGCTAGACGCCATGTTGCATACTATTTAAGCTTCATTATTGCAGTACTTTTATATAGGTGTTGAAGCTTTCTGGGTAACCCAGCCATTTCACCAGGTACATTTTTCTCTTTCCTGAACCTTTGGTGCCTAAAGTTTTTTCAATTTTAAAAACACTTTTTCCTAAATTAAATGTCACTTTCTGCAACTCCTCGCGGTAAAAGCCTCCAGCGATCTCTTCCCCATTCAAATCTTCAACGAAATACATCATTATCTCGCCTTTAGTCTCACAGCACGAACTTTAAAAATCTCACGTGTCCATCCTTGCTCAAATCCCTTCGCGAATTTATTTCCCGAACGTGATAGCCTTACATAATCATTGATTTTGAAATGTGTAGAGTGTGGTGGCGGTGCTCCATCTCTTCTCACCTCTGGGCGTGTAACTCTTTCTAAAACTTCTTTAGGTGTTGTGCCAATCATACGGTGGTGTGAACGGTTGTATGACGATGCCAATGACCCCAGAATGTTTATATATCTGTATGTGTTTTTATGTGTAAAATAGCGTTCCTTTATGGTACGTTGAACTCTTTCAGCTAAAGAGGCCTTATGTAAAGAAATGCTAATGTAGTAACTGATATTAAACTCTGTCAGCATGTTCTGAAAAGCGCGGCCTATAAACTCTTTCCCCATGCTGTGGTTATAGACTTTTTGTTAAAAACAGAATAGGTAGGCGAGGAGGTGGTGTTATGCTGTATATCAAAGATAATATTGCGAACGTTAAGAAGTAAAGCACACAATTCCGGAACCGATAGATTCGACTATAGAAGAACTTAAATTGAACGATTTCAAACTTCTTGTTGCGGTTATATATAGGCCCCCTAATCAAGCAGCTGATACGGACGAAGCGTTATATCGTGAACTAAAGAGAATAATCGGTAGTGAGCAGGCTTTAGTTATGGGTGACTTTAATTGCGCCAACGTGAATTACGATACAATGCAGGGAGACGCGGAAGTTAATCGTTTAGTTAATTTTCTCGAGGATAGCTTTCTTATTCAAAAGGTTGGGGAACCTACGAGGTTGGACAGTATTTAAGATTTAGTAATAACTACGGATGATAGGCTAATTACTGATCTTCAAGTAATAGAACCGTTAATAGAACCGTAATAGGACCGTAATAGAAACCGTAATAGAACCGTTAATAGAACCGTAATAGAAATGCAGTAAAAAGTGTCTTGGGGCTTTGAAAAATGTAAACGGAGATCTAGTTTCTGAAAACAAGGAAATGGCTACCTTGCTCAACGAATTTTTTACGTCAGTTTTTACAATAGAAGATGTAACGAATATCCCTACGTTCATAGAAATAATACCTTTTGATAATGGTAATATTTTGGATAATATCGTGGTTAGTGAAGGGAGGTAATGCGCTATATTGATAAAATGAAAACGCGTAAATCACCGGGGCCGGATTCCATATATCCCATACAACTAAAAGAATAAAAAGATAGCATTGTTGTGCCGCTAACAAAGATTTTTAATGCGTCTATTTCTGAGGGGTGCGTACCAGATAATTTCAAGTTAGCAAACGTAACACCTATCTTTAAGAAAAGCGATAAAGGTGCGGTGGGGAAATTATAGGCCAATCAGTTTAACGTCTGTTGTAGGTAAGCTACTGGAATCAATAATTAGGGATCGTATAGTCGAACACTTAGAATTGCATAAACTAGTTAGAAATACGCAGCACGGTTTTAGGCGAAACAAATCTTACTTAACTAATCTTTTAGAATTTTTCCAAAGCGTGGTTGACGTTTACGATAGACATCGGGCGGTTGATGTAGTGTATTTAGATTTTCAAAAAGCGTTTGACACCGTGCCGCACAAAAGACTCATTGAAAAAACTAAGGCTCATGGAATCAGGGGTGTAGTAATAAAGTGGATAGAAGAGTGATTGCGAGGTAGGAAACAGAGGGTGGTCGTTGATTGAGCGGAGACGTGTTGGCTAATGTAGCGAGTGGCGTTCCTCAGGGTTCTGTATTGGGCCGCTTGCGTTTTCTTGTATATATTAACGATTTAGATGTCGGCCTAGTCAGTACAGTTTCAAAGTTTTCGGATGACACGAAGCTGGGTGCTAGGGCGATTAATGACGAAGATAGCGGTAAAGTCCAGGAAGATCTGAATAAAATCGTTGATTAGTCAGTCACATGGCAAATGAGATTTAACGTTGATAAGTGCAAAATTTTGCATATAGGTTCGCGTAACGGTAATTTTGCGTATAGTATGTCAGGGAAAGATTTAACAAGCGTAGAGCAGGAAAAAGATTTAGGAGTTATAGTCACTGGTGATTTAAAAGTAGCGAAACAAAGTACAGCAGCGGTCAATAAGGCGAACAAAGTGTTAGGTTTTATAGCTCGAAATTTTGAGTACAAATCGCGCGTAATTATAGTTCCTCTTTATAAATCATTAGTTAGACCCCATTTGGAGTACGCGATCTAATTTTGGAATCCGCATATGCGCAAAGATATAGACAAAATCTAAAGAGTTCAAAGACGAGCAACTAAGATGATTCCGTCGCTTAGGTCAAAGTCGTACGAGGATAGGCTTAAAGAGTTAAAATTGACTACACTCGAGACTAGGAGGCTAAGGGGTGATCTAATCCAGGTTTTCAAAATTATGAATGGGTTCGATAACGTAGATAGAGATAGCTTTTTCGAAATATCTCAATATAATAGGACTAGAAATAACGGGTGTAAGTTGACAAGTAGAAGGTTCGAGACAGCAGTTGCGAAAACTTTTTTACGCATAGAATAGTAAATAGCTGGAATAGTTTGCCGGTAGAAGTAATTAGTAGCACGTCTATAAACATGTTTAAAAATCGATTAGACGCATATGTTGATAGATTGGGTATAGTTTAAGGTAGTAAAATTAAGGCTTTGTGGAGATAGATCCCTCAGCTCAACACAAGTGTTGTGGGATATAGGGAGGCAGCATCTTGGGTTAGGGGATACTCTCTGTCCTTACTCACCCCATTTAAAGAGATTCCTCTTCCGAGCGGTGCCCCCCATAGTACTGTGAGGTATTGAAAAACTCATGATCTTCACTTGCCCCACAAACACCTTTAAATGGGAGACCCAAAATGGGTGCACACACATTTCTACATTACTGTAGTCCTTACAGCCACACCTACACTTTTCCTCCTAAGTATATACTATATTGTAATGTATATGGTTGTAAATTTTGACTTGGTCCGCAATCGATATGGACCGTGACTTATATTTGGTTGGCAAGGTACTGGTACTGATGGATACCGTAATGAAATTGACTGGATTCTTTGGATCTGATATATTTGCATGTCGGTTATAAATAGATATAGAGTGTAACATATTTGTGGATAGTAGTCTATTATGACTTGATCCTCTGGATCCAGAGATTCTATCTTTAGTTTTAAATCGATAATTAATTAGTTTGAAATTGATAATTATTTAGTTTTGTAAAAATTGGTCGTTGCCAATGTACAGCCAGTTTTTATAATAAATTTCTTATGTTCTTGTGGTTCGGAAACCACGCAAAATTGTAGGTCCCTCCGCCACCACGGAGGATATACACAATTACGAACACAGTTAGGTACACCAGCCATGAATGGATCCTAGGGTCTTTGTTGGTTCGAAACATTATAACATTATAACATATCCGTACTAAAATAGCCAGGAACCCTTTCTTCTTTTAACATCAGCGTTTTGGTCGCTTTAGCAACTGTTTCAGGCGATTTATTTTTAGTGGACTTAACTACGGATATCTAGAGAATACATCTATTATGAATAGGATGTAGCTGTAGCCATCATTATACACTGAATATCTTTGCATGTCTGTTAAATCCTCTTGCCGAATAGAGTCAATCGAAGCCGCTCTTCTCTTGGCCGTTATAAACCTTTTTCTCTCCGGCTTATGAAGTGTATAAGTATCCAGCTCCAGCAAAAACTTCCCATCTTTTTTCCCTACTCCGTAAAAACCTCTGTACAGTCTATTAACGCCACCATAGGAGGTGGGGTTAGAAATGTCATAATAGCGTTTACCTAATATGTTAGCCATTTGCGTATTTTAGAGGCAGTTGGATAAGGTTGGCCGTTTGTTCTCTTCTTTCTCCTCTTCAGAGACGCTACTGCTAGGGGCGATGGCGTATTCAGTTGTGACACATGCGAGACTTGATCCAGGTCTTTTAACCTAGCAACATTACCTATCAATGTTTTGGGGATATTTATTTGTTGCAATCTTTCTTTAATATGCTTCCATCCTGTTGGTGAGGGCCTGTCTCGCTTTCTCACCAGATCATGAACAATATCAACGATGTTGGATCCTTGTACCCTTGTTCCTTCAACAATAACCTCGCCTGTATCGGCCCACTGTATGATGGGATCCTCCTCACTCAATAGATTATAAAGAATTAAGCCTTTATTCCTCAATGTATGTGGGAGACTGTTTTTTAACACATGTTCGATGTGTTGTGTTCCGTTGTTCTTTGGTTGGTCATCTCTAACGTCGGGCCCAGGTCCTGTGTCGCCATGCTCAGCGCTACTCGCGCTGTGCCTAATAACCACGGGGAGCTCTGTCGGATATTTATAATCTTCGTACTCATAAAGAAATTTCTGCAAAGCCTCTTGGTACAAGATCCTTTTCTTATCACGTGACTTTTCACTCTTTAATAGGGCCAGCAACTCGCTTTCCATTCTTTTAAATCTACTTTTATAGGATTCTAGAGACGTGTCTGGAATCTTTGAACTTTGCAATGAAGCATACACCTCGTGTGGGATCACTTCCACCTTCTTCATGATATTACTCTAGTCAGTAAAGGACCCAAAACTGAAAATAAGATGGGTAGGAATGGTCCTCCTCTTTGTACAATAATTCGCTTTTTCTTACTCACAGTTTGACTTTTACGAGCGAGCGCACGTATTATTTTCTTGAAACGACGTAAGCGAGCCTTCTGAGGGGGTTTCATTGGCACATTACATTTTATAACGTTGAGACAGATTTCACAGATGCATTTTAAAAAGTCGGAGTCGATATTTTTAACAAACATCTGTTGCAGTGCCCGGGGCAATCGTTGATAGATTTTTATTAATTCATGATATTTCTTCAGCCTATTTGTCATTCTGGAACATACACCGTTTCAGGTTCGTTTGGGAATATATTCGTTCTTAGAAGTACCCTAAACGTGTTTCGCGTGTGAAGGTCACAAAACAAATATCCGTAACGCTGACTTGTGGCTTTTTTATAAACCTCCAAAAACTCCTTACGTTCATTCAGGAACATTTGATTGGCTAATACCCAAATTTGTGACACATCTCTACGTTGTACAAATAAGACTAGATATTGTGTATTTAACGACATATCGCGCATATATCTATTTTTAAAAAATAGATTCTGATTGATGAAGCATACGCTTATGTTAAGCCGGTGGGAGAACACTGTAAATGTTTCGGCAAACGTTTTATCCATTTCCAACATGAGATCGTCAATTGCAACAACTGTATGCTCATTACCTTTTAACGAATTAACATCATGTACACCCTTGTGGAACAAAATTTCATCTTGGTACTCGTTGAATACTGACTGATACGTCGAATAGCACCATATTACTTGATGCACAAATTGTGAGAACATCTCCCCATTATCTTTAATGATTTTAAGCATAAATACAATTTTACCACATCCTGTAGAGCCAGATATAATACATGTGGAGGGGCTTGTGAACCTGAATTTTTTAACAGATTCCATCTCTAACACGTCACACCCCTAAGTGGGTCATTTACAAAATATTACTGATTTTGAGTGCTGCTCCTTATATTCTTGATTTTCTTCCACAGACCGTGAATGACGACGATGTGCAGCCCCCGCATCATCGATGGCCCCAATGACCGTGTAGCTACAGAATCTTTCCCCGCTGACGAACCCTCACCAGCGATACCTGTAGCATGCGGAAATTCAAAGCGGAAGCATGATGAAGAACCCTCCCCGACAGGTATAAATCGTGCCAGGATTGCGCCGGTTGTTAGACCCCCAGTAATAGACCCACGACGCTCTACGTCTTATGACACAACCCCGACAATATACCTTCCTCAAATATGCCCCATTATTCCTGTTCAGTTCCTGGTACTTCCTCCACAGCAGCAGCAGTTTCTCAGACTGTGGAAGATGGTATAACACTCGAGTTGGTGCGCACCGCTACCCCCACACCTGCCCTGACCTGAAATCGGTACGTGATCAGAGTTGACCTGGCTCCTTGTATACCAAACGGTGTTGGACTGCGACGCGTAGTTGAAAGTGTTGTGGAGTTTGCCCTTCAGAACCGCGACGAACATGAAGTCCGGATGAGGTTGTCCTTCAGGTTCGGTTCAGATGACGGGGACCTAGATGATTTGATTTTTGGGTAGTAATACCGTTCAGATGTTTGGCTGTAGACATAGAATATATCTTGGGCCGTATAATGCAGGCCTTTCAAAGTAGTACAGCCTTCAATAGTGCCACGCCTTATATTCTTAATTTCAATTCTCAGGTTATTTACAGAAAGCATTTAAACATTGATCGTCGTTGCGGCTTTATAGCAATAGTCTTAGCTTATATGTTCACTGTACTAAATACTTGGACGCAAAAAATTTGGCTGCCCACGGTTGTGCAGCGTGCTCGTAAACTGGCTTCAGATTGTAAGCTTGAATTTAATTGTAATATGGGTCCTGAAGCACTGAGAAGGGCCGAGAAGGAAATGAATGCGCGTATAGTCGTATTTGGAATGGATGATCGTCGTAGGACTGCGTATGTTTTTAAAAGCTGCGTGAGGGATCGTACAAGACCTCTACTTATTTTAGGATTGTCAGGAACATCGTATCTCCCCATCCGTAACATAAGGGCTCTCTACGCTAGTTATGATAAAAGTCGAAAATATGGAAGGCATCATGATTTGTGTAAGGGATGTCTCGAGTTTGCTGATGATATATTGAAATGCGAGCAGTGTAAAAGCACCCAAATGTGAAAGTCGTGTAGTTGAAGCTGAGAAGAGGGAATGTAATGTTTGTAGACGTACAATTTTTCAGTAATAAATGCTTTGAACTCCATAAATCAATTGGCACTTGCAGGAAAATGAGGATTTGTAAGTGCGGTATGTTTCACATGATGGATAATTGGGGGAATTTCAAACATAAATGCGATGAAATTCACTGTTCTACATGTCATGAAAAATATAAGGCGGATGGAGTGAAGCATGTATGTTATATGAAAGATGCTAAGCCTAAAAATAGCCCTTGTATAACCGTGTACTACGATATAGAAACTTACACGAACGCTGAAACCAAAGAGGTTATTCCACATTTACTCGTAAGTCAGACTATCTGTGATGAGTGCATGGAGATCGAGTGTGACGAGTGCCACAAATGTGGAAAACGGACAAACGTTTTTAAAACGATGCACACGGCAGCCCTGTGAAACTCTTTGTATCCTATATTGTCAAATTAGGACAAGTTAAAAAAAATGACTGTATATTCTTGCCCATAACGGGGCGAAATTTGACACACAGTTCCTTTATAAGGAGTTGCTTGAACACGAGTCGTCTGCGATATTTACAGGTGATCCCTTGAAAAGAGGCAACAAACTAATACAGATGCAGATAAGAGGTAATGTACAGTTTAAAGACACCCTGCTGTTCACACCTTGTAAATTAGCAAAGCTACCAAGGTCATGGGGCAGCGCTGAAGTTTCAAAAGGGTATTTCCCTTACACATTCCTCACTAACGAAACTTTGAATTACGTAGGACTACCTCCACCCAAACATTACTTTAACTACACCAACATGAGTGATAGTGAGCGTGAAGATTTTGACCGCTACTACAACAGTTTTAATGAAGCTAGTCCATACAATATAGCGATGAATGTGAACGTTATTGCGTGAATGATACGTGTACTTAGGTATGTTTCAGCCTTTAGAAGGATGTACATAGCCCGTTTCAAATGCGATCCGCTGCAAGTCGCGACCACGATCGCCTCATTATGTTTTACAGTGTTCAAGAATAACTTCATACCTAAAGACACCTTAGCAGTCATTCACAGAAACAACCCCCGCAGTTATGGGCACAAGGCTATTTACTGGCTCATACACCTACAGCAACAGACGGGGGTATACATAAAACATGCCCGCAACACGGGTGAAGTACCCGTTAAGGTCAATGGACGTGTTTTTTGGGTTGATGGCATAAGTGAGGATCCAACCATTGGTGAGAAGACTGTGTATTTCTTTAACGACTGCTGGTGGCGTGGATGCCCGCGCGCTGAGGGTGCCGTCACAGGGGATTTCCATGGAAGATCCCCCGCCAACAACCTCGCATGGACCCGTAACCGCGATCAACTTATAGGCCCCCGGTTCACTCAGAAAATCGTGTGGGAGCATGAGTATGATGCACGGATGGAAACAGATGCCCAGTACCGTGAAGAAATAGGGCCCATCAAACGTTCAATGATGCTGGGTCCCCTCAAATGCGGTGACAGCTTCTTTGGAGGGCGTACAAACCCGTTCAAACTATACTTTCCGCCTACCGAGGGCGTGAAACTCCATTACTATGACTTCGGCTCTTTCTACCCCTACGTGATGAAGAACAATCCGTACCCCGTAGGTGCACCTGAAAAACTGGTGGGTCCCACAATACCAACCATCGAGGAGATTTCAGCTAACTTGAATGAGCACTACTTTGGACTCTTTCGTAGACGTGCTCCCCCCCTCGCGATTTATGGATGCGATCTTACCCATCGTTATAGATCACAAGCTCATGTTTCCCCTGTGCGTGAAGTGCGCAGAGGAGAACAACGGTGATTGTAACCCTACTACCTACCAGCGTAAGATATACAAGCCCTGAGCTGGCCCTCGCCGTTCGCCATGGCTACAAAATATTGAATTTACATGAGGTGTGGAGGTTTCAGAAGCTACCCAACCTTTTCACACCATATATAAACGCTGTTTTGAAGGATAAAGTAGAAGCATCAGGATATCCGCGAGGGGTTGATACCGAAGATGAAAAACGGCTTATATTCAGCGTTACCGTGCTCAAGAAGGTATACAGCATGACCGATCCCAAATTGTTAAGAATCCTGGCAAGCGCCTTAGTGCAAAAGTTGTGCCTAAACAGTCTTTGGGGGAAATTTGCACAGAATACTGGCAAAGGGAACGTTCATTTGGCACAAAGTTATCGTGAAGTCTAGGATTGTGCCAACGTTCCTGACAAAGAGATTACGGAGATCGTGAATGTAGGTAATACATAATAAAGTACAGCATCACCGAACTGGCCACAGATACCTCACGGGTTACAAACATACCTGTAGCCAGCTTCACAACGGTCTACGCCGGAATCAAGCTTTGGGGACTACTGCACTCTCTTGGGCGGATCGTGCTGTACGCTGACACAGATAGCGTGATATTCACAGTGAGGGAGGGTGAATACATGCCTGCTATTGGGAAATTCATCGGAGAGCTAACTGACGAGATCAAGGATGAGTATGGTGATGGTGCATACGCAGACTCATTTGTATCAACAGGGCCAAAAACCTATGGGGTACGGGTGAGGGTGGGGATGATATGAAGTATATCGTGAAGGCTAAGGGTATCACGCTTAACCATGCGAACCGTCGAGTCGTTAACTTTGACTCGTTGAAGGATCTAGTGTGCTTGGAAGATGAGGGTGACCAGCCACCCCAACTGACTGTGGGGACCACAATTTTCGGGCGCAGAAACTGGGGTGTGTGAAGGAACTTAGGGGCACGAAGGTATGCCGTAACACCTATAGGAAGCGTTACCAGGTGCCTGGTACCTATGATACCGTACCCTTTGGTACCTTAATCCTTGATTGTATTTATATATATGTGTATTGTTAACGATATGTTTATTTATCACGTATATTTGCTTCAATTAAGGTTTCATTTTCTCCTTTGCGTGCGTGCGTGTGTGTACAGTCTAAGCTCCGCCCACTGTAAGATCGGTCACGTGACTCCTGCCACTACCTGAGCATATCTCTATCCCTGCGTGCTCAGTTGACCTCTGCATACCCTTGAGCTCAGACGTGTATTCTCCCGCGTAGACGAAAAATAGTAATGGCTACCTTTAATATTGCGTGTTCAACGTTTATGAAGTGGAATTCGGCAAAGTGCAAGGATGTGATGGATACTGAAAAACTCCCTATTCCACCCTCCTTTGATACTTTCAAGATTACATTGAACCGTGAGAAGGAACAAGATGTTCAAATACTCTACGGCTATTCTGGCGAGGGCATTGTAAGATTCCGTAGTACAAGCGATGTATTGAAGTATGTTGTAGACCTTATCTTTATAAAAGCTCACATATATCGCGAATTAGAAGAAACTACACGTTCAGAAGATAAGCAACGGTTATGGATAATGAGTCTTGTTGATGAGTGGTGTGACAAGCGATATTATGTCATGTTATAACCGAGTACTCGTTGAGAATGTAAATCTTGTCATCATGGAGAATCTTAAGTATTTTTACCACTATATTAACATATATCACGACGAGGTTTGTAGTGAGGTTGTGGCTAATGGCCTGTGCGAGTTTTTAACAGATTTTGGGGACGAATATCGTTTATTAAACAAATAGGAAAAATATGGGCATATGTTTTTCTCAAATAGTGCACCGGATTGTGAATAAGATGTGTTTAGTTTGTGGAAATGAACGTCTGGTGAGCATTCCGATAAAACATTAAAACTGGTATTGCTTCATGTGGCGGAAAAATTCTGATTGCTCAGTATAATGAGCGCAAGTATTCGGACAACGCCGTACACGTTTCAGCAGTTTATGATGTGACTCGCTCCCCCCGTCGAGCCGCCCACCCGTGTACTTCACCCCTCAAAAACACACGGGTTCGAACAAACCCGTACACGTTTCATCGGCGTGACTCACTCCGCCCGTGAAGCCGATCCGCCCACCTGTGGCTCACAGTCATCTCAGAGCTTGAACCGACTGGACTTGCAAATACGATGGAACATCCTTTGAGAAGCATTCTCAACGCCGTGTACGATGTGTCCGTGACGAAGTCATTGCGCGTGTTCAGGCATGAAACCAGTGCCATTAATTATGTACTTGAAATGACTTGTAGGCAAGCAAACAAACATGTTATTTATTTAAGTGTTGAGGAGATGAATAGAGTCTTCGTGATAGTTGAGAATTGGGGAGAGGACCGTTATAAAATACCTGCAAGTATAGGTATAAATAATAATCAGCCTTGCATTGATATACGACTGATGTGGAAGAATGCATCTGATAATAACGTTCTTGTTCCGACGCGAAACCGTTTCATCCTCAACAGAATGTTCGAAATCGTCGGATTCCGCAAGCTGAAGCCTATATTAGATGCGCGTTTCACGGATATGATTTATTTTGACACGGTTCTTGACTACGCATACACCGCTCTGCTCGACGGATTTATCGAATGTAGGAATGAACAAGGCGAGAATAGTCTAGAGCTGGATGCTTATTTAAAAGGTTTAGACTCTTTGAAATATCTAGAACTTTGGTACAAAGCACATGAGCGGTACAGGGCAGAGCTCGCCTACACTGTTCATCCTGAAGAACTGTATCTCTATATAATGAATAGCTGTTGTTACGACTTGGAAGATTATTTCATTTGCCGCTATGCAGAGTGAAGAAGAGTTCACGATTGAAAAGATCGGGACGGTAAGAAAAATCCCTTGATTGGAAAGGATTGTTATAAACTTGTATTTAATATTGTTGTTGTGGCTAACGATGACTTCTTTTTGCGTGCTTTTGATTGCATTCTAGCCGTGTTTAAAAATAACTTGCCAACCTAATGTATAGGCATCCGTATAACTTCAGCGGTGAAATGTTAAGGCATATTTACCGCGTAGTGTAAAGCAATAATGATGTGACTGTAGATTCGATTACGTGTGAGTTTAGTGTTTTGCGCAGTAGAACATAAAGTATTTTGATGTATATTTAATTATTTAATATAATTGTGTATATATATATATTTTTCCTGTACTAATATGTTGCTGATTATACTCCTTCGTTTTTTATATTATTATTTTTTATTTTCAATATTATTATTTTCAATATATTTAATTATTTAATATAGTTTTGTGTATATATATATATTTCCTGTATTAATATATTGATGGTTATACTGCATCGTTTTGTATAATTTTTAATGTATTATATACATATATATTCCTCGTTCGTATTTCTTATGCTATTATTATTTTTTATTTTATTTTTTGATCATATATATTCCATCGTTTGATTGTATATTTATTTTCTATTTTGATTATATACACGGTGTTCCCAAAGTCAGTTTACCGAGGAAAATGTTTTCTCCTGATGATTATTCTAAATATTATGACAACTTTTTTTACAGCAAAAAGCCAGCATGTCTTCAGGACCTTAAAGACTACATTTGTGAAGAATTCCAGCTCTTAAGTAATGATAAGGAACTATGTAAAACAATTTTATGGTCAACCGTTGACAGATACAAGATGTGCATCGAAAAACATGGACAACATTTTGAACAGTTATTGTAACCAGAACTATTCTCATGTTTTGTAAATATGTTTCAGAAATTTTTTTCTTTGTTTTCTTATGTTTTGTAAATATATTTATGTAACAAGTTTTTTTCTTTGCAGTAAACTCACCTAAGGAGAACATTTTCTTCGGTAAACTGACTTTTGGGACACTCGGTATATACATTTCTCGTTAGTATTTCTTATGCTATTATTATTTTTTATTTTTTGATCATATATATTCCATCGTTTGATTGTATATTTGTTTTCTATTTTGATTATATATATATTATTATATATATATATAATATAATATATATATATATATATATACAGGGTGTTTCAGGAGGAAAGGTCAATACTTCGGGAGGTGATAGTATCGGTCATTGTGAGAAAAAAGTTCATATGAACATGTGTCTAATTCTGAATGGTTACGGAGATAGAGTAGTTTGAATCTGATGCGCGCGCAGCTCTTCCTCCCCCCGCGGTGGTCCAATTCAATGGCCACCAAGGTCTCCAGACCTCTCTCCGTTAGATTATATTATTGTTTGTGGGGGTGGATGAAGAGTCAAATTTACAAAAGAAAGGAGGATGCACGAGACGAATTGCTCGCGCGCATTTTGGATGCTGCTGCCCGCATAAAGGAATGTCAAGATCAACTCAGACGAACAACACGCGATCTTCGCACAAGAGTTGCAAAGTGCATTGAGGTTGACGGTGGGATTTTCGAAAACGTATTATAAGCTGTAACAAATTTGTCATTTCTGTATCTGATACCATTCAAAATGCCAATGTTTAAACATAAATTTTAGAAACAGTAATTGGTTTCTCTTTCTTTATTACCATTAACAATGCTTTTGTATTTGTAGATTCAAACAGCTCTATCTCCGTAATCATTCAGAATTAGACACATGTTCATATGAACTTTTTTCCTCACAATGACCGTTACTATCATCTCCCGAAGTATTGACCTTTCCTCCTGAAACATCCTGTATATATATATGTATATATATATATATATTATATATATATATATATATATATATATATATATATATTCCTTCATATTTCTTATGCTATTATTATTTATTTATTTTATTTTTTGATCATATATATTCCATCGTTTGATTGTATATTTATTGTCTATATATTTCGTGAAACTGATTCTAATAATTCGTCTAAATAAACAGAATGATGTAATGGTGTTTTATTTAATTATTTTAGTTGTAAACGACATTATTATTAAATTATATCAAATGTCTCCCTTCTAAAACGGCTGACGGATTTCTAAGCCAACTTTCAAAAATATCTGAATAGCGCAATCTGGCAGTTGAAAAGGTAATATATATATATATATATATTATATATATATATATATATATATATATAATATATATATATATAGCCTTCTAGGTAATCTACGTCAACTGGCTGGTTAAGCCAACTGGCAGAATATGCCAGAATATATGCTTTAATTAAATAAATAACGCAATCTGGCAACTCAACCTTAATAATGTGCCTGCCTTCTATGTCTTCTAAGTCAACTGGCAGAAAGCCAGAATATATGTTTTAATTAAATAAATAGTGCAATCTGGCAACTCAACCCTAATAATGTACACCTGAACAAACCATTTACGTCTTCTAATTCAACTGGCCGGTTAAGCCAACTGGCGGATTTAGCCTGAGTATATGCCTTAATTAAATAAATAGCGCAATCTGGCAACTCAGCCAGTTAAGCCAACTGGCTGATTAGGATCTTCTAAGACAGCGGACGCTCTGCTGAAGTCTTAATATGCGAACACCTCTCTCCTTCTCCTTTCTCTCTCTCTCTCTTATGTTAGGTATACCCCTTTGGGGGGTGGGGCCGCCCCACCTTCTCCCCCAAAGAGGTCTACCCCAGCGGGAGTTCATCGCAACTTGGGGGATAACTCCTCCCCCAAGTTGCATAACCTCTTGCTACATTCTCCATCCCCTTTGTTGTATAACCTCTTGCAACATTCCCCCTTGTTGCATAACCTCTTGCAACATTTCCTTTGCAACACTGCTCCACATTTGCAATTGCATTGCACTCTCTCCTTTTGCGCCGATACTACTAGGTCGTGATATTTTCGTTAGTTAGCCTTATAAGGCTAACTAAAGAAGACTGGGGGCCCTGATCTTCAGGTGATCACTTTATTGCTCCAAGACTGTACAGAGAGAATACAAATATAATTTAATTTTTAATGAGGACATAGAATTTTAAATGTTACATTTAGGAACTGTCAAATAAGAGACAATCATAGTTATCTTTCCTGGCACAACAATTACTTACCTACATTATACACAGTTTATATACGTAGGGTCATGGCATTTATATACAGTAAATTGGATTCATTATTGAAAAATTCAATTGTATACATTGGTTAATAGTGATTTGCATGAACTTAAATAAGGTAAATATTTTTAATTTGAAAGCAGTAATTTACTCATGGAATTTATTTCTTTTAGACTTTTAGGAGAAATGAAGGAAAAGGGTGTGTGGAAAGGGTGAAGAGGGAATGAATCTGGTACCCATCCAAGATCTTTTATAACTGAACACGAAAATGTCTATGAGGAGCGTTCACTTTTAAATTTGTTTTCAAATATCAGCTCCGTAGAAGAGGAATCTTTTTGATGTTTCAAGTATGAAGTTAAGTTTGTTTATTTATTTACAAATATATACAATTTTCATAGATGAGTATAATTGCATCATTAAATACAGATGCTGTATACGATTGTAAACTGCCTCTAGCGAGCGTGCACACTTTACAGGTTGAAATCTACGAATTAGATATAATTATAATTATATAAATGCAAAAAAAACACTTTTTCTACGTGAAAGTCACAATATGATATTAGAGTGGGTTTTTATTATCATATAATTATATAATAGATATGATTACAAGTTTATTATAGATTTTTATAATAGACTAAAAAGACTAAAGGGAACTTACAGAATAGGACATATACGGGGCTCCAATAAACCTTAGCCCACCCCCCGCCCATGACCTAAACCATTAGAGGTACAGTAAAATTAAACATACCTTACAAAAGAGAATTTAATCCTGCATTTAATGAGAAACAATTAAAACTTGGTGTTCCCGCCATTGGCTTCCAAGACAGCCTGAACTCGCTTTGGGTAGCTTGCCAAAAGTGACGTGAATAGATCTTGATCGTTACGCAAATTTGCTAAAACAGTTTCAATGTGTTGCGTCATTGTATCCTTCGAAAATCGATTTGCTGCAGGTTCTTGAAACAAGAGACATTCAACCTTGTCCTTTATAACTGATCCAATGTGTTCACAGACGTGTCAGGAGAATTCCTGGCCATTCTTCATTTCCAAAGAAATCGATCTCATGGTACCGCAACAACTGTTGAGTGGCTAATGCCTTAAAGCAGGGGGCCTTTTCGTGCAGAAGTGTGACCTGATCGACATCCATAACATTGTTTGGGTTTCTTAGAAAAGGAATGACATGCTGGGATAGAATAATATCACGAAAATACTGTCCATCCCAACTCTGACCATTTGGCTTCAGCACCCACATGAGGTTCTTTGCAGTGAACAAAACAAACACACCAACACAGTCTGGACTTTTTAATAATTCGCGATAATGTTCATTGTCATCGATTTCATCTGGTGTTGTGGCCCACACTCGATCATTTTCGTAGTTAGGCCGACGTGTTATGTAAACAAAAAATTCATCGGAGACAGCTAAATGCATGAAATCATCCACATCCCAATCTTCAAGATAATGGGCAAACCACATTCTGTCAGCGATGTTAAGTTGAGTTTTTCTTGGCTTTGGAAGTTCATGCCAAGGCTTTAAACCTTGCCTATGACGGTACAGTCGAATGATCTCACCACTGACGATCTTTCCTCTCAACACTTCGATCTCTCTAGAAAGTTTTGCACAGCTGTTTTTCCGCTTACGCGTACCGCTTTCAATGATGTCCTTTGTTTCCTGAGATAGTGGCAAATTTGGGCGCCCAGATTTGGTTGTATCCATTTCACATTCATCCAAAGTTTTATTCTAATTTCTTTTGACGAAGTCCTCACTTCTTCGCAACTTTTTGGCAACCCATGAACGTGTTATAAAGGTGGCTCCAGCATCACGAGCTTCCCGAAATGTTATTGCTCGTATGCGATCTATCACACGTAGCCTCTCCGAATCACCAATTAATTGAGAAGCCATTATATTATCACTTTATCAGCTAGAGTAATTTTAATACCTGCAATAAATAAAGAATTTTATATATTTTTATAATCACTAAAAACTATTTCGATATAAGTAAACATGTAAGCTGCAAATGGGGGGCTAAGGTTTTTCGGAACCCCCTTACTTATATTACGAACTAAATAAATACAACGAATAATGAAACCAGTATAAAACTACAGTATGAGGAACTTACAGACCAGGGCATATACTTTTATTGGAAGAGAATTATAATGAGAATTTTAGCAAGGAAAAAGAAAGGAGTGCCTTCAGTAACTTTGTAATTTGTTAAGTTTTAATTGCTCTATAAAAGATGAAAGAGCATTGATTGTTTTTAATTCATTCGGGTAATTGTTCCATAATTCCACCGCTAAATAAGTGTAAGAATTTCTACTACATTGAAGAGTATAGTTTGCCTTTAATATACAGGGTGGGCCGAAAGTCTGGATCCATAGGAAAATATTTATTTTAATACATAAATTACAACAAATGGTAAATACTTAAAATGAATATCAACTTTAACTCGTAAATGCGTATCCGTGATACTGTACAGTAGTTCGTACTCCAGTATAAATACTCAAATACCTTTTTTATTTCAGCCCAGAAATGGCTTCGAATCTAACAACAGAAGACCGGGTAGAACTTGTGCTCATGTACGCAAGACAGGGCGCTACACACAGAGAAGTTGCTACCGAATTCAATAGAAATCATCCTGATAAGCATCCAGTAACACATGCGACTGTCGGCAAGTTGTTTAAACGTTTCAAAGAAACAGGAAGTGTACATGATCGACGGCGTTCTGGTCGTCCAAAAACTGCAACTGATGAAAATACCTCTGCAATGGTATGTGAAACTTTAACGAATAGTCCAGTAAAGTCAACAAGAAGATTATCAAATGAAACACGCATCTCGAGAACGTCAATTCGAAGAATTATTAAAAATCATAAATTCTATCCCTAAGTGTCTCGATGTCAGAGGCCGCCAATTTGAGCATTTGTTATAATTGGTTGTTTATACTGGAGTACGAACCACTGTACAGTATCACGGACACGCATTTACGAGTTAAAGTTGATATTCATTTTAAGTATTTACCATTTGTTGTAATTTATGTATTAAAATAAATATTTTCCTATGGATCCAGACTTTCGGCCCACCCTGTATATTCACTCCGCATATACCTTGTTTAATGTTAGTGACGTATCTGATTTTCATTATGTTTTCGATTAATATGGTCGGAGCAAATTGTTTTGTAACTCTGAACATTTGGGAGGACATCTGCATTTAAAATATGTCTTTAAATTTTAATATACGCAGTTGCTTGAAGATTCCTGATGTATGAGCATAATAATGACTTGTTTATTTTTCTAATAATTCTACATGCAGTAATATTGTATGGGAGATGTGGATAAATTAGAGAGAAGTATAGCGTTTTGAGTGTATTTGTAAAAAGGAAATATAATTTTGTTAGTATAAATGAGAATTTCGATAGTTTATGATCTATATTTTCAATGTGTTGACGAAAGGATAGTTTGTCATCAAACACAACTAATAATAATTCCCCTTCAGTGACGCGCGATCTCAAGTGCAAGTCGGCAATAATATTGAAAGTATGGTATTAATTATGGTATTAAGTACAGTATTAAGTATGGCCTTATAAAGTTAACTTAGAAGGCCTTATAAGGTTAACTTATAACGAAAATATCACGACCTAACCTAACCAATCGTTAGGTCAACTGTACGCCCTTGACGATGGTTAGGTTAGGTCGTGATATTTTCGTTAGTTAGCCTTATAAAGCTAACTAAAGAAGGCTGGGGGCCCTGATCTTCAGGTGATCCTTAATTTCTTTTTTGTGGTTAGCAGAAAGTTTTTGTTTTCATTTAAAGATAATTTGTTGGCTTTCAACTAGTTGCATACTTTTGCGATGTCTCTATTTACTATTTCGTTAAGGGATGTGAGATCGCTGTCTGAATATGTCAGAGAGGTGTCATCCGCATGTTGGAAGCCTTTCCCGTTATAAGAGTTGTGAAAGTCATTTACGTAGATCAGAAATAGCAGGGGGCCCAAAATGCTTCCTTATGGAACTCCATGAATAATTTTTAGTTCGGTGGTGGTGATGTAAATCATGTAATTATGTTTGATGTATTGGCTTTTATTGTATAGGTATGACATAACCAATTTAGAGCAACGTTATTTATGCCATAATCAGATAATTTATAAATAAGTATGTCGTGGGAGAGTGCATCAAAAGCTTTTCATAGATCCATAAGTAAGAGAACAGAAGACTCTTTATTATTAAAACTATTTAGCACGTCAAAAACCGCTTAAATCACATCGCTTGTTTTATGGCCCTCCCAAAAACCAAGTTAATACTTCAATATGAGGCGATTTTCCACAAAATATTTCGAGAGCTGCATGTACACATGTTTTAAGTTTTTCCTAATGTAAAGATGTATATATGGGTTGATAATTTGGAAGGTAGTGATTTGTCTCCTGATTTGAATATTGGGCAAATTTGTGCCTTTTAAGTACGTCATGAAAAATACCATGACGGAGAGAGGAGTTAATTAATACTGATAAAGGGAAAGATAAAGTATCTGAGCAGTATTTAAAGACAGCGTTTGGAATAGAATCAACATGCCAGGATTTGTTTTTATGGGCGGAAATCGCCGTTTTGACATCTCTGGGACAGAGAGGAGAGAAGGAGAAAATATGAGCTGCGTGTCAAGAGCAATATGAGATTAGCTGTACTTTTTTCTACGGTAGGAAATACTTATTTAGATGATTGTTTATATCTGATAGTTCGTTTTAAGTGATATTATTTGTTATATTTGTGGAAAAACAACTTTGTTCTGTCTTCCTGCGTAAAGTTTCATTGATAAGTTTCCATTGTTTCCATAAACATAATCACCTTTGTATTCCTCAAATTTATTGCTGTAATGCTCTAATTTTGCCTTTTAATTAGGGTATTTAGTTTGTATCTGTAAATGATATAAATTTCTTGGGCATTGCAACTTTTTTGCCTTATAACTTTTAAGAGAGGGTTATGTAACCACGGTTTATTTTGCCTTTTATGAGTCCTGTTTATGGTAGTTACCAAACAAAGCTCGTTGATTGAATCATATAGTATGTTTGAGAACTTAATAAAATTTTTCATTTATGTCGTCAGCACCTTCGAGGACTTCGGACCTATACTCTACCGAGTCTAATTTCTGTTTCAGATACTAAATCTTAATTTATTTTCCTGAATTTTATTTTTATGCGATCTGCCTCCGGGATTTTATGACCCTCATTTAATGTTAAGATACAGCCGAAATGGTCAGAGATCCCCAGAAGTATACCGGCTGTATGGTTCAGATATTATCGTGTTGTGTTTGATAATAATGGTTATCATGTGTTAAATTCACTGAACGGTTTACTTGGTTGTTTGATATGATTTCTATAATTAATACAGGAACTTCCTTATAAAATATTTTATGAATGTGTGAACAGATATTGAGATTGTGCAGGTCATTAAGCTTGTGTGTTCTCGGTTTTCTGATAAGTTTTTTATGCAATACGCATAATGGTTTGTATTTCTCCAAACTATGTTTTACGGAAAGTGAGGATATACAAAGGAATAATACAGATTGAGCAGTATTAGGGGTGTAACAAAATTCATGACCGGTTTTGGAGGATTTTTCTGTAGTTTTGACACTTGACATCAATGTAGAAATTTTTGATAAGTTGAACTCAGACGATGGCCTGCAAACTCACCAGATTTAAATCCACGCGAAAATCTGAGTGCAAATGTCACAACGAGATGAAGTAGCTCTGCAATATTTGAAGAGGCCAAGACCGAAATTCAAGAGAAACGTTGGCTAGAGTGCACAAAGAGGATTTGCAAACCATCGAGATTGCCAAAGAGTTGTTTGATCGCCAAATGCGTTGCTTTCAAAATCGTATTAAATTGGTGTTGGTAACAAACACAAGTAAAGAATAATGGTCGTTACTGAGATTTCTCAGTTGCCTTCTAATTTAACAAATTATTTTTCTTTTTTATGCAGGAAGGAGGGCGAAGGGCGAATGCCCGCAAAAATGTCCCCCCCCCCACCGAAGGAGAAGGAAAGAGCCAAATTCAAGGTCCAAAGTTTTCGAGATGTCCGGACACCCTGCGTTTGAAAGAGTGGAGGTCATAAAGAGGAGTAAATATGAACTGAGGAAGTTGGTTCCAGAGTTCACTGGTTGAGTAGATGAAAGACTGAGAATACGATTAACCCTTGCGATAGAGAATTGGACAGGAAAGGGATGAGATTCGAAAATCTGGGACTACAAACTCTTCTTAAAGGAGAAGGCATGCAGTTAGAGAATTCAGAAGAGTAGTGTCCGTTATAATAGCGACAGTAGAAAGAGAGAGTGAGGCAACATTGAGGCAAAGGGAGAGGGATTGAAGTCAGTCAGTAAGAGGCGTGGAAATGATGAGACGAAACGTCTTTGATTCCAACCGATCAAGTACAACTGTGTGGGTTGAGTCACCTCATACGTGAGAAGCATATTCCATACAGGGGCGGACGAAACACGTGTACAGAGACAGCAAGTGAGAGGGGGGTGAAGACATTGTGGAGCCGCTACAGCAAATCTAACCACTTCCAAACTGTTTTAGAAACAGGGTATAAGTGATCTTTCCAGGAAAGTTCATGATAAAATGAACAAGAATGTTAAGACAAGAGGAAGGATTGAGTTCAGTGTTGTTGAAGATAAGGGATGGAGAAACTGAGTTTTTGAGGCATTGAAAGACACAAGGTTTTCCCTGCCCCAGTCAGAGATAGATCAGTCTTTCCTTGTGAATTCATATGTGGTGATCAGTCTTTCCTTGTGAACAGACGTGTTTTATCGAGTGTCCAGTGTTACTAATTGAATAAGTGGTTTTCGTTGGTGTCTTTAAACCAAGGTTAATGCAGGTGGCTTGCCTTGTTTGTTTTTCGAATCTATTGGAAAAATAGGTTTAATAAGGTTGATTTTGCCTTGCTAAGAGATCAAGTAGGATGTGGTCATCCTCCGTGGGAAAAAGGTAAAAAAGGAAAGAAGAGGGCCGGCCGAATAGCGGACAGATAAGTTTTATTAATACTTTTTCTTTTGCAGATCCTTCATCGGTAGCTTAATTAAGTATAAATGCAAAAAACGTCACTTTTTTCTACGTGAAGGTCAAAATATGAAAATAAAAACCCACTCTAATAGACAGAGTTTATTTCCACGACAGTTTCGACGCCCACTGGCATCCTCATCGGGTGGATACAGAAACACGAATGAACCAAAACAAGAGGGAAAAACAGTCCAGGGCCGACCGTTAAGAAATTCGCACCTAGGTTAGATCCCATTCTCCCGACACCGGAAGGGCATTTTCATTAAGTACATTAGCGCAAATTTAAAACTATCTTCCTGTTCTAAACATACAGATTCTATTATTTTTTTACATAATTATTACATTTATTATTAAATTTATTACATTTAATATTGCATAATTATTTATTACATAAATTATAAATTTATTATTACATTGGTTATTACATTGTTGTTTATTATACAGAACTTATAAACCGAAAAACGAATGAAAAAAGCCGATTAGGAAACAATCCAGAGACCATTGAGAAATTCGCACCTAGGTTAGATACCGTTCTCCCGACACCGGAAGGGCATTTTATTACAGGGTCCGCTTATAAGTACATTCCCACAAATTAAAACTATCTTCTTGTTCTATACATACAGATTCTAATATTTTGACATAATTACTGCATTTATTATTGCATTTACATTTTTTAACATTTATTATTATTACCTTTACCCTAATTATTAAATTTATAATATTACCTTTATTATTACATCTGTTGCATTTATTACTTCCATTATTACATTTACTAAAAGCGAGTAAGGAAACATTCCAATCCAGAGACATTTAAGAAATTCACACTTAGGTTCGAACACGTTCCCACGACTCCGTAAGGGATTTTTTGACCAAGAATCTCATTAAAGGGTCTAACTTATAAGTAAGTACCTTCGCACAAATTAAAATTATCTACTTTTTCTATACACACAGATTCTATTATTTTTCTTTTGACATAATTATTACATTTATAAAGTACCTTACTTGATTCCCAATCTATAGCATGATTATTTTGGCTGGCGTGATAAAAATTGGCATTATTAGTATTACAACTTATGAAGGCATATTTGTGTTCTTTAATACGGGTTTCAATATTTCTTCCAGTTTCTCCCACGTATACTAAATCACAACTTTTACAGGGAATGCTGTAGACACAGGCTTGTTCCTCTTTTGCCACGTTATTCCTAACCAATTTACTTTTCACGGTAGACGAATATTTGAACGCCAAAGCAAACTTAAAATCTTTCGTCAACGGTTTTACTCTTTCTAAGCCGGCAATGTAAGGCAAACTCACATATTGTTTTTGGTTAACTGAAGGTTCCCGAGGGGCATAAAAAGATTTTCTGGCTTTAAAATACGCCTTTCTGATAAACCACTCGGGATATTTTAAATCGTTAAAAATGTTCCAAATCTTTGAATTTTCCGGGTCCAGCAAATGTGGGCTTCATTTGTTCGTTCTCCCTCCTCATCTTGTGCGGAATGTTCTCCTATACAAGCGTCGTTCTTTATATAATATATATATATATTATATATATATATATATATTATACATGGGCGATCATCCGATAAAGATATTCCACACAAGAACCAGAAAGGCAAGAACCCATCCGTATATAATGAAATTCCACACACGAACAAGGAACTCAAGAAGCACGGTTTTACTGCCAACTTGTTCGCCCGCATGTCACCTATGACCTTGAGAATCTTGCAGGCTCTCGCGTTCGTTTGGGAACCTCGTTCGCCCGGACGTCACACACATACGCTTCAGCCTTGAGAATCTTGTTCGCCCATGCGTCTCATGCACTTTCAAGCGCTTCTGACGCATGAGAAAATTGAATTCTACCATATATAAGGAGGAATCCGAAACTTGGAGATTCAGATTCAGAACGGACTAGGTAGAGGGTCTTAGAAGGAATCTCAGGGCTGAGGGGTGGAATATAGCTCGTTAAGAAGTTGCTTTACGGTTTAATCGGAATTTTGGGTTTGTGACCTGACTGTAGGATTGACAGTAGGCACAGGCAATATTTAACGTATATTTTGATTAATCTTAGAATTAAGATTAAACTGTTACTGTACTCAGTAACATAGAAAAAATATTCATATTATTAAATCTTGTGAAGATAAATTTGATTCATTATAATAAATTAAAAACATTACTGTGCTTATAAACTTTATTGAAAGGAACCTATTTATTTGATTTACTATTGAAAATAAACATCTTGCCTAAATTAAATTAAAGCAATAACCGCCGACGTGTTTCATTGTTCTTTGACTTTTGGGAACTTGTGATAAGAAGTCTACAGGATCCACACCCTAATAATTTATTCGGCGTGCTGTGTGATCGCGGGAACATCAGACATCGATACAGTCTTCCCATCCAGGAGCACAATATCATGGAGATTTCAATTCACTAAACTCCAGGGGTGTATGATATATATATATATATATAAAATATATAATAGGGTGGTTCAAGATAGTATGGTTAAACTTCAGACTTTAAAATGTCAATCTCCTCAAGGCTGCTCTTGTGACACTATACAATAGTAACACACACAAAATTTTGAACAAATTGGATCAGATTAAACATTTTTCATACTAGAATTATATTGGTTTGGGTAATTCTTTGTGTATGTGTGTAAGTATGTGTTCATATGTGCGAGTATGTGTGTGTAATATATATATATATATATATATATATATATATATATATATATATATATCTAGGTTACGAGAGATAGCTGCAAAGGATACACAATCTACAAAATTATACATGTACAAAACCCACATATTAATTCGTCTTGGGTTGAGTGACCTTGAATCAAGCACTGACTGGATTCACCTTGAGTTTGCAGATTTTGACAAGCAAAACCTGGAAATGTGGGGCCTCTTAATGTAGTATGTAGTAGGCAGCTGTATGATGTAGGTGAAACATTGATTTCATGATAAAGCAGAAATAAACTTCGTATATTTTTGGTAAGTAAAAATCTCAATAATATAATATGTATATATCGGGTGGCCACAAAAAAACTTTACTTAATTCAAAGTTTAATAACTGCAACAATTCAAAACTTTTGCGATTGAGCTTTGGCAAACATTAACAGATGGTTATAATCTATAATTGCTGGAATTTTCAAATATGTAGGTTCTATAGTTTTGTTACAGTGAACAATTTAAAAGCATATGTCTAAAAATAGCATGCCGAAGAAAATGAATTTGAACTTAACAAAATTTACTTAAACAAATGGTCAATGTGACCACCTCCCTGTTGGTAAACTGCCCTCAATCGCTTCTTCCACGAGGAGATGCACTTTCGAACCTCATCTAAGGTGATATCCTCCCATGCTCTACTGATTTTCTCCTTAAGTTCATCTTCGGTGAATTTATGTTTCTGGCTGCCGTAAACCTTCACCATGAGGGAATCCCATACTGAATAGTCCATCGGATTACAGTCGGGAGACTGAGGCGGCCATTCATCCTTTTTGGTGAAATTAGGGGTCTCTTGCTCTAGATGATTTTGGGTCGCTCGGCTTGTATGGGCGGGTGCCCCATCTTGCTGGAAAATGTAGGCCTCGTCAGGATACAGCTGACGACAATCAGGAAGTAACCCATTATCTAACAGGTTGATGTAGCGCTCAGAGTTAACTTTAGTTTCGTTTGTGGCAATAAAATGAATTCGTGTTTTCCCCTTCCATGAAATTCCCCGATACCATTACTTTTCTGCTGAATCGTGATGTTTCATGATAAAGCCTGGAGGGAGGAATGTCCTTTTTCCTTGAACCATAAACCCTGTCATTTTGCCTGTTTTTGGCCACCTCCAACGTCAAATCCTTTTCGTCTGTAAACACAACTTTTTGCACGTCTTCAGCTGAGTAGCGTTCATATAGGGATTTACAGCGGGTCTTTCTACGCTGTCTTACATTCTGATCACGCCGAGAAACTCGAATTCTCTTGTAGGCCTTCAATTTCAAACGTTTTACAATCCCTTGTACAGAGGAGCGAGAAATCCCAAGGTCGTACGCAATCTGTCTCTGGGAGCGATGAGTTCCTGGTGTATTCTCCTGGGATTGAATCAGTTCCTCCACGGCAGCCTTATTTTCTTCTGTTCAAACACTTTTGGGCCTGCCGCTGCCGGGTTTTCTAGCTGTTGATCCAGTATCCTTTATCTTTCTTATTAAGTTATAAACACTTTGACGAGTCCAGTTCTTTGCGGGGAATTCTCGGACAATCCTATTTCCATTCCAACCTTTTTCCTTGACACATGCTTCTATGATGGCTTTATCACTTTTACTTAACGTCATGCTGGCGGGGTTTTAGCGGAAAAATAAAAGAAAGCAAATTCACATTAGGTTTAGCCTACGCCAGCGCGCGTGTCATACTACGCTACATTAGGTTTAGCCTACGCTAGCGCACGTACGTGTCAGATGCACACCAGGCATGCTATTTTTAGACATATGCTTTTAAATTGTTCACTGTAACAAAACTATAGAACTTACATATTTGAAAATTCCAGCAATTATAGATTATATGCATCTGTTAATGTGTGCAAAATCTCAATCGCATAAGTTTTGAATTGTTGCAGTTACTAAACTTTCAATTAAGTAAAGTTTTTTTGTGGCCACCCGATATAACTGTTGACTATTCATATTATGAATTATTTTAGAATATTTAGGAGTTACAAAGCTGCTACATGCATATACAGTATACTGAAATGTATATTAACTATAAATTAGTGTATATATTAAATATTCTTTGCATATAATTACATATGTATAAAATATATGTAGCATATCTATATATAATATAATCTTATTATGTACATTATAAAATAAATATGAATATGAATGGATGGAGCCGCGTTTAAAATATGCTATTTTAGAAGTTCTTTTCTTTTCATTTACGTACCCCCTTGAAGGAAAGAAACTGATAAATTATGTTATTTATTATATAGTTATAAATGTAAGTTATTAAAATAATCGATTTCTTTTCTGTTTGTTACAGTCACTCATCACCATGGTGGACGCCAAATGGCCGACCCGAAGTTCTGCCAATACCTTGCTCATTGGAAAACCTACGAAAGATCTTCTAACCTCGCGATTATCTTCAAAGCGTGAAGTGTTAAGCAAGTTCTTATTTCATCACATCGAGGAAAAACGAACAGTCACTGCAAGTTTGAAAGAGACTCTCTGCTGTTCTTTATATCTGTGATAAAACAAGGATTCCAACTCAAAGATCAGACAATGCTGAGAGGAAACAGAGAAAACTATTTGAACAATATTGCACTCTAAAGAAAAATAGGAAGTCATCCTCAGAGAGCATACAAATGAATGTGGCAGTATTCAATGCTGATCTTGAAGACATTTTCGATGTCGCCTTAAAGATAATAACTAACGAAGAGGACAAAGAATTCCTTATCAAGCCGAGAGAAGATCGTTCCTGCGCCAGTTTTGGAGGCATTGATCGAGCCTTGGTTAAAACGGAGGATCGGGAAAGGCAACGAGAAGAATTTGAATATAATAGAAAAAAGCGAGGCGACGGTGTAAAACAAAAGAAATATCAACTTATGGCATCTGACAAAGTGATAACTGACGTGGATTCTTCCTCCTCGTCCACGGATTCTGATGCATCGTGTCGTCCATCTATATTATCATCGAACCCTCCTTCCAAAAATAAGAAAACAGTCATCTCAGATGATGTAGCCCAGGCACTCGACCGTGTTAATCTAAGCGATCGCAATGCAGCCTTTATTATTGCAGTATCAGCTAAGTCTGGGCTCAATATCATTTTCTCGAAGTACAACTCGTCGATCTCGAATTAAAGCTCGTGAAACTATTGCAACTGCTGAAAAATCAAGCTTTTCTCCTGACACTCCGCTTCTGCTTCACTGGGATGGGAAAATGCTTCCTGATCTAACAGGGGGACAGGAAAATGTGGACCGCATCGCAATCTTTGTTTCAGGAGGAGGAGGAGGAGATAAACTACTTGGTGTTCCACTCATCCCTCACGGAACGGAACAAGCACAAGCTGATGTCTGCCTCAGGATGTTGGATGAGTGGGGCTTGTATTTGATACAACAGCATCAAATACTGGGCTGATGTCTGGAGCTTGTACCCGAATAGCGAGAGCTGTAGGTCACTCTCTGACATGGATAGCATGTCGTCATCATGTGTATGAAGTCGTTTTGGCTAACGTATTTTCTAGTATTCCTAAGCCTTCCAAAGGACCACAAATCTGATTGTTTAAGCGATTCATGGCACAATGGCCAATTATCAATAAAGAAAACTTTATATCAGAAGGAATGGAACTTTTTGAAAGAAACTTGTGGGAACTTTGTACCTCTCCGACGCTCTTCAGAACAGCAGCGTCTCAAGAGATGACTACAGTGAATTCCTCCATCTTTCTCTAATTTTCCTGGGAGGAAGTTTGCCTAAGAAGTACATTAGAGCTCCAGGAGCGCTTCATCAGGCTCACTGGATAGCAAAAGCTACCTATGCTTTGAAGATCTTTCTCTTCCAGGAGCAAATGAAACTTACTGCTCATGAGAAAAAGGTCTGAAAGAGTTTTGTTTCTTTGTGGCACTTATTTATAGTAAATATTGGCATGAAGCACCCTTGGCAGTGATGGCCCCTAGAAACGACAAGCTTTTCTAACAGTTATGGAGACTTATCCAAACAAGGTTTTGGCTGAAATTGCACTCAAGGCATTTAAGAGACATCTCTGGTACTTCTTGGAAGAGCTGATTGGACTGTCACTTTTTGAGGATGGGTTGGACAGCAAAGTAAAAGAAAATATGATTAAAAAAATTATCTCATCCTGCAAAAGCGAAAGGTCTGAAGCGCCTCGATTCAAAGCTGTTCAAAATAGCAAACCCATTGGAAACTTATGTCAGCGAGAAGACGGCTCAACTCTTCGATGTACTGGATAAAAACGGAAAGAAGATTGCTCAAGAGTTTCTTTCGAAACCACCAAGTGATTGGCCAAGTAACGACAACTACGAGTTGTTGAAAGAAAGAGCATTGAAGATGAAAGTTGTCAATGACTCTGCAGAGAGAGCGATTGCTCTTATTCAACGGAACAATACAACGCAACTCTTCTGTACAAAATTTCTGGAACTTACAAGGAAACTTGGAAAGAAAAAAAAGGTGGGGCTTATATATATATATATATATATATATATATATATATATATATATATATATATATATATATATATATAAGAACACTGGCTATGTGGGCGTCGGCCTCTGAGGTTTATATATATATATATATATATATATATATATATATTGAAAGTAATGAAAACTGATGTAATATACGCAGACTTTGCCAAAGTGTGACCATGGAATCATAATACAGGGTGTACATAAAGTCAGGATCTATTTTTGTGAAGCACTTGGAAATTATATGGAATTCAATCATAAAATGATAAAGTGGTAACATTTATTAAATAATTAAGAGTAGGATTCGACGTGACGCCCATCAGTATCCCTGCACAGCTCAAATCGTTCCGCAGCATTTCTAAACACATTCTGGAGCATTTGCGGGGTTATGTTATCTGCAGCAGTTCGTATACGTGTACGTAAGTTTTCAAGACTCGTAATCTTCGTCTGATAGAAATGCGATTTGATAAAGCCCCATGCAAAGAAATCTAAAGGGGTTAAATCTAGTGATCTCGCTGGCCAAGGTCTGTTGCTTCCGCGTCCGATCCAGCGATTTGGAAAACGTCCATTTAGATAATCCTGAACAATTTTGGCATATGACAAGGAGCACCATCATGTTGATAGACGACGGTACTAACAATCCTATCCCCAATCAGCTGAGGTTCAAGGAATTGCTGCAACATGTCCAGATAAATAAGCCCCGTAACTGTAGCTTCAGCAAAGAAAAAAGGACCATAAACCTTAGATTTTGTTAAACCCATCCAGACATTAACTTTAGGTGAGTCTCTTTCCCAATTTTGGACGAAATCATTCGGTCTTTCATCTGCCCAAGTTCGACAGTTATGGCGATTTACTTTTCCACACGTATGGAAAGTGGCTTCATCACTAAAGAGAATGTTGTCCATTAAATTATCACTCCAGATTTGTTCTACGAGATCAGCACACACAGCACTTCGTCGAGGGAAATGTTCCTCATGTAAATCATGTAAAACCTGCAAATGATAGCTTTTCTTCTGCAAATTAACTTTCAAAATTTTGTGCACAGATGACGTCGGGAGGCCGAGTCTGTGTGATGCAGCACGAACGGACGTACATGGCTCCTCAGTGATAATTCCGCGTACTGCATTCACGGTAAGATCTGACATACACGGTCGTCCTGATCTTGCTTCATCATTTACAGATCCCGTTCGTTTAAATTTGTTCACCAATTTTCGTATTGTCTTGTCTATTGGCCCCGGCTTATGAAATCTCCTTCTAAACTTCTCTCTGTCATTGTATTTCTTTCCCTCGATTCGCCAAATTACTATTGCCACACGCTCTTCTGTATTCATTCTAAGGGCTTCTGAAAAGAAAAATAGAAAAAAATAATTATTTCACAAAAATAGATCCTGACTTTATGTACACCCTGTACATAAACTGAAGTATATGGGAATAACAGGAAAAGTAGAAAAATGGATATATAATTTCCTTAGTGAGCGGCGGCAAGTCGTTACAGTACAAGGAGTATCTTCAGAATCAGATGCCCTCGGCTCAGTACCACAAGGAACAGTATTAGCTCCACTACTCTTCATAATCATGCTAACTGACATAGATGAGGACGTTACCAGAGACAGCACAGTAACATCCTTTGCTGATGACACAAAGATCAGTAGAAAAATAAGAAACCCAGAAGATATAGGATCTCTACAAACCGACATAAACAGAATCTACAAGTGGACGGAAGACAACAATATGAAGTTTAACGCAGAAATTTCAGCTATTATTGTACGGAAAAAGAGAAGACTTAAAATCCATAGAATATTATACCCCAAATGGACAGGAAATTCAGAGAAATTCTAGAGCAAAAGATTTAGGGTTGTAATGACTGAAGATACGAAATTTAAAACGCAAAATAAGATAGCAGTAAACAGAGCAAAGAGAATAACGGGACATATATTGAGGACCTTTAAACGGATGGATAGGAATGTAATGATTCCTCTACTGAAAACTGATCATACCCAAATTGGAATACTGCCCGGTCCTAACATCCCCATATAAAAAAGAAGACATGAGACAGCTAGAAGGGATTCAGAGAAGCTTCACAGCCAAGATCAAAGGATGCAAAGAACAAAATTACTGGGAAAGGTTACGCAAACTAAACCGATATTCACTGGAAAAGAGAAGAGAGACACACACACCATTATTTACACTTGGAAAATAATGGAGAAACTAGTCCCTAATCTTACTCTGAACCCTGTAACTCCCCAAACAACGGTGGAAAGTAGAAAAGGAAGACTGTGTCGTGCTCCCAAATTAAAGGCGAGAGAGAGGGAACATCCTTAGTAGTATGGGCGCAAAAGGAGAGAGAGTGCAATGCAATTGAAAATGTTGATAAATGTTGCATAAGTTATGCAACAAAGAGGAGAGGGGGAATGTTGCAAGATGTTATTCAACAAAGGGGGAGGGTGGAATGTTGCAAGAGCAACAAGGGTTATGCAACTTGTTGGCGGAGTTATCCCCGAAGAGAAAGAGAGGAGAAGGAGAGAGAGGAAGAGAGGTGTCCTCCTGGCAGGAGCCATGCGCATATTAAGACTTCAGCCGAGCGGCCGTTGTCTTAATATGTTCCTAATTAGCCACCTGGCTTATTCAGCCAGTTGGCTTATTTGGCAGAGCTGCCAGATTGCGCTATTTATTTAATTAAAGCATATATTCTGGCTTAACCAGCCAGTTCGCTTATCTGGCTGAGTTGCCAGATTGCGTTTATTTTTATTTATTTAATTAAAGCATATATTCTGGCTTAACCAGCCAGTTGGCTTATCTGGCTGAGCTGCCGATTGCTCTACTTATTTAATTAAAGCATATATACTGGCTTAACCAGCCAGTCGACTTAGAAGGCGTAAATGGCTTATTCAGGGGTACATTATTGAGTTGCCCGATTGCGTTTATTTACTTAATTAAAGCACATATTCTGACTTAAATAGCCAGTTGACTTAGACGGCGTAATTGACTTGTTCAGGTGTACATTGTTAGGGTTGCCAGATTTTGCGATCCAGATATATTTTGCAGTTGATTTAGAAATTCGTTTTAGAAGGCAGCCATTTGCTGTAATCAAATGCCGTGTACAACCAAAAGAATTAAATAAAACACTATTACATCATTCTGTTTATTTAAACGAATTAATGGATTCAATTTCACGAAATATATAGAAAATAAATATACAATGGAATATACAGTATATGATCAAAAACAATAATAGCATAAGAAATACGAACGATGAATATATAATCAAAATAAATATACAATAGAATATATATGATCAAAAAATAATAATAGAACAAGAAATACGAACGAGAAATATATAATCTATAACATACAAAACATTATAATATAACCATCAATATATAGAATATATATATATATATATATATATATATATATATACACAATTAAATAAATAAATATACATCCAAATACTTTATGTTCTACGGCGCAAAACGCTAAACTCACACGTAATCAAGTCTACATTCACATTACTTTGCACTACACGGTAAAACCGTCCAAGCAATACTTCACCGCTCAAGTTATACGGATGCCTATACTCGACAAAAATGGCTTTCATATCGTTTAATACTATATTTGTGCCCACTTTACATTCGGTTGGCAAGTTATCTTTAGACACGGCTAGAATACAATCAAAAGCACGCACAAATAGGTCATCGTTAATCACAACATCATTATTATACAAGTTTATAAACACTCCTTTCCAATCGAGGGTTTTTGCTTAACGTCCAGAGCTTTTCAATCGTCAACTCTTCTTCACTCTGCATACCGGCAATTGAAATAAGCTTCCAAGTCGTAACGACAGCTATTCATTATATAGAGATACAGCTCTTCAGGGTGAACAATGTAGGCAAGCTCTGCCCTGTACCGCTCAAGTGCTTTGTACCAAAGTTCAGGATATTTCGAAGAATCTAAACCTTTTAAATATGCATCCGGCTCTAGACCATTCTCGCCTTGTTCATTCCTACATTCGATAAATCCGTCGAGCAGAGCGGTGTATGCGTATTCAAGAACCGTGTCAAAATAAATCATATCCGTAACACGAGCGTCTAATATAGGCTTCAGCTTGCGGAATCCGACGATTTCAAACATTCTGTCGAGGATGAAATGGTTTCGCGTAGGGACAAGAACGCTATTATCAGATGCATTCTTCCACATCAGTCGTATATCAATGCACAGCTGATCGTTATTGATATACAATGTGCAAACAATGGCATATGAGGGGGCGTCAGTAATCTGCTCTCTTCTTGTACCTACACCTGCAGGTATTTATAACGGTCCTCTCCCCACTTCTCAACAATCACGAAGACTCTATTCATCTCCTCAACACTTAAATAAATAACATTACGTTTACCAGAGTTTGTTTGCCTGCAAATCGTTTCAAGTACATAGTAGATGGTGCCGGTTTCACGCCTGAACACGCGCAATGACTTCGTCACGGAGACATCGTACGAGGCGTTGAGAATGCTTCTCAAAGGAAGTTCCATTGTATTCGCACGTCCAGTCGGTTCAAGCTCTGAGATGACTATGAACCACAGGTGGACGGATCGGCTCGACGGGCGGAATGAGTCACGCTGATGAAACGTGTACGGGTTTGTTCGAACTCGTGTATTTCGGAGGGGTGAGGTACACGGGTGGGCGGATCGGTGGGGGGAGCGAATCACACCATAAACTGCTGAGACGTGTACAAGCTTCTTCGTACACTTGTGCCCCTGGACAAACAGAATTTTCCGCTACATGAAGCAATACCGGCTTTAATGTTTTATCACTCACCAGACGTTCATTTCCACAAACTAAACACCTTCACAATCCGGTGCACTATTGGAGAGAAACCTATGCCCATATTTATCCTTTTTGTTTAACAAGCGATACTCGTCTCTAAAGTCTGTTAAAAACTCACACAGCCCATTAGCCACAACTGCACTACAAACCTCGTCATGATATATATTAATATAGTGGTAAAAATACTTAAGATTCTCCATGATGACAAGATTTACATTCTCAACCGTAGGGTAAGAGTAGTTGGTATGATGTAACATGACATAATATCGCTTGTCAAACCACTCATCAACAAGACACTATCCATAACCGTTGCTTATCTTTTGAACGTGTTGCTTCTTCTACTTCGAGGTATATGTGAGCTTTTATAAAGGTTAGGTCTACAACATACTTCAATACATCGTTTGTACAATGGAATCCTACAATGCCCTCGTCAGAATATCCGTAGAATATTGTTCCTTCTCACGGTTCAATGTAACCTTAAAAGTATCAAAGGAGGGTGGAATAGGGAGTTTATCAGTATCCACCACATCTTCGCACTTTGCCGAATACTACTTCATAAACGTTGAACACGCAATATTAAAGGTAGCCATTACTATTTTTCGTCTACGAGGGAGAATACACGTCTGAGCTCAAAGGTATGCAGAGGTCAACTGAGCACGCAGGGATAGAGATAGGCTCAAGTAGTCGCAGGAGTCACGTGACCGATCTTACAGTGGGCGGAGCTTAGCTTTTTACTGTACACACACACACACACGCACGCACGCAAAGGAGAAAATGAAACCTTAATTCAAGCAAATACACGTGACAAATAAACATATCTTTAACAATATACATATATATAAATACAATCAAGGATTAAGGTAACCAAAGAGTACGGTATCATAGGAATCAGGCAACTGGTAACATTTCGTATAGGTGTTACGGCATACCTTCGTGCCCCTAAGTTCCTTCACACAACCCAGTTTCTGCGCCCGAAAATTGTGGGTCCCCAGAGTCATTTGGGGTGGCTGGCCTCCCTCAGCTACAAAGCACACTAGATCCTTCAACGAGGCAATATTAACGACTCGACGGTTCGCATGGTTAAGCGTGATACCCTTAGCCTTCACGATATACTTCATATCATCCCCTACCCTCATCCGTACCCGATAGGTTTTTGGCCCCCTGTTGATACAAGCGAGTCTGCGTGTGCGCCATCACCATACTCGTCCTTGATCTCATCAGTTAGCTCTCCGAGGAATTCTCCAATAGCAGGCATGTATTCACCCTCCCTCGCTGTGAATATCATGCTATCTGTGTCAGCGTACAACACCCTCCGTCCAAGAGAGTGCAGTAGACCCCAAAGTTTGATGCGTGCGTAGGCCGTTGTGAAGCTGGCTACAGGTATGTTTGTAACCCGTCAGGTATCTGTGGCCAGTTCGGTGATGTACTTTATTATGTAAGTACTACCTACATTCACGATCTCCATAACCTCTTTATCGGGAGCATTGGCATAATCCCGGACTTCACTATAACTTTGTGACAAATGGACTTTCCCTTTGCCGGTATTCTGTGCAAATTTCCCACAAAGACTGTTTAGGGCACAACTTTGTACTAAGGCGCTTGCCAGGATTCTTAACAATTTGGGATCGGTCAAGCTGTATACCTTCATGGGCACGGTATCGCTGAATATAAGCCACTTTTTCATCTTCGGTATCAACCCCTCGCGGATATCCTGATGCTTCTACTTTATCCTTAAAAAAGGCGTTTATATATGGTGTGAAAAGGTTGGGTAGCTTCTGAAACCTCCACACCTCATGTATCTTCAATATTATATACCCATGGTGAACGGCTAGGGCCAGCTCAGGGCTTCTATATACACCTCTGATCTTACGCTGGTGGTTTGTAGGGTTACAATCACCGTTGTTCTCCTCTGCACACTTCACGCACAGGGAAAACATGAGCTTGTGATCTATAACGACGGGTAAGGCGCGTAGTATTATTTTTTAGGCGTAGTATTAGTTTTAATTTTGTTGTTGTTTATAGACCTCCCGTTCAACCTCTCGATACAGATACTAGCTTTTACTCACTTCTTGGTAACTTTATTGACAATCGGAATAGTATAATTGTCGGAGACTTTAACTGCCCTAATGTTAATTATGAGATTTTTACTGGTAATGAGGAGGGTTTGAGATTGATTAAGTTTATGGAGGATAACTTTTTACGACAGATGGTTACCGAACCAACGCGCGGTGATAATATTTTAGATTTGGTGATGACGAACGGCGAGAATATAGTCGAAGGTTTAGAAGTAGGCGAGAATTTAGGATGTAATGATCATCAAATTCTTAGGATTGACTAGTAACGTTTCAAAATTCGCGGACGATACTAAAATAGGCGGTAAGGTTGTTGACGAGGACGATAGTAATAGGCTCCAAGACGATGTAAATAGGATTATAGAGTGGACAGATAAGTGGCAGATGCAATTTAACGTAGACAAATGTAAAGTTTTGCATATAGGTTCTCGTAACAATAATTACACGTACACGATGGATGATAGGGAGTTGGCGAGCGTTGACGAGGAAGTAGATTTAGGCGTACGCGTATCTAAGGATTTAAAGGTTAGGAACCAGTGCCTGGAGTCTTGCGCAAAAGCTAATAGGATGTTAGGCTTCATAGCGCGTAATTTCGAATTTAAATCGAAGGATATTATATTGCCCCTTTACAAGTCCCTAGTCAGGCCTCATTTAGAATATGCCGTTCAGTTTTGGTGCCCGTACTTGCGTGAGGATATTGATAGGTTAGAAAGGGTTCAGCGTCGTGCCACGAAACTAATTCCGTCATTGCGCAACAAGCCTTATGAAGATAGGATTAAAGAGTTAGACCTGTATTCACTCGAAACTAGGAGATTAAGGGGGGAGCTTATTGAAGTTTTCAAAATCGTTAATAACATCGATAACGTAAATTTTGACAAATTGTTCACTTTCGATAATAGTAATACTCGTAATAACGAATTTAAGTTGCGTGGCAGACGTTTCATTACTAATATCGCTAAAAACTTCTTTACGTTTAAAGTAATTGATAAATGGAATAATCTTCCCGCGCCCGTCGTGAACTCTACCAGCCTTAATGTGTTTAAGAACCGTCTTGACAGACATTTTAAAAATATTAACGCTGTTTAAAATAAAAAAAACAATTAGCAACAGGAGCTCTGCGGGTGGTGGTCGAGGATGAGTCTGTTGACGATTAATGCCAGCTTGTGACATGCCAGCCTGTGATGCCAGCAATAAAATTATTAAAAAACCCAAAAAAAAAAATTAGACTAACCTGAACGTAGATGTAGCTCGTAGCGTAAACTAACCCACTTTTTGTTTAACTTTACCTACTTTTTTTTTTTTTCCTTATCCTCTCCTTACCTTGCATGTCTGTAACTCTTTTCTTGCATGTTTGTAGTTTGCATGGTATGGCAGTGAGTTAAGACTGTGTTTGCATGGTTTGTAAGCGTTCTTATTTTACTTCTTTTCATCTTTCACCCCTCTCCTATTCTCTCCGACTATTTTTCTGACTTGTCGGCAGTGGCCGGTGAATGATGATGGTGAGTCTTTTTTCTCTCTTTTTTGAATGAATGTTAACCCACGAGTGATAGGTGTTCCTCCTTACTTAACCCCTTATTCTCTTCTCTTCTCTTAACCCCCTACTCTTTCCTTTCTCTCGGGCTAACCTTAGAGTGGATCTTAGGGTCTTCGTTAGCCTTAGCTTCTGTAGATCTGTAGATCCATAAATCGCAAGGGGGGAGCACGTCTACCAAAGAGAGCCCAAAGTAGCGCTCATTCAAGTTAGCTGAAAAATCCTCGATGGTTGGTATGGTGGGCCCCACCATTTTTTCAGGCGCACCTACGGGGTACGGATTGTTCTTCATCACGTAGGGGTATAAAGAGCAGAAGTCGTAGTAGTGGAGTTTCACGCCCTCCGTAGGCGGAAAGTATAGCTTGAATGGGTTTTTGCGCCCACCAAACAAGCTGTCACCGCATTTGAGGGGTTCCATTACCATTCAACGTTTACTGGCCCTTATTTCTTCACGGTACTGGGCATCTGTTTCCATCCGTGCATCATACTCATGCTTCCACACGATTTTGTGAGTGAACTGGGAGCCTATATGTTGATCACGGTTACGGGTCCATGCGAGGCTGTCAGCGGGGGATCTTCCATAAAGGTCCTCTGTGACGGTACATTCAGCGCGCGGGCATCCATGTCACCAGCAGCCGTTAAAGGAATACACAATCTTCTCGCCAGTGGCTGGATTCTCACTTAGCCCGTCAACCCAAAAAACACGTCCATTGACCTTATTGGGTACTTCACCCGTATTGTGGGCATGTTTTATGTATACCCCGGTCTGTTGCTGTAGGTGTATGAGCCAGTAAATAGCCTTGTGTCCATAAGTGCGGGGGTTGTTTCGGTGAATGATTGCTAAGGTGTCTTTAGGCATGAAGTTATTCTTGAACACTGTAAAACATAATGAGGCGATCGTGGTCGCGACTTGCAGCGGATCGCATTTGAAACGGGTTATGTACATCCTTCTAAAGGCTTGAAAGCATACTCTAAGTACACGTACGTCATTCACGCAATAACGTTCACATTCATCAGCTATATTGTATGGACTAGCTTCATTAAAACTGTTGTAGTAGCGTTCAAAATCTTCACGCTCACTATCACTCACGTTTGTGTAGTTAAAGTAATGTTTGAATGTAGGTAGTCCTACGTAATTCAAAGTTTCGCTAGTGAGGAATGTTTATGGGAAATATTCATTTGAAACTTCAGCGGTTGCGCCCATGACCTTGGGCAGCTTTGCTAATTTACAAGGTGTAAATAGCAGGGTGTGTTTAAACTGTACATTACTTCTTATCTGCATCTGTATTAGTTTGTTGCCTCTTTTCAAGGGATCACCTCTAAATATCGCAGCGACTCGTGTTCAAGCAGCTCCTTATAAAGGAACTGTGTGTCAAATTTCGCCCCGTTATGGGCAAGAATATACACAATCATTTTTTTGAATTTGTCCGCTAATTTGACAATATAGGATACAAAGAGTTTCACAGGGCTGCCGTGTGCAGTCGTTTTAAAAACGTTTGTCCGTTTTCCACATTTGTGGCACTCATCACACTCGATCTCTATGCACTCATCACAGACTTACGAGTAAATGTGAAATAACCTCTTTGGTTTCAGCGTTCGTGTAAGTTTCTATATCGTAATACACGGTTATACAAGTGCTATTTTTAGCTTAGCATCTTTCTTATAACATACATGCTTCACTCCATCCGCCATTTTTCATGACATGTAGAACAGTGAATTTCATCGCATTTATGTTTGAAATTCCCCCAATTATCCATCATATGAAACATGCCGCACTTACAAATCCTCATTTTCCTGCAAGTGCCATTTGATTTATGGAGTTCAAAGCAATTATTATTGAAAAATGTACGTCTACACACATTACATTCTCTCTTCTCGGTTTCAACTACACGACTTTCACATTTGGGGTTTTTACACTGCTCACATACCATGTAGCAATAGGGCATATCATACTCTTGTTCAGGGTTGAAATTTTGGAAAAACAAAGTGGCTAATATGTATTCCTATGTAAAAATTAATTCTAAGATGGGTTTATTATTTGCAACTTTTCCGAAAAATCTCATTTTTTGGTAAAAATCGCGATTTTCTGATTTGAAAGCTGCCTAACGCAGCCTCAGAGCACCCAAACTAAAGCGCGCAGCTGTTCTGCATATGATTTAGTCTAAAGGCTGCTTTTCTGACCTCATCCTTGCTTTCTTGCGTGTTTCAACATCTCTGGGTGCTGAAAAAATGTTTAGATTTCACGTAAAACTTAAGAATTTTAGGTTTTTCTTCAAAGAATAGGCGCGGCTCACCAGCTCTACTCTGATCGAGTAGCGGGAGACTTGACACCTCCATGTGTAGGTTTACACGCCTGTGGCCTCATAAGATCTTATATTATGATCTTATGAGGACTTTCAGCTCTTATGAGCATTAACGATGGCTGAGAGCATTTCTCGATGATCTATCCTGGCTCTCACCCACCCATCTCTCCTCTCGTGACCGTACACAGCTTCGGAAGCAGTTGAGACTTCCTGTACAGCTCTCTCGCAGGACTGAGTATGAACAGAGAAAGCGTCCACTTTGAGTGGAGTTTTCCCGAGATCCTAGAGCTCAGTCAAGGTCATCTTGCAGGTGAAAATAGGCTCGTAAATATTCTCTGATTCCTAGTTGATGAGATCCTCAGGTGAAGTGGCTTGCAGCTTGACTTAGGGATTTTTATGGGGCCTCACTGTCGTATCACCAAAGTCTCTTCCTTCTCTGATCTTCCCTATCTGGCTCACAGCAAAAGCTCTCTGATGCTCATCCTCACTGCACAGGAATGAAGCCAGGATGTTCTCAGGATGTGCGTGGTAGGCTCTTATCACTGCAGCAGAGATGATGTTCCTGACCTCGTTAGTCTGGTTCCTCAGCAGTCTCAGGCTTGAAAAAACGTGTGCAGGACCAAATTTGAGGTGGTGCTTCACTTTGATGTCGTAGTACATTTTGAAGTAGAAGTTAAGGCAGAACTTCACGAGGACCTCGAGCCTCCTCAACACCCCCTTCAGTCCGTGCTCCCTCATCCACAACAGCAAGATGGCCTGTGCAGTTGTGAGCCACCTGGATTGGTTCAGAGGTCCGCACTTGAGACCAGTCAACTGTGGACTGAGACTTCCAGACTTGATGGCTTTGATCAGAAGATAGCAGTTGTGCTGGTCTATGGAGAGAGATTTGACTATCTCTACTGGCAGCTCTATGATATCTTCAGTTCCTTCCACTGGTTTGAAGTTGAAGTTGACCTCAAGTTCATTCACTTTCTCAAGAAGTTTTCCAATAGGCCCACTGAAGCCTGACCGGGGAGTTACAGGGCCGTCCAGCTTGATGATTAAGTGCCTCAGGGGGAGCTCGTTCACATGGAGCTGACAGATCATCCAGTGGCACTTGCGACCCAGCATCTTCTCCAATAGGGCTATGGCGCCTCCAGACCACCCCGTGTTGGTGTTGGTAGAGTCTCCTCCAATCATTACAAGGCTCTCGTCAGCTCCGTGATCCAGAAGCCACTCATGCAGGCCCTGAGCGATCTTATGAGCAGGTTTTTCTCCTTCCTCAGGTTCTTCGGGAGTGAAATGGAAGAGGTACTTTCCGTGAGGCTCCCACGTGATAGAGTAATGCTCCTCGATCACTTTGCCAGGATGAAATCTCCCTGTCACTTCGTCATATTTCAACACCTTTTTGTTCCTATCCTGCTTGCCATCAAAGAATATCCCAGAGATCTTCTCCTCCTCTGACCTCTGCGTGAGAGCTCCAACTGATGAGGCCATTACTTCCTCCTTGGCCCTCCAGACTTTCATTCCATCTATAGCCAAGTAAGCCTTGTCTTTGGAAAGATGACCGGCCTTGATGAGGTCGTTCAGGAAGGCAGTGGCAACTGCAGCTGCCGGAACATTTGCCACCCTGTTCCTCAAAGCTGCTGAAGCTGTCCTTTGGATCTTCATGTAGTTTCGTGTAGCAGAAGTTGGAGTTTCGGCAGGTACTTCAGCGGGAACGTCCATAGGAGCTTCAGTAGCCTCAGCATTGTCAAAGGCTTCTTTTGCAGCTTCTTCCAAGTTTGGCTTTTCGTCCTCCTCAAAGTCTTTCATGAGAAGCTCCTCATTAGTAGCCTCCTCTTTCTTCTTCCTCTTCACAGCAGAAGCTTCTTCAGCCTCCTTCCTCTTCGCTGCTTTGATCTGTCTCCTGCTGTCTTCGAAGTCTACAGAAGACATTTGGATTCAAATGGAGTAGATTTTTTTTCTTATGTATGTATGTATTAAACCTGTGTAAGAATTAAGCAAAGTTAATGTGTCTAAATGGCAACAAATTACGACAAAGGGTTAAAAATATGAGGTTGTGTTCAATTGAATATTCGCTATTTCAACATAGAACAGAAAACCGTAATTTTGAACATGATAACGCGATTTTTGGGAAAAGTTGCAGAAAAGAAACCCCTCATAGAATTAAATTTTACATAAAAATACATATTAGCCAGAGTGAAATTCGGACTCAGAAAAGTATGATATGCCCTAATGTAACAATCCTTACAATGTTTCACCATATCATCAGCAAACTCGAGACAACCCTTAGACAAATCATGATGCCTTCCATATTTTCGACTTTTATCATAACTAGCGTAGGGAGCCGTTATGTTACGGATGGAGAGATACGATGTTCCTGACAATTCTAAAATAAGTAGAGGTCTTGTACGATCTCTCACGCTGCTTTTAAAAACATACACAGTCCTACTACGATCATCCATTTCAAATACGACTATACGTGCATTCATTTCCTTCTCGGGCCTTCTCAGTTCTTCAGGACCCATATTACACTCAAACACAAACTTACAAACTGAAGCCAGTTTATGGGCACGCTGCACAACCGTGGGCAGCCAAATTTTTTGCGTCCAAGTATTTAGCACAGTGAACATATGAACTAAGATTATTGCTATAAAACAACAACCACGATCGATGTTTAAATGCTTTCTGTAAATAACCGGAGAATTGAAATTAAGAGTATAAGGTGTGGCACTATGACCCACAACCCGGAATACTCTGTCAATATCTACCATGAAGTTGTCCATATTGAAGGATGTACCACTTCGAGAGGCTTGCATTATACGGCCCAAGATATCATATATTCTAGATCTACAGCCGCCAAACATCTGAGCGGTATTACGACCCAAAAATCGTCCCCCTCATCTGACCCGAACCTGAAGGATAACCTCATCCGGACTTCACAATGATCGCGGTTCTGCAGGGAAAATTCCACAATACGTTCAACTACACGCCGCAGTCCGTTGGTATACAGGGATCCAGGGTCAACCCTGACCACGTACCGATTTCTAGTCAGGGCAGGGGTGGGGTTAGTGTTGCGCGCCAGCTCGAATGTTATACCATCCTCCACAGTATAAGAAGCTGCTGTGGAGAAACTACTCGGAACTGAACAATGTGGCATATTTGAGGAAGGTGCTATTGTGAGGGTTGTGTCGTAAGACGTAGGGGATTGGGGCTCTATTACTAGGGGTCTAACAACCTGAGCAATCCTGGCACGTTTTATACCTGAGGTGGAGGGCTCTTCATCATGTCTCCGCTTTGAACTGTCAAATGCTACAGGTGTCGCTGGTGAGGATTCGTCAGCGGGGAAGGGTTCTGTAGCTGTATGTTCGTCGGGTTCGTCTGTGATATCGATGATGGGGTGCTGTACATCGTCGTCATTCACGGTTCTGTGGAAGAAGAAAACAAAATATAAGGAGCAGCACTCAAAATTTGTAATATTTTGTAAATGACCCACTTAAGGGTGTGACGTGTTAGAGATGGAATCTGTAGAAAAATTCAGGTTCACAAGCCCCTCCACATGTATTATATCTGGCCCTACAGGATGTGGAAAAACTGTATTTATGCTTAAAATCATTAAAGATAAGGGGAGATGTTCTCAAAATTTGTGCATAAAGTAATATGGTGCTATTCGACGTATCAGTCAGTGTTCAACGAGTACCAAGATGAAATTTTGTTCCACAAGGTGTATATGACGTTAATTCGTTAAAAGGTAATGAGCATACAGTTATTGTAATTGACGATCTCATGTTGGAAATGGATAAAACGTTTGCCGAGACATTTACAGTGTTCTCCCACCATCTTAACATAAGCGTATTCTTCATCAACCAGAATCTATTTTTCAAAAATAGATACATGCGCGATGTGTCGCTAAATACACAATATCTAGTCTTATTCGCACAACGTAGAGATGTGTCACAAATTGGGGTATTAGCCAATCAAATGTTCCCGAATCAACGTAAGGAGTTTTTGGAGGTTTATAAAGAAGCCACAAGCCAGCGTTATGGATATTTGCTTTGTGACCTTCACCCGCGAAACACGTTTAGGGTGCTTCTAAGAACGAATATATTCCCAAGCGAACCTGAAACGGTGTATATTCCAGAATGACAAATAGGCTGAAGAAATATCGTGAATTAATAAAAATCTATCAACGATTGCCCCGGGCACTGCAACAGATGTTTGTTAAAAATATCGACTCCGACTTTTTAAAATGCATCTGTGAAATCTGTCTTAATGTTATAAAATGTAATGTGCCAATGAAACCCCTCAGAAGGCTCGCTTACGTCGTTACAAGAACATAATACGAGCGCTCGCTCATAAAAGTCAAACTGTGGGTAAGAAAAAGCGAATTATTGTACAAAGAGGAGGATCATTCCTACCCATCTTATTTTCAGTTTTGGGTCCTTTACTGACTAGATTAATATAATGAAGAAGGTGGTTGTGATTCCGCACGAGGTGTATGCTTCATTGCAAAGTTCAAAGATTCCAGACACGGCTCTAGAACCCCGTAAAAGTAGGCTTAAAAGAATGGAAAGCGAGTTGCTAGCCCTATTAAACAGTGAAAAGTCACCTGATGAGAAAAGGCTCTTGTACCAAGAGGCTTTGCAGAAATTTCTTCATGAGTACGAAGATTATAAGAATCCGACAGAGCTCCCCGTGGTTATTAGGCACAGCGCGAGTAGCGCTGAGCATGGCGACACAGGACCTGGCCACGTTAGAGATGACCAACCAAAGAACAACGGAACACAACACATCGAACATGTGTTAAAAACAGTCTCCCACATACATTGAGGAATAAAGGCTTAAGTCTTTATAATCTATTGAGTGAGGACCCCATCATACAGTGGGCCGATACAGGCGAGGTCATTGTTGAAGGAACAAGGGTACAAGGATCCAATATCGTTGATATTGTTCATGATCTGGTGAGAAAGTGGGACAGACCCTCACCAACAGGATGGAAGCATATTAAAGCAAGACTACAACAAATAAATGTCCCCAAAACATTGATAGGTAATCTGAATAGGTTAAAAGACCTGGATCAAGTCTCGCATGTGTCACAACTGAGTACGCCATCGCCCCCAGCAGCGTCTCTGAAGAAGAGAAAGAAGAGAACAAACGGCCAACCTTATCCACGTGTCTCTAAAATACGCAAATGGCTAACATATTAAGTAAACGCTATTATGACATTTCTAACCCCGCCTCCTATGGTGGCGTTAATAGACTGTACAGTGTTTTCGGAGTAGGGAAAAAAGATGTTGAGCGGTTTTTGCGGGAACAGGATGCTTATACACTTCATAAACCGGTGAGAAAAAGGTTTAAAACGGCCAAGACAACCGCGGATTCGATTGACTCTATTTGGCAAGCGGATTTAACAGACATGCAAAGATATTCAGTGTATAATGACGGATACCGCTACATCCTATTCATAATAGATGTATTCTCTAGATATCTGTGGCTAATTCCCTGAAAAATAAATCGCCTGAAACAGTTGCTAAAGCGACCAAAACGTTGATGTTAAAAGAAGAAAGGGTTCCTGGCTATTTTTGTACGGATATGGGGAAAGAATTTATAGGTCGCGCTTTTCAGAACATGCTGACAGAGTTTAATATCAGTTACTACACTAGCAGTTCTATACATAAGGCCTCTTTAGCTGAAAGAGTTCAACGTACCATAAAGGAACGCATGCATCGCTATTTTACACATAAAAACACATACAGATATATAAACGTTCTCGGGTCATTGGCATCATCATACAACCGTTCACACCACCGTACGATTGGCACAACACCTAACGAAGTTTTAGAAAGAGGTACGCTGCCAGAGGTGAGAAGAGATGGAGCACCGCCACCACACTCTACACATTTCAAAATCAATGATTATGTAAGGCTATCACGTTCGGGAAATAAATTCGCGAAGGGATTTGAGCAAGGATGGACACGTGAGATTTTTAAAGTTCGTGCTATGAGACCTAAAGGCGAGATAATAATGTATTACGTTGAAGATTTAAATGGGGAAGAGAGCGCTGGAGGCTTTTACCGCGAGGAGTTGCAGAAAGTGACATTTAATTTAGGAAAATGTGTTTTTAAAATTGAAAAAATTTTAGGCAGCAAAGGTTCAGGAAAGAGAAAAACGTACCTGGTGAAATGGCTAGGTTACCCAGAAAGCTTCAACACCTATATAAAAGCTACTGCAATAATGAAGCTTAAATAGTATGCAACATGGCGCCTAGCCACTTCTATGTCACACTTCCGTCCTCTTTTTCTCTGTCTGTACATCCTAACAACACCCTGGCCAAATTTGTGACAGAACTTCACGGACCCATTGAATTGGAGTGTGATTCGTATGAGGTGGGTTTATGTGAACTCCAGTTAGTCTCCAAATTTTTAACTCTTGAAACTGAGCAAATCATATTTCTGATCCTTAGAAGAATTGAATGTGAAAAATTAGACATAACGTTAGAAAATACTATTCGATCAGTCCTGTTCGGTGAGGAACAGTACTATAGCACAAATGTTTCGCTAGGAATCGGGCATTATGACACAGCCATGGACATTGTGACGGGGTAAAAAAGGAGTCTTGAAAAGTCGTACCTGACAAACGATTTACTTTTTGAGGTCGTAAACGTAGACACGCCTGCATGCACATTGAAGTGAAAATCAACGCTTAGTAGAAATATTAAAGATAAAGAGCTGTTCACCAGAGCTGGGCATTTGCGGCATATTTTGCGGTACTGCGGTACTGCGGTACTACCAAACTACCAAACCGGCACCAAACCGGTACGCGGAAATTTGAATGCGGTAGCGGTACTGCGGTACTTTCAGCGATCCTTTGCGGTACTGCGTTATGCGGTTCCGGTTTGCGGTTTGCGGTTGTACCGCAGTACCGCAGTACCGCAAAATATGCCGCAAATGCCCAGCTCTGCTGTTCACAATTGTGGCTGAGGGCCGATATGGCGCAGCTCTCCAAAGAGATACCTTTCACGAGGCAGAGCATGACATGTCCAGCTTAATGTATCAATTGAAAATAAAGAAATTGGGTTAAAGCTATCCACCTCTACACATGTGCTATAATTACAGCAATATCGTAGAGCACCAATTTGTTGGGGACACCCAGGCGCGCCTGCTGCACATTGCATACATTCCCAACCATAGAGGGAAAAGTTTGAGCATTACATATGACAAGCCCTATTATGTGAATGTTGCGACTAATCTATTAACCAACATCTCGATATACAGTATATAAGAACGATTAAGGGAAAAAATTTCTCATTCGGTGATGGGAGCTTAACAGTGAAGCTACACTTTCGCCGTTTATAATGACCCGAAGGCCATTCACAGTCTATCGAGGAGTGAGATATCGTGGGAGTGGGCTTGGATCCATTTTTTCATCTATACTACGCACCGCTGTCCCACTGTTGAAGTGGGGTGCTAGATACCTCGGGAGGAAGGCGTTACAAACAGGTTTTAACGCGGCAGAAGACATAATGGGTGGAACTAAACCTAAAGAAGCTCGAAAAAAACATTTCAAACGTACACGGGTCGAGATCATCAAATATGCAAAGAGAAAAATGCATGGTGGCGGAAACAAGATCTGCCAGGAAGAAGGAGTTACCATCACGTGGCGCTAAACGTATAAGGAAGTAAAAAAAGAAGTGCTCTAAACGTATGAAACCTATGGTTGATCATTTTTTTAACTGATATAAGCTGAGGACACTACTCTCACGAATCATAGGCTGATTACTACTTGTCGAGAAACGTGGCACTATTTCTGACTCGTCATGGCGCGTTTCATCCATCCGTGTAGTTCACAATGCTGTAAATCGGAACTGTCCCTCTTTCATATGCCACCTACTCAGTTCTCTATTGCAGAGCTGGGCACTTGCGGCATATTTTGCGGTACTGCGGTACTGCGGTACTACCAAACTACCAAACCGGGACCGCATAACGCAGTACCGCAAAGGATCGCTGAAAGTACCGCAGTACCGCTACCGCATTCAAATTTCCGCGTACCGGTTTGGTACCGGTTTGGTAGTTTGGTAGTACCGCAGTACCGCAGTACCGCAAAATATGCCGCAAGTGCCCAGCTCTGCTCTATTGAGCATAGCGACTTTATTACAATTAACCCATTAAACACAATTAGTTCATAGAGGGCCCCTATAGAATTCGTGATACTCAGCTCAGGCCCTTACCTTTTTGATCCGAGCTGCATGCACATGTACGCTAAACTGCGTATAGACCATTGTGATGGAACGGACTGCGATGATAGTTTCTCTGCATACCCTGAAACCAACGTTTTACACTCCATATTCAGCCAATGTGAGGTGTATTTAAATCAGTTAACATCTCGGCAGGAACGAGGTATTATCACCTACGAGCCTATCTGGAAAATGTCCTCAACTTTTCAGAAGAAGCGAAGGATACCTTTCTAACCGCCACGGGATATTACCATACTAAAGACGAAAATGGTATAAAGGATAAATTTAAAAATTCTAAAAAAAAGATATACGAATGGTTTGGACGTCTTTATACAGATTTCACATTCAGGAGAAACTGCTTATGAACGGGGTGGATATGAAGTTGAAGCTTACCCACACGATTCCTGAGATCTGCATGAATCTGGGGTCTGATCAAGAAGAAGGCGCGAAACCCGTTGCGACTCACATAATGGAGGCGTATTTGCTTATACGCCGAGTGAAATTAAGTTCACCAAAATAAATAGAAATTGAGAAAGACTTAATACACGCAACAGTAAAATACCCAATTAACAGGGTACAGATCAAGCTATACACGGTGCCCGCCGGGTTGGCTTCGAAGCAACTAGAAAACGTGGCCCTTGGAGTTCTACCTTAAAGGATATTAATTGGAATGCAGGACCACTCCTCGACGAATGGAAAATATGAAAAGAGTACCTTTAAATTCGAGAATTTCGGGCTTAAAAATATAACTCTATACGTAAATGGCATCGCTTTGGGAGGGACTATAACTGTTCATTACTCATCAGACGCTGTGTTGCCGCTCTGCGCGAGAGCTTATAGTAGTCTGGCTCATAATACAGGTGCATGTGACGAGCTTGGGTTCGAAGTAACGCAGAAAGAATTTGTCGAAGAATTTAACATTTGTTCATTTGATATTATCCCTGACTTGTCTGCTGGCTCAAATACGCATTTAAGTCCACAGCAGAGTGGGAATATCTTAGTCAGGTTGGAATTTGCCAAGCCTATATACGCGCCTATAAGTGTACTCATTTACCTCGAATCACAGGCACTAATAGAAGCTAATCTTTTCAGGAACGTGGTGAGAGACTTTTAAAATGGACGCGAATACACTCCAGAAAGTAATGAAAAGTGACCGATTGACACGTTCCAAATTTATCGGTGTTTGCGAAGAATGAAATATTGAAGTTGCCAACTACGAAAAACTGGTACGGGATTATCGTTAACACCGACACTGTTGGGGGTGAGGAGATTCATTAGTTTGCAATCTATTTAAAAAAAAGGGAAAGAATGTACTATTTTGACTCACTCTGCGCTCAGCCCTGGAATGATTCTGTGGTTGTGCAGTTTATGGAACAGATACATGTACCTGAGATTGTATGGAACCCGTATCGCCTTCAAGGATATTATAGTAAAACGTGCGGGATGTACGCCCTCTAATTTCTCATGTACATGTCACGTGGGAAGAGATTTATAAATTTTTAAAAATTATTTGATTTCTGCAACACTGAAATGAATGCTAAAAATGCATGCAGACAGATAAAAAAAAGGTTCCTATATGTTAGCTGTTTTGTTCTTAACCCCCCCCCCCAAAATACTTACATTAGTTCCCCGATAACCTGGCACTCGTTCGACCGGATTTGAGCCAATACCACGACTTCTCTGTTCAAATCTCTGGTTTGGTTGTCGGGTAAAGCAGCCATATCATTTATTCTCCTTTCATCAAAACGAAAAGTAGATATAACACGATCAAGTTCCGCATCGGTCCTATGAAGTTAAGTAAAATTAAATTAGTTTAATTAAAGAGCTACAATAAGAGAAAATGCCACGAATTTTAAAAATTATAATAAAAGAGCAGATATCCTGACAGTTTTCAAACGTATGAGTGCTAAGACAACGTCTGCCGACACCGAGTCTCGAACCCACAGACAATTCTTAAAAGTTTTTAATATTTCTAAAATCCCACTGCGGTGCTCTCTTTAAATTATCGAGAAAAATATTATTAAAGCTCCACCGTGTCCATATATATATATATATATATATATATATATATATATATATGCCGAAATAACCACGAATGAAACAACATAATTAATCGCCAGTGCAGTAATTTACAGCTCAAAAGGAAGATTAGCTGGGAGTCTAAGACATCTCAGGGAATAATTAAAAGCAAGTACGCTAATTTACAGCTCAAAAGTAAGATTAGCTGGGTGTGCTATGCTCCGTCTGCTTGCAACAGGTCTCGAACCCGCAGACAATTCTTAATAGTTTTAGTAATTTTAAAATCCTACCTCTACGACTTTCTGTAAATTTTTAAAATATCAAGAAAAGTGCAAATAAAACACCATATATATATATATAATATATATATATATATTATATATATATATATATATAATATATGCCGAAATAACCACGAATGAAAGCATAATTAATATCCAGTGCACTAATTTACAGCTCAAAAGAAAGATTAGCTGGGAGTCTAAGACTCCGGGGTGGACAAAATCCTCACTGGAATTGAGCAACGTGCATCCGCGCGTGAAGCTGCCAAAGAGAGGCAATGCCAAAAGCAATCAGAGCAATCACTGGCAACAGCAACCCTTACATCATCAAACTCGTCGTCGTCGCCTAATTGCTCGACAGAAGAGGAAACCAATCCACCTACAAAGCGCCGTCGCAAAAAGAACATTATGACTCAAGACCTAGCGTCGGCACTGGACCGGACCAAAACAAGCAACCCTGGAGCCGTTGAACTCATGAAAGCAGCTGCTTCCAGTCTGGATATTCAAGACACAGATGAACTGGCTCTCAGTCACGAGACGATTCGGCGTTGGCGATTGCGTCATCGAGGGGAAATCGCCAAAGAAGTGAAGATGACGTTCGATCCCAGTGTCCCGCTCATCGTTCACTGGGACGGGAAGATGGTCTCCGACTTCAGCGGCAAGAAGGTCGATCGCCTCGCCATAGTCGTGTCCGGCGACGGCGTCGACAAACTTCTCTCCGTGCCGAAGCTGCCTGCTGGAACTGGTCGCGCCCAAGCAGATGCTGTGCTGAACTCGTTGGATGACTGGGGAATCGCTGATCGTGTCGTCGGGCTCTCCTTTGACACGACAGCTGCCAACACGGGCGTCGTTTCGGGCGCTTGCGTCTTCATCGAGCAGGGCCTTCACCGCCAGCTGCTGAACCTGGCCTGTCGGCACCACATGCTAGAATTGGTGGCAGAGAAAGCCTTCATCGAGTGCATGGGCCCCTCCCCTGGTCCTGACATTAAACTGTTCTCGCGACTGAAGGAGCGCTGGCAATCCGTCTGCACCGACCAATTCAGCGCCATCTCCAAGGAAGACCTTACTAAGCCGCTGCTCAAGGCGCGAGACGATCTGATCGCGCGTTTCAAGGGTCACATCACCAAGGGCCAGCCGCGGGACGACTACCGAGAGCTCCTGGAGCTGGCGATCATAGCGCTTGGAGGCGTCCCCCAGCGAGGTGTGCGCTTCATGCGACTGGGCGCACTCCACCGCGCCCGGTGGATGGCCAAAGTGATATACGCCATCAAGCTCCACCTCTTCCGGCAGCAGCTCCCATTAAGACTCGCGAGGCCCGGGGCATCCTGCGCTTCGTAAACTTTGCGCTGCTGGTTTACATTCCGGCCTGGTTTACGGCGCCCCTTCCCGCCGCTGCCCCTCGAACTGACCTGGCGATGCTCAAGGCGCTGGTTGACTACGACAATGTGGACAAGGACGTGTCCAAGGCTACCTCCCTGTGTTTCGACGACATCTCTGGTGCCTGAGTGAACACCTGGCCGCCCTCGCTCTCTTCGATGACGACACTCCGCTGGAGGAGAAGAGTCGAATTGCGACGGCCATCAAGGATGTCGAGGGCACCGAGGAGCCACCTAAGCGCATTGCCCTGGACGTCTGCCCGGAGGAGCTCGAGCGAAAGACAGTCGCAGACTTTTGCACGACATCCAGCACGCTTCTTTTCGAGCGGCTCGCGATCAATACTTCTTTCCTAGAGTTGGAGCCGGCTACCTGGTCGAACAATGCGTCCTACCTGGCGGGGAAACGCCGTGTCTCTACGTTGAGCGTTGTCAATGTCCGGGCGGAGCGAGGGGTCGCGCTGATGCAGAACTACAATCTCGCACTCACCAAGGACGAGGAGCAACGGCAGTACTTGATGCAAGTCGTTGAGAAGCACCGCAAAGAGCACCCGAGCGCCCGCAGCGGAAATCCTTAACGGGTTTGGAGTACTTTATGGTATATTTGAATTTGCTTCATTTTTATAGGGTGTTACTCCTATTAATCCTGTATAACAATGTATAATCGTATATACTTTATTTCTTAGTTATTATTTTGATTTATATGGCCAGTAGGCTCAGTATATTACTATGATTAATACGGAATAAAATGTTTTTTATTTTAATAATATTAAGTTGTTTTGTTGCAATAAAATTGAAATTGATTTAATGATTTTGTATTATTAATAACATTACACACAGAGAATAGTATCCTGCTACCCAGGCATGGTGGGACAAGTTTATTCCAATTAATTATGAAATAATGTTGAACAATATTGTTAAGGTGTTTGCACTGTTTGCTAGTTGCGTATTGTGTTGTTATAAGCTGGTTGCCGGTTGGTGTGGTTTGGATTACAAAGCATAAACGTATTAAGGTGAAACTTTGAAAAAAAACTTTTGAACCGCGACAAAAATATTAATATAAAAAAAAATATTGGAGATGGAATAAACTTAATGCTATGGAAATATAGCTGTGACTGTCCTCTACGCCATGGTATATGATAGCATTTATATTGACATTGTACATGTTACTTTACCCCTTGGAGCTGGAGCAATTTCTTGGAGAAACTCATTACTTCTGACACGTGGTACGCCAGAGATGGTCGATGCGGAACCCCTAAATATCCTTCAATTTGGCTAAAATTTCATATTCAGGGCTTTTTCACCCAACCTAACAATCCCACAAAGGGCCGTCCTAAAAATCAAAATATGATTTTTATGTGGCATCCTAGTAATGGCATGATATAAACTTCATACCTATAGGCCTACCGTACATCAGAAACATCTTTCACATGCAGTACAAACTACAATTACATTAATGATCTTTGGTAGACTTTAAAACCACAATTTCTTATTGTCAAGATACATAAAAATGCAAACCTAAAAAAAAAATAAGGCATCTCCAAATGTAGCTCTGTTTTCAATGCTCGCTGGAATCGCTATTAATTGTTGCCATTCAAAAATTATACGATCAACACTCAGTGAGTCAGTACAATCTTGAAATATTTTGCTAGATCATCTTCACATCATAACTTTCCAAATTATCATAAATACTTGAAATATTGTGGGTATATTAAAATGAGAAATAAGAACTGCATGAAATAAAAAGTTATTGGGCTAATGTATGGTGCCCAGGAAATCTTGTTCTGGCAACTGTGTCTGACTGTGTGACCCGGCAAGTGTAAACACACAGCGTGTCGGTATTGTGGTGTGGCCGTGTGTGATAAATGAACGTGTTGAATGCTTTATAATTCCCTTTTATTAGGTGAGTGAAGTGAGCTATGTCTTTGTTTATTAATTTTGAGTAGAATCTTGCTTTTCCTTATGGATTTCAAAAAAAAAAGAAGAGATACCAGCTAGTATGAGGCTACGGTAGGTTACCTTTGGAAAAGCTTTAGGCCTAGGCTAGGCTAGATTGTTGAGCTTTCCAAAAGCATGGGGGAGATTATTCGTAAAAGATTTCGAAGTGAGTATCTGCACCCAGAGGTGCAAATACCGCATTCGTCATTTGCATCTGAATGTCACACCTCTGGGTGCAAATACCTTCGGCCTAACAATCTTAAGGCCACGCGAGGCCTCCCCTGAAAAGGCCTCGGCCTTTGAAAAATGTATGTCTTCGGCCTCGTGGATTTCTGAAGGCCTCGGCCTCGTCCCCATGCCTGCTAGACAATAAAGGCGCCAAACGCCAAAACTGAAAACAAGATGGGGAGGAACGATCCACCTCTTTGTACAATAACACAAGCCTGCGAATGAGAACTTTGTAAGAGTTGTTTTCTTACTAATAACTGATTTTATATAATTCAACTAGCCTGATTTCGAATAAGGTGTCCATTTTTTTCTATCACGTAGGGATTTTCTGCAAACTGGAAGGGAAAAAAAACAACAACATAAATAAATATTATTTATTTCAATTTACATTAGGTACCTATTTCGATTTGTTATACTAATTACAAATGCAAACAATTTTAAGAAGAAAGAAGACAACGTCAATTACATATTCATCTTTATTTGTCCTGAGTTTTCTTGTGAGATCTATGCCTTTTAGTCTCGAATGTACGCACTGTTCATTTTCTTTTATGTAATAATTCTGGAGTATCCCGTTTCAACATCAGCAGTAATCAGCCATCATTCTGATGTCCCACCTTCCCTGATATCTCTTCTCCATTTCTTTGATGTCTTGGTGAAACCTTTCGCCTTGTTCTTCGCTGAATGCTCTGAGATTCTCAGGAAGTAATCCAAATGTGAATGTGAGAAATGTAATTTTAAACTCATATTACAACCCAACTCTTTGAACTTATTTAATATGTTGTTCACATTGTTTTGGCAATTTGGGTCCTTGTTGTTCCCCAAAAATTTGCTGATAACATCCTTAAAAGCAATCCACGCTGCTTTTTCAAGATTGTTCATTGTTCTTTCAAAGTGTTCATTCAAAGTCAGTTTTCTAATCTGGGGACCAACGAAAGTGCCTTCTTTCAATTTTGCTTCCGAAAGAGTTGGAATTTACCACACAGATAATTAAAACAATCTCCATCTTCGTCCAAGGCCTTAACAAATTGCTTCAACAAGCCCAATTTTATGTGAAGCGGAGGTAAAAGGACTGTGTTCGTGTCAACCAAACTTTCACGTTGAATGTTTTTAGAGCCAGGTGTCAGGTTGACTCTGCGTGGCCATTCCTTTTTTATCCAGTGGTGAGTTCTTGCTCGGCTAGCCCATTCACAAAAAAAAACATGGAAACTTCGTATAACCTGGTTGTTGACCTAACAACATACAAATCACTTTTAAGTCTCCACAAAGTAGCCAACCGTGTTCTTTGTATTTAACCTTAGCTAGAAGAAGCTCATGATTTTCGTGCGTTTCCTTCAAGTGAACCGAATGAGCCACAGGAACGGATGCATACAAGTTACCGTTGTGAAGGATGACGCCTTTTAGACTTCTTTTGGAGGAATCAGTGAAAGTCCCCACTCATTTGGGTCATAGACTGCAGCGCCTAGCTTAACTATTAGTTCCGAAACATTGTTGCAATATACCAATGAATTTTCTTGAAAAAAATATTGGATGAATTCTTTTTCTCGATTTCTGTACCAGTAAAATGACGTCCCGGGAGAAAACAAGTTCTTTGCACCAAGTCTGGATCCCAAAATCTCTGAAGAATCCTTCGAGAGAAAAATCTCTTACCAAATCATTAAGTTCACTTTGTGTAAACAATTGGAGTTCACCACATGTTTTGGTTTGAAAACAATCAATATCATCGTTTCCATCGTCATCATACACCGAATCAGATGAAGTTATATCAAGAGTATTTGGTTTAGTAGGTACAGGTATACCAGGTCCATGAGCAACAGGTCTTATAGCAGACTGAAAGTTTGAATAAATAATTTCCTTTCTATTTTTAGTATTGTAGCCTTGCACGTTACATGAACAAAAATAGCAGTCATTGCTGTGATTTCTAGGCTCATGCCAGACCACTGGAATCCCAAAACGCAAAGAATCCTTTTTACCTTCACTCCACAGTCTAAATTGGTCAACACAAACACTGCAAACTTTACGTGGAGCCCATGATTTGTCTTGATCCCCCATGTTTCATTCCGAAGTACGCATAGCATGCTTTCTTGACGAAGTCTGTAATATCTCGCCTTTGTTTTTTCACAGTAAATTTTCCACAAATATAACAGAAAATGTTCGATCTCGGCGGCTCGATCTCCTGACCTAACGCCCTTGGATTTCTTTGCATGGGGCTTTATCACACCAAACGTCTATCAAACCAGGGTTACAGATCTGCAAGATTTACGTGCTCGTATCTTAACAGCAGTTACGAAAATAACCCCTGTCATGCTCCAAAATGTGTTCCGCAATGCTGCTGACAGATTCGAACTCTGTAGAGATACTGATGGTGCTCATGTAGAATCGTATGCTTAAGTATTCATTAAATGTATGCCTTCTATTATATTGTTATTGAATTTTACCCTTTTTGCTACGTTTTCACTGAAATAGATAAGTACTTTATAAACACCCTGTACATGTAAATTTATATTGTAACAATTTTAGATTGACCATCAACTCATGAAAGTGATTTGGAGGCTTCTAATAATTACGTTCAAAAAAGATATGTTGCGGTTGGTATATCGTATGTTCAAGTAGCTATCTACTGGCACATGGTTGCAACTTTGGTATTACTTATGAGTAAATAAACAAATAAATAAATATATTAAGTTTCGGGGAAGCCAGATTTCGGTGATCTGTTCATTTCATATTTCGGGCCAATCAGGTTGACTCTTACATCCAAGTTAGGTTACATTAGGTTAGGTGGTCGTTGGTTGGTTAGTTATTTCCCACTTCACCAACTTTTGTCTAATTCGACGTCCAAAAAGTTGGTGTCCCAGAAAATGTAATATTTACTATATATATATATATATATATATATATATATATATTATATATATATATAAATGTAAAAATGAAATTAATAATCAATATTCATTTTTACATAAGAACCAAAATCGCTTAACGCGAGTTTGGATAATGATTTTACTTGTGGCTTCCTATTCTTGATCGTGTCAAAACCCTACGATCTACCATACCTATGGTTTAGTCGTATCCATTTTTATTTGTTATAGAAGTTATTAATTAATTATGATTGTCTTGCATCTCACCCTCGTCCCTAGATTATGCATACACATTGCATATAACTCTTTGCCTCTAATTCGTTCTTGTAAATCTTCCTAATAATGATTTGTATTATACGTACAAAATTTAATAACTATGACGTCATAAAGTAACTTAATTCTCTTCACGTTTTCCATACCTTGAACACTGAATCACGTGTTTAGTATTTGGACATCTTCCGTATTGAATGTATGGTAAATTCCTTAATAATAATAATAATAATAAATAATAATAATAATAATAAAAAGAAAAAAAAACTTCATTCTCTATACATCATTAGTTATGTTGTTTCCTACCTATTGTCTACTGATACCTATCAACCTATCAGTCCATATTTTACGCGTCTCTATATTACGCACACAACCTATTGGATTATGTACATGTAAAATACGTCCACATATATTTTTTTTATTATTTTTTTTTTAAGTGCGTTCAACTCTCACAAAGCATTCATTAGGCTTACAGTAGTTGAGTGGTCGAATTCGCGAATCACAGCAGAATTTAACGTTTCTAAGATAAACAACATCTTTCGCTCTGATCCAAATTCATAACATATTAAAAATGTAATATAACATATTATGTTGTACGTATATAAATTATCTTGTCATGTCTCATGTACTTGTGCTGTACTAATAACCATATATAATCTAACCATATAATCTGACCATATAATCTGACCATATAATCTGACCATATAATCTGACCATATAATCTGACCATATAATCTAACCATATATATATATAAAAACACTAAGAATGGTAACGACGTAATGTACTTCAATGAAACTATAATTGAATGTAATGACTTTATATATAATGTAAGAATGTACTTTAATCGAACTGTAAGGGACAATCATAAGCGAATGGGAAGTAATCCATAATCGAAATCATAATTGTAATAAACCCAAACAAAAATGTACTGTCATGTACTTCAATTGTACTGTGTACGACTATGAAATGAAATCGCCTTCAGAAATGAAGACGTGGCAAAAAAAAATAAGATTAGTTTTTATTTTTATTTATTTTTTTTTAAAATCTTTATTGGAATCTTTCAAACACCTGATCGTGTTTAAAAGGGGGGAAACTTAACCTCCAACTGCCATCCCCCAACATTCAGGCATATTTTATACATGTATTTGTAAAATGAAGGAGACTTGATTACGAGACTCTGCCTTGGGCACTGCTAAGAGACTCCCCTGGTTAGCAGCATCGCTGCGGGGAGGGGGGGGGGCAGAGGCCCCTTGCCTCCTTAATGTTTTTAGATTCCGGCCCGAGCTATGGTCGAAAGAGGTCGAACCTCTACCCCTGTAAATTCAGAGCAGTACCTGTATATTTTAAGAAGTAAATTTACAGTAAGAGAAACTTTTTATTTTCCCCCTCGAGTTGGGCTATCGTCAGAGGAACTTAGTAAAGTCGAAAAGTTATAAAGTATCAGAGAAAGAATTAGAAAATTATAGAAGAAAAGTATCAGAAGAAATATCCGTTGCTTGTCTCCCTAACTAGAACCCCCTTCGAATCCGAACCGACAAAGGGCCATAAAGGGGGGGTTAACAGCTGGCGACCCTTAACCAGGATTAGAAGAATATTTTAAGAAGAGGATTCTAACAGACTGGCGACCCTATAGCCAGGATAAACACATAGAAGAAGGAAGGGTCTAACAGTTGGCGACCCCTTTACCAGGATAAGAAGATTTATAAAAGAAGATTTATAAAAGAAGATTTATAAAAGAAGATTTATAAAAGAAGATTTATCAGGATAAAACCATTTGACCGGCGTGTCACGACTTCTTGTTCGTAACATCCACCCTTGACCGGTGTGTCACGACTCCAAGTTAGTTCTCCACGCCTAGTTTTTCATCCAGGAACAAGTAGCCAGCAAGACGTCTTCAGGACACGTCTCTGAGGATTTTGCCAGTAGAACTTTTGTTAAGTACATTTTGTTTTTAAGTAATTTATAAACACTTGAAAAAAATCAGTATTATTAACAGTTAATAATAAGTATTAAGTCAGAATTTACAAGAAACACAGTGAACACTTCAGACACTAGTGATACATTTTTCTTAGTGTAACAGAGAGTTAATTGTAACAGAGTAATTTCAAAAGAGAGTTAATTTCAAAAGAGAGTTAATTTCAAGAGAGAGTTAATTTCAAGAGAGAGTTAATTTCAAGAGAGAGTTAATTTCAAAAAGAGAGTTAATTTCAAAAAGAGAGTTAATTTCAAAAAGAGAGTTAATTTCAAAAAGAGAGTTAATTTCAAAAAAAGAGAGTTAATTTCAAAAAAGAGAGTTAATTTCAAAAAGAGAGTTAATTTCAAAAAGAGAGTTAATTTCAAAAAGAGAGTTAATTTCAAAAAAAGAGAGTTAATTTCAAAAAGAGAGTTAATTTCAAAAAGAGAGTTAATTTCAAAAAGAGAGTTAATTTCAAAAGAGAGTTAATTTCAAAAGAGAGTTAATTTCACTGTTATATTCAGTATAGAATAATTTTATTTTATGTACCAAACATAATAATACCAGAGTGAAATGTTGTTTACATTTTATATTTTTGTTTGCAAATTTTTTTCAATTACTGAATTGAATTGACTTGCAAATTAAGAGAGAGAGTGTTTATAGAGAGTTTATAGATTTAGAGAGATATTTGAAGTCAGTTTTGAAGTCAGTTTTGAAGTCAGTTTTCGTTGCAAAGAAGTTGCAAGTCAGTTTTGAAGTCAGTTTTAGTTGCAAATAAGTTGCAAGTCAGTTTTGAAGTCAGTTTTCGTTGCAAAAAGTTGCAAGTCAGTCGTTTAGTTGAAGTCAGTTTTCGTTGCAAATAAGTTGCAAGTCAGTTTTCGTTGCAAATAAGTTGCAAGTCAGTTTTAGTTGCAAATAAGTTGCAAGTCAGTTTTGAAGTCAGTTTTAGTTGCAAAGAAGTTGCAAGTCAGTTTTCAGTTGGTTGCATCCAAAAGGGATAACCAAACCCCAGAGATTTATAAAGATACTCGAAGTAATTTCGAGTCAGTTTTATTTGCAAATAAGTTGCAAATCAGTTTTCAGTTGGTTGCATCCAAAAGGGATAACCAAACCCCAGAGATTTATAAAGATACTTGACAAGCGTTCAAGTTAGATAGTTTAAGTTTCAGAATACTTGACAAGCGTTCAAGTTAGACAGTTAAGTTTCAAGAATACTTGATAAGAGTTCAAGTTACAGTTCAGAATACTTGACAAGCGTTCAAGTCAGATAGTTTCAGAATACTTGACAAGAGGTCAAGTCAGAAGGTTGCGCCAAGATGGACAACCGCCCCCAGAGACATAGAAATACTTGATAAGAGGTCAAGTCAGAAGGTTGCGCCAAGATGGACAACCGCCCCAGAGATTTATAGAAATACTTGACAAGAGGTCAAGTCAGAAGGTTGCGCCAAAAGGGACAACCGCCCCAGAGATTTATAGAAATACTTGACAAGAGGTCAAGTCAGAAGGTTGCGCCAAGATGGACAACCGCCCCCAGAGATCTATAGAAATACTTGACAAGAGGTCAAGTCAGAAGGTTGCGCCAAGAGGAACAACCGCCCCAGATTAAGAAGCCAGTTTTGAAGAAGCCAGTTTTGAAGAAGCCAGTTTTGAAGAAGCCAGTTTTGAAGAAGCCAGTTTTGAAGCAGTTAGTTTTGAAGCAGTTAGTTTTGAAGCAGTTAGTTTTGAAGCAGTTAGTTTTGAAGCAGTTAGTTTTGAAGCAGTTAGTTTTGAAGAAGTTAGTTTTTAAGAAGTCAGTTTTTAAGTCCCAAGTCATTTCAATGCAGTCAATTGAATTCAACTTTTTCTTTGTAAGTTAAGAGAATTTAATTTAAGAAAATGTAATTTAAGAATTTAATTCAACCTTTTTGTCTTTAGTTAACCTTTCTTTGTTTTGTTGTAAGAAGGAAATGGATCGATTTGTCTTTTCTTTTTCATGCCATTGTTGCGTATAAAAATATATAGGTAAAATGACATATTTTATTGTTGGCAACCAAAACCGTTTTACAAATGTTGGTAACGAGTTTTATAATTATTGCGATTATATGATGACAGAAATAGTGTAATAATTAATCGATCATGTACCTAATTTATCTTGCTCTGTATGGTCGGGAAATTTACCCGTAGAACCGCACATGCCCTAAATTTCAGTTGTGTTTATTCTTTTTTGTCATTTAATTTTAATAAAACTTCTACACAATAAAACATATGTATTTATCATATGCAACCAAGTTTTCAGACTAAAATATCAAATAATTCAAATTCTATCAACATTCAACGAAAGAGTATGATTTTTCTACTTAACATGCAAAAAATTATTAAACCTTTTTAATATTTTTTTTTAATATATAAAAATAATTTTTAATGTAAAATTTACCTGAAATTATTAAAAGAAAAGATTGTTCGAAATGCTTTCCTTCCATTTCAATAACTTTTTTATTCTTGGCCGAAACTCATCTAAGGTTCGATTTACTTTTATTTTTAAGAATATTATAAAATTATGTTTAGCTCATTAAAATGCATAAATTGATTTATATTTTTAATTTGTATTCTTAATTTTCTTAATTCAATTATCGTACCGATACTTCTGGTTAATGTTAATGGTTATATAGTTCATATATAGCTAGGAATGTTACTAGTCGAATTTAATTCCATCTTCCAAAATTCAATTTTTAAACCGTGAGATTTACTTTCATCAATTGTAAGTCCTCTAAGTACATTTCTTTGTATTACCTTAATACGTGGAACTGATTTAATTAAATACTTAAATACTACCTTGAACTTAAAGGATTTTATAATAATAATAATAATGATAATAATAACAACAATAATTGACTCAAAAGATTTTATAACCCTAAACCCATCTTAAATTATTATACATTATTTTTAAACTTTGTTAATTCAAAAACCTTCCAAATCTCTACACATACACACGCATGTATGCGCACTATATATATATATATATATATACACAAACCTTATGCTAAAATCATTGGATGTCACAATAAACTATTTCATAGCGTGAAAGTGCTAACTATGCTATTTATATAGTCCTACGCATTTTTGCTTACTATATATAAATTTTTGCTCAGGCGTTTATTCAGTTAATTTAAGAATCCTCTCCGCTAATCTATCCCTCAAATTTATAAGATACACACTTTGTATCTAATACACACACATACACACTAGACCACAGGTCTATACATCATCCATTACGTAATTCGATTTTTACCTACAATAGTCAATAAAATTAGTTATAGACTGCACGATCAGGGTAACTTTGGAAAATAATTTATATTTTTCCCTTTTACCTACTATTCAGTATGTATGTAATTTTCCCCACAGAAATTTTCTTTTTAAATTAACAATACCATTCTTTGCCTAACTTAATTGTTTGTCCAAATTAATGTATTAATCCTTTTATTCTGTTTGCATAAAATTGAAGTATTAATCTTTGAATTTTTTATATTATATAATAACTCACTTGTTCTGTATAAAAATTTGTAATGTAAAGAAAAAAATTCGTCATCTAACTTGAAGTAGTTAGGATGTTATTTTCTCATTTGTATTGTATTAATGGTACCCTATTAGATTATTGTATAAATATCGTTTTTTTTTTAAAGGGGAGAGCAATGTAAAAATGAAATTAATAATCAATATTCATTTTTACATAAGAACCAAAATCGCTTAACGCGAGTTTGGATAATGATTTTACTTGTGGCTTCCTATTCTTGATCGTGTCAAAACCCTACGATCTACCATACCTATGGTTTAGTCGTATCCATTTTTATTTGTTATAGAAGTTATTAATTAATTATGATTGTCTTGCATCTCACCCTCGTCCCTAGATTATGCATACACATTGCATATAACTCTTTGCCTCTAATTCGTTCTTGTAAATCTTCCTAATAATGATTTGTATTATACATACAAAATTTAATAACTATGACGTCATAAAGTAACTTAATTCTCTTCACGTTTTCCATACCTTGAACACTGAATCACGTGTTTAGTATTTGGACATCTTCCGTATTGAATGTATGGTAAATTCCTTAATAATAATAATAATAATAAATAATAATAATAATAATAAAAAGAAAAAAAAACTTCATTCTCTATACATCATTAGTTATGTTGTTTCCTACCTATTGTCTACTGATACCTATCAACCTATCAGTCCATATTTTTACGCGTCTCTATATTACGCACACAACCTATTGGATTATGTACATGTAAAATACGTCCACATATATTTTTTTTATTATTTTTTTTTAAGTGCGTTCAACTCTCACAAAGCATTCATTAGGCTTACAGTAGTTGAGTGGTCGAATTCGCGAATCACAGCAGAATTTAACGTTTCTAAGATAAACAACATCTTTCGCTCTGATCCAAATTCATAACATATTAAAAATGTAATATAACATATTATGTGTGTATATAAATTATCTTGTCATGTCTCATGTACTTGTGCTGTACTAATAACCATATATAATCTAACCATAATCTGACCATATAATCTGACCATATAATCTGACCATATAATCTGACCATATAATCTAACCATATATATATATATAAAACACTAAGAATGGTAACGACGTAATGTACTTCAATGAAACTATAATTGAATGTAATGACTTTATATATAATGTAAGAATGTACTTTAATCGAACTGTAAGGGACAATCACAAGCGAATGGGAAGTAATCCATAATCGAAATCATAATTGTAATAAACCCAAACAAAAATGTACTGTCATGTACTTCAATTGTACTGTGTACGACTATGAAATGAAATCGCCTTCAGAAATGAAGACGTGGCAAAAAAAAATAAGATTAGTTTTTATTTTTATTTATTTTTTTTAAATCTTTATTGGAATCTTTCAAACACCTGATCGTGTTTAAAAGGGGGGAAACTTAACCTCCAACTGCCATCCCCCAACATTCAGGCATATTTTATACATGTATTTGTAAAATGAGGGACTTCATTACGAGACTGCCTTGGTCACTGCTAAGAGACTCCCCTGGTTAGCAGCTTCGCTGCGGGGAGGGGGGCAGAGGCCCCTTGCCTCCTTAATATTTTTAGATTCCGGCCTGAGCCATGGTCGAAAGAGGTCGAACCTCTACCCCTGTAAATTCAGAGCAGTACCTGTATATTTTAAGAAGTAAATTTACAGTAAGAGAAACTTTTTATTTTCCCCCTCGAGTTGGGCTATCGTCAGAGGAACTTAGTAAAGTCGAAAAGTTATAAAGTATCAGAGAAAGAATTAGAAAATTATAGAAGAAAAGTATCAGAAGAAATATCCGTTGCTTGTCTCCCTAACTAGAACCCCCTTCGAATCCGAACCGACAAAGGGCCATAAAGGGGGGGTTAACAGCTGGCGACCCTTAACCAGGATTAGAAGAATATTTTAAGAAGAGGATTCTAACAGACTGGCGACCCTATAGCCAGGATAAACACATAGAAGAAGGAAGGGTCTAACAGTTGGCGACCCCTTTACCAGGATAAGAAGATTTATAAAAGAAGATTTATAAAAGAAGATTTATAAAAGAAGATTTATAAAAGAAGATTTATAAAAGAAGATTTATCAGGATAAAACCATTTGACCGGCGTGTCACGACTTCTTGTTCGTAACATCCACCCTTGACCGGTGTGTCACGACTCCAAGTTAGTTCTCCACGCCTAGTTTTCATCCAGGAACAAGTAGCCAGCAAGACGTCTTCAGGACACGTCTCTGAGGATTTTGCCAGTAGAACTTTTGTTAAGTACATTTTGTTTTTTTAAGTAATTTATAAACACTTGAAAAAAATCAGTATTATTAACAGTTAATAATAAGTATTAAGTCAGAATTTACAAGAAACACAGTGAACACTTCAGACACTAGTGATACATTTTTCTTAGTGTAACAGAGAGTTAATTGTAACAGAGTAATTTCAAAAGAGAGTTAATTTCAAAAGAGAGTTAATTTCAAGAGAGAGTTAATTTCAAGAGAGAGTTAATTTCAAGAGAGAGTTAATTTCAAAAGAGAGTTAATTTCAAAAAGAGAGTTAATTTCAAAGAGAGTTAATTTCAAAAAGAGAGTTAATTTCAAAAGAGAGTTAATTTCAAAAAGAGAGTTATTTCAAAAAGAGAGTTTAATTTCAAAAAGAGAGTTAATTTCAAAAGAGAGTTAATTTCAAAAGAGAGTTAATTTCAAAAGAGAGTTAATTTCACTGTTATATTCAGTATAGAATAATTTTATTTTATGTACCAAACATAATATACCAGAGTGAAATGTTGTTTACATTTTATATTTTTGTTTGCAAATTTTTTTCAATTACTGAATTGAATTGACTTGCAAATTAAGAGAGAGAGTGTTTATAGAGAGTTTATAGATTTAGAGAGATATTTGAAGTCAGTTTTGAAGTCAGTTTTGAAGTCAGTTTTCGTTGCAAATAAGTTGCAAGTCAGTTTTGAAGTCAGTTTTCGTTGCAAATAAGTTGCAAGTCAGTTTTGAAGTCAGTTTCGTTGCAAATAAATTGAAGTCAGTTTTCGTTGCAAAAAGTTGCAAGTCAGTTTTTGCAAAAAGTTGCAAGTAGTTTTCGTTGCAAACAAGTTGCAAGTCAGTTTTCGTTGCAAATAAGTTGCAAGTCAGTTTTGAAGTCAGTTTTACTTGCAAATAAGTTGCAAATCAGTTTTCAGTTGGTTGCATCCAAAAGGGACAACCAAACCCCAGAGATTTATAAAGATACTCGAAGTAGTTTCGAGTCAGTTTTATTTGCAAATAAGTTGCAAATCAGTTTCCAGTTGGTTGCATCCAAAAGGGATAACCAAACCCCAGAGATTTATAAAGATACTTGACAAGCGTTCAAGTTAGATAGTTTAAGTTTCAGAATACTTGACAAGCGTTCAAGTTAGACAGTTAAGTTTCAAGAATACTTGATAAGAGTTCAAGTTACAGTTCAGAATACTTGACAAGCGTTCAAGTCAGATAGTTTCAGAATACTTGACAAGAGGTCAAGTCAGAAGGTTGCGCCAAGATGGACAACCGCCCCCAGAGACATAGAAATACTTGATAAGAGGTCAAGTCAGAAGGTTGCGCCAAGATGGACAACCGCCCCAGAGATTTATAGAAATACTTGACAAGAGGTCAAGTCAGAAGGTTGCGCCAAAAGGGACAACCGCCCCAGAGATTTATAGAAATACTTGACAAGAGGTCAAGTCAGAAGGTTGCGCCAAGATGGACAACCGCCCCCAGAGATCTATAGAAATACTTGACAAGAGGTCAAGTCAGAAGGTTGCGCCAAGAGGAACAACCGCCCCAGAGATTACAGAAGCCAGTTTTGAAGAAGCCAGTTTTGAAGAAGCCAGTTTGAAGAATTTTGAAGAAGCCAGTTTTGAAGCAGTTAGTTTTGAAGCAGTTAGTTTTGAAGCAGTTAGTTTTGAAGCAGTTAGTTTTGAAGCAGTTAGTTTTGAAGCAGTTAGTTTTGAAGCAGTTAGTTTTGAAGAAGTTAGTTTTTAAGAAGTCAGTTTTTAAGTCCCAAGTCATTTCAATGCAGTCAATTGAATTCAACTTTTTCTTTGTAAGTTAAGAGAATTTAATTTAAGAAAATGTAATTTAAGAATTTAATTCAACCTTTTTGCGTCTTTAGTTAACCTTTCTTTGTTTTGTTGTAAGAAGGAAATGGATCGATTTGTCTTTTCTTTTTCATGCCATTGTTGCGTATAAAAATATATAGGTAAAATGACATATTTTATTGTTGGCAACCAAAACCGTTTTACAAATGTTGGTAACGAGTTTTATAATTATTGCGATTATATGATGACAGAAATAGTGTAATAATTAATCGATCATGTACCTAATTTATCTTGCTCTGTATGGTCGGGAAATTTACCCGTAGAACCGCACATGCCCTAAATTTCAGTTGTGTTTATTCTTTTTTGTCATTTAATTTTAATAAAACTTCTACACAATAAAACATATGTATTTATCATATGCAACCAAGTTTTCAGACTAAAATATCAAATAATTCAAATTCTATCAACATTCAACGAAAGAGTATGATTTTTCTACTTAACATGCAAAAAATTATTAAACCTTTTTAATATTTTTTTTTATATAAAAATAATTTTTAATGTAAAATTTACCTGAAATTATTAAAAGAAAAGATTGTTCGAAATGCTTTCCTTCCATTTCAATAACTTTTTTATTCTTGGCCGAAACTCATCTAAGGTTCGATTTACTTTTATTTTTAAGAATATTATAAAATTATGTTTAGCTCATTAAAATGCATAAATTGATTTATATTTTTAATTTGTATTCTTAATTTTCTTAATTCAATTATCGTACCGATACTTCTGGTTAATGTTAATGGTTATATAGTTCATATATAGCTAGGAATGTTACTAGTCGAATTTAATTCCATCTTCCAAAATTCAATTTTTAAACCGTGAGATTTACTTTCATCAATTGTAAGTCCTCTAAGTACATTTCTTTGTATTACCTTAATACGTGGAACTGATTTAATTAAATACTTAAATACTACCTTGAACTTAAAGGATTTTATAATAATAATAATAATGATAATAATAACAACAATAATTGACTCAAAAGATTTTATAACCCTAAACCCATCTTAAATTATTATACATTATTTTTAAACTTTGTTAATTCAAAAACCTTCCAAATCTCTACACATACACACGCATGTATGCGCACTATATATATATATATATATATACACAAACCTTATGCTAAAATCATTGGATGTCACAATAAACTATTTCATAGCGTGAAAGTGCTAACTATGCTATTTATATAGTCCTACGCATTTTTGCTTACTATATATAAATTTTTGCTCAGGCGTTTATTCAGTTAATTTAAGAATCCTCTCCGCTAATCTATCCCTCAAATTTATAAGATACACACTTTGTATCTAATACACACACATACACACTAGACCACAGGTCTATACATCATCCATTACGTAATTCGATTTTTACCTACAATAGTCAATAAAATTAGTTATAGACTGCACGATCAGGGTAACTTTGGAAAATAATTTATATTTTTCCCTTTTACCTACTATTCAGTATGTATGTAATTTTCCCCACAGAAATTTTCTTTTTAAATTAACAATACCATTCTTTGCCTAACTTAATTGTTTGTCCAAATTAATGTATTAATCCTTTTATTCTGTTTGCATAAAATTGAAGTATTAATCTTTGAATTTTTTATATTATATAATAACTCACTTGTTCTGTATAAAAATTTGTAATGTAAAGAAAAAAATTCGTCATCTAACTTGAAGTAGTTAGGATGTTATTTTCTCATTTGTATTGTATTAATGGTACCCTATTAGATTATTGTATAAATATCGTTTTTTTTTAAAGGGGAGAGCAATGTAAAAATGAAATTAATAATCAATATTCATTTTTACATAAGAACCAAAATCGCTTAACGCGAGTTTGGATAATGATTTTACTTGTGGCTTCCTATTCTTGATCGTGTCAAAACCCTACGATCTACCATACCTATGGTTTAGTCGTATCCATTTTTATTTGTTATAGAAGTTATTAATTAATTATGATGTCTTGCATCTCACCCTCGTCCCTAGATTATGCATACACATTGCATATAACTCTTTGCCTCTAATTCGTTCTTGTAAATCTTCCTAATAATGATTTGTATTATACATACAAAATTTAATAACTATGACGTCATAAAGTAACTTAATTCTCTTCACGTTTTCCATACCTTGAACACTGAATCACGTGTTTAGTATTTGGACATCTTCCGTATTGAATGTATGGTAAATTCCTTAATAATAATAATAATAATAAATAATAATAATAATAATAAAAAGAAAAAAAACTTCATTCTCTATACATCATTAGTTATGTTGTTTCCTACCTATTGTCTACTGATACCTATCAACCTATCAGTCCATATTTTTACGCGTCTCTATATTACGCACACAACCTATTGGATTATGTACATGTAAAATACGTCCACATATATTTTTTTTATTATTTTTTTTTAAGTGCGTTCAACTCTCACAAAGCATTCATTAGGCTTACAGTAGTTGAGTGGTCGAATTCGCGAATCACAGCAGAATTTAACGTTTCTAAGATAAACAACATCTTTCGCTCTGATCCAAATTCATAACATATTAAAAATGTAATATAACATATTATGTTGTATATAAATTATCTTGTCATGTCTCATGTACTTGTGCTGTACTAATAACCATATATAATCTCATATAACCATATAATCTGACCATATAATCTGACCATATAATCTGACCATATAATCTAACCATATATATATATATAAAAACACTAAGAATGGTAACGACGTAATGTACTTCAATGAAACTATAATTGAATGTAATGACTTTATATATAATGTAAGAATGTACTTTAATCGAACTGTAAGGGACAATCACAAGCGAATGGGAAGTAATCCATAATCGAAATCATAATTGTAATAAACCCAAACAAAAATGTACTGTCATGTACTTCAATTGTACTGTGTACGACTATGAAATGAAATCGCCTTCAGAAATGAAGACGTGGCAAAAAAAAATAAGATTAGTTTTTATTTTTATTTTTTTTTTTTAAATCTTTATTGGAATCTTTCAAACACCTGATCGTGTTTAAAAGGGGGGAAACTTAACCTCCAACTGCCATCCCCCAACATTCAGGCATATTTTATACATGTATTTGTAAAATGAGGGGACTTCATTACGAGACGCTGCCTTGGTCACTGCTAAGAGACTCCCCTGGTTAGCAGCTTCGCTGCGGGGAGGGGGGCAGAGGCCCCTTGCCTCCTTAATATTTTTAGATTCCGGCCTGAGCCATGGTCGAAAGAGGTCGAACCTCTACCCTGTAAATTCAGAGCAAACCTGTAATTTTAAGAAGTAAATTTACAGTAAGAGAAACTTTTTATTTTCCCCCTCGAGTTGGGCTATCGTCAGAGGAACTTAGTAAAGTCGAAAAGTTATAAAGTATCAGAGAAAGAATTAGAAAATTATAGAAGAAAAGTATCAGAAGAAATATCCGTTGCTTGCCTCCCTAACTAGAACCCCCTTCGAATCCGAACCGACAAAGGGCCATAAAGGGGGGGGTTAACATATATATATATATATATATATATATATATATAATACATTTAACTGCAAACACGCAATATAATTAACGTAAAGAACGACGCTTGTATAGGAGAATATTCCGCGCAATACGAGATAGAAAGAACGAAACAAATGAAAAAATGAGGTAACCACCCGAGAATCGAACCCGGGGTGTGTGTGTGTAATCTGCACCAAATTTAGCATACACATTCAAGGAAGGTTTTAGTAAAACACCCACCTCTCCCAGCTTCCCCTTACGTTATGTTTCGGGAGAATTTTGCTGCGCAAGGCGCAGCGACCGTCCTAGTAGTCGTAGCATGTATATATATATATATATATATATATATATATATACTAATATATACACACACACACACTGTGTGTATATATATATATATATATATATGGGCTACGTCGTAGCTAATGTAACACCGCTTCCCGTTAATCAGCGAAGTTAAGCGACATTGGGTCTGGTTAGTAGTTGGGTGGGAGACCGTCCTCCTTGTCCAGATTATGTAGCGACCCGTATTTCGGATCCCACGTAAAACTGTAGGTCCCTCCGTCATATGACCTTAGATGTTGCGAAAGAGGTTAAACAGCCCCAATCATTATATATATATATATATATATATATATATATATATCGTAAAGAACGACGCTTGTATAGGAGATATTCCGCGCAAGACGAGAAAGAGAAAACAACAAATGAAAAAATGAAGTACCACCTGGGAATCGAACCCGGGATCTTCCGATTGCCGGTCAGACGCGATACCACTACACCATGGTCTTCACTCTTCCAAATGCCGTAATTCCTCTACATACTCGCAGAAACCAATGCCCCAAGGGGGCACCTCCGCATGCCGTAACATTATATACATTCAACTGCAAAGAACACGCAGTATAAATAACGTAAAGAACGACGCTTGTATACAAGCGTCGTTCTTTACGTTATTTATACTGCGTGTTCTTTGCAGTTGAATGTATATATATATATATATAAAGACTTTCCATTATAGTATTTATTTTTAAAATACATTTTGATTCCCTTAAAATATCTTGAATATGTCCATTGGATTTAGTGCACAAGTTGAAACCAAATTGTCATTCTAATTAATTTATTTCAACTAATTTCTTATATTAAGTTTTACAAACTTAGTCAAATACATACACAGACTCCGTTTTTGTTTTAAACTTTTGCCTCTAATTCAGAATTCACTCTTTCTTCAAAAGAAAAAAAAGGCAGGAAATAAATATGAGAAACGAAGCCAGTGGAATTCGAACCCACGTTCAGTAGTAAAATTCAGTATTTAAAAAAACTATTTCATTTTCCCTCACATGCTTCCTTACACAAGAATATATGGGTGTCGAGGATGATTGACTGTGGGCTATTTATTATTTATATAAACTGATGACTGGAATTCAAAATTTAATTTAAAGTAAAAATAGTATAGACTATGAGTTGTACTCTGTAATATTTTCATTGTCTAATTCATTCATATGCCGTGTGTACTTCATGCGTTCAACACATCCTCTCTCCCTACACTTATGTCGAAGTACAAATTCACTTCGGACTGAAAATTCCACAGTAAATCTATTTAGTACGCTACCTTCTTGGTTAAGCTTGAAGTTAGCAGTCAAATACCAACTAACTAATGACTTCAAACACTAAACGTATAACTGTCCAAATGGCCATTAAAAATATGCCACTTGATACAGTAATTCCTCTCCAAACTAAGTTCCTCACTGAGCAGAGTTTATGCAACTGCTTTGTCCCACGACAAAATTACACATTGTCAAGCTTGACAAAGTATCGAATTTGCGTTTCCCTCGTGTCAGTTAATAGGTTATATTTCATTTATACGTTTACCTATATAATATTAATATATATATATATATATATATATATATATATAAAATCAATAGGAATATAAAGACAAGAGATACGACTCTCAACCTTTATTGGCCAAACGTTTCGGTCCACTCAGGGGCCATCTTCAGTGACTAAATGAAAGCATCTAAAGACAATCAAAAATATAACTAAAGTAAATACAAATGTCCGCCTGACTTTAAACCTATTTTATTTAAACGTTATGTAGACGATTGTTTTGTCATTTTTCAGCATAAAGATCATGCCCCTTTATTTTTAAATTACATTAATACTAAGCATTCTAATATTAAATTCTCTATGGAAGTAGAACAATACAATAAAATTTCGTTTCTTGATGTTACCGTAAATAAACATAGTACAGGCTTCTCAACACAAGTATACAGAAAACCAACTACCACCCAACTCGGTACTCATTTTTTCAGCAATATCCCACTTTGTTTTAAGCTGGCTAGTATTAAAAGTCGTGTTTCTAGAGCCTATCACCTCTGTTCAAGTTGGCCTTCATTTAACTTAGAAATTCAGTATGTTAAGACATTTTTTAACTATAATTTTTATTGCACTTCGACTATTGAGACTTTAATTTAAAATTTTTAAAATAAACTATATTCGCCCAAAATAATTCAGTCCACGGTTCCGAAACAGGTTTATCTTAAGCTTCCTTTTATAGACCAACTAACTTTTCAACTTAATAAAGATGTCCACTCTATTTTGGACAGACACTTCCCTCAGTGCGACTTCATAATTATTAATTCGAATCCTAATTCTCTGCAATCCTTTTTTCGCCATAAAGATCACCTCCCCGTGCTTTTGAGATCCTTTGTTATTTATCTATATACATGTGAGACCTGCCAAAGTCGCTATGTAGGGCAGACTGCCCTGCAGTTAAAACTTAGGATTTAGAAGCATTTGAGTTTTTCATATCGAACTTCTCGCCTTCTTTACTCTCTTGAATCCTCTGCTATTCGGCATCATTCAGAGACCCATGACCACCCGTGGCCCCAAGACTCCTTTACGATTTTTTCGTCTGCTTCTAATTCTCTTGATCTCAAAATTTTAGAATCCGTTTTTATCAAGAAATTAAATCCAGAATTAAACGACAGCCTTTCCTCGATAAAATTACGTTTCCTAATCAACCAACCAACACCTTTTCAACACAACTAACGCACTAACTTAGGTGCTTTCTCTATTCGTTTCTCTCCAGTTGTTATTTGCAACTCTTACCATCCAGGTTAGTCCTTTTTAAATTTTTAAATTTTAGTTTTTTCTCTTATTTTTAATGGGTTTAACTTTTATTGTTTTATTGTCTTACTATCCAGTTTTTTTTAAGGTGTTTTTTAACTATTTGCTTATTGTATTAGGTTTTATTATTAAGTACAGTATATTTGTTTGACATTTGTATTTATTTTAGTTATATTTTTGATTGTCTTTAGATGCTTTCGTGTAGTCACTGAAGATGGCCCCTGATTGGACTGAAACGTAACTATATATATATATATATATATATATATATATATATAATGTATATAAGCGCCTCGGTGGTGGAGTGGTTAGCGTCGCTGACTACGAATCCATCGGCTCCGGGATCGAGACCTGGTCACGGCAGGGGGCACGCAGCAAAACCCAGCTGTTCATCCTTCCACACGAAAAAGAAATTGGTTGGTAGATAAGTGGGTACACTAGGTGGCCTAGTAGTTAAGACGCTGGGCTGCTGGTGGGGCGTGGTTCGGATTCCACGTTAAACTGTAGGTCTAAGGTGGAGTGCCATCTTTACCTTCGTCAGAAGAAACAATTCGGGCGGAAGCTAAACTAAGGTGTATATTAGGCCGGGTCGATTTTGGGGCTAACTTCGAATTTTTTGGAAATTTAAAATGCCTGAGTGTGCAAAGATAGTTCATACTAATAAGGAATAAAGGAATATGTTTTCGAAATATTTGACTGGATTCTGATTTTTTCTCAATTTCAGGAGTATTCCATTAGTACATAAAAAATTTAACATTGGTTTCCATTTTTTTAATATTTAGATATCCTCATAAGTTACTTATTCCAGTTTTAAATACATAGCTATTCGCTAGGTGAGTGACTTTGATCCACCCACTAGCCAGAACTCACCACGTGGAGGTTGCTACGTGTCGAGTGCTTCCTTAACCCACTCAGCCACCCTATCTTTATAGGTTGGTTCTTATTGAATACGGTGCCTACTGAGTCTTGTACGCTTTCTTACTCAAATGTAGGCATGAATGTTCGAAATTCAATTTTGGTTCGAATAAATTCGTGATGAAGCCTATGTTACGAGTTTTACTGCTCTCTCCACAGCTTGTGTATGGCAAGGATAGTGCACGAGAGGAAGCCATCCTGATGGATCCTTACTGATTTCAATCACCTCTTCAGCAGTAACAGTCCTCAGAATGGGAGGAGGATCATTAGAGCGTTAATGAAGTTCACATAGGACTCCGCGTCAAAATTAAGTGGTGGGACCTGAAAGTTTCGCACTGTTTCCATATCTCTGTTTCTCATTTGAACAGTAATATCTGCAGCGCGAATACGGTAGTCTTCTCGATCATCGTATAGCATTGAAACTAGCGTATTGTCTTGATGTGAGAAGAATGCGTTCCTGGAAATGGTCTCCTTAGCTAAGTTGAAGTATTTCTCTTCTAAGAAGGAGCTTTTCTGAATGTATTTAAAAACATGTTTTGCTTCATAAATGCACAGAGGCCTGCTTTTAATATGAAACCACAGAGGCACGTACACTTGCATTATGAAATGCACTAACACAACTAGCTTTTTTAATGGTCTGTCCGAAGAAGCGTAGTGACACAAAACTCAATTTGCCATAGTTATCCATCGAGAGAGGTTCAGTGGACAGTAGGCCGGGTCGAAAATGGGAAAAGATTTTATTTCTTAAAGTACACTATGTGAGAAGTTTCATTTTATCTTAACAAAATATTAAAATATCAAGCATGTGCTACCCATGCTACCCTTAGCACATACCCCCCCAATTTTTGACTCACATTTGCATATATTTAAATGGGAAGAAATGTTATTTTTTAAAGTACACTATGTGAGAAGGTTTTTTTTATCACTAACAAAATATTTAAAAAATCAAGCTACCCTACTACCCCTATCACATGCCCCTCCTCCCTTTTTACCTTCATATTTGCATATGTTTAATGTTGTTATAAGTTGTTTGTTTAATGCTTGATATTTTTGTTTCAGATAAATAGAAATAATTTGCATTTGCTTTAATTATAAGTTAAATTATCATAAATTATAAATTACATATAATTTGATTTTACTTCTGAATATAAAATATGACTACTAGAAGCAAGTCCTCAAATGCCGTCGTGAAGAAGTTAAATCAAAAGGATCAGTAATTGCTAATGATTGTTACAGGGTTGTTATAAAAGATATTGAAGACATTTGGATGAAATTTTCTTTTCCTACGATTAACACCAGAGGTATCTATCTTAAAGTCAGTCGACTAATAGAAGAAACCTCAAAATTGAACAAGGTGCCGCTAAATCGAAGAAATGAAAGTTTTGCCTTAAAAGTAGCTCAGTATGATGAAATGTTTGAGATATCTTCTTGTGAATGCTATGATAAGGGAATTGATAGGAAATCTTGCAGGTATAAGAATAAAATACCAATGGGAGTCTTTTGTGGGTCAAACAAAGAAAAAATCAGTTAGGACCAATCGATCGCATAGCTAGTTCAACAAAGAAGAGATCTTTAGCAAGAGGCCAAGAAGCACAAAACCACCAACTAAAAGCACAAGAAGAAATGACTGAAGCCACCAATGTTTTATCGGAATTTATAGAAAATACCGAAGAAGACATGGATGTAGATTCAGAGAGTCAGGATGTAGATTATGAGGCCGATTTAGAACTGACTGAGAATATTCAGAACAGGCACTCCTATAAAAACCTAGCATTAACAGCAGATCGTTAACGTGTAAGTTGTAGAGCTGCAGGTGTAATAGTCAATGCAGCTTTAAAAGATATGGGGATCTTTAACCACATCAAAATGCTTGACAGAAAGAAATTATAAAGGGAAAGAAATCGCATGGGTGAAACAAATGCTTTGATGTCTAAATCCAAAAATCTGAAGATGGAGTGCCTTGGATTTGATGGAAGGAAAGATAACACATTAACTAAAAGTGGAAAGATAAAAGAAGAACACTATGTTATTGTGAAAGAACCTGGAAACATCTATGTAGACCATGCCACACCAGATAATGGAACTGATCGCTGCATAGCAGAAGAGTTGATAACTATTATTACAGACTCGAACAGCACAAATACTATCAAAGCTTTACTGTGTGATGGTACTCCTGTAAATACAGGAAAAATTGGTGGAGCCATAAAACTGGTTGAAATTTATTTTAACAGAGCAGTGCGGTGGTTGGTGTGCCTCTTGCATTTGAATGAGCTGCCTTTTATGCACGTCTACAAAGTCATTGATGGTTAAACAACAGGTCCAAATACTTTTGTGGGTTCAACTGGGAATAAATTGAAGACAGATTTAAAAAATTGGAGGTAGTCAAATATTCTCGCGTAAAGGGAAACATTAAAGAAATTCCAGCAAATGTTGTGTAGGAGCTAAGCAGTGGTCAAAGATATCTCTATATGTGTCTGACAGTGCAAACTGGAGACATTTCTCAAGATCTGTCCACTCGATCCCCAGGTACCCTTCACCATGCTCGCTGGCTAACTCTAGCCAACAGGGTCCTTCGATTATACAGTATGTCCCACAAAAAAGTACACTCGACTTTAGATGGTACTAACTCCTCCAAAAATTGAGATATTTTGGATCTGTTTGTTTGATTTAATATAGCAAATTATTCTTTGTTAACGTTCAAATTTATTCATGTTTAAACGAATTAGTGTTTAAGCATCTGCTTTTAACTGAAGGGTACAACAAAATGGATTGCGCAAAATTGGTCAATGAAAAAATAATGTGTGTGCTATCGATGTAATGAAAAGACAAATACATAATGATAGATACTTTAACATAATTTTAATAAGATACAAAGCAGATTTTTCTTTATTCCTTATTACAAAAGTTATGCTTAGTTTCGTTTTCTTTCAACATGACCGCCATTCCTATCGATACAAATCTGGAGTCGAGCTCTCATCTTCCCCATCACTCTTTTGATAAGATCTGGATTGTCTTTTACAAGTTGATTTCAGCTGTGATGCGAGTCCTCAAATCATCTAAATTGATAGGTTGTGATGCAAATACTCTATTTTTCAAATGACCCCATAAAAAGTAATCACACGGGATCAAGTCAGGGCTTCTGGGAGGCCATTCAATGTCATGGCCTGTAGCAATTACTCTTTGGTGGAAGACTTCCTGCAAGCGTTCCTTCACAATAACTCTCCTGTGAGCAGGAGCTCCGTCTTGCACTCACCAAATATGATTAAATCGGTTTCCATAAGGCTTATGGAAACCGATTTAATCGTATTTGGTGGGTGCAAGACGGAGCTCCTGCTCACAGGAGTTATTGTGAAGGAACGCTTGCAGGAAGTTTTCCACCAAAGAGTAATTGCTACAGGCCATGACATTGAATGGCCTCCCAGAAGCCCTGACTTGATCCCGTGTGATTACTTTTTATGGGATCATTTGAAAAATAGTATTTGCATCACGACCTGTCAATTTAGATGATTTGAGGACTCGCATCACAGCTGAAATCAACTTGTTAAAAGACAATCCAGATCTTATCAGAAGAGTGATGGGGAAGATGAGCGCTCGACTCCAGATTTGTATCGATAGGAATGGCAGTCATGTTGAAAGAAAACGAAACTAAGCATAACTTTTGTAATAAGGAATAAAGAAAAATCTGCTTTGTATCTTATTAAAATTATGTTAAAGTACCTATTATTATGTATTTGTCTTTTCATTACATCGATAGCACACATTATTTTTTCATTGACCAATTTTGCGCAATCCATTTTGTTGTACCCTTCAGTTAAAAGCAGATGCTTAAACACTAATTCGTTTAAACATTAATTCGTTTAAACATGAATAAATTTGAAACGTTAACAAAGAATAATTTGCTATATTAAATCAAACAAACAGATCCAAAATATCCCAATTTTTGGAGGAGTTAGTACAATCTAAAGTTGGATGTACTTTTTTGTGGGACATACTGTATATCTCAACGCCAAATACCGATAAAAACCTTCAAGATATAGTCAAGATTATTATGCAGTTCTATGCTCCAGGGTGGTTTTGGATAAAATGTCATTCTAATGCAAATGATGGTGCATATAACTTTTGACATTTAATGTGCTTGCTTCGAAATTTAGATAAACAACATAGATCAATCATAGAACCAGTATTAAAGAATAACGCTTATTTTGCCCACCCAGAAAATATACTCATATCAATGGTAACTGACAGGAGACTAGAAATTAGGGAGCGAGCTATTCAGAAAATCATCCTTTCAAGAACAGGATTTTCAGGTACCAGAAACTTTGAGTTGCCTCGAACCCTCAATTTCCAATCCACTGACTACACCAAGATGATCGATTGGCAAAAAGAGATCATTACTCCTCCACCGCTGCTGAACAATTTTAGCGACGATGAGCTACTACAGGCTCGATGTAAGCCACTGGATATCTTTTCTATGTTACAGTCAAAGTGTGGAAAGGGCAGTGAACCTAGTAACAAAGGCATGTCAGGAAAGAATAGGATATGACAACTGTCAAAAGTTTATCTTACTCATTAGAATTAAGGCGAAAACTGTCCAAGTTTGAATGGAAGGCCCAATGGAATGAGTAAGAAACATATGAAATAAAATTTCCTAATGATATTGAAAATTTCTTCCCTTTTGATGTGATAAGGAACAATGAAAAAGTGAATTGAATTTTAACACATTTATTATGCCTCTTATTTTTTCTTCTGAATATATTGTTGTACTTAATTTTCCTAATACTGTACATTATTAAATATTATATGGTAATAAAGATTTATGTCATCAAAAAACCTGAATGTAGAGTAAGTCTCGTATAAATGGAATATTCTTCAATATATGTAAAAAAAATGAAAAATTGTGCCAGGGGTAGGAGGCTTTAAACAGCGAAAATAATTTATGAGGGGGTTCCTGTGTTCCATTCAAACTCGTCACAATATATACCTTTTCAATATAAAATTTCGACACGGCCTAGTGGACAGTATTCTCGAGACGCCAAGTTTGCTGGAAGTTGGCCTTCAATGATTGCTTTCCAAATTTGGAACAAATAGTCTTGGTCACTGCTTAAATCCTTGAAATCTTTATATCTTTCTAGAAGTTGCATATCTTCGCCTTCCACTTCTATGCTTCTAACAACATTTGATAGTTCTCTTCCAATAGTCCCAGAAAAAGTTTTGGAACCAACAGCAACTGTATCAACTTCAAGATTGAACAGGAGGTGGCGAAGTGAAGCAAACATATAAGCTATATGTAGGGGGGGGGGCGATAGCCTTTCCTCCGTTAATCTGATTGTTCCGCCTTTTGATCCAGTGTTACCAAGCGTATCATCGCATCCTATGGCATTAAGATCATCTGTTGGTATCTTTTCTTTAGCTAGATACTGCAATAAAACTTTGCAAACTTCTTTCGACTTACTATTAGGCGGTGAGACGTGGCCAAGGTATTTTGACTTCGGTTCCTCAACGAGAGAAATGTGTTCTTTTAATTGCATAATTTTACGACTTGAAACTTTGGCCTTTGAAGCTTAGATTTATCCACCACCTGTAAGTTATTATCACTTGTTATGATACCTTAGTATTCAAGATTAGCAGATGCGCTGGCAGTGCCAGCTCGATCAGATACTCCCATCGATCGAACTCTAAAGCTAATCGTTTGTCTTTCACAACGCTGTACTTCTTGAGGCCTGTGTGGTGTTGGATTTCATCGTTCTCAGGTAAACTCGGCTCTTCATCTGAAGGTTATGCTGGTTTCTGTGCTGTTTGCTGAGGGTTCTTCTCCGCTGTTTACTCACGGATTTTCTTGTAGTCCTCTTCTCGTTTACGCTCTTTTTGTTCACTGGCAACCAGCTTCTGGGTAGCTTGCTTCTCAATTTTGGAATGTACATCTTTGTTTGTTCTTTGATCTTTTAGAAAGGGCTTTTCACTATATGGGACTTTCAATACTTACAAACACTGATGTCGAACAAAGCTTCCAGTTTTTGTTTATATGATTCAACTTTACTGTCGTAAGATCCTGTTTCCGCCTTCTTAAACGTTTTCATCAGATTTCTCTGTCCTTTGTGTAGGCTTACAATTAGATCCTTAATTTGCTGCTTGGAAAGATGTGGTATTGAATTGATGCCTTGATCCAAAGGGTAGTTAGCACGTCTGTCAGCTGTTCAACACAGTCTTTGACTGAATTTGTGGTTTTCTTCAAAAAGAGTAAATGTCTTAATTCATCAAGCTTCGTGGCAACTAATTTCCATGAATCTGGCCAAGTACTCCAACGATAGGATGACTATATATTGAGCCATTGTTTTGGGAAGCCATAATTTGCAACTGTAATCACTTACAAAAATATACAACCAGTACCTTGTAAGGACTTCACTTTCGTATTTAACAAACACCTGTGAACAAAAGAAAGGCAAAGGTTTCAGAAACAAGTTGAAGGAACGAGCAAATAAACAATAAAAAACTATACTCCACTACTACAATATGAAATAAAATACAGTACAATAGATAATACAATATGACAAGGTTCTCAAGTGTCCTTATTTCTAAGAACAAATTTCTTATTTCTTAGGTTTTCAATTTTTCATATCATTTGGCTAGTAGATTAAAATGTTAACGATATATTATGGATATTCTTATTTTTGGGAAGGAATTCTTATTTTTTGGAGTTGAGGTTCTGATATATATTTTTTAGACTTAAGAACCCTGCAATACCAAAAAAAACAAAAATCGCACTGATGGATTTCAATAAAAATTGATATAAATTGGTCAATTCTTTTTTTTAGTGCCTTTTGTTTGTTATTTTATTTTCAGTGGGTTCAAAATCCCAGCTGAGTCTTGAACGGCGAAACTCTGAAGGGCTACTTTAATTTATACCCTAAGTTAAGCTAGACTAAAACAAACTTACAGGCTTGGAGGTCCTATTAGGTCCTACCTCAGGGTTACTGACTCGATGTGGGCCTACTTTATGTCTCAGTAACATAAAATTAAGAAAAAAAAGGGGGCACTATTTATGGTATTCTTTCTAAACCTAGACACAACACAACCTGCACCATTGCACGATGCAACAATCCTGTATCTAAACACCCAAACTGAATTGCAAGAGAGCTCTCAATATGACCACGCCCTATCAATGCCGCATTCAACAAAAATTCTATCTCTAAATTAAGTGAATTTTTCACTAACCTTACAATTATGATATATATATATATATATATTATACACACACATGTTAGGCCCCGTTTGTGAAATTGCCCAGGGCAATCTGACGGCCCAATTCATGAACTGGGCAACTGTATGAAGGAAAAATTGAATGAAACTAACTTATAATTTTATACAATCATTTATTGCACATCTGTTAAAAAATTTAATAAAACCAATAAAACAAATTGCACATCTATTAAAAAATTGAATAAAACCAACTGCACATCTATTAAAAAATTTAATAAAACCAATTGCACATCTATTAAAAAATTTAATAAAACCAATTGCACATCTATTAAAAAATTGAATAAAACCAAAATTAACAGAGCGGAACATTTGTGGAACTATTAATCTACATTTTCACATCATTTATGACTGTGGCAAGCATTGTTGCAACGAAGGCCGCCTTTTAGACAGGAACACCGTTTTGTTAGGCAGCTACTTCTGCAGTGGCATCTTCTAAACCCCTGTCCACCACAGACACACTGTGCACGAACTATTTCCCGAATATTTAGTTGTTCCTGAGGAACATTTTCAGGTATAAGGCCACTGAAGCAACTTAAAGGACAAATAAAACGCAATTCATCCTATGGGATATAATGCCCAGTTAGGTTAATTGAATGCCCGGTCAGGTCAAATGTATGCCCTTGACAATTGGTTAGGTTAAGTTGTGATATTTTCGTTAAAATTAACGAAAATATCACAACTTACCCTAACATACAGTTAACCTGACCGGGCATTGTATCTCATATAATGAATTTTGTTTTATTTGTCCGTCCTTTAAATTTTTTGTTTTAATGTAATTGAACTAATATTTGTCTTCATGATTCCCTCTTTTATAGTCCGCCTTGACCTCCCATTCGTCTCCAAAGATAAAGTCAAGTCATTTCAGATCAGGTCAATACAAATATGCAAACGGCACAAATGTGATATATGTAGGAAACTTTTAATCTCCTGCACGATGCTGCCCAGTTCATGAAATGTGCAGCAAATTTGCCCAGTTCATGAATTGGGCAGTCAGATTGCCCATTTCATGAACTAGGCAATTTCACAAACGGGGCGTAACATACATATATATATATATATATATATGCGCCTCGGTGGTGTAGTGGTTAGCGTCGATGACTACGAATCCATCGGTCCCGGGTTCGAGACCCGACGGCAGCCGGCGCGCAGCAAAACCCAGCTGTTCATCCTTCCACACAATAAAAGAAAGTGGTTGGTAGATAAATGGGTACCCTAGGTGGCCTAGTGGTTAAGACGCTGGCTGCTGATGGGGCGTGGTTCGGATTCCACGTTAAACTGTAGGTCTAAGGTGGAGTGAAAAGCTTGACCTTCGTCAAAATGAACAATTCGGGCGGAAGCTAACCAAAGGTTTTATATATATATATATATATATATATATATACCATCTGCCAAAAAAAAGGGTTCATTCTAAAAAATCCGTGGAATCAACATTTTTCAAACAATCAGTATGACTTATACACGTAAAAGATACATAAAACATCTATCTACCTGTAAACCAAATTTCAGTTGGAAGCTATCAAAAATAACGATTTATTAAATATTTCTCTAATAATACTACAACTGATGCTGGACAAACTAATCGAGAATCCTTTATTTCTATGATATTTTCACTTTTGTAAATTTAATATACGATTTTTTTTGCAGGGTTATAAAATATAGTGAATATGCCATTTTCAGTGGGAGATAAGATTATAATTAAGCATTATAGACTACAAAAGGGATATGGACGAAAGAAACTACTCTCCGAATTCCCCAACAAAGGATGGACTCTTGGTGGTTTGGGAAAGCTTCTAAAGAAAATTGACGAGACTGGGGATATCAAAAGAAGAGAGAGAAGTGGGCGACCAAAAACTGTTAATGGAGGCATTTCCTATATTTTATAAATCTTATGATGTATTTTATAACTAAAATGAGAATAAAAATTTTGTTACCAAAGTTTTACCGCCTTTGTAGACTCCCAGAATTCAAAACTGGAGCGATGTTCACCAACAAAATTTGTTGAACATAAACAATCCTCATTAAATCATTAATTTTAAATATAATAATCTGAAAATTGGTGTACATATAAAATGTTTACATAGTTTTGCTCTTTATGAGTTTCATTATGATTGGTTAATAAATGTTGATTTCATGGCTGTTTCTAGAGTGAACTCTTTTTTTTTGACAGACGATATATATATATATATATATATATACCCCTCGGAGTTAAATTAAAATTAATTACTCCAAGAGGGTATAATACTGTACTCCTGGATGGGAAACACCGTCTCGATGTATTGTGTTGCCCTGACCACAGAGCGCGCCGGGCCAAGTCCGTTTAAGGGTCACTGTATGAATATTTCTTTGGTAGTCAAAGAAAACACGTCAGCGAGTATTATTTTAATCAAATTTAGCAAGAGGGATTTGAATCAGTTACAGTAAATCAAATGTTTTTCTTTTCACAGAAAGTTTATAGACTGATTTCTTCACTAAAAGTTTGTAAGTAAAATACTAGTTAATCCTTAACTCGAAGATTGATTAAAGATACGTTAAATATTGCCTGTGCCTACTGTCAATCCTACAGTCAGATCACAAACCCAAGTTTCCAATACAAAGCAATTTCTTAACGAGATGAAATGCACCCTTCACCCCGGAGATCCCTTCTGAGGCTCTCTACCTAGCCCGTTCTGAATCTCCATACCAAATTCCCGTTAACGGACTGAAACCCGCCATTTCAGCCCGGAGACCCGTCTCCTCGGAATCTGCCGAGGAGACGCTAGCGGTTGATGTCACCTGGGAACTCTGGAAAAGCGAGTGTCTCACAATCCATTGTCTCCCAGGTGCAATCAAAGAATTCGGCTGCGTTACTGGCGTGTAATTTCCGTTCGGAAGGAAATTAGTCATACACTAGCGTGTGACTTATTAAATGAATGAAATTATATAAAAATAATTGTGCCACCAGGGCGCGGCTTTACTTCGATGATAACTCAAATTATAACATGTATGACGTATGTATATATATATATATATATTTATATATATATATATATATATATAATATACAAGCAATGCTACATCAATTAGCTTAGTCATCATATCGCTTTGAGACAACAATGGCTCTTCCTCTTCTAGATTTTCTAACAGTTTTAATATGATATTTGTGAATTTGGATCAAATTTAAGTTTACCTACATCCAATGTTAAAAATAAAAATATGCCTTAATTTCTTACTAGTAGGAGCAGCTTCTGTACACTCAGGCTTTTAAAATAAAAAAACTAAAACTGACCTGGCGTAATATATACTGTATATACTGTATATATAATATAATTGTATGTTCTGGCTGGAAAAGATAACTCATTCATGATAAGTATTAGGGCGGCTCGTTTTTACACTTTTTTCGATATTTGATTGGGGGTAGTGCGGAAAAGTTGCGATTTGGAGAGAAAATAAAGTGTGTAACATTTTTTTTATCTACGTCAATACCTTCCGGTGGCGGCGAGTCCTTAAAAATCGAAAAATAGGCCTAACGGGGTAGATTGGAAAATGGTTTTAAAGACTTACAAAATAAACAATAAAAATTTCAGCACAATCTGTTAATAACTTCCGGTGGCGTCTTAGCCGTTAAAATATCCAAAATATTGATTTAAAGCAAGTTTTAACAAGATGTTATACAAATGTTAATTCCGGTATATTTCTGTGCAAACAACCCTGAGAACATTATTATAGGCTTGAATAAATTAATAGCAGTCATTGAACAATGAACATTATATAAAAATTATATAAAATTATATAAAATTTTTGTGTTTTTAGGCCTATTTTTCGATTTTTAAGGACTCGCCGCCACCGGAAGGTTTGACGTAGATCAAAAAAATTGTACACACTATTTTCTCTCCAAATCGCAACTTTTCCGCACTACCCCCAATCAAATATCGAAAAAAGTGTAAAAACGAGCCGCCCTAATAAGTATCATTGTTTGGCTTATTCTTCATTATAATGACGTATTGCGAACGTCATCATATGCTGAGTCATGTAGTACAGTAGTATGACGTATGGTATAGTTTCGTTATAACTAATGTTCAGTACATAGGGTTTAAGTTGGATTCTACTTGTACCGCAGTGAAAAGGTTAAATATGGTAGTGTATTACATAAAAAATAAGACATTACTAGCAGAAGCCCGTGGTAAAAGTACCACGCTTCAACAATCAACAGGGGAAACCTACGGGAATTTACTGAATGCCCGGTTAAGTTAATTGAATACCCGGTTAGGTCAACTGTACGCCCTTGACGAGTGGTTAGGTTAAGTCGTGATATTTTCATTAGTTTTGACAGTAAACAACGAAAATATCACGACTTAACCTAACAAATCGTCAAGGGCGTAGAGTTGACCTAACCTGGCACTCAATTAACCTAACCAGTTGATAGAGTGTAGAGTTTGACGGTCCTGTAGCCATGATTTGGTACGGAGCTCCAAAACCGGCGCGACGATCGCGTAACCTACAGGCTGCGGGACCTTCGCGACGGTTTGGGAGCCACTTCAAAATTATCTATACAGTATATATAAAACTTAAATCGGGTAATTTTTTTGTTTGTTTGTGTATGTACTCATTCCGGGAAACATAAACAAAAATAAAATTGCCCCAGTTGATTGTTTAAACGTGGTGTTTTAACCATGGGCTTCTGCTAGTAATGTCTTATTTTTTCCACTTTCAACTCTGTTTTCTTAATACTATTTTTCATTTCCCTAAACTAAAATGTATTATTCTGAAATGTAATAAACATTAACTAAAAAAGCTGGTTTTTTGGTTGTTCCGCCTGCCGTCAAACCGAAAAGATCCCTTCTTTTTTCTTTTTCGAGTGAGTTGAGAAGATAGAAAATAGTATTTTTATTTATGGAAGGTTGTGGGAATTTTTTTTTCTACATGAAAATAGAGAAAACCCCCAAATAGAAGAAGATGGTGAAAGGTGCTCGGGCCCAACAAGGTTTGTTCAGCCTAGTTTCTTTAGTTGAGGGCAAGATCTCTTTGTAGGTTTGGGGCTCCAAACCCCGGGACCTACTAAACAAAACGCAAAATACCAATCACTCTCCTTCGATCCCAACCTCCTCCGCCCTGCACAATTAACATAGAACTGGCGTTACAGTCATTAGGCCGTTTCAAAGTTTTTAAAATGCATTTCAAATTATTATATAAGGTATCGTAATCGAGATATTACAAAACATTAGTACATTAAATTATACTTTAGTTACACTTCCGCTATACATTTCACAACATAAGGATAACTAAATTATTGTTGTAGTTGCAAATATTCGACATTCTATCTTCAAACTATCACGCTTTGTACAGTTGAACATTTGATCTTCAGTTTTAACACAATGATTTGCATATTTTTAATTATAAATTACTAATTTTTATCATAATTTGTACTTTAATTTTGGGTGAAGACAAAAACTTACAAAATTAAATACCTACATTAAGAATGCATCTTCAATATACTGTAGATGAATGTAATTTTTTTGCAGAAGACGTCTTGGGGTTTTTGTTGGAGTATTTGTTATGTATATAATTGTTATGATGATAGTGATGATGATGATAATGATAAGTTTTATTGGCAGGATATAAATCAGTTCTGTTGGTTTAAATTAGGTCTTTTGAGGTGAGCTACGCTTAATTTAGATGTTTTGTAATACGAGTTAGCCGAGGGACATTAAAAGTCAGTGTGTGTGTGTGTGTGTGTGTTTTATAACGAAAGAATTTTGATTTTAAGTCATTAAATATTGTTGCATATTTCTAACGCTTTAGACACATGAAAACCTCAAATTTTTTACTTTTTTCTTTGAAATGTGTCTATATATAGAATTGTTCAAAATGTAAATGTCAGGACTCTGACATTAAGAAATGTCAGTGTTTTGACAGGTTATTTTTAATGTGGCTACTCCTACCTAGAAAGTTGACAAGTTCAAAGTTTTACTGTCTGACAGCTTTTTACTGTAACTTCCATAGCACATATAAAATCTAAATAATGTGGACGTTCATTTGAATATATCAACTTTTTCAAAATGATTCCGAAATATGACGACTACTACCAAGGAACTGCTTTATAAATAAATGATCTTTCTGGGGAAAGAAAAGAATAAATATGATTGCAGTGAGTAGAAAAAGAATCATCCATGATCTCTTGTAATCCGTACGACGAGAAATAGGCAAAAATAAGCTTGTGTGTTTGTGTTTTAAACACAGAACTGAAAATTGTCAATTATTTTACTTTTAACCTAAAATGCAAAGTACGTCAATAATTTCGTAGTGAATTACAATACAAAATAACTGATGCATTCAATTGTACTTTAATTACGAAATACAAAATACATCAATTCATTTTCAGTACACGTTACTCGTGTTTTCCAAATACACAAAAATACAAATTACTTTCTCCTTTTAAAAGAGATCGTTCATTTCGTTCCCTTTCGCTGCATGTACGTAGGTCGTTCATATTTAATGCGAATGGGAATCAGAAGCACATTGGCATTACAGCGTTCTTAGAAAAAAAAATTAGTCGCTTTTCTATTTCATGTCTATTTACACACGTTTCTTCATTTATGTTATTTGGATACTGCTTCTGGATCAAATTATTATTAATAAATTGGAGGCAAACTGAAACCCTTCAACTTCAAAGAAGTTTTACAAAACATTTGGCATTTCAAATTAACAAATAAAATAAGGTGTATAATTTAGGAGCTAATTAATAATTACAAATCAAATTATTTTTTTTTATTATTTTAATTTGGATTTTAATTTTAAAAGAAGTCGTATGTTTTCTAATAGGCTTCATAATTATAATTTTATGGTAAACAATAAATGAAAATTTTAACAAAAAACCTTATTCAGATAAAAATATTAATAAAATAAAATTTTAAAATTTATTAATTTTTAAAATATTCATTGACACTTTAATGAGAAGTTTATTTGTCAGTTGGAAAGGTTAACCAAAAATGTTATTAATAAAATTAATTAATGACAAATGTATTCAGTAATATTAAAAATATTTTCAACAGTTATTGATTGTAAACAGTCGCGCGTCCCTCAGTTGGTTGAAGATTGGACTCGGGCTGCGAATGTTTGGGTTCGACTGTTGCCACCGCGCCGCCGTAGTTGGAGTTCACCAGCCATCTACAAATCTGTGATTGTTCGGGTTCAGGCGGAGACTTCGATATACGATATCGAAGTTCCCGGTTCAGGTGAATGAAAAGCGATTTCAAGAGGCTCTTCGAGCAATTTGCAGTACACCTCTTTTTCATTTTCCATTTTCCTTGTGAGTTTGCATCATTTATTAGCTTCACTTGCTTAATTGCGAAATTCATATGTATATATATATATATATATATGCTGTCACGATGGGAATAGAGTAGTGTAACTGTGACAGTACAGTAATTTGAAAGTTACACGAACCTAACTTTTGAGTTTGAGAACTTCGTTGGTGTCAAAAAATAAAGAAAATATGTAGATAATAATAATAATAATAATAATAATAATAATATAATAATAATAATTTTTTTGTTCTTTCTTCATATGTACAGAGAGTAACATACAATTAGGTATATAGAGAGTAACATACAATAACCCACATCTACAGTATATATACATATGAGAGTGCGACAGTCAATGCATTCCTAAGTATATGTAGCGTAGTAGAATAGACAATATAAAACAATAGTAATAACAACAAAAACAATAATAATATCAATATTACAATTTATTATTGTTTTTATACGAATTGATGATCCACATCAGTTGCTACTAGAGGTGGAAAGAGTACATCAGTACTCTAGTATTCTTGTATTCAAGTACGTGTATTTGTTGTACTCGTATTCGTACTCGTACTCGAGGTAATCTGAAATCGCTGTAATCGAATAAAACTATAGAAAAGAACACAGTCATGAAAATCTTGAGCTTCACATATAATTATTTTTTAGGACGACTTCAAACCGTTTGACCTAGAGCTATCAAATTTGGCACGGGAACCTCTTATGGGAGATGTTTTTATCCCACGGATTCCTTTTATTCCAACGGAAATACCATTCCAGTTTACAAGAATTCAATTCCCCATCCGTCTTTCCTTCGCTATGTCAATTAATAAATCTCAAGGACAATCTTTAAAAGCTGCCGGAATCCATCTCGGAACTCCCTGCTTTTCCCACGTTCAGCTTTACGTTGCCATGTCGAGAGTTGGCACACCAAAAAGCCTCTTCATCTATGCTCCCACTGGAAAAACTGCAAACATAGTGTATCCAGAAGCTTTAAGATAAATCATTTTAATCAAATTCAGCCTTTTGTCTTAAACTTTATTTTATTTAAAATGGGGATCTAATGTGAAATTTATCCCGGGCAACGCCGGGTACCTCAGCTAGTATATATATATATATATATATATATATATATATATATATGTTAACCCCTCCGTCTATGGCCCTGGGGTGGTTCGGAGTCGACGGGGGTTCTGGTTAGGAGGCAGCAACGGATCTGTTACTTGCAGTAGTTTCTTCTATACTACTCTTCGGATTCGACGGGGGGGTTCTGGTTAGGAGGCTGCAACGGATGTTTCTTCTTTATACTTTTCTATAATTCTTTCTAATTCTTTTCTCTCGCTTTATGGGGTCGACACTCTGTTAATTCTTTTCTTCCAATAATAGAAGATAGCCCAACTCGAGGGAAAATAAAAACTTTCTCTTACTTTGGTTTACTTCTTAAAAATATACAGTTGGTCTGAATTTACAGGGGTAGAGGTTCGACCTCTTTCGACCATGGCTCAGGCCGGAATCTAAAAATATATTAACGAGGCAAGTGGCCTCTGCCCCCTCCTAATGAGGTGCTAATCTGAAGTACAACGATGAAGTGCTAATCAGAAGTCTAATGCAGAAGTGCAATAAATGAAGTCCTATAATGAAGCGCTAATCTGAAGATGGTCCTAATTTTACAAGTACATGCATAATATAGTCTAATGTTTGGGGGAGACAATCGAAGGTTAAGTTTCCCCCCTTTTTAAATACATGATCAGATGTTTTTTTGAAAGATTTCAACTAAAAACAATAAAAAAATAAAAAAATAAAAAAGAACAGTAGTATCGCTGATTCTACATTTATGGAGGCGATATCATTTCGTATTAGCACATAAGCACAATTTTGAGTACATGACTGAGTACGTATTAATTTTGGTTCACTACAATTACGATTACAATTACTAATTAATTCATATTCACTTATTATTGTTTTAATTACAATTCCATTAAAGTACATTCTTACATGATAAATTAAATCATTACATTTAATTACAATTTTAGCAAATTGTTAATTTAAAGTATTACAGTTAATTACAATTTAAACAGTTACTATAACTTTGTCTTGTTTTTACAGTGTTTCATATTAATAGACAATTTAGATGTTAGAAATATAATACAAAGTACATGGCACTTACGAGATAATTTATTTTACGAAATAATATGCTATAATGTTATAAATTCGAATCAGAGCGAAAGGAGACCTTTTTTATCTTAGAAGCGTTCAAATTCTGCTGTGATGAGCGGAATTTCTGATAATAACTTACTAAGCATTTATGAATATCTTGCGAGGGTTGAACGCACTTGAAAGTAAAAATAAAAAAATAATACGAGAACGTTTTTTCGCGTTCCCGAACGAACTGCGAAAGTTTTGCATTTCATGATTGACACGAGTAAAGATGATTATTTAATAAAAATTACATACGATAATGGTCAAGCTAAAATATGGACGTATGGGGGCGGGGATGAGATGCAAGACAATTCATAATTAATTATAATAACTTTTATAACAAATGGAAAATGGATAATGGATACGACTAAACCATAGAAAGGGTAGATCGTAGGGTCGTGACATGAACAAAAATAGGAAGCTACAAGTAAAATTATTATCCAAACTCGCGTTAAGCGATTTTGGTTCTTATGTAAAAATGGACATTCGAACATAAAACTATTCGGACATAAGTTCTGCATGAAGACAATGAATCCATATAATGATGGTGTAGGAATTGTTCATTGTTCACTTTTTACATATATATATCCTCGGTCTTTTTGCGCGAACTAAGAATAAGATGGCCTGTAGCCTACGTCCAATTTTCAATGCAAATTATCGTCAAATTTTTGAAGAAACGACAAATATATTTTGTGTTTATTTATGTTCATAGCTGTTAAATTAAATAAATTAAATTTCTCCTATTCAAAATGTACTGATTACACTGGTCAACACTCATTTTATTGCCAATCATATTAGAGTGATTTTGGGGTAACTTTGTGGTGCTGATTCCGAATATGACATCGGTTTTGCTAGATTGGCTCTAATTTATGAGGTAATTGGTACCCCATTGAAACACGTAAAAATGAAAAAAATTTAATGTTCAGGCGGGGCCTACTTACTGGTTGGGTGGCCGATGACTTATATACGGAGGGGGAATATTCTAGAATGATCGCGGAGTAAACACTAAGAATATTCGCGTGTCTCACCATCTAGAATGTTCCGGTAGTTTCCCATATGCACGCGTTATGGTTACGTTTCCTATTAATTGAGGGTATTCATTATCTCAAGAACTAGAGCCAAATCGGAAAAACTACTTTCATTTTGGAATTCAGCAACCCCAAAATACCCTAAATTCGTACGAATTTCCTTGGCAACGAAACAAAAAATTTTTTTGTTGACCTGTGTTATTAATAAAAAGTTAAAATAAGTTTTAAAAATATTAATTTCTCTCATTTCAATGGTGTCCATAGAACGGAAAAGGTCCATACACAGTATATACAAGGTCCATATACATATATAGTATATACAGGGTGTTTTAGGTCGACCCTAGAAATATGGAAAAGAAACACTTCATATTAGTTACGGAATTACTATCACCAACTTCAAACTACAAAATACAAACTACAAATTCACCCAATTTGTAGTTTGTATTTGGTATTTGAAGTTTGCCATAGCTATTCCGTAACTAATATGAAGTGTTTCTTTTCCATATTTCTAGGGTCGACCTGAAACACCCTGGATATACAGTATATGTAAAAATTATAATTCTAACATTCATTTTTGCATATAAGGTCCAAACTCGCATGACATGCTACTGTACATAATAGCCATGCAAAGTTTGGAAAAATAAATTAATTTTTAATTTTCTTTCTTTTTTATTTTTGCTAAGTAACTGAAGAATTATTTATTTTTTAAATTACTCAATCATTTTTCAGATTAAGCTTAATCATATAATCGTGTTAAATTCTGCAATGTTCATTTTTTTATACATTCTCTCTAAGTTAAAAGACGAAGTCATATCTTGACAAAATTCTAAATTAACACTTAATTTTAAATTTTAAGCATTTAATTTTGGCTCATATGTATGTTTAATTTTAATCCATAATAAAATGCATATTTCAATTTCCATTTTCACTTAACTTGGCAAATCATGATAACATCAAGTCTGTCAATATACTGTTTAAGAGAAAATTGTGCCTTCACCTTCAAATATCTTTCTTATCTGTCAATATGCCGTTATAGCAAAAATTTACCTTTATCTTCAAATATTTTGCAAAAGAATTTAGCCAATTAAGAATAAAAAAAACCCAGGTCAACATTAAATAATAGTGACGTCACCAATTTAAAACATAAAAACCCTTGTAATCTTCCAAATTATTATTCTGTCTGATCTGACCTAGAGGCTGAAGCATTACTTGTAATATTTTAGAAGCAGTAAACTACAGTAAGAGGCTATCTTTGTCTTCTCCTTTGAGTCCTGTCTTGTCCAGAGAACTTAGTTTTAAAGTAAAATAAATCATTTCCGTAATTATTGAATGTTTCACCAACACTGAAATTAATACCCAAAATACATTTTTCTAATGTATTTTGGTATGTTCTGTTCAAATATGACCTTCATATCTTGCGCAAATGAACCGAAACAGTTATGAAACATTAAAGTTTTCCTGTGTTTTGGTTCATTTTCGCTAGAAATGAAGGTCATATATAAACCAAACACACCAAAATACATTAGAAAAATGTATTTTGGATATTAACAAAAACCTAACCTAACCTAACCTAACAGCGCCTAACCCGCTTGCTTTTTTTCTCTTTAATTCGTCGCGTACAATAGAAAATGTTTTGATCGCCAAACAAAGAGATTTGTTTGGCGGTCTTATGAGATGGAACGATCCATTGGCACATTTTTTCATAATTCATTCTTCATCAAAATGATATAATTTACAGTAATTGCATTTACACTAATTTTACAGCATTTCACAGATTTACAGTAAAGACAGCAAGCTAAAGACTGGCAGTTGTAAATGCAATTTTAGTTATCTTATTAACAAAGAAGAGTCTTCTTTTTTCTGGGTTTGGTTGGACAGTCAGCTAAGAAGTGGCTGTTCATTGTTTCTATTGTGAATTAAGTGTTTTATGGATTCGGTTGAACATTAAAAGAATTATAGATTAGATGTTCTTTTAATAAATTAGTAATCATTGAACATTAAACTTATTGCCGAGTGTTTTTGTCGGTGGGATTGTATATTTGGTACTTGTAGGTTATCTCCCCCCCCACCACCACCACCAATTTTGACAGAGTATTTTCGTTGAAACTAACGAAAATATCACGACTTAACCTAACCAATCACACTGGGTAACAAAATTTGAAAACTTTTCTGTTTATTGTGATTTTTCTGTCGTTTCTTAATGATTTCGGGGCGCTGATTCCAAAAATGATATTGGTTTTGCTCTATCATCAACCGTTTCAAAAATATAGGTTATCACACTCTTCATATGGCAAAGTATATAAAGAAGGCTAACATAAATATTTTCTGAAAAAATAAAAACACTATTGGAAATTAGTGCTTATTGAGCCAAAATTGTTTGACAAACCCAAAATGGTGCAAAGGATATAACATATATCATGAGAAGAACCGATAAGAGAATAACAAGCCTCGTTATGTAATGTGCGTTCCTTAAAAATGCACTGAAGAACGCGACTTCCGCGTATGAACATTCTTATCCTTTCTGATTAGCGACCATACGTAGTCTCCCATCATGGAAGCATCCCAATGGCCCTGGTACCTTTTCTCCATCGTTTGAATATCTTGATGGAATCTTTCTCCATGTTCTTCACTCACATCGCCCAGGTTATCACGAAAAAAGTCTAGATGTGAATGCAGATAGTGTAATTTTAAAGACATACGGCACCCCATTTTGCCATAGCACTTAATCAAGTTTGACACTAACTCCTTATAGTTTGGTGCTTTATGGTTGCCTAAAAAACCACGAACCACATCACGGAAAGCACACGAAGCCTCTTTTTCGATCGGAGACATCTTGGCTTCAAGGTTCTTTGAATTCAACAGCGCCTTGACTTGTGGTCCTACAAAGATACCAGCCTTGACTTTGGCCTCAGAGAGTTTAGGGAACATGACCCGAATCTGTTGGAAAACTTCCCCTCCAAAATCTAACGCAGTTACAAACTGCTTAATTAGACCTAATTTAATATGGAGAGGTGGTAGCAGAACTATGTCAGGCTTCACAAGAGGTTCCCTGAGTACATTGTACTTTCCTGGTTGCAGTCCTTCACGTGGAGGCCACTGAACTGTTTTATAGTGCTCAGTTGAAGCCGTACTATCCCACAGGCAAAGAAAACATGAATATATAGTAAACCCTCCTTGTAAACCTAACAGGAAACCAATCAATTTGAAATCACCACACACGTCCCAGTTATATTGTTCATACCTGATTTGAGTGAGCAGTTGTTTGACATTTTCATAGTCCTCTTTCATTTGAATAGAATGTGCAACTGGTATAGATGGATATTTGTTCCCATTGTGGAGTAGAACAGCTTTTAAACTCCGAGTTGAACTGTCAATAAACAGGCGCCACTCTGAGGGTATATGTGTTAACCCAATAGCTGTAAATAGACCATTAACCTCGCTGCAATAACAGAGAGAGCCATTGACATCGTAGAACCTTGCAAACTCTTCATGCCGCTTTCGGTATACAGTGCTCTTGCAGTCTTCTCAAAGCAAATTCCACTCTGAGTCTGGAGGTCAGAAGCTCAGACCCTGGTTTCGTCAGACCCAAATCTCTAATTAAGTCGTCCAATTCCCTCTGATTTGGAAAGTGAGGGTTTGTACTGAAAGTTACTGTATATTCTTCATCATGACTGTCCTCACCAGCCGATATCTCAGATGAGCTAGCTGCATCCTCATTTTCAACCTGCAAAGCAAAGAAACAAAATATAGGCATAGCTATATATGCAGAAGAGCATCAGCACTAAGAAAAATCGACACATAATGACCCACAGTCTGTAAATACAAAAGGTAAAGTAATGGATAGATACCTGTTCTGGTGGACGTGGTACTGGAAGACCTTCGCCATGTGGTACAGGAGCTATGGACGACGCTATGCTTCGATACTGAAGAGTCTGCCTTCCTTTAACTTTCCTGTACTTAGAAACATTTACCATGCAGTAGTAGCAATCGTCGTGGTGGCTCTTTGGTTTTCTCCATATTCTGGGTACCGCAAAGGGCATTGCCTTGCATACTCCCCGCAGCCACCCTTCAAGTGTGGAGCGGCAGCTTCGACAGATCACATGGGGTGCCCAGGGCTTGCTTATCTCGGTCACCCATAGGCATACGAAAATAGAGCCGATACGCGATCCAGAACTTGGTGCCTTTCACAATCTTGTGCGATACTTGCTTGGGGCCTATGTAATACCCACAAACGTAGCAGAATATATCCGGCGAGTGTTTACAAGCTCTAGTTGCCATTCTCTTTATCAAACTGTACTACATTAATCATAACCTGCAGATATAGAGAGAAGAGTTATTAAATCTGCAACAGATTACAGATTCCAGAAAAAAAGATGCATTCACAACACTGAAATAATGTTCGCAATAAAAAAGGATCGATAACACTCAAATCGTTAGCACAGAGAAGCACAGAAATACAGTACTTCAGTGCTGGTAACCATCAGACAAACAACCTGCTTTCTTTGCGTGCTCACACTTACTGACTTCTCAGACTCTGCGCTCTTCTTTATATAGCACAGTAGAAGTTTCGGGCAATGTCTAGAGCAAGAAACTGTCAACGAACATCCGGATTGTTCTCAACAATTCCTGATTATTCTGATATTGCTGCGCCCATAATAACATTATACTGGTAAAACATGAAAAATGGATTATCTCTGAAACCATTGATGATACACACGAACCAAGACCAGATTCGGACTCAGAGCTCACAAATGCATATAAAAACATAAAAAATTCTATATAAACAGAATCAGTGTTACACAGTGTTATCAACAGTTGATCTATTAGTAAATAGTAAATACTATTCCAGAAACAAACAATGTTATAATTAATAATAGATCAACTGTACGCCCTTGATAATTATAATTGGTGAGGTTAAGTCGTGATATTTTCGTTAGTTTTAACGAAAATATTCTGTCAGAATTGGTGGGGGGGGGAGATAACCTACAAGTACCGTATATTTTTTAGGTTGGGTTCAGAACCGCATCCCAACCGCCCCAACCCCCACAAACAAAAATTTCAGATCCGCCTCTATATATATATATATATATATATATATATATATATATATGCATTCATTATAAAACCTGAAGTAAATACCAATTTTACGTTTTCGTTCTTTTTAAAGGTTTGATTTGTCGAGATAAAACTTAGTCGGCTTCTTAAACTTTCCCCTTTGTAGAATGAACGGAAGACAACCCATATTCTTTACCATTTTCTTTCGATTTAAGGGGAACTGACGCATAAAAGTTAGACGTTGCTTCTTCGATACAAATGCCATTTACAGAAGGCGACAGAGCCCAGAGCGTCCTTGTTCATCATACTTCATCATCTGTGGATGAGAAGCGGATTAGGACATGATAAAGTGGGAAGGGGAATTATTGAGGGAAGTTACTCCTTCTTACTCCCAAAGCAAAGGGACGAGTTATGGGAAAGCTCAAAGAAAACCTTTTCTAAAATATTGCCAACTAACAAATTACAAGATGCTGCGGAAGGTACAGTAACAATTTATTAGTCTTAATAACGACCCACTATTTCTATCCTTATAATTTCTTTCATATACATACTTACATACATGTATATGAGCACAGACACACTACACACGCACACACACACACACACACACACACACAACACACACGATATATTCAGTATATATATATATAGGGTGAACCAAATGTAGGTGGACAGTAAATGATAACGTTTATTTTGAGAATACATATTTAATTTTTTGTACTATAATACAAAATAAAATTTAAATAAATTTAGTTATAATATTTAATATAATATAACACAAACACCATAGTTATAATGAACACCATAGTTATAATATATATAACACAAACCGTATCAACCTACTGTCCACCTACTTTTGGTTCACCGTGTATATATATATATATAATATTATATATATTATATATCCGTTTCAGTTTACAAATTTGCGTTTTTCCGTGTTGTCTGGGGGCTACATATCGTAAGCAGAAGTTGGAAAATTTCGTTGTGTGACCATCGATTTTATATATATATATATATTATATTATACAGGGTCTGTCAAAAAAACTAAGCCAATTTGAAATCTCTATAAAATGCACAATTTGATAGAGATTTCAAATATTTTTTTATACTAAATAAATAAAAGGCTCATAAATAATCTGCGATAATTTTATAACTTTATTTTAAATATTTTAGGAGTTATGCGGTTATTTCTACAGAGTGCGAAAATTTCAGTTTTTCTCATTATGTAATATCTTCTTTTTTCTCTTTTTCAGAATTTGTTTAGATTTAAAATTTTTCGTGAATACCTCTAAATATGCCATTCTCACATGAAGATAAAATAATTATAAAGCATTATAGAGTTGAAAAAGGTTATCGTGCAAGGAAATTACTTTCTGAATTCGATTATAAAGGATGGACTAGATCAGGTTTAGATTACTTATTGAGAACTATCGATGAAACAGGAAGCATTGAAAGGAAGGTTGGTAGTGGGCGACCAAAATCAGTTAGAGTAGATGAAAATATTCAGAAAGTGGAGGAACATATCCTTAGTCAAGAGGATCGACCTGGTAGCCACATGACACCTGCTCAAATATCAAAAGAACTAGAAATATCAGAATCAAGCGTAAGAAGGATTATTAAATCTGATCTGCAATTTAAACCATTTAAAAGAGTGCATGGACAAAGATTGTCAGAAGTAAACTGTCAGAAAGAGTTGAGAAATCCAAACGTATTTTACGTATAATAACTGAAGATAAACTTTCCAAGACATTTTTTACGGATGAAAAACGTTTTACGGTAGAGCCACCAAGAAACTCACAGAATGACTGGGTTTATTCTGATGTTGCGAAGTAAAATGAAATCCAAGATGAAAGACCGTACGCAACAAGGAGTCACTTTTCTTCTAGCGTCATGGTTTCTGTTGGAGTGTCCAAGTTGGGAAAAACTTCAATATTTTTTATTGAGCCAGGAGTGAAAATTAATGCTCAATATTATTCAAATACCCTGCTTGAGAAAATGCTTCAAGAAATGAGAAACTTGGCTAGTCAAGGTTACTTTATTTTTCAACAAGATGGTGCAACATCACATACTGCCAAAACAACCATCGAATATTTGAAAAAGAATGTGCCTGAATTTCTGGAACCGAATAATTGGCCACCTAACAGCCCTGACCTAAACCCTGTAGACTACGGAATATGGGAAAACTTGGCAGAGAGAGTGTATAGGAACAGAATAAGGGATGTCAATCATTTGCGTGAGTTGATTATCGCAAAATGGGCAGAGCTCCCCCAAGAGCAAATAAATCGAGCAATAGACGAATTCAGACCAAGATTAAAAAAAGTGATAGAAATGCAAGGGAATCATATTGAACAGTTCTTTTAATTTTATTAAACAAAAAATTATCTACAGTATATCGTCAAAAATTTTTTTTTCATGTTAAGTAGGAGAATCTCACTTGTTAGTTAATTATTAATAAAATTAACAATTCTGCAGATATCGTCATAAAAATTTAAAGGATAATAGGTGATTACCTATACCTTATTGTGTAAAAAATTCAACTTAATTAGATAAATGGTTTTGTTTTAATAAAGGTTTGAATTTGGCTTAGTTTTTTTTGACAGACCCTGTATATTTATACACATTTTAACTGCAAACAACACACAGTATAATTAATGTAAAGAACGACGCTTGTGTAGAAGAACGTTCCGCACAAGATGAGGAGGAAGAACGAACAAATGAAAAATGAGGTTACCACCCGGGAATCGAACCCGGGATCTTCCGATTGCCGGTCGGATATGCTATCCACTACACCATGGGCCTCGATCAATCATTTTTCATTTGTTCGTTCTTCCTCCTCATCTTGTGCGGAACGTTCTTCTACACAAGCGTCGTTCTTTACATATATATATATATATGTTATTCTAAACTAAATACAGGCATGTATAGTGTATACGGACGGTTTACGATTGCGGTTACTTGTGCTTTTTAGTCCAGTTTGTATAGAGCAAGCCTGAAGTAGTACAAGTATGAGTGTGATTGATACAGGTAAATTTGTGCTGCCTTTGGGAGAAGAATCATGCATCAGGACTGATAATAACTGGAGGTGTCTGCAATACAATCTAAGGAAAATTGCAGTCAATTGAGTACGGATATGGATGTTCTTTTGACTAGACTAACACAGAGCATTGTCGCTTTCAGTAGTGATGAATCTTGTATGAAAGCTTCGTCAGTACTTTCACCCCCTATTTGCTTGGCAATGCTGCTACAAGCTGCTCGTACCCTGAAATGGGCGTATGGGCGGAATGAATCTCTAGATGAAAAGATATTTAGCTCTTCATACTTTCGCTTAGACTATGAACACATCGATGAAGGAAAAAACTTCTATATATACATTTATTGCATCATTTTGTCTGGAAAATGGTTTGGCGAGGTGGAATCAAAACCAAAAATGAAATAAAAACAAAATAAATAAAAACAATAATACGAAACAACAAAGTCGAAGCTTCGAATCAAAACAAAATCAGATAAAAATCTCGAGAAGTCGCTATGGAGCTTCCTCCTTCACCCCTCTCTTCTAAATTCCTTCCCCCATTCTTCCTTCCTTCTTCCTCATTCTTCCTTCCTCCTTTTAATGCTCTTCATTGCTTGTTCTTGTTGTTTAAAGAGAAAAAGAAAGAAAGCTAAAAGTGCTCAAGACACTTGATTGCAGTTTTAGGGGGATGTTCATTGCCTTATATTTCAGTGGGCGTTTAATGTTTAGTGGCCTATAATTCACGGAGAGAAAAATCAAATTAGAACTTATTTTACCCTATTGAATGAGATATATATATATATATATATATATATATATATATATATATATTAGTGGTGGACCGGATATCCGCATCCGCACTTCTGACTGCGGATGTTATGCAGATATTACCTCTAATAAATTATGCAATTTACAATTAAATTAACTTATAAAGTAGCTTAGAAGGCCCAATCATGCACATTTCATGTAAAGTATTAATTACACTGGTATGCATCAATTTTGCTGTCAAGGGTTTTGTAAGTGATTCTTATAGAGTTTTTCCTGCTGATTTCGAATCTGCAATCCGTTTTTCTCAATCAGCTCAGGTTATCCGGCTATGGCCTCATAAGTAAAATAGAATTTTTCGTGATTTTGTCAAAGCGGAATTGGAACAGTAACATCTATCATCACTTGTTTCACTTGTATAATATCTTTTTTACTTTTCAGGCATATAGATAAAATATTTCATAATGAATAGAGCGTGTAAAAATGATCCCAATAGATTCTGCTACATATGTGGGACGGTTACCATGCCAAATAACCAGTCCCAAATCACTAAATTTGTGAAGACAATGTATAGAGCATACTTTGGAATTAAGCTAGGGGACCAGGACAAAAATTTCGCCCATCATATGTGCTGCAAGACGTGCATTGAAAATTTGAGAAGATGGAGCAAAGGCAGAGCGAAATCTTTGCCTTTTGGAATTCCCATGATTTGGAGAGAAGGAAAGGATCACGTGACAGATTGCTATTTCTGCATGACAAACCTCCAAGGTGGGCTTATAAATTTATTTTTCTTAAATATTTTGAAATCCTCGTATGAAACTTGACATAATATTCACCATAATGTAATATTCACCATATATAGCATAATATTCACCATAATGGTGATCATACATTTACATATACATATTGTTATAGAAAATACATTTACACATACATATTGTTGTACAAGTTACATTTACATATACAATGATTGTATATTTTCTTTCTTTTTCATTCATATTGTCCCAGAAGGGACAATATGAATGAAAAAGAAAGAAAATATACAGACTCCATCGACCTATTTCATATCTTACAGACCGCAGCCTTCCCTCACGAGCCGCCACTGTCTGAATGCTTCTTCTATTTCATATGCAAGTTTTATATCCATGTTTCTGTGTTTCTATTTTCAGGAGTTAACAAGAAGAATAAACACATTGTTGTATACCCTGACATTCCTTCTGCTATGAGACCTGTACCCCATGGTCCTGGAATTCCAATACCCGACCCACCTCAAACCCTGGACTTCGATGATTCTGATGATGAATCAATGACCAATGCCAATGACCAGTCCCAGTCGTATATACCTCAAAATACCGCTTCAAATGAGCCAAGGCCTCTCAACCAGGCCAAACTTAATGATCTTACCAGGGATTTAGGACTTTCCAAATTAGCTGCCGAGATCTTGGGCTCACGACTTCGAGAGGACAACTTGCTGGCTCCGGGAACAACATTCTCCTGGTATAGGAAACGAGAGGAAGAATTCCGCAAGTTTTTTGCAGTGCACGAAAATACCTCTTCCTTAGTGTACTGCTGCAATGTTGAGGGGCTAATCGAATCCTTGGCCTGCCATATAACGCATCAGAATGGAGGCTATTTATAGACTCGTCTAAACGAAGTTTGAAAGCAGTACTTCTCAACATTGGGAATAGGGTTGCATCAGTCCCTGTAGCACATTCCGTACAACTTACTGAGAGCTACGATAACATGAAAATTTTACTGGATGCTCTCGTATACGACCAACATAACTGGAGGATCTGTGGAGATTTGAAGGTAATACTAATATCATAAGTAAACTATTGCTATTGACTATGTTGTTTTTCCAAAGGTTATTTGAGAGCGTATAAGAACACTTAACTTCCCCACAGAAGTGATACAGTCCAATGCATAGATTTTTTTATCTGATAGAACAAATTCTCTAAATTCTAAATATTTTCATTTTTTTTCAGATTGTGGCATTTGTATTGGGAATGCAAGGGGGATACACGAAATACCCATGTTTCCTCTGCAAATGGGATAGCCGAGCGGATGAGAAGCACTATGCACAGCGTGAATGGGCATCCAGAGAGAATTTTGAACCTGGGTCGCATAATGTCGTTTCAGTGCCCCTTGTACCACCAACAAAAATTTTGCTCCCACCACTTCATATTAAGCTGGGTTTGATGAAAAATTTCATCAAATCATGAATAAGGAGGGTTCAGCATTCCGATATCTCGAGAGTAAATTTCCTCATATATCTGATGCTAAACTAAATGCTGGGGTTTTTGATGGTCCTCAAATTCGAACTTTGATCAAGGATACTCAGTTCGAAAACGCAATGACTCCAACTGAGAAGAATGCCTGGCAGGCATTCAAATCAGTTGTCACTGATTTTCTTGGCAAGCGTAGAAGTCCAGAATACGAGTCCGTTGTCGAAAACTTGATAGAAGCTTTCAAAGCTCATGGGTCGCGCATGTCCATAAAAATGCACTTTTTGTGGTCCCACTTGGACTATTTTCCTGAAAATTGCGGGGATTATAGTGAGGAACAGGGTGAACGATTTCACCAAGATATCAAAATAATGGAAGAGAGGTACCAGGGAAACTGGGATATCAATATGCTGGCGGACTATTGCTGGTGTTTGAAGCGAGACGTGCCCGAAGAAAAACACAGACGGAAAGCCAAAAAAACTTCATTCTTCCTCAATAAACTTTTTTCCATATTCATTGTATGAATAAAAGTATTTATTCACACAATGTTTTCATTTTTCACGAGTGTTCTTATAATATTACTCGTATCCACAGTGTTTAAGCTAAAAAAATCAATAAATTTGGGGATAAAATTGGACTTATAATAAATGGCCAATAGAGAAAAAACCTGACCTGATTGAGGAAAACCAATGTCATTTTCGAATTCAGCATGGTCGAATTATATAATATGAGTTGAAAAAACCCTCACAGCAGACAAAAAAATTTCATATGCATACCAGTGTTATTAATGAACAAACAAATATATAAACCTCAAACTATAAATACCTGGTAACACAGAAAATTAAATGAAACGTGTTTCATTGAATTTTCTGTGGCTGAAACTCTTGAGAAAGTTATTATTTTTATCATAATGAAAACATTAATATGAATTTTAATTCTTATGCATTGCCTGCCATAATAGTAATATCACGAAATTTGAAAAATTATGTCATATATTCATAATTCTATATTATATTGATAGATTAACTAAATATCCGCATCCGCATCCGCGGATATTGAAATTAAAAATCCGCATCCACAGATGTTGAAAAACTGACATCCGGTCTACCACTAATATATATACATATATATATATATATATATACAGGGTGGCGCAAAAGTCGCGCATCATAGGAATTTTCAGTGTTGATTATAATTTTTTTTTTCTTTTAGTTAGGGGATGGCTGCGAAATTAACAATAGGCGAGAGGGTGAGTACCGATACATCGATTTGTTGTACCTGGTGCAAATATACACACTTTATGCACATACTTTACATACATGATGTGCATACTTTACATGTTTTATACTAGGTATAAAGTATGTAAAGATTACACTCGATAGACCGAAGGTACACTCAGAGTACACCAAGAGGTTTTCTTTAATCCCTGGAAGTGTACTCTTTGTGTTTTTTATTTAGTTACAAAGGACACCACTTGTCAAGAAGATAACCGTCTTAGCTACTCTCTCTATCTACTGTCGACCTACTACAGTATATATGTATCCTTGAAGTACTCTATATTTTACAGAGTATGTTTATTCCCTTTTCACAGTTCGGATCAAAGGTACTCAGAGTGAACAGTTTTTAGAGTGAGAAGATGAAAAGTAGAAGTGTTCTATTTCTAATTACACTGGTCAACAAAGTTTTTGCTTCAAACTCAAAAGTAACTGTATTCTACTAATTTGAGGGTGCTGATTTCGAATATAAACTTTTCTTTTGCATATCGGGTCGGGGGTTTTCTGTACGGAAGGTGGATTTGTTTGGTGACCGTGACCGTATTTCCTGTAGATTTTTCATTAATGATTACTTTTCAAATGTTTGTGTTTAACTCTGTTTTCATCTACGTTTCTCTCTTTTTAGATTTGATGAAAATGTGTGCTTCTAGAGGTTGCAGCAATAAACCTGATTCATTCTGCTACATTTGTGGTTTATTCACTTCATCTTCACAACGCAGGAACATTACACCACTCATTAAAACAGCCTACTATCACTACTTTGGTTGTCAACCTGGAGACCAAGAGAAAAGCTGGGCACCACATGTTTGCTGCACTTTCTGTTCAAACCAGCTAAGAAACTGGTTGAATGGTAAACGAAAAAGCATGCCATTTGCAGTGCCAATGATTTGGTGTGAGCCAAAAAATTATGTGAATGACTGCTACTTCTGCCAAACCAAAATAACTGGGTTTACTTCCAAAACCAGGCATAAGATTGTTTATCCTGTGGTTGACTCAGTTATCAAACCAGTACCTCACATGATGAACTGCCAGTTCCAGCACCACTAGAAGACAAAAAAGCGCTTCATTTCTCTCCTGATGAAGAATCTTCAGAACACAGTGCTGGTGAGGCAGAGTTTTGTCCTCCTGGTAATGAAAATGAACCCCATTTCGTCACACAAGATGACTTGAATGACTTAGTAAGGGATCTGTATCTCTCTAAATCGTAGTCCGAACTTTTCGCACCAGGACTGAAACAATGGAATTTGGTTGATGAAGATGTTCGGATAACATCCTTTCGAAAAAGAAGTTCCGATGTTTCATGCTATTTCAAAACTGTGAATCGCTGTGAATTGATTCATCTAAGCGCAGTTTAAAAGCGGTTCTTTTAACAACTACCCAAGTGTACCAATTGGACATTCTGTTCACCTGAAAGAGTCATGAAAACATGGTGATTCTTCTTTATGCTGTTAGTTATGAAAACTACCAGTGGAATATCTGTGGTGATTTGAAAGTAATTGGACTCCTTCTTGGCATGCAAAGTGAGTACACGAAATACTGCTGCTTTCTTTGCTTGTGGGACAGCAGGGCTACACAACAACATTACATCAAGACTGACTGGACTCCTCGTGAAACTTTTGTTCCTGGCTAGCACAGTGTGAAGTATCAACCATTGGGTGATCCTAAAAAGATCTATTTACTACCACTTCACATAAAGCTCGGTCTCATAAAATTTTTGTGCAGGCCCTGAACAAACACTGTCGTGGATTTCAGTATTTGTGTGACAAATTCCCTAGTTTTACTGATGCTAAATTGAAAGAAGGAATTTTCATTGGGCCTCAGATAAGAACTCTTCTAAATGGTGATGAATTTCTGGAACACCTTAAACAAAATGAATTCCTTCAAGAGTGTATGCCAGAATTTTCTTGGCAGTTATAAGGCTGGTAACTATAAAATACTCATCCAAGAACTTCTAGATGCTTATAAAGACCTAGGAGCTCGTACGTCTCTAATGATTCACTTTTTGCAGTGATCTTGGTTTTTTCCCTGAAAATCTTGGTGATGTGTCTGCTGAGCACAGAGAAAGATTCTATCAGGATATATCAAAGATGGAAGAAAACTTTAAGGGACGATGGGATCCTCACATAATGGCTGACTTTTGCTGGATGCTGAGATGCTGAGAAGAGATAAACCAGGTGCTGAATTCAAACGAAAATCCAAACAAACTCATTTCTGAACATCCAGTGTATAATCATTATGAAATATACATGTAATGAAATTTACACATTGTAATTTATTCCATTTTAAAGTAAATAGTAATTGAAATGATTTGAAAATTCATAAGAATCTTTTATGTAATGAGCCAAATTCTGGACTATATGTGGAAAATTTCCTCTGTAGGGGGGTTAGAATTCGAAAAATTGTTACCTGAGACAGCAAAAACATTGCCATATTCGTAATCAGCACCCAAAAATTGGTCAAAAAAGGTATTGAAGTACTTGAAGCAGAAAAAAAGTTTTGTAACCAGTGTTATTAATCATTCTAGGAAGGGAAGTCACCCGGAAGCATGTCAAACTCACATACGTCCCGATCTACAGTTTTGTAAAACTAATTTTGACAATGTGAAGTTAAGTTCATTTTGGGATTCTCTCGAAGCTACTGTATTACCAGCATTCATTTACGCTTAATATTTTTTGTAGGTTAGCCTATTCACTATTAACATTTCTCCTTTGACAAAAAACTACTTGAATGTAGATTAAAAGTAACAAAAAATAGTTTTAGGAGGCATTATACAAATATTAAATAGGCAGCAAGGAACAGTGAACATTACTAAAGACTAAATGCTAGCAATTGTATTCAAAATGTCTAAGCCTCTAAGGTGTAATAAAGCACAGGTAGAAAATTGGATAATATATAGTTAAAAATATAGTAGAGTAACTATACCAGGAAGAAAAAGATGTATAGACATTTGTAAAGGGTACCAGAAGGAAAATGAAGGCCAAGTGAAGCGAATGGCAAAACTTATTTCAAGATGCTCAAAATCTACAAAGCTATATTAAAAAAATGAAACGAAAAAGATTTTTTGGGGGTTTAAAAAAACACTAAATTTTTTTTTTGTGCAACCTTGCTGGTTCTGCCTCAGGGGTAGATGACTTATCGATTGAAAACTTAAAATATGCCAGTGACTTGGTCAGAGTTGGAACTGGGTCACCAAATCAGACCCGTGACCCGTGTGACCCGTCCAGCACCTGACCCACTTGACCCGCGACCCACTGACCCGGCACACCTACTAACCTAAACAATACTTGAAGAAAACGTTTTTCAAAATACATCATAAAGTAAACTTTGTTTCAAAATACAAAATCTTTATTTTGATACACAAATACTGTACAAGCTGACTCATACTGGGAGGACTGAAAATATCTGGAGACGGGTCGGCATTAACTGGTTTGTGCTACCGCGTTCGTTTTTATGGACATGTGTCATCAACGTCACAAATTCCTTCTTGGCTTCTAATTCTTCAGCGCTACTTTCACTGTCTCGTACCTGAATTTGCATGTTTCTGTCCCTCTCAGCCTGAACGTAGGTATAAATTAAGTACACAATAGCTATATAATAATTATTGACAAAATAAAAACTGCCCATTCATTCAGATGCTTTCATTCAGCCTGTCCCAAAGAAGGGTGACGCTCTCAACCCTCCAACTATCGTCCAACTGCTTCGATTTCTTGCCTTTATAACGTTTTTGAATCTATCCTTAATAGGAAGATTCTTAAACACCTTTCTTCTCACAATCTTCTTTCAGATCGTCAGTATGGATTCCGCAAGGGACGCTCTACTGGCGATCTTCTTGCATATCTCTCTGACTCTTGGTCATCCTCCTTTCGGGATTTTGGTGAAACTTTTTTCTATTGCGCTAGACATAACGAAAGCTTTTGATAGTCTGGCACAAGTCTTTAATTTCCAAACTGCCCTCCTTCGGTTTCTGTCCTTCTATCTGTTCCTTCCTCTAATTTCCTTTCTGGCCGATCTATAGCTGCTAGATCTATAGTTGTAGATGGCCACTGTTCTTCTCGTAAATCTATTAACAGTGGTGTTCCTCAGGGTTCTGTCATGTCACCCTCTCTTTTCCTTTTATTTATTAATGATCTTTTAATTCACACTTCCTGTCTTATTCACAGCAGTCGCTTCATGAGTCACGTAGGACGGCTGTGGGACACCTGACCTCTGATCTTTCTGCTATATCTGATTGGGGCAGAGAAAACCTTGTGGCTTCAATGCTTCAAAAACTCAGTTCCTCCATCTGTCTACTCGTCACAATCTTCCACACGACTATCCTCTAATCTTCAACAACACACAACTCAATCCTTCCTCTTTTAACATTCTTGGCTTTTCCTTTCCTCGTGATCTTTCTTGGTAAGATCACATATACTCTCTTTCTAAAACAGCTTCTAAGAGGATAGGTATGCTGTACCGCCTCCGCGGTTTCTTCACCCCCACTCAGTTGCTGTCTCTGTACAGGTGTCTTGTTCGCTCCTGTATAGACTATGCTTCTCATGTGTGGGGTGGTTCCACCGACACAGCCGTACTTGACCGGGTAAAATCAAAGGCTTTTCATCTCATCAATTCTCTGCCTCTTACTGATTGTCTTCAATCCCTTTCTCTTCGCCGCAATTTTGCCTCACTCTCTCTTTACTATCGCTATCATAACGGACATTGCTCTTCTGAACTTAAGGAGAGCACGCAGTACCAGACTTTCTATACTTTCTTATTCCTTTTCTGTCACCCGGTCAACTCTGGAACAATCTTCCTCAGTCCATCTTTCCTCCTGTCTATGACTTCCTACCTTTCAAACGCAGAGTGTCTAGGCATCTCGAAAACCCCAGACCTTGATTTCAGCGCTCTTCTTCTTCTATGGGAGGGGCGCTTTTGCGGATATTTTTGCCCTTGGTCCCTCCTTCCTGCATAAAAAAATTATAGTGCCAACATGTTCAGAATCCCAGTAAATAATTGAATACACTAATTGATAATTAGAGTCTGACAACTATTTATACATATTGATAAAGGAATTTTAAATATATATATATATATATATATATATATTATACACCCCTAGGAGGTAAATTGAAATGAATTACTCCAAGAGGGCATAATAATGTACTCCTGGATCGGGAAGACCGTCTCGATGTCTGATGTTCCCACGACCATAGAGCACTTCGTGGATCCCGTAGACCTCTTATCACCAGTTCCCAAAAGTCAGAGAACAATGAAACACGTCGTTGGTTATTAATTTAATTAATTTTGGGCAGGATGGTTATTAATCAGTTATAGTAAATCAATTGTTTCTTTTTCACAGAGCGTTAATAATATAAATATTTCTTCAATAAAAGTTTATGAGTACAATAATAGTTAATCCTTAATTGTAAGATATTTAAAAAAGCCGGAACCCTCTAGACACCTTTGTCCGTTCTGAGTCTCCAAGCTTCAAAACAAAGCTATTTTTAACGAGGTAGAATGCACCTCTCCACCCCGGAGACCCGTCTCCTCGGAATCTGCCGTAAGGGCGTTGAGCCCCTTCTTATATAGTCAAAGGAACGGAACCTGCCTACGCCACCACGCAAGCGGTTGACGTCACCTGGGAACTCTGGAGAAGCGATCGTCTCACAATCCATTGTGTCTCCCAGGAGCAATTAAAGAAACCGTCCGCGTCACTGGCGTATGAATTATTAAATGAATGAAATTACATAAAAATAATGGTGTCATCAGGGCGCGGCTTTACTTCGATGATAAATCAAAATATAACATGTAAACATATATATATATATATATATATATGCGGCGAAATCCATGGTTTTGGTTCAATGTTGAGATATTTTACACAGGAAAATGAAAGCAGGAGCAGCGAGACGTTTCGCTCCAATCACTGGAGCATTCTCAAGCTTTATAACTGGAGCTTGAGAATGCTCTAGTGATTGGAGCGAAACGTCGCTACTCCTGCTTTCATTTTCCTGCATATATATATATATATATGCAGGAAATTTATGCCCCACCTAATCACAGCATTAACCCGCCTCGACCCGCTCCCGAGCCAGGCGGGTCAACCTCATGACCCGTGACCCACCTTGACCCGTCTTCAGTTCACTCCCAAGTGACCCGCTGACCCGTTTCCAACTCTGGACGTGGTGAGTCTGCATATATCATTGTTTTTGCAGTGATTCCTGCAGAGTTTATGAGGATATACAGTATAACTTGCCATGTTGAATCCTGGGTTCCTTCTTTATTCTTACACCCTCTTTCCTTGTGGAATCAGGGTTGTAACATTATAATTCAACTACACAATTTGGGTAGAGCTACGGAGCATGTTTCAGCCCTGACTTGGGCATACGTGGTAGTAGGGTTCCGTTGGGTTACTATTTGATCAACAACCACCACTCTGCTTCTCAGGAGAGTAGGTCCGTTGTTGTTTGAATATTAGTCGCGCCTTTTCTGGGGAAAATTTGGACCTACTTCTATTTTATCCACACTTGATTCCTACTAAAAACAACTGAAAAAAAAATGTACTACCGTCCTAACTGTGAGACTTCTGTTACCTAACCAATTTACTCTTTGAGGCCGCTGTTACTAGTTCTCGAATCTTTAATCTTCAATGGGAACTCAGTACACGGTTCGTGGATCAGAGTAAAAGAAAATAACCTTATACCCTTAAACAGTAGAGACTGAACAGAAGAAAACTTAAAATAAATATCTGAAAAAGGGTTTAATAGAGAGAAATTGACTTATACGACAGGACGAACGGGCCTCAAAATATAGAGCAAACTTGTGTTGTGTTCTCGAAGCCATTTTTAGCTAAACGAATAGATTCGTTTCTTTCTTCAGGTTAAATATAGATGTTACAAAAAATCAGGCTAATAATAGTCTATTTATTATTCAAATTCTGAATTAATATTTGTATTATATGGAGTTAAATAAAAAATATTAAATAAAATTAAAAATTACATTTTATTTTTATTATAGGGATAACTTTTGTCTTTCTAATTAAAATTAATTTATTCTACACTGTTATGCGGATAGACTGAAATATAAGAGTTATTTATCTTCAATTACCAGCTTAAACATTATTATTATTATTATTATTAGTTATAGTTATTTATATATATATATATATATATATATATATATATATATATATATATATATATTTCATAAGTTACCCATTCAAAGTAATTGCATATTTCTTCGACGCGCATTAAGTACGATAAACACAATTTGCAACTCAGTCCACAATTTTGCCAGATAAAATGTATCCGGATATTATTTTCCAAACTAATTAATAAAAAACGGTTTTAAACGTATGTAATTTTTTCTAGTGTGTTATCTGTAACGAGAAATATTTATTATTATCATTACTGTTACCATAATTAATTATTGACCATAAATTACACTGTGTAACACTGATTCTGTTTATATAGAATTTTTTATGTTTTTATATGCATTTGTGGGCGCTGAGTCTAAATCTGGCCTTGGTTCGTGTGTATCATCAATGGTTTCAGAGATAATCCACTTTTCATGTTTTACCAGTATAATGTTATTATGGGCGCAGCAATATCAGAATAATCAGGAATTGTTGAGAACAATCCGGATGTTCGTTGACAGTTTCTTGCTCTAGACATTGCCCGAAACTTCCACTGTGCTATATAAAGAAGAGCGCAGAGTCTGAGAAGTTAGTAAGTGTGGGCACACAAAGAAAGCAGGTTGTTTGTCTGATGGTTACCAGCACTGAGGTACTGTTTCTGTGCTTCTCTGTGCTGACGATTTGAGTGTTATCGATTCTTTTTCATTGCAAACATTATTTCAGTGTTGTGAATACATCTTTTCAGGAATCTGTAATCTGTTGCAGATTTAATAACTCTTCTCTCTATATATGCAGGTTATGATTCATGTAGTACAGTTTGGTAAAGAGAATGGCAACTAGAGCTTGTAAACACTCGCCGGATATATTCTGCTACGTTTGTGGGTATTACATAGGCCCCAAGCAAGTATCGCACAAGATTGTGAAAGGCACCAAGTTCTGGATCGCGTATCGGCTCTATTTTCGTATGCCTATGGGTGACCGAGATAAGCCCTGGGCACCCCATGTGATCTGTGGAAGCTGCCGCTCCACACTTGAAGGGTGGCTGCGGGGAGTATGCAAGGCAATGCCCTTTGCGGTACCCAGAATATGGAGAGAACCAAAGAGCCAACACGGCGATTGCTACTACTGCATGGTAGATTCTTCTAAGTACAGGAAAGTTAAAGGAAGGCAGACTCTTCAGTATCGAAGCATAGCGTCGTCCATAGCTCCTGTACCACATGGCGAAGGTCTTCCAATACCACGTCCACCAGAACAGGTATCTATCCATTACTTTACCTTCTGTATTTACAGACTGTGGGACATTATGTGTCGATTTTTCTTAGTGATGATGCTCTTCTACATATATAGCTATGCCTACATTTTGTTTCTTTGCTTTGCAGGTTGAAAACGAGGATGCAGCTAGCTCATCTGAGATATCGGCTGGTGAGGACAGTCATGATGAAGAATATACAGTAACTTTCAGTACAAACCCTCACTTTCCAAATCAGAGGGAATTGGACGACTTAATTAGAGATTTGGGTCTGACGAAATCAGGGTCTGAGCTTCTGACCTCCAGACTCAAAGAGTGGAATTTGCTTTGAGAAGACTGCAAGAGCACTGTATACCGAAAGCGGCATGAAGAGTTTGCAAGGTTCTACGATGTCAATGGCTCTCTCTGTTATTGCAGCGAGGTTAATGGTCTATTCACAGCTATTGGGTTAACACATATACGCTCAGAGTGGTGCCTGTATATTGACAGTTCAACTCGGAGTTTAAAAGCTGTTCTACTCCACAATGGGAACAAATATCCATCTATACCAGTTGCACATTCTGTTCAAATGAAAGAGGACTATGAAAATGTCAAACAACTGCTCACTCAAATCAGGTATGAACAATATAACTGGGACGTGTGTGGTGATTTCAAAATGATTGGTTTCCTGTTAGGTTTACAAGGAGGGTTTACTAAATATTCATGTTTTCTTTGCCTGCGGATAGCAGGGCTTCAACTGAGCACTATAAAATAGTTCAGTGGCCTCCACGTGAAGGACTGCAACCAGGAAAGTACAATGTACTCAGGGAACCTCTTGTGAAGCCTGACATAGTTCTGCTACCACCTCTCCATATTAAGTTGGGTCTAATTAAGCAGTTTGTAACTGCGTTGATTTTGGAGGGGAAGTTTTCTAACAGATTCGGGTCATGTTCCCTAAACTCTCTGAGGCAAAGTCAAGGCTGGCATCTTTGTAGGACCACAAGTCAAGGCGCTGTTGAATTCAAAGAACCTTGAAGCCAAGATGACCGATCGAAAAAGAGGCTTGTGTGCTTTCCGTGATGTGGTCGTGGGTTTTTAGGCAACCATAAAGCACCAAATATAAGGAGTTAGTGTCAAACTTGATTAAGTGCTATGGCAAAATGGGGTGCCGTATGTCTTTAAAATTACACTATCTGCATTCACATCTAGACTTTTTTCGTGATAACCTGGGCGATGTGAGTGAAGAACATGGCGAAAGATTCTATCAAGATGTTCAAACGATGGAGAAAAGGTACCAGGGCCATTGGGATGCTTCCATGATGGGAGACTACGTATGGTCGCTGATCAGAATGGATAAGAATATTCATACGCGGAAGTCGGGTTCTTCAGTGCATTTTTAAGGAACGCACACTGCATAACGAGGCTTGTTATTCTCTTAGCGGTTCTCCTTATGATATATAAGCACACCGGACAAAAAATTAGTCACCCCTAATAGCACCGATAGTAGGAAGTTCAAGGTCACACAGAGGGCGCTGATGTAGCATTGGTAAGTGACAAGTAGCGGTGACGTAGCACACAGGATCAGATCTGTTTCGTGAGGTGGTGAAGAACAAAGAGTGTGTTGGATATAGTCTGCAAAATGGGTCGTGAGGCAGACGTTACTCAGTGGCAAAAAGGAGCCATCGTGTTTGGCAGAGCCCACGGACACAAAATGTCTGAAGTAGCCCAATTTGTTGGTGTGTCAACGCGTACTGTCCAGCGAGTTTACAAAGAGTGGTGTAGTTCGCAATCAACTGAAACTCGACGGCGTAACTGTGGCCGGAAAAACAATTCTCGACAATAGGGACCGCCGCCATGTTTCTCGTCTAGTAACTGCAAATCGTTTTCAAACCAGAGAACAATTGCTCCAAGAAACCAATGAGGTTCTCCAGCGACCAATTTCCGAACGGACATTGCGACGAGAACTGCATGCGATGGACATCTGGAGCAGGGTACCACGGAAGAGGCCGCTGTTAACAGCAAGTCACAAATTGGCACGTTATAAATGGGCTCAGAGGCACAAAAACTGGACTGCGGCAGATTGGAAACGTGTAATTTGGTCCGATGAGTCCCGTTTTTGTTTGTTCTCCAATGATGGGAGGCGACGAGTACATCGCAGGTCCAATGAAGCCTTTAATCCTGAATGCGTCGAAGGTGTTGTTCAGGCTGGAGGTGGTTCCGTGATGTTCTGGGGATGTTTTTCGTACCACGAAATGGGCCCTCTCGTTCCAGTGACGATGAATTTGAACCAGCAGGCGTACCTCCGCATACTAAACTCGCCGGATTCGTGCGGTTATCAAGGCCAGAGGCGCCGTCACACTAGCCCTGTTCAAAATCAACTTTTTCTTATTTTCATAGGTTTCTGTACTTTTTCCCATGCTTTTTGAACTGAAAAGGCCGAAAATCACAACCATTTTGACCTAGGTTGTTGGGAAGCATTGCCGCATGGAGCTTTAAGTTTTCTGCCTTGAAATCGGCCAAAAGCACCAGTTCCGGGGTCCCTTGAATCATGTTTTGCACTATAACGTTTTATCTAAACAAGATAGAGCAACAAAATAGGCACCAAATTAAAGTGTTTTTAATCCTCTTTCTAACTTATACAATTATGATAGTCTTGGAACAAGAAATGGCACATTGGTACATACAAAGATTTCAGAAATATCACAAAATTCGTTTTCTCACACTCAAGGCAGACAAGGCGCCTTATTCATGACACAAATTTGAGATTAACATTTTGTCACAAGTCTAATCGATCAAGAAGTGAAAGCATTACATGATGATTAATTTCATAATGACATTTACACAGTCAGTTGTTGAGAGTTTGTTTCTTGAAGCTGTCAAAGCGGCGTCTGTTGAACTCCACAGCTTGAAGGAGATAGTCCCTTTGCTTGGCATCTGTTGTTATGACATTTGCAAAGTCGCTCATCATCTTGACACCACGTTCAGCAATGTCATTCACCGCTTTCAGATTCTTAACATAGTCCAACGCTTTTCTGTAGTCCTCATTCTGTGGCCAAGACGTGACAGGTTCCAGAAGCCACTCGGATCCAATGTTCAGTGTGTCCAGCAGGAACTGTGATTCTGGGCCAATGAGATCAACCAGGGTGGTCTTAGCTGTGACTCTCTGGAATAGAGGCTTTCCTGTTCTGAAGCTGTCTGGCTTCTCAGGGCATGTAACTGGGCAGCAATGTCGTGCTTCAATGTGTCACTCAATCTACTGCTGAACAGGGCAAATGGCACGACTTCCTGCGTCAGGTACCATTTGTGGTTTTCCATCTTATTAAGTACTGCATCAGCAAGCTCTGGGTCAGTTTTCTTGTACTTCAACATGTCCTGGATTAGACTTAGATCATTCACGGGAGCATCTGCAGCAGACATTGACATCATCCATACAGGAGTGTAGAACAGCGCAAGGAAGGTGTTGAGTCTTTCCAGCTTTGATACAGTGTCTTCGTCGTACTCAAGTTGATCTGCAAACATCAGCATTTTCATGGAGTACAGGTTTCTGGCCATCCATCTGGCCTGATGAATGGCGCCTGGTCGACTCCAGTGAATACCTCGAGGAGGCGTTCCTCCAAGAACAATGACTGTCAGTTCAGCCATTTCCCTGTAGTCGGCTCTTGGAAGCCTTTCTGCTGTTAGAATGTCTTGGAGTATTTCTTCACTGTTCTTCTTCTTTTCCTTCAGCCATTTGCTGTTGATAGCCAGCATCTTTGGGTTTTCCTTGGACAAGTCCGTCCAAACATCCTTCAGATGCTCAAACCAGGGATTATCTGGCCCCTTCACCTTCCCAAACAGCTTCTCCCAAACTGCTCCTACTAGGATTTCCAGGATGTGATGTCGACAGGCCAGATAAAACACCTTTTTGTTCAGCATTTTCTCTAGCAGTTTGGCAGCTCCTCTGTGAACTCCACTGTTACTGGATGTAGTGTCAAAAACAAGGGCAGTAACATTATCCGTAAGTTCCCATGTCTCCAGTAAATCCATTGAAGCCTCAGCCTGAGCTGTGCCAGAAGAATTGTCGATGACAGGTACTCCCAATAACTTTCCTTCAGTGTATGAAGGTGGACCAGACACTAGCACAGCTAAAGTCTCTGAGGTACTTCCAGGTTCACTGCCCAAGACATCTTTGAGCAACTTTCCATCCCAGTGTAAGGCAGCTTACTGTGGGGGTTTTCACAAAACTTGGACATGTGACTCTGGCTGATATTATACCTGGACAGCATTCTGTTGCGACGTGTTGTTGAGGTTGAGATGACGAAGTTATCCAGATCAGCCCCTCCAGCTTTCAAGGTGGCAGAAACCATGGCAGTAACTTGATTGTCTGATAAACCAAGACGATCAGCTGTATTGCAGATGACATCACATTGCATGACCTTCCTTGGAAACGTCAAAGTCACACTAGTCACAGTGTCTTGATGGTGAGAACATCCAGGACGAGGCTGATGGTAATCCATGTCCTCTGTGTTAGCGTCGTTGTCAGTTGAGTCACCCCAGGTAATGTCATCCACATGAACAACTGCCTCTTGTTCTGCTGCAGCTGTAAAATAGTACAACATGTTAAGACAGTAATTGTTAAGTACATGCTAAATATCGCAATGGAGTAAAACTTAAAACTTTTTGTGACGTTCAAAGTAATTAGTTTTACCTTGTTCTTGTCTATGCTGCAGTCTTTCATTCCTCGCTGCTTGCTGCAGGGATCTTGTCTCAAAAATCTTGTCATGACCAGACATATGACCTTCCTCTCAGTCTTTTGGTCTTCGTAGAACCTGATATCCTCATCTTTCTTCTCTCTGGATAACAGTCTGTTGTTCTGTATTTCCTGGATTGCATCTGGAGCTCCTATATCGAACAGGCTGTCTAATTTCAGCACAAATGCTCCTCTTTTTCTCCAGGGTTACTTGCTCTTCCTTTGCTTTTCACCAGAGCACGATGTTTCTCATGTAGTTTCATGAAGAGCTTCATTGCGTTGTACTTGGTCATTGTCTTGATCCTAGCCATCTGCCAGAATGGGATGATAGATTCAACTGTTTCATATGTAAGGTCTTGAACCATGAGCCTCCCTGCATTTTCCGGTAAATTCTGAAGATTAAGGAAATACTGGAACGCCTGTCTGTTGGTGGGAAGCTGGGAACCACTGATAAAAGCTGAAGGGTATCCAACCAGGAAAGTTTCAGTGAGAGATCTGGTAGATGGCCCAGTTGACACCTGCCTGTGGACAGTACGTGGAGGTTCTGAGATATCAACTGTGCGCCCACGGAGCTCCCTCAGCTCCTTGCTTAATGCCATTGTGAAGTTGTAACTTGTAGATGGTTTTCTAGATTCTGATTGAGTTTCTGTTGTTTCCTGAAAAATGATAGATAATTATTATTATTATTATTATTATTATTATTAATTATTATTTATTTATTATTATTATTATTATTATTATTATTATTATTATTTATTAATTTTATGCTCTTTCATTTGATACCTAATTTGTTGCTCTATCTTGTTTAGATCAAAAGTTAAAGTGCAAAACATAATTCAAGGGACCCCGGAATTGGCGCTTTGGCCGATTTCAAGGCAGAAAATTTAAAGCTCCATGCGGCAATGCTTCCCAACATCCTAGGTCAAAATAGTTGTGATTTTCGGCTTTTTCAGGTCAAAAAGGCATGGGAAAATGTACAGAAACCTATGAAAATAAGAAAAAGTTGATTTTTGAACAGGCCTACCGTCACACGTTATTAGGTACATTCTGAGAGGGGTGACTAATTTTTTGTCCCGTGTGCTTATTATATCCTTTGCACCATTTTGGGTTTGTCAAACAATTATGGCTCAATAAACATTAATTTCCAATAGTGTTTTTATTTTCAGAAAATATTTATGTTAGCCTTCTTTATATACTTTGCCATATGAAAAGTGTGATAACCTATATTTTTGAAACAGTTGATGATATAACAAAACCAATATCATTTTTGGAATCAGCGCCCTGAAATCATTAAGAAACGACAGAAAAATCACAATAAACAGAAAATTTTTCAAATTTTGTTACCCAGTGTTATCTACCATCCATTAATATGTATTCATATTCAGAGATAACAGCTGTAAACACGTCACCTTTGTAGTGCTTCAAATGTAAAAATTTAATTTCAAAACACTTTTTCATGTAACATTGGAGAATATATTTTAAATATTTTTACTCAAATGAAAATCGACAATTTATTCTTACTGTATTTAATTTATTATTTTTTGACGAATAGTTAAATTAATATTCTTTCAATTAGTCCCTTGAAGCACGATTTCCATTATGCGGTGAATTTAAAACAGAAGCAATTTTATAATGCAGAATGTGTAGACGAAAACACGAAATATAATATCTCTATAAACATGTGTTTATTTTAAAATGGTAGAAATATGTAAGATTGATATTTGATTAATGATTATAGGATCATCAGATTCAATTTAGCAGCGTTACCCAAGTGATGCAAAAGCCACTTGATGCAAAACGGAATTTGGTTTAGTGACGGGGGAGGGTTCTAAATTAAATATGCTTGTTTTTGTTCATTCTATAAATTTAAAACATTACTTGTAAGCAATGAGGACTAGCATCACTGATTAATATAATTTCTTTTCAATAGTTTACTAATCCACATTTTCAGCCACTTGCCGTAATTATGCAAATGGGCAAAGGATTGCAAAATTTCCATAACGTTATAATACGTTTCAAAACGACTGGCATATAAGTTGCTGGATATGCTTATTTGTACAGTGAGGGAAGAACCCCTAAATATCACTGCTGCCTGCAAAGATACATGGATACAGACACAAAAATCATTCGTTTTTCTCATTAACGAGCTATGAATTCTGTTGGTTGTCATTAGTCAAAATACGTAGTGCAAGTACACAACGAATTGAAATTATGGTGAAATCTGGAAACTATCTGTGTACTGCTATACAGAGAGATAAAGGGGATTTAAACCCAGACTCTAGTCGAAAACTTCATTCTTTATGCGAACTCTACAGCAGAAGGTTGCTAATACTGCACACCCTTACCATTTTGTGAGTATTTTTAAACTTTATCAGCATGTTAAATGTTAATCATAGTTTTACAGGATAGGTTTTGAGGAACAGCTTACTCTACATGTTCGATTCCAAAGTATTTCTTGTGCATGAATAATATATATATATATATATATATATATATATATATATGCTGGGCAGAAGTCCAGTACACATATTTTCAGTCACTTTGATTTCATCCGAATTTTTTTATGATATTCATATAGGACATCAACTCTGCCAAATTGTATGTCTTCAGATCCTAAGCCATGCAATATATGCTTATAGAAAGAAAAACCTGTCGCAAAGAGGCAGTATTTAGTACCCATCTGCTATAACCTGTTGCAGCTTACTTTATTGTAATCAGGATAACTCATTTTATTTACAAATGTAAGGTCGAGATCAATAGCAAATTTAAACAAATAAATATTTTATAATCCCTCAAGCATTCCGCTCATACGAAACAAAACACAATATGTTATTCAACAGTCTATCACGTATTCACATCCAAATCACACATTTTCACCGATTTGAAGCTGTGGAGTGATTTTAATTACCGAAATAAAAAATACTGTGAATGTAATTTCGCCTAAAAACAGGCTGAAATATCGATCAATAACAAAATACTAACAAAAAGCTAGGACTAGTGTACACTACTCTAATACTTAGTCATTTCGCGTGTGTAATCTAGAATTAAATGTACATTATATATCGTTGGCGAACGCCGATGTCCAGCATCGAACTCTTTGTATAGTAATGGCAACATACCTATAACAATGACTTTGTATTTTTTTATTTATGTCGATAATAATAATAACTGAAAACTAATACATACCCTGATCGTTAATTCTTATTCACGATTTATGCATTATTAACTGGATTTATATGCAATGTTCTTAATTAAGAATCAAGTAAAAACTAAAGCATAAGAACGAAATTAAATAAGTAAATAGAGCAATTTCACATTCCCTATCCCTGTCTCTTCTATCCTGTGTACAGTCCATTCATCACATACTCCTTAAAGCCCCGCCGTTCTATATACGGGGCTCCAATAAACCTTAGCCCCCCCGCCCATGGCCTAAACCATTAGAGGTACAGTAAAACTAAACATACCTTACAAAAGAGAATTTAATCCTGCATTTAATGAGAAACAATTAAAACTTGGTGTTCCCGCCATTGGCTTCCAAGACAACCTGAATTTGCTTTGGGTAGCTTGCCAAAAGTGACGTGAATAGATCTTGATCGTTACGCAAATTCGCTAAAACAGTTTGAATGTGTTGCGTCATTGTATCCTTCGAAAATCGATTTGCTGCAGGTTCTTGAAACAAGAGACATTCAAACTTGTCCTTTATAACTGATCCAATGTGTTCACAGACGTTCAGGTCAGGAGAATTTCCTGGCCATTCTTCATTTCCAAAGAAATCGATCTCATGGTTCCGCAACAACTGTTGAGTGGCTAATGCCTTAAAGCAGGGGGCTTTATCGTGCAGAAGTGTGACCTGATCGACATCCATAACATTGTTTGGGTTTCGTAGAAAAGGAATGACATGCTGGGATAGAATAATATCACGAAAATACTGTCCATCCGAACTCTGACCATTTGGCTTCAGCACCAACATGAGCTTCTTTGCAGTGAACAAAACAAACACACCAACACAGTCTGGACTTTTTAATAATTCGCGATAATGTTCATTGTCATCGATTTCATCTGGTGTTGTGGCCCACACTCGATCATTTTCGTAGTTAGGCCGACGTGTTACGTAAACAAAAAATTCATCGGAGACAGCTAAATGCATGAAATCATCCACATCCCAATCTTCAAAATAATGGGCAAACCACATTCTGTCATCGGTGTTAAGTTGAGTTTTTCTTGGCTTTGGAAGTTCATGCCAAGGCTTTAAACCTTGCCTATGACGGTACAGTCGAATGATCTCACCACTAACGATCTTTCCTCTCAACACTTCGATCTCTCTAGAAAGTTTAGCACAGCTGTTTTTCCGCTTACGCGTACCGCTTTCAATGATGTCCTTTGTTTCCTGAGAGAGTGGCAAATTTGGGCGCCCAGATTTGGTTGTATCCATTTCACATTCATCCAAAGTTTTATTCCAATTTCTTTTGACGAAGTCCTCACTTCTTCGCAACTTTTTGGCAACCCATGAATGTGTTATAAAGGTGGCTCCAGCATAACGAGCTTCCCGAAATGTTATTGCTCGTATGCGATCTATCACACGTTGCCTCTCCGAATCACCAATTAATTGAGAAGCCATTATATTATCACTTTATCAGCTAGAGTAATTTTAATGCCTGCAATAAATAAAGAATGTTATATATTTTTATAATCACTAAGAACTATTTCGATATAAGTAAACATGTAAGCTGCAAATGGGAGGGGGGGGGGGTGCTAAGGTTTTTTGGAACCCCTTATATATACGACGGCTCAGTTGCCGGATCTTCTCCTGACAAAACTGAACTCTTCGCTCAAACTTTCGCTTCCAGCTCAACCCAGGTTGTGATTCCAGTGCTGCTTCTCCATCTCCTCTTCCCTCTGGGGTCAGCTCTCGGAGGGTGTACGGTCCTGATGGTGTTCCTCCTGTTGTTCTTAAGAACTGCGCTTCAGTGCTAACATCCTGCCAAGGCAAACTCTTACGTTTTTGCCCCTCATCTGGTGCTTTGCCTTCCTGCTGGAAGTCTGCCTTCATTCAGCATGTCCCAAGGAAAGTTAGCCGTTCCAAGCCCTTCAGCTGTAGCCAAACTGTTTTGATTTCTTGCCTTTCTAAAAATTTTTATTCTATCCTTAATAGGAAGAATCTTAAACACCTCTCTCCTCACAATCTTCTTTCAGATCGTCAGTATGGGCTCCCCAAGGGTACATCAACTAACGACCTTCTTGCATATCTCCCTGACTCACGGTTTTCCTCCTTTCAGGATTTCGGCGAAACTCTTGCTATTGCGTTAGACATATCGAAAACTTTTGATAGTGTGGTACAAATTTTTAATGTCCAAAATGCCCTCGTTCGGATTTTATCCTTCTACCTGTGCCTTCACCTCTAATTCTCCTTCCAGCCGATATATAACTGCGGTTGTAGATCGCCTCTGTTCTTCTCCTGAAGCTATCATCAGAGGTGTTCCTCAGTGACTCTGTTCTGCCAACCAAAATCTTTTCCTTTTATTTATTAATGCTCTTTAATTCGCAGGGCCTCTCCTATTCACTCCTATGTCGATGATCCCACACTTAACTTCTCCACCCGCTTCCCAGAGCGTCCTTCTCAATAGTCACACCATGATTCGTGTAGGACGACTATGGAATACCTAACCTATGATCTTTATGTTATCTCTGATTGCCTAAAAACTCGGTTCCTCCGCCTGTCTACTCGTCACAATCCTCAACACGACTATACCCTTACCTTCAACAACATACACCTCAATCCTTCCTCTTCTCTTAACATTCCCGGCGTTTCCTTTCTCGTGATCTTTCCTGTAAAGATCACATATACTCTCTTTCCAAAGCAGCTTCTAAGAGGTTAGGTGTGGACTGTGGTGTACTGCCTACGCAGTTTCTTCGCCCTCGCTCAGTTGGTGCCTCTGTACAGGGATCTTGGCCGCCCCTATATGGAGTATGCTTCTCATATATCGGTTGGTTCAACCCCCACAGCCGTTCTTAACGTGCAAAATCAAAGGCTTTTGGTCTCATCAATTCCCCGCCCCTTACTCAGTCGTCAATCCATCTCTCTTCGCCGAATGCTGACTTACTCTCTCTTTACTATCGCTATTATAACGGACATTGCTCTTCTGAACTCTCAAACTGTATGATTCTTCCTTTAAGGAGAGCATGGATCCAAAGACTTTCGACCATTTTTCATTCTTTTTCTGTCCAACCCTCTATAACACGGAGTATTCTTTCATCTACTCAACCAGTGAACTCTGGAACAATCTTCCTCAATCCATCTTTCCCCATGTCTATGGCCTCCCATTTTTCAAGCGCAGTGGGTCTAGGCATCTCGAAAACCCTGAACCTTGATTTTGGCTTTCTTCTTCTTCTAGAGGGGGGGGGGCGCTTTCGCGGGCATTCGCCCAAGGCTCCTCCTTCCTGCATAAAACAAAACAAAAAAGAGTATTTTTAAGCACTTACCCGCATGAATATAATTCTCTCCGCATATTATGGATTCATCATCTTTACACGTAAATACTTCAGCAGCCCGGTGCTATGCTTTATACCTTTGTTTAATTCCATAGGGTTTCTTATTTTCTTCAAACTCTTGAAGAAGTTTTGATGTTTCTTGATAAACAATTCCTTACGTAGTCAGAATGTTTTGAACGCTCAATATATTTAGAAAACTATATATATATACAGTATATATATAAGTTATATATATATATATATATATGATGAATAAAACCACGAAGGAAAGGAAACACAAAATGGTGCTCAAGCGCTTTCGTCTAATGACATCCTCAGGAACACTGAAGTACCTAAAAGGGTAACAGCCTATATATAGGTTACAGAAAAAAAAAAAAATAAATAAATAACATACATACATACACACACACACATATATATACACACATATCTATATATACATATATATATATATATATATATATATATATATATATATATATATATATATATATATATATATAGCAATAAACAGAGAAGTAAAAATAAAAATTAAAAATTAAAAATTAAAGGATTATCAGTGAGGCGTACAGATTTGTAAGGAATAATATCGATTTTTAGCACAAGATCAAATGGATTATAAAAATACAAATTTATATTGGAAAACTGCCCGGGTTTTAACACTCTGCCTATGGTCAGGTTTCGATATATATAAAAATAAAATGCAAATTAAAAGTTAATAAAGTAGCAGACAAGTTTACCAAAGATTTAGTGTTCTACCCTTCTTATCTAAATCTGTTTGGAAGGAATTCAAAATAACAGGATCGAGTTGAAAAAGACCTTTGCTTATGTTGAAGTTATTTGAAAGTTGGATAATGGCAGACTCAAGAATATTTCTATTAACAATGTTGCTAGAATGGAATAAAACTGAAGCATTATTCCAATCAATACAGTGGGCTAACTCTGACAAATGGACAAAAAGGGCACTGGACAACTGTCCTGTTCTAACGGAATATTGATGCTGTTTTATACGTGTGTGCAAATCCTTTCCCGTCTGACCTATGTAAAAGGAATCACATTGTTTACATAGGTCAGACGGGAAAGGATTTGCACACACGTATAAAACAGCATCAATATTCCGTTAGAACAGGACAGTTGTCCAGTGCCCTTTTTGTCCATTGTCAGAGTTAGCCCACTGTATTGATTGGAATAATGCTTCAGTTTTATTCCATTCTAGCAACATTGTTAATAGAAATATTCTTGAGTCTGCCATTATCCAACTTTCAAATAACTTCAACATAAGCAAAGGTCTTTTTCAACTCGATCCTGTTATTTTGAATTCCTTCCAAACAGATTTAGATAAGAAGGGTAGAACACTAAATCTTTGGTAAACTTGTCTGCTACTTTATTAACTTTTAATTTGCATTTTATTTTTATATATATCGAAACCTGACCATAGGCAGAGTGTTAAAACCCGGGCAGTTTTCCAATATAAATTTGTATTTTTATAATCCATTTGATCTTGTGCTAAAAATCGATATTATTCCTTACAAATCTGTACGCCTCACTGATAATCCTTTATTTTTTAATTTTTAATTTTTATTTTTACTTCTCTGTTTATTGCATATATATATATATATATATATATATATATATATATATATATATATATATATATATATATATGTATATGTATATAGATATGTGTGTATATATATGTGTGTGTGTGTATGTATGTATGTTATTTATTTTTCTTTTTTTTCTTTCTGTAACCTATATATAGGCTGTTACCCTTTTATGTACTTCAGTGTTCCTGAGGATGTCATTAGACGAAAGCGCTTGAGCACCATTTTGTGTTTCCTTTCCTTCGTGGTTTTATTCATCATAAATATTTTTCACGTGTTACTTTCGTGAAATAATTTTCATATATATATATATATATATATATATATATATATATAGAGAGAGAGAGAGAGAGAGAGAGAGAGAGAGAGAATTTGAAATGACGTAACTTTGTTATTAATAAGTCTACTGTCATTAATAACTCTACTAAGCAAATACTCGTAGATTTTCCAAACCTTGTGGAGCTATTTATAATATATGTTGATAGCCTTGTGAACTTGATTTTTCTAGAGAATCTAACTATTGTATGACATGTTTTTAAGAAACTCGTATTCATCAATTTCCTCTTCTTTTCCAGGGTAGGTATGACGAACCCTTTAAAAGATTTCGAAATGCATTACCACCAACATGCTCAAGTGAGGGAAAGTTGGATCGAAGGAATAACCAGGGATCCTTCGGCACTACTATTGAAGTAACCCCTCAAGTAACCAGCCAAGACCCCTACACCTCCCCACGCGTTAAAAGATCTAGGCCTTTTAAAGATCAATCCCCGGTCACGTACGGTATGGTAGCTAAACGATCAAGGCTCAACGCCACGTTCAGCTCTGAGGACCAAGATTCATCGTTGACAAACACATTATTGAGAGAACCAGATGAACAGTGTCCTGAAAACCTCCAACCTTACACGTCATTCGCAACATTCCAAACCCCTTCAAAATCCATACAGAAAGAATGAGTTATCATTCATCCAACGGTGTATCTCTTACCTTAATGCAAAATGTGTGTAATACCCCTACACTTTCTAGAAATCGTTACAACGTCAGAATTGATCGCCGAGTCATGTATTCGGATGGTTTCGAACAAGGACTTCGCAACGTAGTTCGATGTATCATCGCATATGCTCTTCAGAGCAATGATGATCGGGAGACCCGAGTAAGGTCGGCGTTTGGGCTTGAGCCAAATAGCGAGGATAGCGATCTGTTCTGGATAGTAATACCTTACAGACATGTGGGGCAGAAGCTGTTGACTACGTCCTTTCACGTTTTGCGCAAGCTTCTCAAAGTGGTTCAAAGTTTAGCTTGGAGAATTTCACCGTTGAAATTGACCACGTACTCCGTGTTGTGGGACATCCGGCCACTTCTTATACACTTAACTTCAATTTTCAGGCTATTTACAGACGTCACGTAAACTCCGAGCGTCATTGCGGTTTTATAGCGCGTGAGTTGGCTGAAGATTGTAAACTTGATTTTAACTGTCATATGGGCCCTGAACAGCTGACGATGGTAGAAGAACAGATGAAAGTTAGGATTGTTGTGTTTGGTTTGGATCAAAATGGTAGAACAACGTACGTATTTAAAAGCAGCGTGAAAGAACGTACAAGGCCTCTACTTGTTTTAGGGCTGGTGGGAGCAACTTACCTTCATATTAGACGCATAGGAGATCTTAACGTAAACTATAATAAAAGCCGAAAAATGGGAGACGTCACGATTTGTGTAAGGGTTGTCTCGAGTTTACGGATGACCTGTTGAAACATTGTAAGGATTGCCACATGGTTTGCGATCAGTGTAAAAGCCCCAGATGTGAAAGTCATGTAGTTGAAGCTGAGAAGAGGGACTGTGATGTGTGTAGACGCACATTTTTCAATAACATCTGTTTTGCTCAACATAAATCGAATGGCACGTGCAGAAAAATGAGGATTCGTGAGTGTGGAATGTTTCACACAATGGACAGCTGGAGGAAGTTTGAGCACAAATGCGATGAAATTCAGTGTTCTACATATGAAAAATATAAGGCGGACGGCGTAAAGCATGTATGTTATATGAAAGATTCTAAGCCTAAAAATAAACCCTGTATAACCGTGTATTACGACAAAGAAACACAAACCTTGAAACAAAAGAGGTTATTCCACATTTACTCGTAAGTCAGACTATTTGTGACGAGTGCATGAATACTGAGTGATGAATGCCGTAAATGTGGTAAGCGGACAAACATTTTTAAGGTGTCTGCAGGAGATTCCCCCGTGAAACTCTTTGTGAACTATATTGTCAACTTAGCAGATCAGTTCAAAAAAATGACTGTGTATATTCTTCCCCATAACGCGGCAAAATTTGATACTCAGTTCCTTTATAAGGAGCTGCTTGAGCACGAATCATCAGAGATATTCACAGGTGAACCCCTGAAAAGAGGGAACAAACTTATACAGATGCAGATAAGGGGAAATGTACACTGTAGGGTGGATCACTTTTCACTTTTTAAAAAATTATAGCTGGTCAAAGTTTTTCCCATGATTTGGTTCAGTGGAAGTACACTCACACCATTTTTACCAAAATATATCAATATTTAGGGGTCGCACATCGACCTTGAAAATTTCAATTTTGGAAATTTGGCCAAATTGACAATTTTTTACTGAATAAAGATAAATCATCAAATGACCATATTTTCTGAATCCTCTCAGTGAAAGAAATCCTCTCAGATACTTACCAAGTTGATAGGACAAGTGGTTTAGAAGTTATACTCACCTTCAGATAGCATTAAAATTTAAAATACCGTATTTGTCCCCGTACCTCCATATGTTGTCTGCCATTGTCTGCTTTTTAGGATAAGACAAAACGAATAAGGAAAGATCAAATGTATTTTGTATTAAAACGGTTTACCGATATCACTAAAGGCACTTACTCCGGTGCCCCTAACTAGGTTCAAAAACTGTATGAATCGTGGTTAGAACACACGTCATCTTAAGGCGTGCGCCATGTACTCTCTCTGCTAACTCCCTTTCCCTCTGCGCTACGTCATCTTGGCAAGTGACGACTTCTTGAAGTCACCGAGTTCTTTCCGGCTCTTTTCCACGAGCTGAAGAAGACCCTGCAGCTGTGACTCGTCTTTTGTGACAGTGTTCGCGTAATCTTCTATCAGTTTTATCCCTCTCTCTGCCACGTCGTTGGTAACTTTCAGATGCGAGATGACATTCTTCAGATCACAGTAGTTCTTATCTTGATCCCACTTATTCACCGGCAGAGTGAGCCACGTAGACGCGCACACCTGCAGGCCTGTGAACACGAACCACGATGACTCATCGATCAGGTCCGGAAGGCGCGTCGTGTCATCAACCGAGACGTTGTCATACGTGAAGTCCTCGGGCACAGCGAGGCGGCACAGCTTCTTTGCCATCTCGTGCTTCACAGTGTCTTCCACTTTGTCACTGCAGAGGGCGAAAACGACGGTCTGAGGCCTCAGATACCACAAGTGCCGCCTGATCACTGCCAGTGAAGCCTCTGCAATCTCGCGATCCACAGCCCTGTACTGCAGAAGACGCTGGTACAACACAAGGTCATTCAGCGGGGCATCAGCTGCGACAGGAGCCGCCAGCCAGGCAGGTGCGTAGAGGAGTGCAGTAAATAGTACCACTCTCTGAAGTTTCTGTACCAGCTCGTCGTCGAACTCCAGCTGACCGCTGAACATCAGGAGCTTCGTGTAGTAGATGATCTGAAACGAATACGCACTGTGATGTATAAATACCGATACCACTCCATATAAGTTTGTTTAATGGTAAATTATTTATCTTATTTTTTTCTGGTAGGGACTTCAAATGGCTGTTTGCAGAAGGCAATACAATATTTAACTTCTAATTCAAAATACCAACCTTGGCCATCCACCTCGCATGATGGTAGGCTCCTGGGCGCATGAAGTGTGTGCCACGACGTGGCTGGGCCCCGAGTACCAGGAGTGTAATCTCCGCCACTTCTCGGTAGTCTTCTCTGACAAGACCAGAAGCGGTGCCGAGGAACTTGACTGCCTCATCTCGGAGCTCCATCAGCCACGTCACCTCCGCCAAATGCTCGATCTCCAGCTCGCGATAAGTCGAGAGGTCGAGCTTGTCCCACCTGAAAGGGGAGTTATGAAAATATTGCATGAAAACGACTGAAGTTTCCCTTTTCGACTGCTATTAACATCATTAGTAGAAGGACGCTGATATCTCAATTGCTCTGAAGGCAAAAAATCATTGGAGAAAACAAATGCGCCTTAGACTTGAAATTCACCTTCTCCTCAGATACTGGAACAAAGGTTCAGTTGGTGCTGTGGTTCTTCCAAACGCGGTGATGACCACTGCCCCCACGATGAGCTCCATAACGTGATGGCGACAGCCCAGCTGGAAGAGCGGTTTACCAAGCATGTTCTCCAGCCGGACCACCGCACCCTGCACCCTCCCCGTATTGGAGGAAGTTGTGTCGAAGCACAGTCCAATCACGTTGTTCTCGCATCCCCAGTCTTTGAGAGCACGAAAGGTCGCCTGGGCCTGGGACAGACCGGTGCCGTCAGCAACAGTCGGAACGGCCAGCAACTTTCCTTCTGTGCATTGGGGAGCTCCGGAGATGAGAATCGCCTGGCGGTGCTCCAATGATCCAAGAGAGTCCTGAAACGTATGTCATACATGCCAATCCATTATCGTCCACTGGAATATGTCAATCCACTGTCGTCACTGGAACATGTTAATTCACTGTCGTCCACGGTGAGGGCAAAACTGACCTTGATTACTTTACCGTCCCAGTGGACGACAGCATGCCTCGGAGATACGAAGGATTTCTGCACAGCTGTCGACACTTCACAACGATGTGCCACTCTTCCACGGCGAGACGTGTCCTTCGAGATACTGAATTTGTCCAGGTCTGCGGGCGGATCTGCCGAACGTAGGACTGCCGCCACGACACTTGCCACCTATGTGCGAAATTGAAAGGAAATTGACAAGGATGCGTATGGTTTTTATGTGACAAAATAATCACTAAATTTTCCGTCGTTACGTCTATTATATCTTTGTCAAGGAAAGATCATTACTGATATATACACACCTGATTATTGGACATCCGGAAGCGATCAGCCACTTCAATAACAGCCGGTGCATTGAGGATGCGGTGAGGAAGGCTGATTGATACAGTTGATTCTCTCGGCTGTCGGTATGGTGGTTCTAGCTGTGATTCGGAGTTGCTCGATGATCTGCTTTCTATAGATTCATCGTCGCTCTCAGCTTCGGTTCCTAATTTCGTTTTTGAGGTGCCTGGCTCATCACGAGATTGTTGTCTTGAGAGTTGCCGTTTTCTCTTGACAACGAACACTTTATCATTCCCACTCATTGTTGCCTGGCGCAGGCCCCGTTGATCCTCATAAAATTTAATATCTTCTTGTTTGTTGTTGTCTGAGAGCAGTCGACTTTTCTGTATCTCTTCAATAGCATCGGGAGCTCCGATGTCCCAGAGCTTGTTCAGATTTTCTGAAAACTTCTCCCTGCCTTTTCCCGCGTCACTGTCTCTCATCTTGCTCTTCTGCAGCGAGCGCCACTCTTCCCACAGTAACTCCAGTTTTCTTTCGCAGTTACGCCTCGTGATCGTCTTTATACGTGCCATGTTCCAAAATGCCAGAACATTGGCCACCGTGTCTTTTACGGCGGCCTTCCTGTCAGTAGTTTCCTGCTTGGCATAGAAGAAGTACTGGAGAACTTGATGGGTGGTTGGCAATTTGGCACCACCGATCGAGGAAGATGGCTGACCAATTAAGAAGACGTCCGTGGCTGACCTTAGAGAAGGTGGTGCTGTTGTTGCTGCTTTCTCTTTTCCAGAATAAGTAACTTTCAGAGTCTTCCCACTCCTGGTTGTTAACAGTTTATCCATTGTACTAAAGTCTAGACTTATCAAACAAGAATCAATTGACACAGTTGATCTGTAAAAAGCAAACTGTGATTAGTAAAAATATTGGTCATAGACATAGCGTGTGTGTGTAATTGGGATTTTAGGATGCGCCAGCTACTGATGCTATGATTACGTCCATAACGGGGGACAAATACGGTATTTTAAATTTTAATGTTATTTCTAGGTGAGTGTAACTTCTGAACCACTTGTCCGATCAACTTGGTAAGTATCTGAGAGGATTTCTTTCACTGAGAGGATTCAGAAAATATGGTCATTTGATAATTTATCTTTATTCAGTAAAAAATTGTCAATTTGGCCAAATTTCCAAAATTGAAATTTTCAAGGTCGATGCGCGACCCCTAAATATTGATCGATTTTGGTAAAAATGGTGTCAGTGTACTTCCACTGAACCAAATCATGGGAAAAACTTCGACCAGCTATAATTTAAAAAAAAAGTGAAAAGTGATCCACCCTAATGTACAGTTTAAAGACACCCTGCTGGTCACCCCTTCTGAATTAGCCAAGTACCCAAGGTGATGGGCGTAGACACCGAAGTCTCAAAAGGGTATTTCCCTTACACATTCCTCAATCAGGACACTTTAAATTATGTCGGTCCACCCTCCTAAGCATTACTTTAACTATGAATGTATGAGTACAGGCGAGCGTGAACATTTTGAGCTCTACTACAACAGATTTAATGAAGATAACCCTTACAAAATAGCGTATGAATGCACGGACGTATCCAAGGGGGGGGGGGCGAAGGAGGCTGTCGCCCCCCCCCTTGGACTAGAAAACATATTGTATGTAAAATATTAATTGTATGTAAATATTATATAGGCAATCATTATAACTGCATTTGATCAAATTACAGATTTGTTCGATTGTCTGGTTTAGAAACCATCATCAATTAAAAATTGTAAAAAAAAAATTAATCACTACAAGCCTGTAATTAGCCTGACTCTTAACATGTAAAATTCATCATCAAAAGTTTAATTTCGTTATAAAAAACTTATACTATTCTAAGTTAAGACAAAAAAACAATTTATATAGCTATTTCCATGCTGATTTTTATGGCATAAATATCACCAAGTTATTTTATTAACATCTAGTCATATTAATGTGTTTATATCTAAAAATCATCCGATGAAAATAGCTCAAAAAGTCAGGTAAGTCAGGCTAATATGGATGGCATATCTGGCTATTCGCTGGCAACGCTGGTTTAAATTTGTGTTGATTCGATGTGTTTTTGTCAGAATTGACAATGTACATTTTTCCAACAATTATGTTTCGCTGAATTATTTTATTATGTTTGGTTGAATTATGAATTTGATTGAATTATGTTGAATTTTGTTGAATTGAATTATGATGAATTTGGTTGAATTATTTTATTCAACGACTTATATTATTTTATGTATATTGAGAAACATTTACGATGCAATTTAGCAAAACACCACAATTGAGTACTATATCATCACCAAAATGATGTAGTAGAGATGTTAGAAGTGAATTTCAAGATTTACGGCATGCACTATAAAAGATAATAGTTTATATATGCATTTAAAGAAATATAGTATAAAATATGTAAAACATTATGGCAATTGATTTAAAAAATCAACATTGTTTTTGAGGCTAGGTTATATGGAGTTATTACAGTGTTGTAAAAATTCCACTGTTGTCAATGGGGCTGTAACTATATGTCAGGGTGTCAGTTTAATACTGGCACCCAATACATTAGCAAATATTAGCGTTTATAATAATTGTGCAAATGCAGATTAGTACTGAATTATATAAATTGAAAATAATTTAGACACTAATTTAAAAGTATATGTCAGCTTTTGTAATAATTGGTTATCAAGTTTAGGTTGACCTAATTATATGTGGTATGATAGTTTTATCAATAAATTAGTCACAGTTATGCATAATTTTCTTATTAATATAAATGATGTACATTTATTGAAAAATTAAATCTATTCACTATGTATTTTGAGTATCTGAACTATTTGTTTAATGTATGATTAATTCATAATTATGTAATCTATGTGTAACAATCACATATATTGATACTATTTATGCTTGAAGAATTAATGAATGTGTATTCTTATGATATGTACATACAGTATTTTTTAAACTCAACTCTATGTTAACATTAGAATCAGACAATTTGCGTTTAAGCGATGCAGACGAAGTTTTGGACAGATTTGCTCGTAAAAAAGCGAGACGATTGATTGAACATGATGCTGTAATAACACTAGAAACAAAAGAAATTATCGCACAACAATCGCTGCACTAGTTTTGTGATAAGAAAGTGTGTCCGTAACGTCACAACTCCCGGTTCTACTTTGGCTGTTGAATTACACCGGTCTGCATGAAAATCGATTTCTTTATTTTGAGTTGTGATTCTGAAGCAGTTCGCTGCGCTGAATTTAAAAATGCTACCAGTTTTTTTCTATCACCCACAGTTTTAAAGTTATTAGCAAAACAATTTTGGGGCGTTTTGTAATTTTTTACCTTTTTTATCTTTAATTAATTTCGTTTTTTCATATTTTTCAGATAGATAATTCTAACATTACGTCTTTAAAATTTTAATAATGGCTTCTAGAGGATGTACCCATAGTCCAGACATATTTTGTTATATTTGTGGTCGGTATGTTGTTGTAAAACAAAGGACAAATGTAACGACCTTCATTAAGAGAGCTTATCATGCTTACTTTGGAATTAAATTAGGAGATCAAGACAAAAGTTGGGCTCCACACAAGGTTTGTCTTACGCGTGTTGCGGCACTAAGGAATTGGAGCAAAGGTAAAAAGAAAAGTTTGCCATTTGGGATCCCTATGGTATGGCGCGAGCCTAGAAACCATACCGACGACTGCTACTTCTGTTCTTGCAATGTTAAAGGTTATAATGCAAAGAATAAAGAGAGCCTTCAATACCCAAGTCTTCCATCTGCAATAAGGCCGGTACCCCATGGTCCAGAAGTTCCTATTCCCCGCCCACCCGAGAGTTTGGATCAATACAATTCAGATTCTGATTCAGCTCCAAATCCAGACAATGATGATGTTTATGAACAGCCAACAGCTGACCGAGATCCTCCTAAACCATTAACCCAAGCCGAACTAAATGACTTAGTCAGAGATTTGAATCTGCCTAAGGACTCTGCAGAACTTTTGGGGTCTAGATTGCAGGAGAACAATTTATTGGCATCCGACACATACTTCGTTTGGTACAGAAATCGTGAGAAAGACTTCGTGCCTTTTTTCGGAGAAGATGGTCCCTTGGTATTTTGCAAGGACATCACAGGATTAGTGTGCAAGCTAGGCATCGAATACCAAACCAGTGACTGGAGGTTGTTTATAGATTCTTCTAAAACCAGTCTAAAAGGAGTGTTACTGCTCAACGGTAACAAATATGCATCAATCCCAGTGGCCCATTCTACTCATTTAAAAGAGACCTATGATAACATGAAACTGCTTCTGGAAAAAATTCAGTATCAAAATCACAGGTGGATATTGTGTGGGAATCTCAAAGTCCTTTGCATGTTACTTGGGCAGCAATCAGGATACACTAAGATGCCATGTTTCATCTGCGAATGGGATAGTCGAGCACGTGACCAGCACTGGAAGAGGAAAACTTGGCCTCCTAGAGAGAATCTTACACCAGGATCAAAGAACATTTTACATGAACATCTAGTTGAACCAAATAAAATCCTCCTACCACCCTTGCACATTAAGTTAGGCTTGATGAAGCAGTATGTCAAAGCATTGAATAGAGAAGGTGAGTGTTTCAAGTACATTTGTTCAAAATATCCAAAGATTAGCTACGAGAAAATAAAGGAAGGTGTTTTATAGGTCCTCAGATTAGAAAGTTATTGACAGACGATCATTTCCTGAACACAATGACCAATAAAGAAAAAGACGCATGGCTTGGTTTCAAAGATGTTGTTGAAAACTTCTTGGGAAACTACAAAAGCCAAAATTATGAAAGACTGGTGGAAAATATGCTTAAAAAGTTTTGCGCCTTAGGCTGCAACATGAGCCTGAAAGTTCACTTCTTATTTTCGCATCTTGACCGTTTTCCCGAAAATCTCGATGTCAGTGAGGAGCAAGGGGAACGATTTCACCAGGACATCAAAACCATGGAAAGAAGATATCAAGGAAGATGGCATACAAATATGATGGCGGATTACTGCTGGTGTCTGCAACGAGATCAGCCTAACGCACAGCATAAGAAAACATCAAAGAAGCACCGGTTTAATCGTCATTAGTCAGATCTATCTTCGTAGTCTTAAGTCTTTGGAATAAGTCCTGAAATGTTTGCAAGTAAAGAAGGTAAATATATTTTGTTTCTTTCAGTTATTTTTTTATTCTTTCATAAACAAGCAATATGCTTGTCCAAGAGCTAGGAGCTATTTAATTCTGCTTTAATTAGGTTTTACTCTATCACCTAAAGATTTCGTGCTACAAGGGGTGTTGTAATACCTCATCTGTCCCCAAATGTTAACCACCCATTGATGGGAGGGGAGAGAGTATTTTGCTGGGAACGGGACTGGTTGTTATATATATTTACCCTACATTATGTAAGCGTTACTGTAGTCTATAACAACAAAATTTATGGTTTAGCATGTGCAATCCAATGTTGGTCTGGATAAGATGGTTCACATTTGGGGATAAATGGGGGATTTAACACCCTGCAGTAAGAAAACCATACGTGATAAGGAAAAACTAACTATATTTTTGAGATCAGCGCACTCAAATTATATAGAATCACCAACTAGTTTGTAAAAATCGATCGACAAGTTTTCAAATATGTACTGGTGTTATTGGTCAAATGATCTAATACTCTCTTATGGGCTAGTTTTGTGTCTACCTGACTGCATACACTTGAGCAATTGAGTATGTATATCTGTAGTGTGTAATCATTTCCCTGTATATAAACTTGCCAGGCCGTTTGATTACGTAACTTATAATATTGATTTCGCTGTCAAATTTAATAAAAATTAATCCCAATTGCAATAAATCTGTATGTTTACCTGTCCTTTGATCGGATTGAGCTAGCATGAACTATTTGAAAACGTACACAGTGTAACCCGTTTATATCACAGCGCTTTGGATCATAACTCGGTTGATATTGCTATATTTGATAAACCACGTACGACTGATATTCAACACATGGAAAATGCTTGCTTAATATCATTAAAGAAACTGCTTATTATCACGTCTTTCAAATAATCAGTTGTTGTTACATCGGTGGAAAAACAATGACATATGCAAGTTTTCAAATAATAAAACATGTTAACATGCTAAAAAGCACTAATGCAAAAGACGTTCATTATCATTTCATCCTACACCGAGAACGTGATATTAAGCATGTTACATTGTAGTAGTATAGTTGAATGATGAAACGTAGGTATAGCCTACAACGTTCCCTTCGCCCCCCCCCCCTTTGAGAAAATCCTGGATACGTGCCTGTATGAATGTGAAGTTATTGTGTGAACGACGTACGTGCACTTAGAGTATGCTTTAAAGCCTTTAGAAGTATGTACATAACCCGTTTCAACTGTGATCCGCTGCAAGCCGGAACCACGATCTCGTCATTGTGCTTTGGTGTATTCAAGAATAACTTCATGCCTAGAGACACACTAGCTGTCATTCTCCGAAACGTACCGCGCATTTATGGGTATAAGGCTATTTACTGGCTCGCACATATACAGCAACAGACAGGTGTATACATAAAGCATGCTCACAACACGGGGGAAGTGGCAATGAAGATCAATGATCATGTTTTTTTGGGCCAATGGTCTAAGGCTAAGCGATGACCCCGCCACTGGTGAGAAGACGGTGTATTCCTTTAACGGCTGCTGCTGGCATGGATGCCCACGACCTGAGTGCTGCGTCACAGGGGACCGCCATGGGAGATCCCCTGTCGACAGCCTCGCATGGACCCGTACCCGCGACCAACTTATAAGCTCCCAGTTCACTCACAAGGTTTTGTGGGAGCATGAAAATGATGGCTGGATGGAAAGCGATGAGCAGTATCGCGAAGAAATAAAGGCCGTTAAACATACAATGGTTGTGGACCCCCTCAAATGCGGAGACAGCGTGTTTGGAGGGTGTACAAACCCCTTCAAACTTTACTTTCCGCCTACGGACGGGGTGAAACTTCACTATTACGATTTCTGCTCATTATATCCTTAAGTGATGAAGAACAATTCGTACCTTGTAGGTGCGCCTGAAAAACTTGTGGGCCCCGCCATACCTAACATCGAAGAGTTCTCAGCTAAATTGAGTGAGAGCTTCTTTGGACTTTCTTTCATAGATGTGCCCCCCCTCCTCACGATATATGGATGCCAACAGTGGTGTAGTGCTAAATAAAGAAGTGAGGGAACGCATTTTGAAAGTGTTACTCAGATGCGGGGGGGGGGACAATGGCGAGCGCGGCGAGCCCATACAGCTGGGTGTCCGGGGGCACTGTAAGCCCCCCGGGAAATCTTTTGAAATCTGACCAATTTCAGGGATATTTTGAGGTCATATGCACTGGATATTAGGATATATTCCAAGGTTGAAGATGCAGTATTTCCAGTGTCATTAGATATACGACATCCACTACGATCAATAAAAATAGCTAACAAATGGAATGATTAACTAAAAAAATGTTAACAACTGGTACGCCGTGGTGACTGTTTCACCAGATCTTTATAGGCTAGCATTGCCTCAGTCGAAGCTAAAAGAAATGAAACAGTTAATGATTCTTTCTCATATTTTTCCTAGGGGTGGGAATTAAAATTTCATGACGTTAGAGATTTGTAAGTTCGGATTTATTTGAAATAGTGAGGGAACGTCGTTCCGTCTACCAAAAAAAGTAAGGGAACGCTGTTCCCACGCGTTCCCACAGCACTACACCACTGGATGCCAATCTTGCCTGTTGTTATAGACCGCAAACTCATGTTCCCTCTGCTTGTGAAGTGCGCAGAGGAGAATAATGGTGCTTGTAATTATACGATCAACCAGAGGAAGATCAGAGGCGTATATACAATAGGGTGGATCGATTTTACATTTTTTTCGATTTCCATATTCTAATAGAGACAAAAACTTGCGCATGCATGAGAAAATAGCCCCTGCAAAATCTTAGCTTAATAGGTAATCATCTTCTGCCCCCGGCAGAGCGATGAAAATCATATTTAAGTAGTCAAAAACGTATTTTTCTTATAATTTTTAAAATATTTCAATATGCATCAAAATTATTCCTAATAACTATAAAGTCGATGAAAAAGACCTCATATGATCGTTTTTCCAAGCGCGTTGTCCTACGTTAATATCTTTTGCCCCCGGCAACAACGTCAAATGTTGAAAAAATAGGTAATTTATATACATATTTTCAGATCGGCTCTTTGTCTTAAATAATGCATTTATATATTTCCCATAGCATTTATATCGTTGCTTAGGCATGAAATAACACACGCAAAATTTTATGACTAGAGTAATATCTTCTGTCCCCGAGAAAAGTCTAAATGTGGATTATAATTACGTTAATGCGATGTTATAAGTACGATAAGTACTAAGTACAGCTCCTCGCTTGCTAATTTTATAAAATTAGCAACCCAGAACTCACCACGAGGAGGTGGCTGTACGTCGAGTTCCACTCTATCCAGCCCCAACCACCCTTCCTTTGGCTGCATGTCGATTTACATACGGTAATCTTTCTTAGAATCAAATCGTGGAATTTTTGTTCGGGAGTGAAGACGGGAGCGGATGAATCCGTCCCTCTCTTCTATTCCACTTACACTGGCAGGGGCTTCGGTTACTAATTTCATGAGTCTCTTGACCGACCGCTTGAATATGACAGGGGAATAGTGGGATCAGTCCATCAGGCTGGTCTCCCGTCTCAATAAACTCTTTTATTCGGGTATCAGGTATTGTTTTTGTAACGGGGGGTTCGGTCACCTCAGCCGTTTGCCAGTTGATCATTTCGTAATAGTTTTGACTATCGTAGAGCAGCTCAGGCATAGCGAAGGCTCGAATTTCCCCCGCTGGTGATTGTTTTGATCGTGCTTTTAATATTCTTCTCCATCCCAATTCTCTTATGTGTTGCTCATCGGCATGTAGCATGGAGATCAAAATATTTTCTGGGTGAGCAAAGAAAGAATTTCTACGGAGGACTTTGTTGGCGATTGTCTTAGATCTTGGAGGCATGGTCTGAGAGAGACGCATCATTTCGAAAAAATGTTTTGCGCCCTCAGTGAAACTGGAGTTTTTCTTTATCTTAAACCAAATTGGTGCGTAAACTGTCATAATGAATCGCACAATTTCGTTGAAGGTGCTGGAGGGTTCACTGGTTGAAACATAGAGGCGCAGAAATCTATTTGCTGTTGTCAGCCACCTGGAATGCGCCATCTTACCTGGATTTCGAGCCGCGAGAGCTGAAGAGCAGCCACCGCTCGACACTGCTCTGTAGATGCCAAACAAATATTTTTGGTCAGTGCTCAACTCGGCATCATCTATGTCAATGTCGGGAGATGGAATGGCATCGAATTCTGTAATTGGAAGTTTTTCGCAGTCGTTCAGTTGTTTTCCAACTGGTCCAGTAAAGCCCATTGGCCAAGTTGTTTTGCCGTCCAAGTCTTGAATGAGGTGTCGCAGTGATAATTCATTACCGTGTAATAGGCATATGATCCACTGAACTGGCCTTTGTAGTTTCATTTCAATCATACGCCAGTACGCAGTGCGTACTGGCGCGTCAGTGGCAGCTGCTGCTGGCAGCACTCACCAGAGATGACCTTTAAACCCTAGCCTAGAGTCATAAAATTTTGCGTGTGTTATTTCATGCCTAAGCAACGATATAAATGCTATGGGAAATATATAAATGCATTATTTAAGACAAAGAGCCGATCTGAAAATATGTATATAAATTACCTATTTTTTCAACATTTGACGTTGTTGCCGGGGGCAAAAGATATTAACGTAGGACAACACGCTTGGAAAAACGACCATATGAGGTCTTTTTCATCGACTTTATAGTTATTAGGAATAATTTTGATGCATATTGAAATATTTTAAAAATTATAAGAAAAATACGTTTTTGACTACTAAAATATGATTTTCATCGCTCTGCCGGGGGCAGAAGATGATTACCTATTAAGCTATGATTTTGCAGAGGCTACTTTCTCATGCATGCGCAAGTTTTTGTCTCTATTAGAATATGGAAATCGAAAAAAATGTAAAATCGATCCACCCTAATATACAAGTCCTGAGCTAGCCTTAGCTCTTCGCCACGGGTACAAAATACTGAAGATATATGAGGTGTGGAGGTTTCAGAAACTCCCCAACCTTTTCATACCATATATGAATACTTTTTTGAAGGATAAAGTAGAAGCATCAGGATACCCGCGAGGAGTTGAGACAGAAAATGAAAAATTGGCGTATATTCACTGCTACCATGATCGTGAAGGGATGCAACTTGATCGTACCCAAATTGTGAGGAACCCTGGCAAGCGCTTTAGTCCAAAGTTGTGCCTAAATAGTTTGTCCAGAATACAGACAAGGGGCGCGTACATCTAGCACAAAGTTATAGTGAAGTCTGGGATTACGCAAACGCTAACGATAAAGAAGTAATGGAGATCGTGAATGTGGGTAATATGCACATAATAAGGTACAACCGACCGAATTGGCTACAGATACATCACGTGTCACAAACATACCTGTAGCCAGTTTCACAACAGCCTACGCACGTATCAAGCTATGGCATCTGTTGCATTCTCTCGGACGGCGAGTTCTGTACGCTGATACAGATAGTGTGATATTCACGGAGAGGGCAGGTGAATATATGCCTCCTATTGGGGAATTCCTTGGAGAGTTGCCTGATGAGATTAAGGATGAGAATGGAGACATCGCATACGCGGACTCTTTTGCCTCAACAGGCCCAAAAACTTACTGTGTACACGTGAGGGTGGGGGATTAGTACAATTACATCGTGAAGGCTGAAGGCATCACGCTTAATCATACAAACCGCCAGATCGTTAACGTTGAATCGTTCAAAGATCTAATGAGCTTAGAATACGATGGTAATGACCGACCGCCCCACTTTGTTGTGAGGACTCATAAATTCAGAGCACAGAAATTAGGGGGCGTGAAGGAACTTAGGGGGACGACTGTTTGTCGTAACACCTACAGGAAGCTACGACACCATACCATTTGGATACTGTATCGACTAGGTGCATCCCTTGAAATGCTTAGTCGTATTTAAATTATGTACATATCTGTCACATCTTTTTTATTATAAGTTTATGTTCTTTGTACCACTGTTTACCATGCACTTTTAACCATTTTCTGTGTATTGTATTTGTACTGATAATAAATTTCTTGTTTTGTATTAGATTACTTTTCATTCTAACAACCTTCATTATATTTGTTATGGGGAAATAAAAGCTGTATATGTACACACCAGTCATTAATAATGCAGGGGGGGGGGGTTTCTACAGTTTATTAATGACGCAAATTTAGTCTCAGTATTAATCCTTTCTTTGCCAGCGATTCCATATGACATCATCAACAAAAAGTACTTGTAATTTCCTCAGATTAGCTTCAATGATGGCTTATGGCATTTGAATATAACAATTAACTGTATAGCAACATCTGGTAGTTTTTTGGACATTGACGTGAGCATTTAGACCCCAAAAAGGGATGCGGAAACTGTATGAAGGGCTACTCTCTTCTACGGGGCTCCAATAAACCTTAGCCCCCCCCGCCCATGGCCTAAACTATTAGAGGTACAGTAAAACTAAACATACTTTACAAAAGAGAATTTAATCCTGCATTTAATGAGAAATTAAAACTTGGTGTTCCCGCCATTGGCTTCCAAGACAACCTGAATTCGCTTTGGGTAGCTTGCCAAAAGTGACGTGAATAGATCTTAATCGTTACGCAAATTTGCTTAAACAGTTTCAATGTGTTGCGTCATTGTATCCTTCGAAAATCGATTTGCTGCAGGTTCTTTAAACAAGAGACATTCAACCTTGTCCTTTATAACTGATCCAAAATGTGCCATCATGTTTAACAAATGACAAAAACTGCTTTAATGCATTCCATTCGAAAAATATAGTCTACCGTTGTGTTTAACAAAGGACAAATATTGTTATTATTTGTTTCATTCAAAGCACCAAAGTTATGTTAGTGTCTCTTCTTACTTGATAGCGTCAATGGAGTCATATAATTTCTAGTGTAATTAATTAAATAAATTTCTAAACAAAGTTTCGTTTGTTTCCATACCCTACCTATTTTGAACATCAACTGTTAAAAATTTTTTTTTAACTCAAAACAATAATATGGGTTAGTATTGCAGACACCATCATCGCTCTGTGCAATACCTGTCAATCAAATAAGTACCTACAGAGCCGAATAAACGCATGATGTTTTCCACATTCATTAGTAATGACGATAAGACAGCTAATATTATTTTGAGTCATTTTATAATCAAAGTTTTAATCTTCCTGCAAGTGCTTGAAGAGCTTGTTAAGTATACATTCGCTTATTATGTAAAGTTAAAATATGTCTACATGAATAAGATGGCTACTTATCGTCTCATTCTCAAGTTTCAGTTGAAGCCTATATATGGACCGATGTGTCGCGTGTTGAAATCTTCTAGCTCATTACAATGCCGTTATTTTTCTGAGGTTATTACTCAAACGAAAACTCGTTTAAATGATAAGAATATGAAGTCAGGATGGCTCATACGAGAATGTTTGTTTTGGAAGCACTGATAAAAGATGTAAGAAAATTAAAAAGGTAAATAAAAGTTTTAAAGCATAGTATAGGAGAGAGATTGGAAGGAAATAGAGAACTTTAAAGGTAAAGCGAAAATTTAAGAGTAAAAGGTTTGGTTCCGAGTGAAAATTCGACAATACTTTTATGCGGTATAAATGTTTCTAACGGGGATTTAAGACAAAGTAAGCAGCTGGTCTCTTTTAAAGGATCCTGATTGAATTACTTTGAAATACGTTAGTGCCATTCCACCCCACAAATTAACTATACGTTTGAATGACAAACGATTAGTTTCATTAGAATTAAGATGCTTACCCGCTAATTTGAGAGCAATACTCTGAGTGCCCCTACATTTCTGCAGTCAAAATTTTTTAGGCATCGAGATTATCAAAATCTTTATTCATTTTGTATATATATATATATACACACACACTAACTTTGCAAACATTAAATGGTTCATAGGTGAATTAATGATGTAAACAGTTTTCAAATATGAACTATTGATGAAGTGGAAACCTAATGATGATGCAGTCCTAGATTAGATTAAGCGATGTACAGTATTTATAGCATTGAGGTGTGCTTCGGTCAGGACAACTAATCTTTTACGCATGTTGTCGTTCATCGTTCTCTATGTTTTCCCCTTTATTGCGTATTTCTCTGCCACGATCTACATATTTGTCGTGGATAAAACATGGTGGTACGAGACCTCAGTAATTATATAAATAAACCGTTGCGGAAGTCGGCGCCGTATTTTAAATTGATGGTACGGCTAATAACATTATTTATATATATATATATATATATATAGATAGAGAGAGAGAGAGAGAGAGAGAGAGAGAGAGAGAGAGAGAGTCATCGAAAAGAACTCCAGGGTTTCAAACTTTAATAATTTTTTAAATACAAAGCCAAAAACAGTTTCCTTTGTTTGTAAATATGAAAAAACTAAAAATTTTAAAGTTATACCTCAATAACTCTCGATGTGAGCACCATTTATACCCCTACAAATATACAAGCGGTAGTCGATTTCCGTCCAGGTACGGTGAAGCATGTCCGGTGTGATTGTTGCTACAGCTGCAGAGATCCTCTCTCGTAGATGTCTCAAGTCACGAATTTTCTCGGCATAGAAAGTGTTTATCACACCCCCACATGAAAAAATCCAATGGTGTCAGATCAGGACTTTGTGGAGGCCAGGTTGTTGGTCCACCTCTTCCAATCCATCGATTAGGAAACCTAGCATTTAGCGTATGGCGAACCTGAAGACTAAAATGAGGTGGGCGCCGTCTTGTTGGAAACCAACAGCAGCTCCCTTTTGTCTTTCAATGTCTTCAATTTGGGAGTTTCAAAACTGTTATAACAGATCGAGATAAAGGTCTCCAGTAATCTTTCTCTCCGAAAAAAAAAATCCTACCACACGGTCATGCAGTAGTCCACACCACACGTTCACCTTTGGGGTGCCATGTATGTACTCGAAAAATTCATTTGGTTGTTCTGATCTCCAAATTCTGCAGTTGTGACGATTGACGTGGCCATTAATGTGAAAGGTAGCTTCGTCCGTGAACATTACCAGTTTTAAGTAACCTTCATCGTCATCAATTTTACTTAACATGAAATTTGCAAATTTAAGTCGTTTAGGACGATCATTGACTTTAATTTCATGTCTCATTTGAATTTTGTATGCGTGTAATCTTAGGCTCTTATGCAGCACATTTTGGTTGGTGGTCTTAGGTATACGAAGTTGCAAACTGCGACGAGCGATTGACTTTTTTGGGCTGGATTTATGGGAATATTCCAGAAAAATCTTGCTAATCATAGGTTCAAGTTGATAATTAAAGCGATTTTAATTAACGTAAGCCAACTGCAGGAGGTTTGAACAAGCTTCTCAAGAAAATCGACAAAACAGGAGATGCTAAAAGATGGCATACAAAACATAAAATTACCTAGTACTAACATACTAAAATTTCATGGTTCTATGTACCGTATTTGCCGAGATATGAAGGGTTTAAAAGATCTCCCATTTTTTTGCCGATCCGATAATGAAGTAATAGTGTAAATGGAGAATTTCCAGTGTCATAAAGAAATGTTCAGTAAATCGGTAATTTTTATTAGTTTTCGTTGAAATCCGCTCACCTTATAGGAAATTTACTTAGTTGTTGGGTGTGATAAAAATATTGAAATCTGACCATAACTTAGATTTTACAGCCAAAGTTCGCGGTCTTCCTTTTTTTTTGCCACCCGATATATATATATATATATACACTCATATGTGTGTGTGTGTGTATATACACACACACACACACACACATCATCAGAAGTCTGATGTGTGAAAATGTTGCACCCCCTGCAACTAGAAACATAAACTAACGGGGCCGCGAACACGACGGAACGCGCCGGAACGAGCCAGAACGCGCCGGAACGATGTGTAAAAAGTGCCAAGAATGTTTGTTTGTTTGTTTGTTTCGAAACCTCATAAAGAAAGGCGAGGATGAATTTTTTTTTAATATCTCTAATGAAGAACGGTGAGGAGGAAATTTTCAAATTGATCCAATTTGCTCAGACCAAATGCGGGCATACTACTAGTCAGCATGGGTTTCGTAGAAATAAATCTTGTTTAACAAATTTATTGGAATTTTTTCATGAAGTCATAGGTATTTATGATTGTATTGGAGCTGTAGATATAATATAGTGTATTTAGATTTCCAAAGGGCGTTTGACAAAGTTCCGCATAAATGATAGGTAGAAAAACTTAAAGCTCACGGAATAAGGGGTCAAGTTCTTAATTAGATAGATAATTGGTTAACTAGTAGAAAACAGAAAGTAGTAATTAATGGGAATGAGTCAGGGCGGGCTAATGTAACTAGCGGTGCGAGGGTCCGTTTTGACCCCAGTCTTTTTCATAATATACGTTAACGATCTTGGTGTGAATTTACCGAGAAAATTTCTAAATTTGCAATACTAAAATTGCCAGTAAAGCAATTAGTTTAGTAGATACAGAGAATCTACAGCGCGAGCTTAATAATTTAATAGAGTGGTCTAATAAGGGGCAATTGGAATTTAACGTAGATAAATGTAAAGTCATGCTTGTAGGTTACCACTACACTATGGGAAACAGTATGTTAAATGAAGCCTCTGAGGAAAAAGATTTAGGTGTCATTGTTACTAAAGATTTAAAGTTCTCAAAACAATGCTCAGTTGCAAGCAGTAAGTCGCTTCCTAGGCCTCATTCAGAATATGCTGTACAATTTTGGTCGCCCTATATGAAGAAAGATATACAAATGGTAGATAGGGTTCAGCACCGCGCAACAAACCTTATTCCAACGTTCCGTGGTAAACCATCCTCCAGATCAGGGGTTCCCAAATTGGTGTTCCGCGGAACACTTGTATACCGTGAGAAGTGTTCCGCGGAACACAATTTGGGAACCCCTGCTCCAGATGATTCCCATTATTTTTCTAGCCGTTGTAATTTTGGTGTTAAGAGCTCTCTGAATTCTGCATCCGACGACATTATTACTACAAGATCCCTGACTTGTGGATTTGGCGTTATCTGTTTGGCTTACAGAGTTTTGTACCCTTTTTTTCTGTAGCTCTTTGTTATTACCATATCTTAGAAGTTGGAATTTTTCTTCTTGAACTTCATAGTGTTGTCTTCTGCCCACTGGAATAATGTTTCACTGTCGTTTTGAAATCTTTCTATGTCACCTTCGATCAATATTTCCTTGCATATCTTTGTGTCATCTGCGAAACATAATACAATATTGTCATTAATATCTGCATCAGTATCTGCAATCATTGTGAACAGCAAGGGAGCTAATACTGTCCCTTGTGAGACAGATCTCACAACCCTCTAAACTTCCGAATTAACTCCATTTACCACCACTCTTTGTGTTCTTTGCGTCAAGAAGTTAAATATCCATCTTCTTAGCTTTCCAGTAATTTCTGTATTCTTAAGTTTGTGTGCTATAATTCCATGATCACATTTATCAAAGGCTTTAGCAAAGTCAGTATATATTACAGCTATGTTTTGTCCTCGACACAGTGTTTCCAATATTTTATCCTAGTGGTGTGATAGCTGTAATGGGCATGATCTTCCATCCCTGAAGCCATGTTGATTTGGGTTGTATAAATTCTTTTCTTGTAGGTCGTAGGTAGTTTTGCCTCTAATTATATGTACAAAGCACCTTATAAGATGGGAGTTTAGAACTACTGGCCGATAATTATTGGGCATTGCTCTATTACCACCTTTAAATAGGGGGCAATGTTCGCGTTTTTTGATGGAAGTGGAATTTGTTCTGTGTCGAGTGATTTCCTCTATATTAACTATAGCGGTTTCGCAATACTTTCTTTACATTTCTTCAGAAATATGGCACTCCATGTGTCTGGCTCCGGTGCCGAATTGTCTCGCATCTGTGATAGAGTCTTAATTACATCTCCTTCCGAGAACTCTAAGCCCATTAATAGGTTTGTGCCAGAATTTGTTCTTGGCTGATTTGTATCAATGTCGAAAAATTCGACTGCGTTTTCCACTTTCATCTCGGACTTAGGGATGCTAAACACAGGGGTGCTTGTTCCCTAAGCAGTTCGCTAATTTTTTGGGGGGTCATTTGTGTGTTTGGCCTGCCCGTCTATCAACGGACCAATACTCTCTTTGCACTGCATTTTCCTTTTCGCAAAAGTGTAGAAGTATTTTGGGTTATTTTTTGTGTTTTCTGCTACCTTGTTTTCCTCCTCGTTTGTCTTATGTATGAATGGCTGCTTTAAGTCCGTTTCTATTTCGCCTAGTTTCTCTCTAGTTTGAGTCTCCTTGCATCAGTTTTGAATCTGTGGAGACGTTTTACGGTTTGCTTCCGTTGTCTAAATAGTGTCCTGATTTTTCTCTCGAGCTTGCTACGTTTTCTCTTTTCTCTCTGCAACAATCTTCAGTAATATAGGTTTGGTTTCAGACTCCATTATACCTAGTATTTGTTCTGGAGTCTTCTCGTGAAGTAGTAATTCCCAATTTACTTCCTTTAAATCTTTATTTATACTTTTTTGTCAAAATCAAATCTAAAACGTTTTCTTTCCTAGTGGCTTCACAGATTTTCATGGTAAGGGCGTAATGTTCCATCATATCTAATAGCATTATTGCTTGGGTTCTACCATCTTTTGTAATGTTGCCATGAAACTTCTCAACATATATGATTTCGTCATTTTTCTTCCATGTAATGAATGGGAAATTAAAATTTCTGCAAATTAGAATATTTGTTGCTGAAGTTTGAAGTAAATGTAACATGTTTTGTATTTCATTCGTAGCAAATTGGAATTCACTTTTTGTCGTGTTTGGTGGTCTTTAGACGTCCATAATGGTTAGGTTCAGTTCTTTTACTTCTAATATAATAACTTCGACTGTGCTGTTTGATCTGTTTACTTTCACCTCACATGTGTATGTGCTTTTCACGTAGATACAACACCCTCCCCTCGTGTAGCCATTCTATCTGCTCTGTATATGTTGTAGTCCAGCAATGCTATTTCAGTATTCCCGATGCAGTTTTCACAGCCTTTTTCGCACTTATTAAGTGTGTTTCCGTTAGGCATATGATATCTATGCTGGTTTCCGGAGCTAAATTTTGCAAGTATTGTAATTTGCAGTGTGCATGGTCGTACAGAGGCCTTGTATATTTGTGTATAATACATTTACTGGGTTTCTAATCTTCGTGTTCGATTTTCCTAAATGATGGTCGTTTCCTGGTCGTTGTCGGTTCCTGCTTGGTGTTATTGGTTGGGCCGCTGCATTTGGGAGTGTGTGTATAAATATATATATATATACACACACACACACACACAGGGTGTTTCAGGAGGAATGGTCAATACTTCGGGAGGTGATAGTATCACTCATTGTGAGAAAAAAAGTTCACATGAACATGCGTCTAATTCTGAATGGTTACGGAGATAGAGCTGTTTGAATCTGATGCGCGCGCAACTCTTCCTCCCCCTTCCCTCCCCTATAATCTTGAACCATGTAAGCTGTAATGTAAGCATGTAACATAAGCCAATCGACAGCTGACTGTTGTGAGTGACATTGTTTGGTGTTTGAAGCAGTGTTAGTCCCTTAACTGCGCTATTTCGGCGGCATACATATATTTTCATATATATGGCTGTTTTTTCCGCAGTTAAGGGGTTAAGAATGCCACACACCTTCACACATGCCGAATATGCAGATATGGTGTATGTCTACGGTTTTTGCGATGGAAGTGCAACAGCTGCTGTTGCAGAATACCGTCGACGGTTTCCGAACCGCAGAATTCCGGATCGAAGAGTGTTTACCAGGGTTTTCAACACATTGCGTGAGATTGGTACACTTCCCAGCGCTCATGTTTCATCTGAACGTGAAGGTCAACAAGATGTGGATGAAATGGAAAACATTCTTCAGTTGGTAGAGCGTAGTCCTACTACTAGCTCACGAAGAATTTCTACACGTCTCGGTGTACCACACACAAGAGTATGGCGAACATTACGTGAGGAAGGCTTGCATCCATATCATGTACATCGTGTACAACACCTTCAACCAGGAGACGCTGCCATGCGACTGGAATTTTGTCATTGGGTAAATGCTAATCGCCGATTGCTTCGATTAATACTGTTCACCGATGAAGCTACTTTCACCAGTGACGGTATCAACAGCACTCATATCTCTCATCGATGGTCAGACGAAAATCCAAATGCCACTGTGGAAACAAATTTTCAACATCGCTTCTCTGCCAATGTGGTGCAATATCATCGATAATCAGCTGATTGGCCCTGTTACTTTAGAGAATCGTCTTACAGGACAAAGTTACCTAGAATTTCTGCAAAATGATTTGCCAGAACTATTGGAGGATGTTCCTTTGGCTACACGCGCTGGTATGTACTTTCAGCATGACGGAGCTCCTCCACATTCGACCCGTCTGGTGATGCAATACCTAAATCAAACTTTCCCTGGTCGATGGATCGGCCGCGGTGGTCACATTTAATGGCCACCAAGGTCTCCAGACCTCTCTCCGTTAGATTATTGTTTGTGGGGGTGGATGAAAAGTCAAGTTTACAAAAGAAAGGTGGATACACGAGACGAATTGCTCGCTCGCGCGCATTTTGGATGCTGCTGCCCGCATAAAGGAACGTCACGATGAACTCAGACGAACAACACGCGATCTTCGCACAAGAGTTGCAAAGTGCATTGAGGTTGACGGTGGGATTTTCGAAAACGTATTGTAAACTGTAACAAATTTGTCATATCTGTATCTGATACCATTCAAAATGCCATTGCTTAAACAATAAATATTAGAAACCGTAATTGTTTTCTCTTTCTTGATTACCATTAACAATGCTTTTGTATTTGTAGATTCAAACAGCTCTATCTCCGTAACAATTCAGAATTAGACACATGTTCATATGAACTTTTTTCTCACAATGACCGATAGTATCACCTCCCGAAGTATTGACCTTTCCTCCTGAAACACCCTGTATATATATATATATATATATATATATATATTATATATATATATATATATATATATAAAGTTGTTCCCATATATGTACTTTATTTTTTATTTTTTCTGGCTTAAAGGTTACTCGCACGTAATCGCATCCATAAACAACTATACAAACGCATAGCAGAAAACACGTTGCTCAACTTTGGTGTGCTAGCGGAAGCATTGTACACTAGCTCATAACATAACATTATTATAACGCAAAAATCTGAAACACCTGTTCTTTCGCAGTTTCCGATCTTTCTTCCTTCATCTCTCTCTCTCTCTCTTTTCAGATATTTTTTTGCACCTATTGTATATACACATACAGTATATTATTGTTGTTATTACTCCTACATATTAATTGATGTGTATAAAAAGACATAATGAAAAGAAATGAATGTATGATTATTTGCTTTTATTTAAGTGTTTTAAACTTTACATGACACTAATTAGACATATACTAGTAATTATGTTATGAGTTAGTGCGCATTGCTTCCGCTAGAACACAAAAGTTGAGCAGCGTGTTGTCTGCTATGTGTTTATACAGTTGTTCATGGATGCGATTGCGTGCGAGTTTACCATTTTATTTTCGCGTCGTAGAAAGGGATCTTGAAGTTCCTTTACACTGTCCGTAAAATATTATTTTATGTCTGATGCATATATATATATATATATATGATAAATAGGGCAATTATGTATTCAAGAACCCTTTAAGCCAGAAAAAATAAAGAATAAAGCACAAATATGGAAACAACTTTATATATATATATATATATATATATATATATATATATATATATATATTGTAATCAGTTGGACTTAAGCCAGTACGGCCGGCTGTGCCAGCTGGCTGTCAGGAGGAATATGACCCCCCATTTTACTACAAGAAGTTGTAGTGAGAGGATGTCACGCTCCAGTTACGTAATATATATGTGTTTTTGGAATACATCCCTTCCTGCTTAGATACCCAGCCGTTTAGCTACCCTATCCACTCTAAGCTAGCTTTCAGTGATCTAAAAGCCGTCCAAGATGACTAGGGAGGGATTCATTATGGTCGAAGAAATGTATGCGTTCGGATCTCTTCCCCTCTTCTCTCAATAAAGATTTGTGTTTTATTACCCTTTAAATACATATACACAAACATACATATATTTAAATGCAAACATACATACATTCATATACTTACATGTAACACACACATTCATACATGTTAGGTTAGGTTACCTCACTCCCCCTTGAAGGGTCTAACCTCGACCCCTTTTGGGGCCTTAGCTTTCGGGAACTATCCCTCTTTGGGGACCTTGGAGGACCACCGCTAACCCCCCACTCGGCATTTATGCAGACATACTACTTGGAAAAAGCCTTGTTTGTCCTATGTTTTACTATTACTACTATCCCTGTGAAAGCTTTACATGTCTATTAAGTGTCAACATGGTATAAGTTTTCATTGTTCTTTTTTTCATTGATATTTCTAACTTTTCTACTTCCTTTTTGGGCTAGCCTAGAGTGGATCTTAGTGTCTTTGTTAGCCTGTAACCTTATTTGCTCCTACTAATGTATAAATTCACTACTGCCATTTTATTATAGGAAAGAGGTTCCCATTTTATAATCAACTATTTAAAATATGCTAATTTCATTAAACACTTTTAATTGCGTAATTTATTCTTTTTATTTTTTTATTAAGCTTCATTTAGTTTCTATTAAATATACAATAAATCATTTAATTTAAAATTATGAAACATTTTGTAAACTTTATATTGTATTTATTATTATTATTATTATTATTATTATTATTTATTATCATTATTATAATTATTATTATTATTTGTTATCACTGTTACTATTACTTGCCACTCACTTTTTGTAATAAATAAACTAAATGTCATTAGTTTTGCCTTAAAAGCTTCCATGCTTCCAAGGGTATATTCAGATGAAAGTACTGTGAATATATTAATGTCATAACAAATATCTAAAAATTTTAAAACTCTGTTACTTGTATTCTTTCCTGAATAAAGATTGTGAATTTGAATTTGAATTTGTATATTGATGTGTTAATTGTTGCACTTAATAAAAAAAGCGGATGTTGTAATAGATAAGATGAGGATAAGTAACTTAGCTTATGGCGATGATACAGTGTTAATGAGTTCTTTCTGTTAAAGATCCTTGAGTGATTGTTCAGATAAAGAAAACAATATGGAAGCCTCTGTGATAAAGCATATGTGGCTATAAAGAACTTCCGATTCTGTACAAATGACACTAAAAACTCTTTTTCGAACCTTCTGCACGAACATATATATGTAGCAACTCTTGGTGAATTATAAAAAAGGTTCTGGCGGAACCCTAAATTTATTTATAACAGATCTTCAGAGTCCTACATAATTACTCCCAAGATGCTCAGCTTCGCAAATGTTGCGAACCACAATGTCTCGAGCCTCCAGGAAGTAGCAAGGCGTTCTCAATAGTCTAATGCAAAGAATGAAAAAATCAGCCAACCCGATTATCCAAGCTATTAATCAGTCCTGCCGTATCTTCTAAACTATGGACTTCATGGTATGAAAAAGTTTATCTATAGCTCCACTAACTTCGACATTGCTATTTTTAATTATTTCTGTTTCTATTGTTGGTATTTGTATTTTCATTTATTTTATTTTATTTTATTTTCACTTTGTTTTATTACTATTTGTCATATAAACTATTGGTCTGCCAATAAACCTTTTCATTTTCATTTTAAAACATTTCATTTTCATATCCTGTATATAAATAAACTAATGAAACGCTATATACAAATTTTATGCCTTCAGTTGTTTTTATTTATTCATTTGTTTATTCACTCATTCATTCCAGAAGAAAAATCATTATTTAATTAAAATTATTATTATTATTATTATTATTATTATTATTCGTGAAATCTTTTGCAAGACATGTTTAGAAGGAGGTAATTTGCTACGATAGATTTTTTTTGTCCTTTCCAGGAATGATGCATTTTTCATCCTTCTTCTTTCACTCATTTTATATTCAAACGTTTTCTCTCACCATAACGCACGTACGAATCTTCCGTTATCTAATAAGCATCTTGAACTACGTAACATCACCGCTATCCATATCCTCAGATGATTACGATTTCACGGCTAAATCTTGATACGAAAATCTTTTGCTTCTTATTTTCAAACTAAATATTCTTGCGTCTTAAAATTATTATTTTATTTTTTTTTTTTAAATAAGAGGAAGAGTTTAAAAAAAATTGTTAATTAAAAGATTTTCGTTCAGAAGTTTCTAAAGAAAAAATTGCCGATTTTTAAATAGTTTAAGAGTGAATATTAAGAATTTGTTCTCCGGTTAAATAAATATGATCTTCATTGCACTGAAGAATTGGTAATCATAAACTTGATTTCATTTTTACACACACACACACACACACACACACACACACACACACAATTAAAAAATGAACAATAAAAAATTCATATATTCTTATATTCATTCATATAATTCATTCGTATAATTATATTTATTCGTATGATTCGTATATTTATATAATTCGTATATTTATATAATCCTTGTATTTATATAATCCTTTATTGTTATATATTTATATTCTTATATTTATTTTTACATATAGAGTCCAAATTCGCATATCGCTGACGAAGTTCGGATAAAATTTTTGATTCGTTTTCTATTTTATTTCTGCTGAATAATTGGTAAATTATTTCTTTTTAAATTACTAAATAATTTTTTTTTAGATTTAGCTTAATAATGTAATCTTGTTAAATTCTGCAATGTTCGTTTCCTGTATACATTTTCTCTTCGTTGTAAAATATGAAGTCATGTCTTGCTTATCGTTTAATTTTAAATCTTAATCATTTAATTTTTGCTCATGTATGCATGTTTAATTGTAATTCATAATAAAATGTATATTTCAATTTCCATTTTTAGTGAACTCGGCAGATCATGATAACATCAGATCTGTTAATATGCGGTTTAAAATAAAAATGGCTTCAGCTTCAAATATCTTGCTTATCTGTCTAAACATTGCTACAGCTAAACTATTTACCTTTACTTTAAATATTTTGAAAATAATTCAGCCCATTGATAATAAAAACAAACAGGTGAGCATTAAATAATAATGATGCCATTAAAAATTGTAGTATAAAACCGCCTAAAATTTCTCGTGTTCATTCTGATTGTCTGATCTAACTTAGAAGCTGAGCATTACCTTTAATATTTTAACAGTAAACTACAGTAAGAGAATATCTTTGTCTTCTCCTTGGAGCCTTGCTCTCTTCAGAGAACTTAGTCTTAAATAGAGGAAAATAATTTCTCGATACGTTACAAGAAGAATCGAGGAACCTTCAGAGAATTTAGTAAGCCTCACAGAATCTTCCGATCCATTACAAGAAGAAATCGGAGAGTAGTATAAGAGAAACTTTTGTGATTCCCTGTACGATACCAGATACTCCAGAGTAACAAATCCGTTGCTGCCACCTAACCAGAACCCCCGTCAACTTCGAACCGCCCAAGCCCATAGACGGAGGGGTTAACACACACACACACACACACACACACACACACACACATATATATATATATATATGACCTTTGGTTAGCTTCCGCCCGAATTGTTCATTCTGATGAAGGTCAAGTTTTTCACTCCACCTTAGACCTCCAGTTTAACGTGGAATCCGAACCACGCACCACTAGCAGCCCAACGTCTTAACCACCAGGCCACCTAGGGTACCCATTTATCTACCAACCACTTTCTTTATTGTGTGGAAGGATGAACAGCTGGGTTTTGCTGCGCGCCGGCTGCCGTTACCGGGTCTCGAACCCGGGGCCGATGGATTTGTAGTCAGCGACGCTAACCACTATACTACTATTTATCTATCTATCTATATATATATATATATATATATATATATATATATATTAAAGGAGTTGATTAATTTACATTCATATAATTTATACTATATAACTGTATATAAGTTTTGATTTGTGGATATATATATATATATATATATATATATGTGTGTGTGTGGTGTGTGTGTGTGTGTATGTGTATGTGTGTAAGGCTTTTTTAAGCGCTATTTAATGATAATTATAATATTTTTCTTATATTTATCGTCCAAATTAAGCCCATTAACTACCAGTATTTTTCAAGTATAATATAAAAGCAAAGAAGCTCATTAAAATAATAAATTAGGACAACCTTAAGTCCAAATTAGAGCGTAAAAAATATTTGATGAGGAAAGAAATAAGTATAAAAATAAATAAGGGTAAATTTAAGGCTTGGCAACTTCTTAAAATTCTTCAGTAATGAATTAACCACTCGTTTTTATTTTACTTATTTACGTAAAAATGTACGAACGATAAATAGGATAACGATTCGTCGCCGTAAAAGAAAGTGATAAACAAATGAAAGAAACCAAGTTTAGGAATTAAGGTCGGAAAAAATTAATACTTTTGTAGATTATCTTTAAGATTTCTAATAGCATAATGGGTTCACAAATTAAGTGAATAAAATGGCCTGCGTCACACGGTAACGAAGGGGCCATAAAAATGCAAATTAGTCCCTCTTATTCGGGGAGGGAGAGGGAAACAAGAGAGAGAGAGAGAGAGAGAGAGAGAGAGAGAAGCAAAAATGAGGGGAAACAGAGAAGGAGGAATAAGACAACATATAGGACATATTGCATTGAAGAAGCATCAAATCTCTGAAGCAAAGTCATCGTAACTTTCATTAAACTGTAAATATTTAAGGCATTTTCTCTGCTGGAATGCGACTCTCCAATATTTAGCATCGGATTAAGTTTTAAAGTTATTCCATCGTCTTTGTGCTTTGTGTACCTGAATTAGAGTATTCCCCTATAATTTATTTTAGTGAATAATATATATATAATATATGATAATATATACAGTATATATATATATATATATATATATATGAATAGAAACGACATAAGTGTTAAGGAACGTCTCTGCACACGAGGAGGAGAGATAACGAATAAATGAAAAATGAGGCGAACCGCCCGGGAATCGAACCCAGGGCCTTCCAAATTGCCGGTTGGACGCGCTACCATTATGCTACGGTCCTCGCTTAATCACAAATCGAAATTCTCCCACATAGGGCAGAAACCAATGCCCTGAGAGGGCACCCTCGCAAATCGTGAATATGCGCATATAACTGCAATGACCACGCAGTATATAAATGAATAGAAACGACATAAGTGTTAAGGAACGTCTCTGCACACGAGGAGGAGAGATAACGAATAAATGAAAAATGAGGCGAACCGCCCGGGAATCGAACCCAGTGCCTTCCAATTGCGGTTGGACGCGCTACCATTATGCTACGGTCCTCGCTTAATCACAAATCGAAATTCTCCCACATAGGGCAGAAACCAATGCCCTGAGAGGGCACCCTCGCAAATCGTGAATATGCGCATATAACTGCAATGACCGCGCAGTATATAAATGAATAGAAACGACATAAGTGTTAAGGAACGTCTCTGCACACGAGGAGGAGAGATAACGAATAAATGAAAAATGAGGCGAACCGCCCGGAAATCGAACCCAGGGCCTTCCAATTGCCGGTTGGACGCGCTACCATTATGCTACGGCCCTCGCTTAATCACAAATCGAAATTCTCCCACATAGGGCAGAAACCAATGCCCTGAGAGGGCACCCTCGCAAATCGTGAATATGCGCATATAACTGCAATGACCGCGCAGTATATAAATGAATAGAAACGACATAAGTGTTAAGGAACGTCTCTGCACACGAGGAGGAGAGATAACGAATAAATGAAAAATGAGGCGAACCGCCCGGGAATCGAACCCAGTGCCTTCCAATTGCCGGTTGGACGCGCTACCATTATGCTACGGCCCTCGCTTAATCACAAATCGAAATTCTCCCACATAGGGCAGAAACCAATGCCCTGAGAGGGCACCCTCGCAAATCGTGAATATGCGCATATAACTGCAATGACCGCGCAGTATATAAATGAATAGAAACGACATAAGTGTTAAGGAACGTCTCTGCACACGAGGAGGAGAGATAACGAATAGAAAAATGAGGCGAACCGCCCGGGAATCGAACCCAGGGTCTTTATGTCGTTTCTATTCATTTATATACTGCGCGGTCATTGCAGTTATATGCGCATATTCACGATTTGCGAGGGTGCCCTCTCAGGGCATTGGTTTCTGCCCTATGTGGGAGAATTTCGATTTGTGATTAAGCGAGGTCCGTAGCATAATGTAGCGCGTCCAACCGGCAATTGGAAGGCCCTGGGTTCGATTCCCGGGCGGTTCGCCTCATTTTTCATTTATTCGTTATCTCTCCTCCTCGTGTGCAGAGACGTTCCTTAACACTTATGTCGTTTCTATTCATTTATATCCTGCCCGGTCATTGCAGTTATATGCGCATATTCACGATTTGCGAGGGTGCCCTCTCAGGGCATTGGTTTCTGCCCTATGTGGGAGAATTTCGATTTGTGATTAAGCGAGGGCCGTAGCATAATGGTAGCGCGTCCAACCGCAATTGGAAGGCCCTGGGTTCGATTCCCGGGCGGTTCGCCTCATTTTTCATTTATTCGTTATCTCTCCTCCTCGTGTGCAGAGACGTTCCTTAACACTTATGTCGTTTCTATTCATTTATATACTGCGCGGTCATTGCAGTTATATGCGCATATTCACGATTTGCGAGGGTGCCCTCTCAGGGCATTGGTTTCTGCCCTATGTGGGAGAATTTCGATTTGTGATTAAGCGAGGGCCGTAGCATAATGGTAGCGCGTCCAACCGGCAATTGGAAGGCCCTGGGTTCGATTCCCGGGCGGTTCGCCTCATTTTTCATTTATTCGTTATCTCTCCTCCTCGTGTGCAGAGACCTTCCTTAACACTTATGTCGTTTCTATTCATTTATATACTGCGCGGTCATTGCAGTTATATGCGCATATTCACGATTTGCGAGGGTGCCCTCTCAGGGCATTGGTTTCTGCCCTATGTGGGAGAATTTCGATTTGTGATTAAGCGAGGACCGTAGCATAATGGTAGCGCGTCCAACCGGCAATTGGAAGGCCCTAGGTTCGATTCCCGGGCGGTTCGCCTCATTTTTCATTTATTCGTTATCTCTCCTCCTCGTATGCAGAGACGTTCCTTAACACTTATGTCGTTTCTATTCATTTATATACTGCGCGGTCATTGCAGTTATATGATATATATATTATATAATATATATATATATATATATATATATATATATATATATATATATATATATTATTAGACTGGTACAAAAAACAAAATATTTGAAATCATAACATAGCCGCACCACTGTCAAAAATATTAGAAATAAAAAATTAGTAATATTATATGGATTGTGGAGTAGTTATCTTCTGTATGTATGTTACTTGTGTTGTTGAGATGATAGCATCATAGCAGTGTGGAGAGTGTCAAATGGCATCATACACAAATCAGATGTAAACAAACTAACTGTAAATTGGCCGGTTCATCACTCATTTAGACTCAGTGAGTCAGTATTGTATTCAACACCGTTCAGAGAGGTTGTGCGTTTGTGTTACGTGTCACTTGAATACCAAGGTAATTTGAACTATACCAGTGGCGTTTTTAAACAGTTTTTCACTTTACAGTGACATTTTCATTAATTAAATATGTCAAGTTCAGTAGCGACTAGAAAATCAACAGAAATGTGGCTTATTGGACAAACAATTGAGACAATATGTGGAAGAAAGCTACCATCCTATGGTGACGTTCTGCGGCTTATTTTTCATCATCTACATGCCAAAAAGAGGTTGAAAGATGCATCTAAAGCTGTTTGCGCTGAAGTATTGAAATTTTGGGAGATGGCAAATATACCAACTGCTGACTATCGCGATGTTACGAAAAAAATAGAAAAGGAGTATTTTAATTATAGAGGACTTCAAAAATCTAAATCTAGACGTTCGCAGACACAAATAGATAAAGAAACTTCTTTTGAAGAACGTTTGGACGATTTATGCGATATCGCCCATGCCAATGCTCTGCAAAAAATGACAGTAGAAGAAGACAGAGCTTTTCTACAAGCTCAACGAGAGAAGGGGAGGAGAGGCTACATAGGAAGTGTGAACAAAATATATGCTCTCAAACATTCTAAGAGAAGATCTAGAGATGAAACATTTCAACGCCAAGTTAAGAAAGAAACTATGAGAAAGAAAATGAACACAACAGTGACTCAATTTTCGTCAAATAGTAGTTCCACCGAGGAAGAGCCAAGTACATCAAGTACACCAGTCACCATAAAGAAGGAGAAACTTGGTAGTCATAAACCAGCAAAGGTTGTATCAACAGAATTAGCAATGACACTGGACAGAAACAAATTAAGTGATAGCCAAGCAGTATCAGTAGTAGCAGCTACTGCATCTTCTCTTGGATATGAATTTGATGATATTGTTCTGAGTAGAAGTTCAATACGGAGAAAACGAATATCAGTTCGTCAGCAAATTGCGGATGACATCAAGCAATCATTTGAAACTGATATTCCTCTAACAGTTCATTGGGACGGAAAGCTTATCCAAGATCTTACTGGTGATGATAGTGTGGATAGACTTCCAATTATTGTATCAGGCGGACGAAAATCTAAGCTTCTCTCAGTACCTAAACTTAAATCTGCCACAGGAGAAAATATTGCAGGTGCTGTGGTCGAAGCTTTGGATGACTGGGGGCTACGAGATTGTGTGCAGGCAATGTGCTTTGACCCAACTGCAAGCAACACTGGCGATAAAAAAGGAGCATGTACTCTTATTGAAAGCTTACTTGAACGGCCGCTCCTCGGACTAGCTTGTCGACATCACATTCTCGAAATAGTAATAGCATCTGTCTTTGACAAATGTCACGCTGCCACTGGTGGTCCGGATATCTTGTTATTTAAGCGTCTTAAAAATAAATAGAAGACTTTTGACACAAACAAGTTTGAAATTGTTCAAATCGATGTACCGGAAAAGGCAAGTATAATTGAAAATTGCAAGCAACGTTTGACTAAATTACAACCTCGAGCAGATTACCTAGAACTCTTAGATTTGACAATCATATACCCTGGAGATGTTCCTCTTGATGGCATTAAATTCCATCAACCCGGAGCGTTGCACCGTGCGCGATGGATGGCGCGAGTGATATATGCAACCTTTTGCATTATATGCTGTTCGATGCTACGTAAATGAATGGTTTTTAGCACCCATTGCTTCCTCTGCACCAGCTAATGACCTATCTCTTCTCAAGAAACTTCAATCCTACGATGATAAAGAAATACCTGTGGCTGCATCTAAAGCGCTTTCTCGCCATCTCTGGTATTTGAATGAAGAGCTCATCGGACTTTCTTTTTTTGACGAAGAAACGTCACTGGAAGTCAAGCGAGAAATGGTGAAGGCGCTGGATGTGAATGGCTCTCAAAATCCTCCTAAACGGATAAATTTGAATGTGAATGATCCTAACCTACAAGACAAAACACTAGCTAGCTTCGTCAGTTCAGCAACTCGCAACTTCTTCACAAAATTAGCATTGCCAATGGATTTTTTGGACAGAGATCCTGGTGATTGGAATGTTAATGATGACTACAAAGCTGCTAGCAATTATGTAAAAAATATGAATGTTGTAAATGACAACGCTGAGAGAGGTGTTCCTTTAATTTAAGAACTTTAGTGGCCATCTTACGAAAAGTGAAGAACAACTCCAATATCATCTACAAATTGTAGAGCAGCACCGTAAGCGTTTTCCAAACGTAAAAAAATCTACAATAAAAGAGGGACTTAGATAAAGGAAATAAATGGAATAGAAACAAAATTAGAGGACTGTGGATTAGGTCTATAGAGGATACCACATTAAAAAAAAACGCACCGATAACAGCTACCTCAGGGGTGGTGTGGAAACGTTGAAATGAATGATATAATTGATACAAAAAATATTAATATAAATAATCCGATTGGAGAATAAAATGAAATGTTTGACCTCCGTGCGACACCTCTAAATATTATCCGATTTGCATAAAATTGGTATTTATAATTCTTTAACCATTCCTCACAATATCCAGGGGTCCCATATCAAAAATAATAAATTTGAAAATTCACCTTTATAGGTTGGACCAGTCTAATATATATATATATATATTTTAACTGCAAACAACACACAGTATAATTAATGTAAAGAACGACGCTTGTGTAGAAGAGCGTCCACACAAGATGAGAAGGGAGAACGAGCAAATGAAAAATGAGGCACCTCCCAGGAATCGAACCCGGGATTATCCAATCGTCGGTCAGATATGCTAACCATTGCACCAAGGTCCCCGATCAGTCAGAACTCGTAATTCTCCTACATACGAGCGGAATCGAATCCCCTGAGGGGGCACCTTCTCATGCCGTACATACTGTATATACATTTTAACCGCAAACAACACAGTATAATTAATGTAAAGAACGACGCTTGTGTTGTTTGCAGTTAAAATGTATATATGTACGGCATGAGAAGGTGCCCTCTCAGGGCATTCGATTCCGCTCGTATGTAGGAGAATTGCGAGTTCTGACTGATCGGGGACCTTGGTGGTGCAGTGGTTAGCATATCCGACCGGCAATTGGATGATCCCGGGTTCGATTCCTGGGAGGTGCCTCATTTTTCATATGCTCGTTCTCCGTCCTCATCTTGTGCGGACGCTCTTCTACATAAGTGTCGTTCTTTACATTAATTATACTCTGTGTTATTGTTATAATGTTATAATGTTTCAGACCAACAAAGACCCTAGGATCCACTCATGGCTGGTCTACCTAACTGTGTTCGTAATTGTGTATTGTGCATGTCCTCCGTGGTGGCGGAGGGGACCTACAATTTTACGTGGGTTCCGTACCACAAAGCCTTAATTTTACTACCTTAAACTGTATCCAATCTATCAACATATGCATCTAATCGATTTTTAAACATGTTTATAGACGTGCTACTAATTACTTCTACCTGCAAACTATTCCAGCTATTTACTATTCTATGCGTAAAAAAGTTTTTCGCAACTGCTGTCTCGAACCTTCTACTTGTCAACTTACACCCGTTATTTCTAGTCCTATTATATTGAGATATTTCGAAAAAGCTATTTCTATCTACGTTATCGAACCCATTCATAATTCTGAAAACCTGGATTAGATCACCCTTAGCCTTCTAGTGTCGAGTGTAGTCAATTTTAACCCCTTAAGCCTATCCTCGTACGACTTTGACCTAAGCGACGGAATCATCTTAGTTGCTCGACTTTGAACTCTTTCGAGTTTGTCTATATCTTTTCGCATATGCGGATTCCAAAATTGGATCGCGTACTCCAAATGGGGTATAACTAATGATTTATAAAGAGGAACTATAATATCGTACGATTTGTACTCAAAATTCCGAGCTTTTAAAACCTAACACTTTGTTCGCTTTATTGACCACTGCTGTACTTTGTTTCGCTACTTTTAAGTCACCAGTGACTATAACTCCTAAATCTTTTTCCTGCTCTACGCCTGTTAACTCCTTCCCTGACATACTATACGCAAAATCACCATTACGCGAACCTATAAGTAAAATTTTGCACTTATCGACGTTAAATCTCATTTGCCATGTGACTGACCAATCAACGATTTTATTCAGATCTTCCTGGATTTTACCTCTATCTTCGTCATTAATCGCCCTACCACCCAGCTTCGTGTCATCCACAAACTTTGAAACTGTACTGACTAGGCCGACATCTAAATCGTTAATATATATAAGAAAAAGCAAGGAGCCCAATACAGAACCCTGAGGAACGCCACTCGCTACATTAGCCCAACACGACTCCGTTCCATCAACGACCACCCTCTGTTTCCTACCTCGCAACCACTCTTCTATCCAATTTATTACTACACCCCTGATTCCATGAGCTTTAGTTTTTTTCAATGAGTCTTTTGTGCGGTACGGTGTCAAACACTTTTTGAAAATCTAAATACATTACATCAACCGCCCGATGACTATCGTAAACGTCAACCACGCTTTGAAAAAATTTTAAAAGATTAGTTAAGCAAGATTTGTTTCGCCTAAAACCGTGCTGCGTATTTCTAACTAAGTTATGCAATTCTAAGTGTTCGACTATACGATCCCTAATTATTGATTCCAGTAGCTTACCTACAACAGACGTTAAACTGATTTGCCTATAATTTCCCGCCGCACCTTTATCGCCTTTCTTAAAGATAGGTGTTACGTTTGCTAACTTGAAATTATCTGGTACGTACCCCTCAGAAATAGACGCATTAAAAATCTTTGTTAGCGAAACAACAATGCTATCTTTTAATTCTTTTAGTTGTATGGGATATATGGAATCTGGCCCCGGTGATTTACGCGTTTTCATATTATCAATATAACACATTACCTCCCCTTCACTAACCACACTATTATCCAAAATATTACCATTATCAAAAGGTATTAAGTCTATGACGGTAGGGATATTCGTTACATCTTCTATAGTAAAAACTGACGTAAAAAATTCGTTTAACAAGGTAGCCATTTCCTTGTTTTCAGAAACTAGCTCTCCGTTAACATTTTTCAACGGCCCTAAGACACTTTTACTGGATTTCTATTGTTGACGTATTGAAAGAATCGCTTGGAGTTTTCTTTACCGTCACGAGCTATGGAGATTTCAAATTCGCGCTTGGACTTTTTTATTACACTTTTGGCTTCACGCCTTAGAGATATGTAGTTGTTTCGTAACCACAAATTGTCTTTATCGCACTTATGTAGCCTATAAGCCCTATCTCTACTCTTTATAATGTCTCCTACTCTAGAAGAAAACCACAAGGGCTTGTTGTTTAATTTCGCACGCTTAATTTTGTACGGTACACATTCCTCATTTATAGTCCTAAATACTGTTTCAAACGATTCCCACATTAGTTTTGCGTTGGAGATCCCCATTACCTTTTCCCAATTGACGTGTGACAATTTCTTTCGAAATTTACAAAAGTCTGCGTGCTGGAAGTTAGGAATTTTAGTCGAGTTAGCTGGTTTCGAGTGACTTACTGAGAGGACAAACTCTACCATATTGTGATAGCTATTGCTTAACGGTCTATTACTTGAAGATCAGTGATTAGCCTATCATCCGTAGTTATTACTAAATCTAAAATACTGTCCAACCTCGTAGGTTCCCCAACCTTTTGAATAAGAAAGCTATTGCAGTTAAAATGTTTGCAGTTAAATGTTTGCAGTTAAAATGTATATATGTATGTACGACATGAGAAGGTGCACCCTCAGGGCATTCGATTCCGCTCGTATGTAGGAGAATTACGAGTTCTGATTGATCGGGGAGCTTGGTGCAGTGGTTAGCATATCCGGCCGGCAATTGGATGATCCGGATTCGATTCCTGGGAGGTGCCTCATTTTTCATTTGCTCGTTCTCCCTCCTCATCTTGTGCGGACGCTCTTGTACACAAGCGTAGAGGAATTACGACTTCTGATCGAATGAGGACCATGGTGTAGTGGTTATCATATCTGACCGGCAATCGGAAGATCCCGGGTTCGATTCCCGGGTGGTTACCTCGTTTTTTCATTTGTTCGTTCTCTCTTCTCATCTTGCGCGGAATGTTCTCCTGTATAAGCGTCGTTCTTTACGTTATTTATACTGCGTGTTCTTTGCAGTTGAAATGTATATATAGATATGGCATGCGGGAGGTGCCCCCTCGGGGCATTGGTTTCTGCGCGTATGTAGAGGAATTACGACTTCTGATCGAATGAGGACCATGGTGTAGTGATCATCATATCTGACCGGCAATCGGAAGATCCCGGGTTCGATTCCCGGGTGGTTACCTCGTTTTTTCATTTGTTCGTTCTCTCTTCTCATCTTGCGCGGATGTTCTCCTATACAAAGCGTCGTTCTTTACGTTAATTATACTGCATGTTTGCAGTTATAATGTATATATGTTACGGCATGCGGGAGGTGCCCCTTTTGGGCATTGGTTTCTGCGCGTATGTAGAGGAATTACGGCATTTGTTTGGGTGAGGCCTGTGGTGTAGTGGTTATCATATCTGACCGGCAATCGGAAGATCCCGGGTTCGATTCCCGGGTGGGTACCTCGTTTTTCATTTGTTTCGTTCTTTCGCTCTCATCTTGCGCGGATAATTCTCCTATACAAAGCGTCGTTATTTACGTTAATTATACTGCGTGTTTGCAGTTATAATGTATATATGTTACGGCATGCGGGAGGTGCCCCTTTTGGGCATTGGTTTCTGCGCGTATGTAGAGGAATTACGGCATTTGTTTGGGTGAGGCCTGTGGTGTAGTGGTTATCATATCTGACCGGCAATCGGAAGATCCCGGGTTCGATTCCCGGGTGGGTACCTCATTTTTTCATTTGTTTCGTTCTTTCGCTCTCATCTTGCGCGGATAATTCTCCTATACAAAGCGTCGTTCTTTACGTTAATTATACTGCGTGTTTGCAGTTATAATGTATATATATATATATATATATATATATATATATATATATACTGTGTATATACACGAGTATATCGTGTAATGGTTAGGGTCGCTGACTGCGAATCCATTGGCTCCAGGATCGAGACCCGGTCACAGCAGGCGGCGCGCAGCAAAACCCAGCTGTTCATCCCACAATAAAGAAATTGGTTGGTAGATAAATGGGTACCCTGGGTAGCCTAGTGATTAAGACGCTGAGCTGCTGGTGGGTCGTGGTTCGGATTCCACGTTAAACTGTAGGTCTAAGATAGAGTGACAAGCTTGACCTTCGTCAGAATGAACAATTCGGGCGGAAGCAAAACCAAGGTTAACCAAGTTTATACGTATATAGTCCATATATTCCGTTATTCTAAATAATTTGTAATTATGAAGTAAACGTTGTGTTATAGTTCGAGGTTTAAAAGTTCTTTCTTTATCATCATATCAATGAACTTATGAGACACAGCCTTCTTCCGTAGCTCTGTGGGTAACACCGTTTTCCTATTAGCGAAGTGAAGACACTGAGGTCGGGCTGTTCGAATCCCGATGGTGCTGCTAATAATAATAATAATTATACAGTGGTTAGCGTAATGGTCTACAATTATCTGGCCTGAGCGCCGTGCAAATTTCTGACCCTCCTCACTGATTGTCGAGATACCCAGTTCAAGGATTCAGTATTAAAAAGAGTTATGTATAGATGGAGCGACAGGAAATTGGTGCGCTGGGAGAACGAAAACGCACTTTGGGGACGCTTAGCTTTATTATATAACCTTGGTTAACCTTGGTTTTGCTTCAGCCTGAATTGTTCATTTTTACGAAGGTCAAGCTTGTCACTCCACCTTAGACCTACAGTTTAACGTGGAATCCGAACCACGACCCACCACGGGTGGTCAGAAATTACAAAGTTCTCACCCGAACTCGATCTCACGGCCTCCCGATCAGCAGCCCAACGTCTTAACCACTAGGCTACCCAGGGTACCCATTTATCTACCAAACAATTTTATTGTATGGAAGGATGAACAGCTGGGTTTGTTGCGCGCCGACTGCCGTCACCCGGAATCGAACCCTGGCCGGTAGATTCGTAGTCAGCGATGCTAACCACTACCACAGGGGCATCCAATACGCTCGCCAATCGACACATGTGGCGAATTGACGATTAGCTTGTGGCGAATGGCTTTTGAGTTCATGAAAGATCCTTCGCATTTTAACATTTTGGTGCGCAAAAAACGACGGAACTTGACAACCTATTTCATTTGGAAAGACGTCATTTAGAAATGGATGTCCTTTCGCTTCAAAACAAAATGGTTCAGCCATAAAGAAAAGAATCCGTCGTCCAGTTTTGGACTCGGCTTTCGGGAGGAAACAAGTTCGTGGTGTTGCGGTCAGGTATTGCGAGATTGTTTTCGATCTTTGGCTCAACTTACAATTGTGAATCCACCTTTTCTGTAATGAGTCACCTGAAGTCAAAGTATCGCTCTAATTTGCTTGATGCCAATTTAGAGGCAGAGCTCAGATGTTCAATAAGTGAAAACATTATGCCTGATTTCACCCGGCTAACGCAAGATAAAGACTGCCAAGCTTCACATTGAATTTTTTAATATAGCTCATTGCATTGCTGTAATTTTTAACATTATTGATGTTTTTACAATAAAGTTTATCCTAAAAATATATATCATTGTTGTATTAAAGTTTTCCTGTTATATGTCCTTTTTCTTCCATTTCTAACGTGTTAGTACACACAGTTTCACTATGTGGTGAATTTAGCCCCCTGATCGCCACACATGTGGCGCACAACTAGAATTCTGTTGGATACCCTGCACTACCACTACACCGCCAAGGCGCATATATATATATATATATATATATTATATATATAGTGTCCCCCAAGAAATGTCCCTGTTTTTATTTGCCCGTTATTTTATAATATACATATATATATATATTATTGCACGAGTTTCTTGTTCAGAAAGGTAACAGATTGGGGTTTTTATTCGGCATATACCTATATGCATATATGTATACATTTCTAATCTTTCATTACTTAATAACTAATAAATATTGTATAAGAAAACTTCTTCACCATTTCATACTTAAAGCAATAACTTCTAATTTCTACGAAGTTACGTTACAATACGTTACATTTCTTTCGAAATCTTTTGAAACGTCACGCCACCATCAGAGTAATGCAATCGATGCTCGCCGATTGACCATATGCTCATCTGCTGAGGGGACACACAACTAAATTGGTAAGACCTTTTTTTGACAATATTTAACGTCTTATTAATAGATCAAATCTTCCTTTACATAATGGGGGACGTCTCGCTACGATTTGACCTCTGCCTACTCCTCTTTTCTTTCAAATTACTGACTTCTCCAACAACCACCCATCTGCTTCCCGTATATTAAAATCACTCTGTCTTCTAGTAGTAAAGTATATAGAATAGACAAGTTTCTCCTTTTGTCGCTTGTCACTGCTGACTGGAAAATGTGATGAAAAAATATAGTAAAGTAAGAAAAAGAACAATGAAAATAAACGGTGTAAGAGTAGAATACTTTCACACCATACTGTACAGTTCGTGTTTTCGTTTATTTACTGGAAAAAACAAAATAAAGGATAGCATTAAAATTCACTACTTAATTTATTCTCATCAAATTTATATATTTTTGAAAAATACAACTTTCCAAGTAATTCTTAAATGTGCGTTTTAATTCAAAATTATGAAATTATACGTTTTAAAATTTTTAGTTCATACTGGAGCTGGAAGCAGAAATATTCGGAAACGTTTGCACTTGTTAAACTAAAGACTTTGAATTTCTGTACTGCTACTTTCCATTATAAAATAGAAAATAATTCTATACGCATGCGCACTGGCACTCCAAACTCATTAACACGCGAATACAATGCATTACATTCGCTTAATGAAAATATTTTCTTGACTTCGGTATAAATAAACGTAACGACATCTTTTAATATAAGGGTGTATATACAAAAAAAAAACGGATACCATTAACAGTGTTCCGCGCGCACTCTTCTATGGACCAACTTTAGCTATTGTCGCCCATGTAAAGGTGGCTAAAAATGCGTGGTCCGAATATGAAGCAACTTTTACTCATCTCTTGACCAGCGTAAGGATTGCTAAAATCCTTTAAAGTTTTTGGGAATCTTCCTAATATCTATCCCTGGAGGGCAGAGACTAACCGAAATATCCTTCGACTTTTTCCATTATATTTTCAGTATATTTTTATTTCTGATACGACTCCGTCTCGACAGAGACTCGTTTATAGAAATGTGAATATGGGTTTACCTTTTTTTATTCAATATACTAAGATAGTTTTATTTATTATAATATATATATATATATATATATATATATAATGAAACCATTCACAAAAGTCATACGAACTGTAAGAATTATACTAAAACAACTCACAATAAGAATAAAAGTTCTCGAAAATTGATTTTTAGAGCTAAAGGCAAAGCTCACTCTCCAATTCTTATTTTCCCTGCCTCTTTATTCTTTCAGAAAAAGCTAAAAAATAAAAAAAAAACTCTTTCGTTGCGGGTTCAGTTCAATCACTGATTAACATTTAAATATTAATTTACTTGAACTTCGTGAAAAGCACATAAACTAAAGCTAAATTCTGTAAGATCACATAAAGGAATGAATCAAAGAATTTCAATTAAATTGTTATTAAACCGTTGACAAGATGTCGGCCCAGAATTAACAAATCGCCAACTTAAGGACGACCTTTTAACTTCAAGTGTAGTTTGGGTCCAAGTTTCGGCTCTTACGATGGCTGAACTTCGTCATGAAGTAATTCTAGGAAGTTGCGACTCAAAATGTCATTGCTCCTATAAAAGCGAGTTTTGAGAGTAGATCGGGTAGAGGAAGTTGAAGGAAGTTAAACAATGTACCACAATGTTATTAGTTCTACTGCTTCTAGTCCTGTGAGAGGAACCTCTGGCTTCGTGCCATTTAATTTGTGTCAGTAATAGGGATTATGATTTCACATTATATATATATATATATATTATATATATATAGAGAGAGAGAGAGAGAGAGAGAGAGGAGAGAGAGAGAGAGAGAGAGAGAAAATTTAATTTTAAATAAAAGATGTATTGAACACATTGCGCAAAATGTTTCAAGAAACGTGAGACATCAGCAATAAAACAATATAAAATTGTCACCTAATACTGTATATGGCGTCCAAATTGAATTCCACGGCTGTTTCTGTGTTCAAATTGAACTCGCATGGAAAAAATAGAAAAAAACTGAAAGAGGATTTGGGAATGTACATTTGCCTTCCAATTTCATAATTAATTTACTTTCAACAAATGTTTGCAGGATTTACCAAACAGATTTCATTCTATAAAATATTTTAATTTAAATAAATGTTGCAGCGTTGTTGCAGCAAAATATTGCCATTATAAAAACTCTTACGCAAAATCATTTATATATATATATATATATATATATATATATATATATATATATATATATATGTGTGTGTGTGTGTGTGTGTAGGGAATGATTATGATGTATGTGTGTCTGTTCCTCTGTTTTATGTTCGTTCCTACACGCCTAAACGGCTCCGGTAATCTGCACCAAGTTAAGGAAGAACCAGGGAAAGTTTTAGTAATACACCCGCCCCTCCCAACATGTCCCCTCTAGGTTGCGTTTCGATGATATATATATATATATATATATATATATATATATATATATATATATGTGTGTGTGTGTGTGTGTGAAAATTATTTCACGAAAGTAACACGTGAAAAATATTTACGATGAATGTATATATCAGGAGCTTGTATGATTGTGTCCGATCGAAGACTATAATATTTGACCACCCGTGGTGGGTTGTGGTTCGAATTTCACGTTAAGGTGTACGTCCAAGGTGGGGCAACGAGCGTGACCTTCGCCAGAATAAATAATTTGGTTGGAAGCAAACCAAGTTTTCAAGATATATATATATATATATATATATATATATATATATATATGATGCAGGAAGGAGGAGCCAAGGTAAGGGCCAACAACGCAAAAATGACCCACCATAGAAGAAAAAGGAGAGAATAGAGAGCAATTCCCTCCTTCACCAAATCCCGCAAATGAGGCGGGATGCTGTAGAGGGGTCGACCCCAGGTCGATCCTGAACCGTCGTTCAAACTCACCTAAATTATAAGTATAAGTATATATAGTCCTAGATATAAAAAATCATTAGAGAAAAACATAAAATATAAAATTCCAAGATCATTAGCAGTAATTTGTCCTTTGTTTCCCTCGGGTAATTATAGCATCTAAATTAACCCTTAGAATTGTCTTCTTTTCCCCTCTTTAACCTTTTTCCCCTTCTTTTTTCCCTTGTTCTTGGGACGTAGATCTTTCGGCGTTTTGACTGCATCTGCGTCTCTCTCACGCCGAATGTTCTTACCGCTTAATTTATGTGGGGATTCTCGCACATTTCAAACCCTCAATTTCACTAAGCTTTTTTTCCAAGATGAGACACGAGATCAGGGAACTGATAGAGAAAGAAGGATGCACTGAGAGAGAGAGAGAGAGAGAGAGAGAGAGAGAGAGAGAGAGAGAGAGAGGCAAATATGACTGTGTTTATTGGAAATTACTGTATGAATTGTGGTAAATGGAACTAGTGACACTAAATGAAATGAAACATAAATAAGTGTTGGTTGACATAAGTGCCTATTATTATTTATTATTATTATTATTATTATTATATTATAAATTTTTGTTCAAGTAAAATTCTGTTAAATTTGAAAATGTAAATTTTCCCACTGTAGAAATAATGACTATTTTGTTGTTGTTTCTTTGACCAAAGTTTTTCTCACAGTATTATTATAACATTATAGACATAAAAACTCTTTAGTTGACAAAACTACAGTAAGGGGCCCAATTGGCAGGTTGTAGGGTGTTGCCATATCGGTTCCACATTTAGCCATTATCTTTATAATTGACATAGTATTGTATTTACAATGGCATGTATCTTTTGATTTAAAAATGAACAGATTATTATTTCATAGTCACCAAAATTTCTGTACAGGTATACAGTATATCCATACGAAAACTCACATATTATATTTATAAAATTTCAGGTTTCCGACATATTTAAACCTGTCGAGGTTTAAATTAGTATTTAATACGATTGTCTACAGTTGCATTATTCACTCCCTCCAGCAAAACTGACAAGTTCAGAGTTTGTTCATGTGATAATTTTTTAGTTTAATTTGACAAACTTTCATTTTCAATAAATTTTTCTTAGAAATCTGTAACTCTTAAAATTTCCCTAACAACAGCGATCTTAGTTGAAGTACATTTGAAATGTAATACACAATCTTTCGTCAGGTGACTCATCAAGTTTACTTTCCTCCAAATTTCGGTTCGTTGCTTTGACACATTTCGCTCTACGCATCCGACTGTCTTACTCCCCTTTATACAACATTATCTCTCTTTACATTCCCCGCACCTTTATTCGTTTCTCTGTCTTTCTTTTCTACGTTCCCTCACTCCCTCTTCTACCTCAATTTAGACCCTTTCTTCATCTCCTTCAAAATTCTCTCCCTCGTGAACGTTTCAGAGAACTTCGCCTTATAGCCTAATCTAGAAACTAAAATTTTGTCTTTTGCCAAATTAAAATTCTCGTAATGGTTTTTTCATGAGACAATAACGCCATGGAGAATGCTCCTATTTTGTATTATTCTTTTCCCCATTTTTGTTATCAACATTTAATAATATGCGACTAAATATTGTACAAAGGGAGATTATGTTTGTTTAAACGTAATAAAATTCACAATATAGCGAAATACGTAGGAATTTACATTGCGTTGAAATCGTATTCATTTATTACGAAGATGGTACAGCGATGCAGTTGAATTAAGTTACAGTAAAATTTAGTGGAAGAAAATTTAATGAAGTTTAAAATGGAATATTTGGTCATGTACAGAAATTTAGTGAACAGTTTTGAACATGATATTGCTAATGTGTGAAGTGAAGGAGAGATAAATGATATAATTAAGTTGATTTGGGTTTGCTTTAATCTTCGTAACTGAATAACCTACGGTATATATACGAAGCTTTGAGCACATAATGGTAAGTGTTGTTTACCTCCTTGTATACCTGAATTGCTTTCGATTTTGAACAATAAAATTATAGTCTGAAACGAAGATTATTTTTATGCACGTTCAACAACAACAACAACAACTACAACAATAATAATAATAATAATATTCTTTCATTCACAAAACGAGCTTAACAGCTGTACCAAACACAGAGACGCAATTTCCTACTATACAAAACTGCGCGTTCACACGCAAAGAAAATTATGATAAAAGCTTTCTACATTAGAAATGAACCGTGTCAGTCAGAGAACAATAATCCAATTGCTGCACATAAATTTTATTAAAAGTCAACGACAGAAAATCAAATTTGTGATAAAAATCTATCTCTAAAAATCTCCCATTCGTAAATGCTTGAGAAAATCCAAGGATCATTTGCTTTCTTTCAACGTCTTGATCGAAGATCTTCTGACTTCGCAATCTCACTTCAAAGATGACGAAAATAATTATGATAAACGAACTCTCCACGTTTTCCGACGAGCAAATGGAACTTGCACACGGGAAAGAGAAGGTCTACATACAAAATAATCGGTGAAAGCGAGTATATACATAAATAATGTAAGCGCTCTTTCTATTTTATGTTGCCATATACTTAAATTTCAGGATGATAAAATGGATATCTTAAAGAGAGTACGCGGAAAGGAAACTGAATTAAGTTATTATTTACGTTTGTTTGAGTTTAATGCGTGGAATATTTATATGGACATTAGGAGCGTATATAACTTACTCCAATTTTATGTTGTCTAATCTGTACTTGTAAAGGATTGGTGGAGAGATTAGCGTGGAAAGGAGATTAACAGGGACTCGCACAAACGCTCGAGGCGATTTGTTTGTACTGTAATAAAACAATGGTAAATTTGAAATTATCATTTAATAGTACCTACCATAATATTTTATTTATGTGGATACACTACAAATACTTGAGATTCCTGTAAATCGTTCTTCAATATACTCGTATTTTCTTTCTTTTCATAGTTTGTATAGATATTATCAGAAGTGATTAAATTAAATCGTATAATCAAGTTAAAACCAACCTTTACGTAATCTTGACTCCTTTTATGGATATTATTATTATTATTATTATTACATATATTATTATTAAATGTCACATTTGGACTAACGAAATATTAGAATTAATTTTTCAGGGGAGTTACATGTATTTTAATAATTACTTTATTTCATTAAATAAGCCACTTCCCGAAGCGTATACATATAACCTTTGGTTAGCTTCCGCCCGAATTGTTCATTCTAACGAAGGTCAAGCTTTTCACTCCACCTTAGACCTACAGTTTAACGTGGAATACGAACCACGCTCCATCAGCAGCCAAGCGTCTTAACCACTAGGCCACCTAGGGTACCCATTTATCCACGAACCACTTTCTTTATTGTGTGGAAGGATGAACAGCTGGGTTTTGCTGCGCGCCGGCTGCCGTCGGGTCTCGAACCCGGGGCCGATGGATTCGTAGTCAGCGACGCTAACCACTACACCACCGAGGCACCTTATATATATATATATATATATGTGTGTGTGTGTGTGTGTGTGTGTTACATTACTCGCATATCTCATATTAACGCTATCTGCCAACTATAGAATTTCTTTTTCTTTATAAAAAACACATCTATAAAACAAATAAACAAAAGGGACAACAATGTTACAGAAAGATATTACAACCACCATTCTAGTTACTATTATTAATTTACAATTCAACCTCATATTCACTTGGCATAATTAAATAATTTTACATTACCTCTGTTACGCTATTCTGGTTTTTTCACGCTTAAAGCCAATTTTTAATTTAACGGTTATGTGAAAGTAAATAATAATAATAATAATAATAATAATATCATCATCATTATTATTCTTTTTCCTTGTTTTTATTATTTCCTTATTCGTATTTCTTCTCTTACGCATTGTTGAATAATTTCGTGACGCTAATACGAACAGCCTGAACTTTTGAAGTAATAAAAGTTCATTAATAAATAGTTAACTCTGTTGAAAATGTTTTTAACTATTTAATTATTTATTATCATTTTCTTTTTTAAATAGGAATTTAAGATTCAATAAACATATAAGCTGAAATAAAGTTGCATAAATAAGGCGAAAATTTTCATGTCATAATTTTTTAGGGGAGTAAATGTGAGTTCGTAATTACCTAATTTCCTTCGAGAATGGAGTACGTAATTAACTCCTTACGATGAGTTCATATTCCCTCTCCCAAATTTGCAGTGTACATAACAAAAATGAACTTATAGACTGTCTATATACTGTAAGGTCATCCGAAGTCACCATATGACTGAAGTTTAAATATAACTCAATTATTAACAACAATATTATTTTAAATTTTGTCTTGAAATTAACCCTCCAAATTGATTATTTCTTAGTTTTTAACAGAGCGTTTATTTTTTAAAAGTTTTTTAAAAGGATTTTAGTTTTTACTTTTTTTATTTGACAGTGAGAGTTAAGATTATAGCTTAAAATTTCGGAAATTGATAAAGTTAAAATTTATTGCATTATTATCACTCACTGTATGAGTTATTGCAATTTACTAACTGATGCTCCTAAATTCTAATTTAAACGATGACCGAGTGAATAATTAACTGCCAGATTCACTTATCATCATAAATTCTCCGAAGTTTACAAAAAGCTACGCTATTTATATGCATAAGCAGAATTATATATATATATATATATATATATATATATATATATATATATATGAATAGAAACGACGTAAATAAGGAGGCGTCTCTGCACACGGGGAAGAGAAATAACGAATACATGAAAAATGAGGCGAAACCGCCCGGGAATCGAACCCAAGGCCTTCCCGGGCGGTTCGCCTCATTTTTCATTATTCGTTATTTCTCTTCCCCGTGTGCAGAGACGCTCCTTATTTACGTAGTTTCTATTCATTATATACTGCGTGGTCATTGCAGTTAAATGCATATATATATATATATATATTATATATATATGTGTATATATATATATATTATATATATATAATATATACACATATATATGGGAATGAACTCAGAATGGTTCCCTGAGTTTTTATGATACACACAGACTGTGCATGGAACAAGGAACTCTTCTGGGATAATTAAATCCACTACACTATAGTCCGAATAAGTAATGGTAAATGACAAATACCATAGTTTTTCTTTTTCATGATGCAAGCCCGACGTGGGCAACGGGTCTCTCGCAAAGGGTCCCATAAATAGAGCTTCCTCACCAGCTATGCAAAGCAGACAGGATCCAGCTTTGGGACATGGATCTAGGGTTTTAAAGCAGAAGAGTTCCTGTCCATGCACGGTCTGTGTATCATATATTATATATATATATATATAGAAACGACGTAAGTATAGAGGGTGTGTTCTGCACACGAGGAAGAGAAATACCGAACACATGAAAAATGAGGTGACGCCCGGGAATCGAACCCAGGACCTTCCGACTGCCGGTCAGACATGCTATATATATATATATATATATATATATAATATATATATATATATATAAGCAAACAACCACAGGGAAAAGGAAACACGAAGTCGAGCGCTTTCGTGATAGATTTACATTATCAAGGAGAAACAGAAAATAGACAGAGATTACAAAGTAAATGAGTTAAATAAACAAGAAAAAATTCACAATGGCACCTCAAATTAAAGGCCATAAAGCCCTCTAAAGATTTTTTCAATTGATAACATAATCTGTAGGCTGCTAAATTACTAAATATAAAAGAACTATATAGATAAAATTAGACAAAAAAAAACAATACAGAGAACAAAAATTATTATAATGGTTATTAACACTAATATTTAATTAAAGCAGGCAATTAAATGGCAAGAATTTAATGAAAACAAATAGATAACATAGATAACAAATAGATAACATAATCTGTAGGCTGCTAAATTACTAAATATAAAAGAACTATATAGATGAAATTTAGACAAAAAACCAGTACAGAGAACAAAAATTATTATAATGGTTATTAACACTAATATTTAATTAAAGCAGGAAATTAAGTGGCAAGAATTTAATGAAAACAAAGGGAATGGTGCCATCGTCTTACAGAATATTACAAAATTTCTACAAACAGTCTGGAAAAATTGTTGTCCCAAAAGCAAACCAGTTGAAAAGTCCGATAAACCACCCAGCAACCAAAGATTATACACGAAAGAAATATTACAATTAAAATAGACACAAAAATGTTAACAGTTCTTAAAATAATATTTATTTATTTAACCAGGGCAAGCCGTTAAGGGGGAAGAATGCGGTCAAGAAAACAATAGGCCCTTCGCCACCTTTCTAACAATGCACGAGTCTAATGCTGAATCTGCTGAGGACTTTTAACGTAAATATTGCGTTCAAAAATTTAGATGTAATTAAGAATTCATTGATTAAGAACTCCCCTTTAAGTGAACAGGGTTGTGTATATAAAATCCCTTGCACAATATGTAATAAATTTTACATTGGCCAAACTGGTAAGACCCTTGAGTTACGTATTAAACAGCATCAATACAGTATAAGAAGTGGCCAGGAATCTAACGCCATTTTCATTCACGTAAGAGATACTAATCATCCCATTGATTGGAAAAATGCTTCCAAATTAAGGTTTAGTCAATCTATTGTTAGCAGAAATATACTGGAATCAAGTGTGATCAAGAATAATGCGGACTTGGTCCTTAATAACTTATTAGCCCTGGGCTGTATAAATTAGACTCGTGCATTGTTAGAAAGGTGGCGAAGGGCCTATTGTTTTCTTGACCGCATTCTTCCCCCTTAACGGCTTGCCCTGGTTAAATAAATAAATATTATTTTAAGAACTGTTAACATTCTTATGTGTCTATTTTAATTGTAATATTTCTTTCGTGTATAATCTTTGGTTGCTGGGTGGTTTATTGGACTTTTCAACTGGTTTGCTTTTGGGACAACAATTTTTCCAGACTGTTTGTAGAAATTTTACAATATTCTGTAAGACGATGGCACCATTCCCTTTGTTTTCATTAAATTCTTGCCACTTAATTTCCTGCTTTAATTAAATATTAGTGTTAATAACCATTATAATAATTTTTGTTCTCTGTACTGGTTTTTTGTCTAAATCTCATCTATATAGTTCTTTTATATTTAGTAATTTAGCAGCCTACAGATTATGTTATCTATTTGTTATCTATGTTATCTATTTGTTTTCATTAAATTCTTGCCATTTAATTGCCTGCTTTAATTAAATATTAGTGTTAATAACCATTATAATAATTTTTGTTCTCTGTATTGTTTTTTTTTGTCTAATTTTATCTATATAGTTCTTTTATATTTAGTAATTTAGCAGCCTACAGATTATGTTATCAATTGAAAAAATCTTTAGAGGGCTTTATGGCCTTTAATTTGAGGTGCCGATTGTGAATTTTTGCTTGTTTAGTTAACTCATTTACTTTGTAATCTCCGTCTATTTTCTGTTTCTCCTTGATAATGTGAATATATCACGAAAGCGCTCGGACTTCGTGTTTCCTTTTCCCTGTGGTTGTTTGCTTATTAATAAGATCACGTGTTATTCTGTGATTTTAGTGCATATATATATATATATATATATATATATATATATATATATATATATATATTAGAGCGGCCCTTATTTTCAAACGTTTGAAATTTTATGCTCCCACCCTCTAGAACCATTCATTTTGATGAAAAATGGCTTTGGTTGAAATATTTTGAAAAATGAAAAAAAATTTGAAGGTCGCTCAGTGCACTTTAATTTTCACTACCATTGACCAATCTGGCAAATGTAGTTACAATAGACTAGGGTGACGGTCAGTCTCATGCATAATGCAGCCTGCCTGCCATTGGCTTTACTTATAGGGAAGGATGGTTGGGTCGGGTGGACGGGTTGGGTAGGGTGGAGGGCACTTGAGCCATATGATTAGATATGATACTTATTGAAAATAAAAGATTTTGCTGGCCTTCTAAACGACTCTTTATTTTCAGGGACATAAAGAGAAATAGATAGAAATAAACAGAAATATAAATATATACATAATTTATAATGACAGCCAGAGCCAGGAAAACATTTACCTTTTGGGATCGCCCATCAGTGAGTTGAGTGGGCCCAAATTACCATCAAATGGGGTGGTGGGTATTCTTGTTAACGTACACCTCAAACAGAAGCAGTAGGTTGGGCAGGAGGTGTCCTTAGTCCTGTTGAAGGTACCGGAGTTCTGGGAGAGGGCTCGCATCCCCATGAGTCGGAAAGACCACTGTATCACGAAGCTCGAGAAACTTTACAAGGAGTAGATGAGCCTCAAGAAGAACAAGAGCAGGAAGACGGCGACGCAGGAGGCCAAGGAGAAGAAATTCATGGAGAATATGAAGGACCTCTTCGATGTTGCCCACGCTGACGCCCACTCTCATCACCAATTCAGAAGACCGAGATTTCCTCCTCGCACAGCGGGAGCCGGGGCGCAGAGGGTAAATGGGTCCAGGTGATACTTCCCTCGCCGCCAAGGAGTCACGTGCCGCGATTCGAAATAAAATGGCGGAAAACAGGCGTTGCCGTTCTTAGGCTTATCGAGAGGCGATATCATCAACTGTAGTGTTGGCCTACTCCAGTACCAGCTCTGACGAGGATGAACTAGCCGTACCCCAACGAGCGACTGGAAAGTCTTTTCTCGCCAAAAGGTCCTGAACGTGCTGTTACTCTCCCTCCCAGCAGCATTGGATCGCACGAAAACAACCGACAGGAAGACAACCTACATCATCACAGAGACGGCGCGGAGTCTCGAACACAACGTTGAAGACCTAAACATTAACCGTTCTTCAATCCATCGCCATCGTTACCGTCGATTTTTCGCCAACACTCTGAAGAGGAAATTCACCGTCAATGTGTTGCTTTTAGTTCACTGGGATAGCAAGTTGTTGTACGACCTGATGGGGACGAACCACGTTGAACGCCTTCCTGTGTTTGTGTCAGGCGTTGGCATCAGTCAGTTCCTCTAGGTCGCAAAGACAAGTGGGTCCGGGAAGGATAACACGAAGGCGGTCGTAACGGCATTGAAAGATTGGGGTCTGCGGGAGCAAGTGGTTGGTTTGGTGTTTGACACTAATTCCTCCGATAGTGGCTGCAACTAAGGGGTATGCGTTCTCATCGAACAGAAGCTGGAGAGGGTCCTACTGCATTCTGCATCTTCGGGGGCCGCGCTCACGACCTGCCTTGGCAGAACGTCTGGCCCAGCGTTCCTTTTCTTCAAGCGCTTCCTTCAAAGACAGGAGGACTAGCTTACCAAGAATACCAATACTCTCGACGAAGTTTATTGAAGAGGACCCGCAGGCCTGGAAGACCCGTGACGACTTCAAGAAGGCCATGAAGGTTATTCACAACCTGATGATTGTCAACGACAATGCTGAACGTGGAGTGGAGCTGATCCAGAAGTACAACTGGCAAACGGCACTTGACGCAAGATGAAGACCAGCTGCAGATTATGTTGCAAGTTGCCTCGAATCACTGCCGCCCGTACCCTGATTGCTGGAAGTTGACGCTGACCAGGCGACAATTCGTGGCTGGCAACCATGAGACCTCTGCTTTTTAGTGGGTAATACTCACCATCGGGTGAATGGGACCTGCTGGATGCTAGCGATCTGATTGAAAATAAACAACGAAAGGTCGCTACAAGTCTGGCAGCGCTAGCAATACACACCTGCCATAAATGCTATTGTGGTGTAACTTCAATACAATTGAGCGACCTCTAAATATTACTGGATTCGAAAAAATTTTTACACATGCGGTTTTTACATCACACAACTTTTGGGGGTGGGATATTTAAAATTCAGAAAAAAGATTTTCACCCTTACAGCTAAGGGTTACCGTAATCTCTCTCTCTCTCTCTCTCCCTCTATATATATATATATATACACACACACGAGGGTAATTCAATAAGTATCCGCACTTTTTATTTTCACAATTTTATTTTTACATCTGATAGATTATAAACACATCACTTCTCAACATAGTCTCCCTGTTTCTCAATACACTTAGTCCAGCGATCTACAAGCTTCCTAATGCCATCACAAAAGAATGTTTTTGGCTGTGTGCGTAGCCAGTCATGCACCGCCTCCTTCAGGTCATCATCGCCTTGGAATCGCTGACCTCTCAGAGCGTCTTTTAGTGATCCAAACAGGTAAAAATCCGAAGGTGCCATGTCTGGACTGTAGGCTGGATGGTCGAGAACTTCAAATTTAAGTTCTTGAAGGCATTTTCTAGTCTGTGCAGCGGTATGAGGGCGCGCATTGTCATGTAACAGAATAACACCTTCCGACAATCTCCCTCTCCGTTTTGTGCGAATTGCTTGCTTTAACTCATTCCGAAGCATGTCAGAATACGATGCACTTGTTACTGTAGTTCCACGCTCTAGATAATGTTCAAGGATAGGGCCTCGTGTACCCCAAAACAGTGTTAGCATAACTTTATCTGCTGACGGCTGCGCTTTGAACTTCTTGCAACGGGAGGTGTTGGATGCTTCCATTGCATGCTCTGTCGTTTGCTTTCTGGTTCATAGTGATGGATCCAGGTTCACCTCCAGTGATAATGCCCTCCAAGAAGTTTTCACCTTCATTATGATACCGCGCCAAAAGACGGGAGCAGACGTCCATACGATTACGCTTGTGCTCTTCTGTCAACTGTTTGGGCACCCATCTTGCACAAACCTTGTGAAAGCCAAGAATGTCATGAACTATCGAATAGGCTGACCCTTGACTGATGTCTAATGAAGATGCAATTTCTTTTATTGTTAATTTCTGTCATCGAAAATCATGGCTCTGGCTTCGTCCTGCTTGTCACCACTGGTTGATGTTGACGGTCGTCCTGAGCGCTGAGCATCTGTCACACATGTCCGACCTTCCTTGAACATTTGAATCCACTCGTACACACTTGGCCGTGGTAACGCATTATCCCTATACTGAGCAAATAAACGCGTGTGAATTTCAGCTCCTTTCACACCTTCTGCCCACAAAAACGAACCACGGATCTCTGCTCTTCCAGAGTACAAATTGAAAGCGGCGCAGCCATGCTCACTACTCGTACGATATGTGACAGCTACGAGTAGTCTAAATAAGCCTATACTATTGCTAGCCTAAATAAGCCTATTCTGTTGCTAGACTAAATAAGCCTATAGATCTCAGTTTGGCTCGTTAATACGAGTATATTATATATACTATATTATCATTAAAATAAAAAGTGCGGATACATATTGAAGTACCCTCGTATATATGTTTACGTCTTTTAAATCTATGGGATTCATGGTATAAAGGCGTCTGATTGTAGCTTTACTTATATGCGACATTACTGTACTATTTCCTATTAACTCCACTTCTATCCTTAGTATTTGAGTTGTCAATGTATTCTATTGTTAGTTCGTATTATTACTATTTTTCATATGAACTATGGTCTTGTTCCAGTGTACAAACGCACATGCAAATCATAACATTGTTCAACAAAATTTTTCTCATTTTGATAAATGTGGGTGATTCTTATGTCCTTTTTTACGTTGATTACGAAAATGAAAACACATTTTTTCTATTACCTACAGTTTTTGAGGGATTTGCAATTGAAAACCCCTTGAGCTCGAGATAGCATTCCTCAGTTTGCTTCATAATACGAGATTTATTGTTAGTTATTTTTTTTGTATAAAATCTTTATATTATGCAGATTATTATTTATATTTACATGTTTATATATAATATTCATGTATTTACTTAAGTATACTGCATATATAATATATATAATATATATATATATATATATATATACACACACACACACACATCATAACATATATATATATATATATACATACACCCTGTCCCTGAAAGGGCCTGTGTGTGTGTGTGTGTGTGTGTGTGTGAGTAGGCTAAAGGTGTGGGTCTCCATCTAAAAATTTGCACATTACATTATTTTAATCACTAGCTGGTAGCTAGCCAACTAATTTTTAGGTAATACAGATGGGAATGTGTGATACAAAAGCATTGAGGAATTAACCAAACTGATAAAATTCGTATATTGTACTACATTTATATATCTGTATAGGTGCAACCTCCACATTTCTGTCAGTATGTAAATGTTAGAAAGCGTTCGATGTAAAATAGTTTGGTGTGACTCCTGCTTCAGAAGAAAGACTAGAGGGTTTAGGACTGCTTTCTATTGAAAGAAGTTGTAATAAATAGGCGTGGACTCACCCCGGTTTGGCGCGTTTTGCAAAAAGCGGCCAGAATTTGCAAAGAATGTAACTTTCAGGTTTGATTAAATAATCATCGCTGGGAAGCGACCGTGTAGCAAAAGATGATTGTTGCATGAACATTTATTAATGAAGATACATATTTAATTACTTTAGTGGTATTGCTCATACCGATTACACATGAAACACTGTGCGATATTTTTAGCCAGCAATCTTTGTTGAAAAAGAATCATATATGGACGCAAGCAAATCACCATAATCCTTTATTCTCCAAAAGATTCTAATTGAACTATACAATATGCGTGAGGGATAGAAGGTGAAAGTATGTAAAAACAACTCGTTTCATCAGAATCTGAGAATAGAATTAGTGTGACAATGGTGGAATGGAAAAATTAACTTGTGCGTCTATTTGCTCGCACCTCTTTTGTTTAATATGTATAATATTGTTGGAATAACTTTCATTCAGTGAGACAAAAGTTGATTATTGTATAGTACGGCTAATACGAGGTGAAATAAATTAATCTTTGCAGATGATGTAAAATGTAGTTTTATTAAAGTTGTTAGCTTTTGGCCAAGCATCTTACAGTCGGGTGTTGATAAATCAAAGGTAATCATGAGTAGGAGTTAAGGAGAGAGCCTCTGGTTAGAATGTACGTCATACAAATACCAGAGTATACCCTGTAAAACTCACTAGTCGTTTTCTATTAATTGGATATATTAAGAATGGTTTTTTTGGCACATACCTACTTATCTGGTTATATATATATATATATTTGTGTGTGTGTGTGTGTGTGTGTGTGTGTGTGTGTGTGTATTATATGTTGTTAATGGCATGATGATGTTCATAAGCTTAATATTGAAGTAGAAGCATAAAATAGCATAATGTTCATGAAATGCGTGATCGCTGGTTAACCTTACGAGATGGAATTTATAGCTAGTTCCCTAACCTGAGTAAAAAATTATTATTTATGGAAAAAGGCGAAATAAAATAAAATGTACTGAAATAATAAAATAATAAAAAAAAATGTATGAAACATGTAATAACAATGACAACAACTGTCATCGTTACAGGTAGTTGAAACAATAAATTAGCCACAACAGAAGCAGGCCTACGTTAAAGAACGAGATTACGGCTGAGTTGCCAACTGTTTTTTATTGCAAAGGGCTTTGAAATCAAGCGTTTAATTTAAATAATCTTAACATGTGTACATATAAATAATAATAGTAATAAAATAATAATAATAATGTTTAAGCGTATATTTAGAAGTAGAAAACGGATTCGATGTTTCAGTAATTGCTCATGAATCTATCCGAATATGCATAACTAGACTGATTTTTGTTACCACAAATGTATTGAACATTTTTATGGTTTCAAAGTTGCATTACACGGCTGAATGTAGACAGTGAGATGTATGTTTGATTTAGTGCTAGCATTTCTTTAAATTTATCTTACAGATGTATAGCTTAGAACAACAGTTACAGTTTATCTGGCTGAGGTATATGACAATAAAGGAAGACGTAACGAATTTGAACTTAGGAAATATAAATTACAAGTATTCAAGTGTGCGTATACACCCTGGTCTTTTTTAAAACTCTGAAATATATATATATATATATAATTAGTTATAATAATAATGATAATATTAGCTGTTCAGGATAATTACAATGTTACTCGTCACTGTACGAATTTTACCAACTTGTTGATTGAACTATATAAGCTACCCCTAGATCAGATAAATAAAATTAGTAAATATTTTCTGGATCTATTTCCTAATACAAATATTAGAACAAAAAAAAATTGTTTATGAGTTAACTCTATTTATTCTAATTTTATTTTGTGTGGTATTGACATTAATTAACATACAAAAACGAAACAATGAATCTACACTCAATTGGTAAAAAATTATTTTTAAGGCCTTCTGCAAAGATACTGGCGTGCCCAATCTCTGCTGTATTTTTTGAGACCTTACAGGTCTTCGTATAGGTCTGTTAGGTAGAATAGGTTGTCTTTCGGGTTTTGTGTAACTATTAACCCATTCATACCTGAGTAATGGAATTTTATTTTAAGGTTTTTCCTATTTAAGCCAAAATAATCTCTAATATTCAGATTTCAAGGCTCAATTCGTTTGTCAAGATCTGGTTGCTATAAGGCCACGGTGGGCGTTAAAGGGTTAAAGAAAGCTTAAATGTTTGATATTTGTCAGACACTATACTTACAGTTCTTCTTCTTATATACATAATATATACGTTGTTTCTATTTACTAGTGTATATATATATATACACACGGTTTCGCGTAGTTCATCTGTGTCTCTTATAGTGGTACCAGGAATGTAAACTTTGGATTTCAGGGCTTCCCAAACACCATAATCTAGTGGTAAAAGATCGGGCTACTAGCCGGCCACATATTGGGTTCGATAAAATCCAGTGTTTCGTTCTCAAGGAATGTGACAGTTTGGCGTGCTCTGTGAGCAGGGGCTCTATCTTGTTGGAAACTATATCTTTCACTCTAACTGATATTCGACGAATTAGTGGTGAAAGATATACTTTCCAACAAGATGGAGCCCCTGCTTAAGAGCACGCCAAACTGTCACATTCCTCGAGAACGAAACACCTGATGTTTCGAGGCCTGCGTTGAGCAGGAAGGGGAACACATCGAGCAACTTCTCAATTAAGACGAACAACATACTAAGGTAAGCATCTATGAAGTTTGGGAGCTTTAGTCCCCTTACTTTTTTAATATGACAGTTTACCTCGAAGGGGTCACTTTTTTTACCCACCCTCTATATATATATATATATATATATATATATATATATATATATATATATATATATATATATATATATATATATATATATATATATTAGTAGAAACCTGATGCGCGAGAAATGCCTCCCATGCACGCATAAATTCCTTGAACGCGACCAGAAGTGAGGTAGGGATGTGCTTATGATAAATTACTGGGTCAGCGAAACCGGACGCCCGGGATCCGGAACGCTGTGTAAAAAGAGCCACAAATGCCACTCATCAAAGATAGTAAGACCTCATAAACAGGGGTGAGAAACTTAAGGAAGTGGGCCCCCTCATAATGGAGGCGAGGACCTCCAGGGGCATGTTTCAAAGTGCCCCAATTCTCTCTCCTTTTTCGCAAACATACTACTAAAGTCCCTCATGCAAGAGGGACCAGGAATTACCGGGCTCATTTCTAACTGGACTGAAGATTGGTCAAGAGATAGGAAGCAGAGAGTGGTGATAAGTGGAGTGGCTTCGGAGTGGGCACGTCACCAGTGGAGTTCTACAGGGTTCCGTTCTGGGTCATTCGCTTTTTATCATCTATATTAACGATTAGAGGTTCGGTTTCTAAGTACAATTTCTAAATTTGCAGACGATACGAAGTTAGGAAATAGTGTAGGTAATGAGAAGGTCGTAAGAACGCTTCAAAATGATCTTGATAGGTTGGCCGAATGGTCTGCTACTTCAGAGATGCCATTTATCTTTCACAAATTTAAGGTAATGCACATAGGTTACAAGAACTCGAAGACTCTCGTGGTAGCACAACACCGCGAAGTATGAACGACTCAGTATATCATTTGCTGCATAAACACCTTTCATGGCGGAAGACCCAAGTTGGAACTCGGCGACATTCAAAGAGTTGGCAGACACATACACATGACAGACATTCACTTAAAGAAAACATGTTCACACGCTTGAATGTCTTGTTAATATGTCTGAGAATAGAGTAGGAAAATATTTTGTAGAAACACATAATTTCATAACAAAAAAAAAAAACTTAAAAAATGTATGGCATGGATTAAGTGAGGTAGAATTGCATTTCTGCTGACTTTTTTTATTTGGTTAACGATGCACGTGACAGGTGTGGGCATGGTGTGGACAATCTGATTTCTGTTCTTACTGTATTTCTTGTTTGTAACGATACCAAGTGGTTGATGTACGATCGGCACAAGTATATTACTGGTTAGTTTATACAGCAGTGCTATTTAGTGTACGATTTCTGTGTGCATAGCGGAATTGTAAACCTAGTTTATCTATTCTTCTCTTTCTTGTAAAATTCCTAGCTACTTTTCCAGGATCAAGGTATTTTTTCAACCATTTCCGTACCGGCCTCTGGCGGGAAGGGAGCGGAGGGTGGGGAGAAAGCCTTATGTTTTTCTATCCAGTTTTCTACTACTACTAGAGTAGTTAAAAAATTTACAGTTTAATAACATGAACCTCCCTGAGTGGACCGAAAGGTCTTTGAAGCTTCTTTTTATCCTTGTAACACTCTCTCTCTCTCTCTCTCTCTCTCTCTCTCTGTGGGTGTGGGTGTGTGTGCGTGTGTCTTTAAAAAGTTTTTTCTTCTACTGCATGGAAAATACAAGTGAAATTTGATAACAAATATAAGAACGCAGACAAACGAACTATAACGATAAATCAGGAAAGAGAAAAGAGAAATGACAGAATTAAGGTGTGGTTATGATGTTTGATAAACTGATTTCTAAAACGAGTTATGAAACGATAGCGCATAATTGCAACAAAATTCTGAGACTAAGTGAAGAGCTCGACGCCTTTGATGTTTAAGGTTGAGTTTAATCTCTTCACACCTCATATTTCCTGCTTTGTTATTATACCTTCGATACGAAACACATAATTCAATACGAACTTCAACTACAGACAAGTTTCAACTTGGAAAAATTTGTGCAAAAGACAGGAAAAGAGCGCTCTTCCAATTTACTAACAATAGCGGAAAGTGTGTTCTAATCTCAAAACTGATGCATCTTGTAAAACGATACCTACAAGTAAAATCCGCGCAGAGAATAAACTGTACAGTAGGCCGGGTCGAAAATGGGAAATTTTTTATTTCTTAAAAAGTACCCTATATGAGAAGTTTCACTTTATCATTTTAACAAAATATTAAAATATCAAGTATGTGCTACCCATGCTACCCCTAGCACATACCCCTCCTTTTTTACCCTCATATTTGCATATATTTAAATGGAAAAATTGTATTTCTTGAAAAGTACACTATGTGAGAAGGTTTTTTAATCACTTTTACAAAATATTAAAATATCAAGCATGTGCTACCCTACTACCACTATCACATACCCCTCCTTCCTTTTTATCCTCATATTTGCATATACTGTATTTAAATGGGGAAAAATGTTATTTCTAAAAAGTACACTATTGAGATGTTTTTTTTTATCACTTTAACAAAATATAAAAAAATCAAGCATGCGCTACCATACTACCCCTATCACATGCCCCTCCTCCCTTTTTTACCTTCATATTTGCATATGTTTAATGGTGTTATATGTTACATAATAAGTTGTTTGTTTAATGCTTGATATTTTTGTTTCATATAAATAGAAATAATTTTTCAGATAAATAGAAATAATTTGCATTTGCTTTAATTATAATTTGAATTATCATAAATTATAAGTTACATATAATTTTATTTTACTTCTGAATATAAACTATGACTACTAGAAGCAAATCCTCAAAATGCAGCCTTTGGATATCCTATGGAATTCCGCATCCATGACTCTTTCAAAAGCAGATGTTGTGAGCACTACCTTTTTGTGCGCCGTCGTGAAGAAGCTAAATCAAAAGGATCAGTAAACTGCTAATGATTGTTACAGGGTTGTTGTAAAAGATATTGTGACATTTGGGTAAATTTTCTTTTCCTACGATTAACACCAAAGGTATACATCTAATCATCTTAGTCTCGACTAAGAAGAAGCCTCAAATTGAACAAGGTGCCGTTTACAATCGATGAAATGAAAGTTTTGCCTTAAAAGTAGCTCACTATGATGAAATGTTTGATATATCTTCTTGTGAATGCTATGATAAGGGAATTGATAGGAAATCTTGCAGGTGTAAGAATAAAATACCAATGAGTCCTTTTGTGGGTCAAAAACAAAGACAAAATCAGTTAGGACCAATTGATTCGCATAGCTATTCAACAAAGAAGAGATATTTAGCAAGAGCCAAAAGCACAAAATCGTCAACTAAAAGCACAAGAAGTAAATGAATGAAGCCCCAATGTTTTACCATCGGAATTTATAGAAAATACCGAAGAAGACATAGATGTAGATTATGAGGCCGATTTAGAATTGACTGAGAATATTCAGAACAGGCACTCCTATAAAAACCTAGCATTAAGAGCAGATCGTTATTGTTAAGTTGTAGAGGACTGCAGGGTGCAATAGTCAATGCAGCTTTAAAAGATATGGGGATCCTTAACCACACCAAAATGCTTGACAGAAAGAAATTAAAAGAGAAAGAAATCGCATGGGTGAAACAATACTTTTTAGGCCTATATCCGAAAATCTGAAGATGGAGTGCTTTTGGATTTGATGGAAGGTAAGATATCACATTAACTAAAGTGGAAAGATAAAGAAGAATAACACTATGTTTATTGTGAAAGAACCTGGAAGCATCTATGTAGACCGTGTCACAACGATAATGGAACTGTTCGCTGCATAGCAGAAGAGTTGATAACTATTATTACAGACTCGAACAGCACAGATACTATCAAAGTTTTACTGTGTGATGGTATTCCTGTAATACAGGAAAAATTGGTGGAGCCATAAAACTGGTTGAAATTTTTTTAACAGAGCAGTGCAGTGGTTGGTTGCCTCTTGCATTTGAATGAGCTGCCTTTATGCACCGTCTACAAAGCCATTGATGGTAAAACAACAGGTCCATACTTTGTGGGTTCCACTGGGAATAAACTGAAAACAGATTTAACAAATTGGAGGTAGTCAAATATTCTCGCGTAAAGGGAAACATTAAAGAAATTCCAGCAAATGTTGTGAAGGAGCTAAGCAGTGATTAAAGATATCTCTATGACGTGTCCTGACAGTGCAACTGGAGACACTTATTAAGATCTGTCCCCGATCCCCAGGTACCCTTCACCATGCTCGCTGCTAACTCTAGCCAACAGGTCCTTCGGTCTATATCTCAACGCCAAATCCCGATAAAAACCTTCAAGATATAGTCAGATTATTATGCAGTCTCTATGCTCCAGGTGGTTTTGGATAAATCTCATCCTAATGCAACTGATGGAGCATATAACGTTTGGCATTTAATGTGCTTGCTTCGAAATTTAGATGAACAACATAGATCAATTATAGAACCAGTATTAAAATAACGCCTACTTTCCCACCCAGAAAATATACTTATATCAATGGTAACTGAAAAGAGACTAGAATTAGGGAGCAAGCTATTCAAAAATCATCCTTTCAAGAGCAGGGTTTTCAGCAGTGGCGTGCGTCCTATGGAAGCAAGGGAAGCAATGCTTCCCTATTCAAAAGAAAGAAGAAAATGCTGTATTATACTTTAAAGTTTAAACAGTTCAATATGTGTTAATAATTTGTACAAAATCATTTTATTAAACTATTTATAGCATTTGATTGGTAATCAGGTGGATACATAGTATATACATTGGTGCCGTTCGTGCAAGAACCTTTAAGAAAGCCGACGCAAAAAATCTCGAGTTGGACAACAATTGACGAATGCATCTTTTTTCCCAATGACTTTCGCTTTTTTTTTACTGTTACAAATTGTTTCTTTCCATTCTAAAAACTCATTTAATGTTTAATAATGTAGTATTTATTGAATACAACAGTTTCATATATAGTTTTTCTACTAAAAATTCCATGGCCATGTTAAGCGAAAAAATGAATTATATTTTATCGTTTATTTTATCCTTCCGTATGTCAAAAAGGAAGCAATTTAGAAATCGCTGTCCAGATCTTATAGTTAATTTTCTTGAAATATCTGGCAACTTATACGTGCTGAAAAGCGCAAGGGGAAGAAGAGGCTTGCAAGTTTAGCTTTAATCTCAATTGAGAAAAAGCTTCTTAAGGATATGAAAACCGATGCCTTTTACAAAGAAATAATAGATATATTTAATAAAAAAGAAAGAAGAATAGAATTAACCTATAAGTAAAGTAAGTAGGTGATTATATGTGTTTTGTTTTTATATACGAGTATTTTAAAGTTTTATTTTTGTTTTATATCTCTTGTTGTTTTTGCTTGAATTGCTTCCCCTTGACGAAAATCACCGCACGCCACTGGTTTTCAGGTACCAGAAACTTTGAGTTGCCTCGAATCCTCATTTTCAATCTACTGACTACACCGAGATGATCGATTGGCAAAAAGAGATCATTACTCCTCCACCGCTGCTGAACAATTTTAACGACGATGAGCTACTACAGGCTCGATGTAAGCCACTGGAGATAGCTTCTTTTCCATGCCACAGTCAAAGTGTGGAAAGGGCAGTGAACCTAGTAACAAAGGCATGTCAGGAAAGAATAGGATATGACAACCGTCAAAGTTTACCTTAAACTCATTAGAATCAAGGCGAAAACTGCCCAAGTTTGAATGGAAGGCCCAATGGAATGAGTAAGAAACATATGAAATAAATTTCCTAATGATATTGAAAATTTCTTCCCTTTGATGTGATAAGGAACAATGAAAAAGTGAATTGAATTTTAGCACATTTATTATGCCTCTAATTTTTTTCTTCTGAATATATTGTTGTGTACTTAATTTTCCTAATACTGTACATTATTAAATATTATATGTTAATGAAGATTTATGTCATCAAAAACCCTGAATGTAGAGTAAGTCTCGTATAAATGGAATATTCTTCATATAGGTAAAAAAGTGAAAAATTGTGCGCAGTGGTAGGAAGTTTTAACAGCAAAAATATTTATGAGGGGGTTCCTGTGTTCCATTCAAACCCCTCACAATATGTACCTTTTCAATATAAAGTTTGGACCCGGCCTACTGTACAGTGTACAAGACTATCTTATCGTAAAACATTTATCTCATTCAAATGGCTGGTATTTCAAAGAAAAATTGAAGTAGATTCGAGCATTTTCACTTCTCCTCTTCTTAAATGTGTGACTCAAAATATTCGCAAGAGTTATAAATATAAACAATTCCATCGTAATATGCAGAGTTTTTTTAGTTTCATTTAAAACATAAGATACATCACTCATAAAATGTTTTGCTTTCAAGCTATCTGTAAACATGTTATAATTTCCTTGAAGAATATCTGCATAAATTTAAAAAAAATTTCCTTCACCACGAAACCATTTTTAAGCCAACATCAAACACCTACTGCTCACAAAAAGCTTTAAAAATGAAACTCACTAAGTACTATACAACGAGAGGCAAAAATGAATATGTAAAGATATGAAAACACTCTTCGGGCAAATTCTGCTTCTAATGATGTTGCTTTGCTGTAAGCGCTTATCTTTGCCGTCTTCATCTTCTCTTGAAAGACTTCATATAGATTAACATCGTACGTCGTACGACATCACTTCATCGAATTAAGAAATCGTCGAATAGACTGCATGGGAGCTTCAAAGAGACGTGGGCTCTTTGTGAAGATTAAGTGGAATTCAGAGAAGGAGGATCTTCCTTATCACTAAAGCCTAGTTAGGTAAGGTTAGATTAGGTTAACTTAAAATCATGTTTCGACAATTTGGCTTATCAATCCTCTTTCTCTTTAATAGAAAGAGAAAAACCCTTTCATGATGAAATAAATGTTTCACTAATTTCAAAATTAGACGTACAGCTTCGCACATGATTTATTTACTACACTTCGTCACGAGGAACAGGCTGAGTTCCCTTCACAGGGTTGACCATATATTAACGTATTTGCATGCGTGCATGTATAAAACATTTTTCATGCACATAAACTTCAGTATTAATAATACTTTAATCATTGTGGTGAAATTATTTTTTAAAAATGTAAGGAAATTTTTTTTATTATTATGAATATTAGTAGTAGTATTAGCGGAGTTGTTTTTGTCAAACATGGAGTATTTTTCGGAATTATTAATAAGAACTAACTTAATAAAATAATACCGAACATTTATTGTACATTGCATGGCTCTGTATATCAGATAAACTCCTGAATTTGCGCTTTGCATAAATTTTGGGATAATGAATGGCGTAAACGCATAAAACTCAAATTCATGAGATCATTGCTTCTTGTATTATCCTTTCGCTTCCTATATCGTTCATCTGAGTATCATATCGTGAATTTTAAATTAAATGAGTATTTGTTCTTTTGTCGTACCCTTATGCATTTCAAGACATTTTACGCGATTAGATCAATGTTCAGCTCCTAAAGAAGATTATAGCTGCCTTAGAAATTAGGTTATAGTTATAGAAACATAATACCATTAATAATAAGTCGTCGGAAGAAGATTTAATGTAATAAAATCCTTAAAATTTTGAAATTAACTCTGAACCCGATTAAAAGTTGTAAATATTTGGTTTCAGAAGCAGAGATATGATGTGGGGAGAGAATAAAAAAAATTATGAACAATCTTGCACAAACTGCAACTAAGATTTATTTATTTATTTTCTAATTCTTTTACATTCGGATTGATTTAATCTGAAAATTAAGGCAATTTCACCATCATTATTACTATTCACAGCTTAGAACTTGTAGCATTTTAGCTAAGACGTTCTTGTTATTAAAAATATTTAGGTTTTGCCCGTACCATATACTAGTTCAATGTCAAACGAGTTTAAAGCCTACGGGTAACACATTATATATACAGTATATACGAGGTGTGATACAAAAGTTCGGTAAATAGTCCCGCGAACTAATGAACGCGTGTCACTAGGTGATGTCAGTGTGTTATGGCTGATGACGTCACCTTGGCCACTTACCAGATGCCAACAAACACCATTCAACTACGCACCAGTGCGCCGTGGCATTGCTTTGTATGAGGGCGTTTTTGTGGCGTCTGGCGATTTTGCATAAAATGTCGAAATTTGAGCAACGTGCAAACATCAAATTTTGTTTTAAACTTGGTAAGACGGCTACAGAAACGCACGGAATGCTTGCAGCTGTCTACGGAGATGCTGTTACAAACAAGACGGACGGACAATCACTTATTTCATCATCTTCCAAAGACTCATTTCCTTCTCGAAACCTTCCAAACCACTTGCAAACAGTCTTGTTTGTAACAGCTTCATCTCCGTAGACAGCTGCAAGCATTCCGTGCGTTTCTGTAGCCGTCTTACCAAGTTTAAAACAAAATTTGATGTTTGCACGTTGCTCAAATTTCGACATCTTCTGCAAAATCGCCAGACGCCACAAAACCACCCTCACACAAAGTAATGCCACGGCGCACTGGTGCGTAGTTGAATGGTGTTTGTTGGCATCTGACAAGTGGCCAAGGTGACGTCATCAGCTATACATACTAACATCACCTAATGACACGCGTTCATTAGTCGCGGGACTATTTACCGAACTTTTTGATCACACCTCGTATAATAATAATAATAATAATAATAGAGCATACATTTTTTATTTAATGCATTTTCAATCATTTTGAATATAAATACTTAACTCTATATGTACACACCCACACACACCACATTTACTCCCTGTATCACGAACAGGTACTTCCTTTCTTTCTACATATACATTGATTCTTATTTTGTTATTCAAAATATTCTAAATCAGTGTAAATATGGTTTTTACTTCAATTCCTATTCCAGTTAAAATAGTCAGGTGCTTAGTGAATGTAAGGGGACCGACTAGACCAAAGCACCATAATTTTTTGTGGGTCTACTAGACCATAAACAATAAAATTTTGACAGGAGCCATTAAATCATAAGAATTGTTCATACTGTTTCCATACAAAACCCAAAATTGGGAATTTCGGCCACATTACGGTTCACGTTTTCCGTAGTTGGAAACATATAACTCTTCAATTATTAAATTTGGAGAAATATCATAAATATATGATTTGTAGGCAGTCTCAAGATGGTTCCGATGATGTTTGGGTCGTTTTCATATCATCATTATTAACAAAGTTATAGACATTTAGAGGCACATAAAATTGACATCATTTGTACGACTGACGCAAAAAACAGCATAATTTTCTCACCAAGACAATCATTCCAGTAATTCTCTTTATGAAACATTTATTATTATGAAACATTGAAGAGATTATTGTGTGGTATTGCAAACAATGAAAACTATTGCATATATTTAACATACGAATACAGGTTATAAAATGTTTCTCACTTGTTATTTCATCCCCACTGGTGCATAATGGATCAGATAGAAGATTGCTTATAATTTTGTTTGATATGCATTATAATTTTTGTTTTTCTATATTTTTTTCAGGCACTAACTAATGCCAAATGATGGATTGGACAAGGTGCGTGATTTGCCAGGAGGTTCACCAAAGAAGAACTTAAATGCTCAGTGAACGCGCACAGAAGTGGAGATAAATCTATAGCATATACCTCTTTCCTGAACAATATTATGCATTCAGAGAAATAGACCAGCTGCCTGTGGAATTGAACTTTTCTGAAACAATTACGGCTGAAGAACTGGTGGAACACCATGCCCAATGGCACAAGAGTTGTCACACTCTCTTCAACGCAAAATGTCTAGACAGAGCCAGAAGGAAAAGAGCACGAGAAAATGCGGGAGAAAGCAGTGATCAAGCGGGAAAACGATATAAAAGACGTCAGCCCCCAGATAAAAGTACATGTGCATTCTGCAGCAATGCCGAAGGTAAACTCCATGCATCCAGAACTGACGATGCTGAGCTTTATATAAGAAGGCTCGCATTAGATTTGCAGGACACAATTAATGACCAGCTGTATGACAAAATACAGAAATCATCATCGCTCTGTAATGAGACAAAGTCGAGATTCGTCTGAATCCCATCGAGAAGTGCGCCAGGTTCAGGCCAGAGTCTTTGTAGAGCTCATCACATACATAGAAAATGCTGCTGAAGATGGACAGTTCTATTTCAAGTGTTCCGAGCTGCGTCACCTTTGTGAGAAACGACTTCAAGATTTTGGATTGAAAAGGAAATCAACAAGGTTCACTTCAAAGAAAAAGTCTTGAAATACTTTCCAGATGCTCAAGAGCAGAATGATGCCAAGAATGTAATTATTGTATTCCAACAGGGAGTGCAGGAAATGTTGAAACAAACATCAACTGCTGACTATGAAAGTGATGTCCAAACCCTCGCGAAAGCTGCGAAGAGTGTGAGGCAAGACATTTTCAATTCTGAAAAGGATCAATTTGATGGGAGTTTCCCTATCGAATGTCAACAGAAGTCAATACCAACCATCCTAAAACTGATCATTTCCATGCTGCTCAATGGAGCTAACCTGAAAGACCAAGATTCAACAGACTCACGGAAATGTCTGATAATCTCACAGACCATCATATTCAACTGCAAAAAGAGAACATCAACTGCAGTCAAATCCAGACATACCTTGGACGATGAACCGCCATTACCACTATATATAGGGCTCAGTATTCACACACAAACCAGATTCAAGAAATTGGTCACACAACTGTACAATCTCGGACTCAGTGTGAGCTATGACCGAATCTTACAAGTGGAAAATCAGCTAGCAGCAGCAGTATGCCAACAAGCTGAAGAAAAGGGTTGTGTGTAGTGATGTAGCGGTTGTCACAACCGCACATATTCTCAGCTCCGCAACCGCATTTATCAGTGCGGTTGTTGCGGTTGTTTGAGGATATCTTCTTACTAGGGCAACCAAATGCTATAAATGCTAGTATAATGACTATAAATGCTATAAACGTCGCCAAATGCTGTTCCTGTCATGCTTCATGCCTCCTTTCAAGGCGCAAAAAAGCAAATATTTGCTACGCTCTAATTGCGACATGTCTAGAATTGCTCTTGGACTGGATGGATAGATTGCATTATGTAATAACTTACATTTATCAACGCTAGGTGGCTAGAAAAGTATTATTTTAATTATATTTAATAAATCAATGATGATGTATAATTAGTGTTGATAAAAAAGATAAAAAACACTCAATAATTTTTTATTAGAAATTAGGCAACCTTCACTACCAAGTTACAAACTAAACTGAAGCACCAGCTTTAGTATCTGTTCAGACACGAGTGAGGGTGGTTGTGTTATGCTAGCTCTCCGTCACTACCTTTGTAACGTTACGTGCTTCAAATCTTTAGTAAAGTGTTAGACTGTGGTGCAACCATCATGGAGCGATCTACGAGTGCAGTGTGGAAGTACTTCTCGAGAGTGTCAAACGATGTAGATAAATGTGTCATATGTAATAAGAACTATTCACAAAAGGGAAGGAGTACCACTAACTTAAAAAACCATCTGCGTTCAATGCACAAGAAGGATATAATGAAGTGATATCGAGTGAAAGAAAAGAATCAGACGATTGAAAGTTGCTTCGAAAAAGTAAAATTGGGATGCGAATCATTCCAAATCAATTCACTAGACTATCGCATAGCCGAAATGATAATAATGGATGACTTGCCATTCAGCCACGTTGAGGACTTAGGTTTCATGAGACTCATGGCTGAAACAGCTCCACAGTATAAAGTGAAACAGCGTCAGTTCTACACTAATCTTTTGTGCAACGATATCTACGACTTTCTTTCAAAGAAAGTGTTCAAAATTCTTGAGCCTCTAAAAGATTCGAAAGTATCATTGACAACGGATGCATGGTCAGACACGTCTGCTGGGTGTCTTCAATCTATCTGACATGCCAAGCAGTGAATCAAAACTTCACCAGAACCAATTTGGTGCTCAGCGTAATGCCACTTGAAGATCACCACACTGGAGAATACTTGTCAGAAAAATTTGAGCAGATGCTTCAGAAGTGGAATATTGCCGCCCATTCATCCATCCATTGTGTAATGCGCGACTCAGGAGCAAACATGATAAAAGCTTTGTTTCTCACTGGCGTCCATAATATCGATTGCACTGTTCATAAACTGTAACTTGTTATCAAAAGTGGATTATCCTCACAAAAATCTCTTAGTGACTTTTTAGCTAAACTTCGATCCATCGCTACTCATTTCAATCATTCTACGATGGCGCAGAATGAGTTAAAAAAATTCAGAAACGCTTAGATCAACCTGAACTTAGTTATTAATGATGTCGCCATACGGTGGAACAGCACTTATTACATGATGCAAAGAACACTGAAGTTGAAGGAACCACTCAGTCTATGTAGCGCTGCTAACTCCAGAATGCAACAACTCACTAACGTCGATTTCACTCACTTGTCAGACTGCGTGTAGCTGTGCTGGAACCATTCGATGATATCACAAAGAGATTGAGTAGTTCCACTTCTTCCATAGCTGAGGTTATTGCCCTCGTCGTTTCCTTGAGAAATGTACTGCAACCTCTAAGTGGTGATTCTGAAGCTGATCGTGGAATCAAAACAATGAAGGAGATAATGCGCACAGAGCTAGCACGGAGATTTGATGGCCTAGAAGCAAATGACATGTATTCTTTGGCTACTTATTTGGATCCAAGGTACAAAGCAAAATTTTTTCCGCTTCACATGTCACAAAAGGGTATTCAGGAAAAATTGGGATATGTTTGTGATGAAATGGACAAGACTCAAATATCATCGGACTCGGAGACAGCCAGTGAACCATCGGCAAAGAAACCACTGATTGATTTAGGCCAGGCATCAGCTTCTACGAGTAAATCAATAATAATAATGGACTCAATGAGTGCTCTTGGTTTTTAGCAATGATGACGAGACCGAACTGAGTCAAGCAGAGACTCGCAAAAAATGATCGAGAAATATCACAAAGAGAAAAGGATTGGATAAGAAGATGATGCTTTGGCTTGGTGGAGGTCAAATAAAAAAAATACAAAAATTTGAGCAAACTGGCTCGGACATACCTTCGATGTCCTCCCTCAAGTGTTCCCAGTGAACAATTATTTATTTAGTGGAGCAGGGATCATCTACGATGAAAAAAGGAAAAGGCTGAAGGGGGACAAAGCTGAAAAACGTATATTTTTGAAATAGTCTCCCCAATTCAATTTAAATATAAGGATTAAATAGTGTATATATATATATATATATATATATATATATATATATATATATATATATATATATACAGAGGGTGAACAAATTATTAGAGCCACCCCTTGAAAAACACATTTTCATTATAATTGGTGTTTTTTAGTTTAAATAATAACCTTTTAAGTATGCAGACAGTATTCGAAATTGTTAACACATGTAGTGTTCTCTACCTGATAACAGAAACTGGGGATAGGGGTTAATTTGGGGAGTAGGGGGAGGGAGTATGTGAAAAGTGGGTTCAGTAGTGTTTCAGCTGTGAACGTGGAAGGTTGTGTCAAGTGGTCAGGTGCGTTAAGTGTATGTTAAGTTAATGATAAGTTATTATATTTAAACCATTGTACGTGGAATATGCACTCATACACCCATATGATATTGTTTCTCAGCAACGTATTGTGATTCTTTTTATTAAATTAGTATTTCTTTACAGGAATAACTTTTATGAACTGTAGGCTACCCAACATGGGTAAGAAATGTGATCTATCGCCAAAGAAGAAAGGTAGAATGCTCTCGCTGCTGTCTGCAACTGATTATTCTCACAGAAAAATAGCCCGAGAACTGAATGTGTCACGTGCGAGTGTTGACAGGATCGCATCAAAAATTAAAGTTGAAGGGGATAATCCGGAGCTGACTCCAAAAAGAAAGGGTAAATGTGGTCGGGAAAGGATAACTACACCTAGAGCCGACAGATGCATTGAAAAGAAACTAGTAAATAATAGGAGAAACACTACTAACAAACTTAAATTGGAGCTGGAGAAGGAAAACATCAACATTTCGACAATGACCTTAAGAAGGCGTGCCAGGGAATTTGGATTGAGTAGTTGCCGGCCAAGGAAAACGCCAAAATTGACTCCAACAATGATCAAAAAACGCTTAAAGTGGGCTAAATACCAGAGCTGGGCACTTGCGGCATATTGCGGTACTGCGGTACTGCTGCACTACCAAACCGGTACCAAACCGGTACGCGGAAATTTGAATGCGGTAGCGGTACTGCGGTACTTTCAGCGATCCTTTGCGGTACTGCGTTATGGGGGCCCGGGGTGGTAGTGCGGTGGTACCGCAAGTACCGCAGTACCGCAAAATATGCCGCAAATGCCCAGCTCTGCTAAATACTATTCAAAGTTCACTGTAGATGACTGGAAATCGGTAAGTCACAATATTTTAGTGATCTTGTATGCTTATTTTGAGTAAAATGTATTATTTTGATATTTGTATGACAAGGCACATTTTATTTTGGTTGCAATCATTTCTTTCTCTTTTCATTTGCAGGTGTGTTTCAGTGACGAATCCACATTCCAAGTCATGTCTGATAAATCACAGTACGTTAGGCGACGTGTTGGTAAGGAATATCATCCAGACTGTGTCGTAAGTACGGTTAAGCATCCAACATCTGTCATGATATGGGCAGGTTATGATCGGTAAAGGTACTGGACGACATTACATTGTTGAGGGTACTATGAGGCAGGACCAATACCGAAAGGTTTTGGAAACAAGACTTATTCCACAGATCGCCGACTGGTTTCCAAATGGTGAGCCATTCCATTTTATGCAAGATTCGGCCCCATGCCACACTGCAAAGTCAGTTAAAAGTTTCTGGCTGCGAAAAATATTCCTCTCGTGGATTGGCCAGGAAATTCTCCGGATATGAACCCTATCGAAAACCTATGGGAAATAGTAAAGCGTAGACTGAAAGGCGAGGAAATAACAACTCGAATACAGTTACTAGAACGAATAATTGCCGTTTGGAACCGTGATCCTGATATACAGGCCAGCTGCAAAGCCTGTATAGAGAGTATGCCTAGACGGGATGCTGCCTTAATTAAGGCCAATGGAGGACCCACTAAGTACTAAATGTGTTTAATATGACTATAGAGTGTATATAAATATATTCTGAAATAAAATAATTGTTTAAATTAGCCAAATTTTACTATTATTAGCATTAGAAATAAACTTATACAAGAAAAACTATTTTTTATGTAGTGGCTCTAATAATTTGATCACCCAACTTTAATTGCAATAACCGCAACAATATAAAATTACATCATCCCACAAGGAAAAAAATATAAAATTAATTATAAAACAGTGTTTGAAAAGGCTAATTAATTTCGGCTGGTCACAACCAAGCCCTTTTCAAAGTCATAAACTAATTAAAATATCTAAAAAAAGTTATAAAACTTCCGTCCTGCGGAAGAGCTAAGGTTAAAATGACTGTGCAGGCATAAACACGGACAGAGAGATGGTAGCTGTCGTACGTCTGGCAGTTGGCAAAGGCAAACTATTGCCCAGATTTCAAACCTTCAAGATAAGAAATCTATAAAAAATCAATCCTCTACATCTGGCAGCCGGTCACGACCCGAATTGCCCTAAAATATTTTAAAATGTTAAAAATAAAACTATTAAGAACTCCCACCAGCTCATCCAGATCCACATGAGATTCCAAAATAAAACACATGTCATCAACGTAAAGGAACCAATTTACCACAGGCACGAAAGATTCTGGCAAAAAATTAACTTAAAAAAATTTCATAAAAATATTAGCTAAAAGAGGCAACAAACTAATACAGATGCAGATAAGAGATAATGTACAGTGTAAAGACACCCTGCTGTTCACACCTTGTAAATTAGCAAAGCTGGCCAAATTCATGGGCGCAGCCTCTGTAGTTTCAAAAGGGTATTTCCCTTACACATTCCTCACTAACGAAACTTTGAATTAAGTAGGACTACCTCCATCCAAACATTACTTTAACTACACCAACATGAGTGATAGTGAGCGTGAAGATTTTGACCGCTACTACAACAGTTTTAATGAAACTAGGCGATACAATATAGCCGATGAATGTGAACGTTATTGCGTGAATGACGTACGTGTACTTAGAGTATGCTTTCAAGCCTTTAGAAGGATGTACATAACCCTTTTCAAATGCGATCCGCTGCAAATCGCGACCACGATCGCCTCATTATGTTTTACAGTGTTCAAAAATAACTTCATGCCTAAAGACGCCTTAGCAATCATTCACAGAAACAACCCCCGCAGTTATGGGCTCAAGGCTATTTGCTGGCTCATACACCTACAGCAACAGACCGGGGTATACATAAAACATCCCGCAACACGGGTGAAGTGCCCGTTAAACTCAATGGTCGTGTTTTTTGGGTTGACGACCTAAGTGAGGATCCAGCCACTGGTGAGAAGACTTTCTATTCCTTTAACGGGTGCTGGTGGCATGGATGCCCGCGCGCTGAATGTGCTGTCACAGGGGACCTTTATGGAAGCTCCCCCGCCGACAGCCTCGCATGGACCCATAACCGTGATCAACTTATCGGCTCCCAGTTCACTCACAAAATCGTGTGGAAGCAGTGAATTTCATCGCATTTATGTTTGAAATTCCCCCAGTTATCCATCATGTGAAACATACCGCACTTACAATCCTCATTTTTCTGCAAATGCCATTTGATTTATGGAGTTCAAAGTAATTATAATTATTATTGAAAAATGCACGTCTACACACATTACATTCCCTCTTCTCTGTTTCAACTACACGACTTTCACATTTGGGGCTTTTATACTGCTCACATACCATGTAGCAATCCTTACAATGTTTCACCATATCATCAGCAAACTCGAGACAACCCTTACACAAATCATGATACCTTCCATATTTTCGACTTTTATCATAACTGGCGTAGATAGCCCTTATGTTACGGATGGGGAGATACGATGTTCCTGACAATCCTAAAATAAGTAGAGGTCTTGTACGATCTCTCACGCTGCTTTTAAAAACATACACAGTCCTACGACGATGAGCCATTCCAAATACGACTATACGTGCATTCATTTTCTGCTCGGCCCTTCTCAGATCTTCAGGACCCATATTACACTCAAACTCAAGCTTACAATCTGAAGCCAGTTTACGGGCAAGCTGCACAACCGTGGGCAGCCAAATTTTTTGCGTCCAAGTATTTAGCACAGTGAACATATGAGCTAAGATTATTGCTATAAAACCACAACCACGATCGACGTTTAAATGCTTTCTGTAAATAACCGGAGAATTGAAATTAAGAGTATAAGGTGTGGCACTATGACTCGCAACCCGGAATACTCTGTCAATATCTACCATGAAGTTGTCCATATTGAAGGATGTACCACTTTGAGAGGCTTGCATTATACGACCCAAGATATATTCTTTGTCTACAGCCGCCAAACGTCTGAACGTTATTACCACCCAAAAATCGTTCCCCTCATCTGACCCGAACCTGAAGGCTAACCTCGTCCGGACTTCACGTTCGTCGCGGTTCTAAAGGGCAAACTCCACAATACGTTCAACTACGCGCCGCAGTCCGTTGGTATACAGGGATCCAGGGTCAACCCTGACCACGTAACGATTTCTAGTCATGGCAAGGGGTGGGGTTAGCGGTGCGCACCAACTCGAATGTTATACCATCCTCCACAGTATGAGAAGCTGCTGTGGAGAAAGTACCCGGAACTGAACAATGGGGCATATTTGACGAAGGTACTATTTTGGGGGTTGTGTCGTAAGACGTTGAGGGTTGGGGATCTATTACTGGGGGTCTAACAATCGAAGCAATCCTGGCACGCTTTAAACATGACGCGGGAGCTTTTCATCATGCTCCCGCTTTGAACCGGCGCATGTTACAGGTGTCGCTGGTGAGGGTTCGTCAGCGGGGAAGGGTTCTGTAGCTGCATGGTCATCGGGTTCGTCAGCGGGGAAGGGTTCTGTAGCTGCACGGTCATCGGGTTCGTCTGTGATATCGATGATGGGGTGCACATCGTCGTCATTCACGGTTCTGTGGAAGAAGAAAACAAAATATAAGGAGCAGCACACAAAATTTGTAATATTTTGTAAATGACCAACTTAGGGGTGTGACGAGTTAGAGATGGAATCTGTAGAAAAATTCAGCTTCACAAGCCCCTCCACATGTATTATATCTGGCCCTACAGGATGTGAAAAAACTGTATTTATGCTTAAAATCATTAAAGATAAGGGGGAGATGTTCTCAAAATTTGTGCATAAAGTAATATAGTGCTATTCGACGTATCAGTCAGTGTTCAACGAGTACCAAGATGAAATTTTGTTCCACAAGGGTGTATATGATCTTAATTCGTTAAAAGGTAATGAGCATACAGTTATTGTAATTGACGATCTCATGTTGGAAATGGATAAAACGTTTGCCGAGACATTTACAGTGTTCTCCCACCATCTTAACATAAGCGTATTCTTCATCAACCAGAATCTATTTTTCAAAAATGGACACATGCGCGATCTGTCGCTAAATACACAATATCTAGTCTTATTCGCACAACGTAGAGATGTGTCACAAATTGGGGTATTAGCCAATCAAATGTTCCTGAATCAACGTAAGGAGTTTTTGGAGATTTATAAAGAAGCCACAAGTCAGCTTTATAGATATTTGCTTTGTGATCTTCACCCGCGAAACACGTTTAGGGTGCTTCTAAGAACGAATATATTCCCAAGCGAACCTGAAACGGTGTATATTCCAGAATGACAAATAGGCTGAAGAAATATCGTGAATTAATAAAAATCTATCAATGATTGCCCTGGGCACTGCAACAGATGTTTGATAAAAATATCGACTCCGACTTTTTAAAATGCATCTGTGAAATCTGTCTTAATGTTATAAAATGTAATGTGCCAATGAACCCCCTCAGAAGGCTCGCTTACGTCGTTACAAGAACATAATACGAGCGCTCGCTCATAAAAGTCAAACTGTGGGTAATAAAAGCGAATTATTTTACAAAGAGGAGGATCATTCCTACCCATCTTATTTTCAGTTTTGGGTCCTTTACTGACTAGATTAATACAATTAAGAAGGTGGTTGTGATTCCGCACGAGGTGTATGCGTCATTGCAAAGTTCAAAGATTCCAGACACGGCTCTAGAACCCCGTAAAAGTAGGATTAGAAGAATGGAAAGCTAGTTGCTAGCCTATTAAACAGTGAAAAGTCACCTGATGAGAAAAGGCTCTTGTGCCAGGAGGCTTTGCAGAAATTTCTTCATGAGTACGAAGATTATAAGAATCCGACAGAGCTCCCCGTGGTTATTAGGCACAGCGCGAGTAGCGCTGAGCATGGCGACACAGGACCTGGCATTGATGTTAGAGATGACCAACCAAAGAAGAACGGAACACAACACATCGAACATGTGTTAAAAACAGCCTCCCACGTACATTGAAGAATAAAGGCTTAAGTCTTTATAATTTTTTGAGTGAGGACCCCATCATACAGTGGGCCGATACAGGCGAGGTCATTGTTGAAGGAACAAGGGTACAAGGATCCAATATCGTTGATATTGTTCATGATCTGGTGAGAAAGTGGGACAGACCCTCACCAGCATGATGAAAGCATATTAAAGCAAGACTACAACAAATAAATATCCCCAAAACATTGATAGGTAATCTGAATAGGTTAAAAGACCTGGATCAAGTCTCGCATGTCCCACAACTGAGTACGCCATCGCCCCCAGCAGCAGCGTCTCTGAAGAAGAGAAAGAAGAGAACAAACGGCCAACCTTATCCATGTGTCTCTAAAATACGCAAATGGTTAACATATTAATTAAACGCTATTATAACATTTCTAACCCCGCCTCCTATGGTGGTGTTAATAGACTGTACAGAGGTGTTTACGGAGCAGGGAAAAAAGATGTTGAGCGGTTTTTGCGGGAACAGGATGCTTATACACTTCATAAACCGGTGAGAAAAAGGTTTAAAACGGCCAAGACAACCGCGGATTCGATTGACTCGATTTGGCAAGCGGATTTAACAAACATGCAAAGATATTCAGTGTATAATGACGGGTACCGCTACATCCTATTCATAATAGATGTATTCTCAAGATATCTGTGGCTAATTCCCCTGAAAAATAAATCGCCTGAAACAGTTGCTAAAGCGACCAAAACATTGATGTTAAAAGAAGAAAGGGTTCCTGGCTATTTTTGTACGGATATGGGGAAAGAGTTTATAGGTCGCGCTTTTCAGAACATGCTGACAGAGTTTAATCTCAGTTACTACACTAGCAGTTCTACAGGGTGGGCCGTAAGTTTCCATACATAGGAAAAATAAACATTTTTTTATGGACAACCATTTTTATTTATATAATATGCTCTACATGGTTGCCATTGTTTTGAAAACACATTTCAATACGTGTTCCCCACTGTTGATGAACACGCATTAGCACAGTTGACGTTATGCTTGTAATGGCGTTGGTGATACGTTCCTTTAGATGATTTATGTCTCGTATCTTTTCCTGATACACCATGGCCTTCAAGTGCCCCCAAAGATAGAAATCAAGGGGGGTGAGATCTGGGGATCTGGGAGGCCACTCCACAGGACCACGCCGACCAATCCAAGCATCCGGAAACTGCTGATCCAAATACCGACGCACGTGAAGACCATAATGAGGTGGAGCTCCATCTTGCTGGAAGTAAACTGGGAAGTTACCTTCCTCGTTTAGCAGGGATGGGAAAATCTCTTCTTGCAACATGTTAAGATACCTTTCGGCATTAAGATTTCCACTGACAAAAATTGGTCCAATAATTCTGTCACCCCATATCCCGGCACCACACCATCACTTTACCGGCACCTTGCATCTTCGTCGGACTCAGCCAGTTAGGGTTAGCATTACTCCAGTAACGTATGTTTTGCCGATTAACCTCTCCATTGACGTAAAAATTTGCTTCATCAGTAAACAAGATCTTAGTTGAAAAGTTTGCATCCTCGTTCACTTTGGTTAATGCCCATTCACAGAATTCCATCCGTCTATCCGGGTCGTCTTCACTCAAATGCTGTGCCATATGCAATTTGTATGGATGCCATTTGTTTGCTTTCAAAATGCGCCTGATACTCGATCTGCTGACACCACTTTCTGCAGACAACCGTCGTGTACTTTTTCTGGGACTCCGTGTAAGCGCTGTAAGTATCGTAGCTGTTGTGTCTTCATCGGTGGCTGTACGTCTTGGACCACTTCGCGGTTGATCTGCAACATTTCCAGTTTTCTGAAACTTGTTAATAAGTTTGGCCACAGTGTAGTGTGTGATGTTCGTTCCATGTTGTCTGTTAAAGTTCATTGCAACCATGCGACTGCTTCCCGACCTAGCCATCAGTATGATTTCAATTCGTTGCTCTTTCGTCAAACGCATATTCTTAGGGTATCTGAAACATAAAAACAAACGTTTAATTTTTCCTATGTATGGAAACTTACGGCCCACCCTGTATACATAAGGCCTCTTTAGCTGAAAGAGTTCAACGTACAATAAAGGAACGCATGCATCGCTATTTTAACCATAAAAACACATACAGGTATATAAACGTTCTCGGGTCATTGGCATTATCATACAACCGTTCACACCACCTTACGATTGGCACAACACCTAACGAAGTTTTAGAAAGAGGTACGCAGCTAGAGGTGAGAAGAGATGGAGCACCACCACCACACTCTACACATTTCAAAATCAATTTTATGTAAGGCTATCACGTTCGGGAAATAAACTCGGGAGGGGATTTGAGTAAGGATGGACACGTGAGATTTTTTAAAGTTCGTGCTATGAGACCTAAAGGCGAGATAATGATGTATTACGTTGAAGATTTGATTGGGGAAGAGGTCAATGGAGGCTTTTATCGCGAGGAGTTGCAAAAAGTGACATTTAATTTAGGAAAAAGTGTGTTTAAAATTGAAAAAAATTTAGGCAGCAAAGGTTCAGGAAAGAGAAAAATGTACCTGGTGAAATGGCTGGGTTACCCAGAAAGCTTCAACACCTATATAAAAGCTGCTGCAATAATGAAGCTTAATTAGTATGTAACATGGCACCTAGCCACTTCTATGTCACACTCCCGTCCTCTTCTTCTCTGTCTGTACATCCTAACAACACCCTGACCAACTTTGTGCCAGAACTCCACGGACCCATTGAATTGGAGCGTGATTCGTATGAGGTGGGTTTATGTGAACTCCAGTTCGTCTCCAAATTTTTAACTCTTGAAAATAAGCAAATCATATTTCTGATCTTTAGAAAAATCGATGGGTGCGAAAAATTAGGCATAACCTTAGACAATACTATGAGATCAGTCCTGTTCGGTGAGGTACATAACTATAGTACAAATGTAACACTAGGAATCGGTCATTATGACACAGTCATGGACATTGTTACGGGGTTAAACAAGAGTCTTGAAAAGTCGTACCTGACAAACGATTTACTTTTTGAAGTCGTAAACATACACACGCCTGCATGCACATTGAAGTTAAAATCAACGCTTAGTAGAAATATTAAAGATAAAGAGCTGTTCACAATTGTGGCTGAGGGCCGATATAGCGCAGCTCTCCAAAGAAATACCTTTCACGAGGCACAACATGACTTGTCCAGCTTAATTTATCAATTGAAAACGGAGAAATTTGGTGAAAGCTCTCCACCTCCAGACATATGCTCTATTTTCAGCAATATCGTAGAGCACCAATTTGTTGGGGACACCCAGGCGCGCCTGCTGCACATTACACACATCCACAACCATAGAGGGAAAAGTTTGAGCATTACATATGACAAGCCCCATTATGTGAATGTTGCGACTAATCTACTAACCAACATCTCGATATATATAAGAACGATTGAGGGAAAAAGTTCCCATTCGGTGATGGGAGCTTAACAGTGAAACTACACTTTCGTCGTTTATAATGACCCGAAGGTCATTCACAGTCTATCGAGGAGTGAGATACCAGCGTGGGAGTGGGCTTGGATCCATTTTTTTCATCCATACTGCACACTGCTGTCCCACTGTTGAAGAGGGGTGCCAGGTACCTAGGGAGGAAGGCGTGACAAACAGGTTTTAACGCGGCAGAAGACATAATGGGTGGAACTAAGCCTAATGAAGCTCGAAAAAAACATTTAAAACGTACACGGGACGAAATCATCAAAGATGCGAATAGAAAAATGCGTGGTGGCGGAAGGAAGAAATCTGCCAGGAAGAAGGGGTTACCATCACGTGGCGTAGGCTGATTACTATTTGTTGAGAGAGGTGGCACTATTTTTGACTCGTCATGGCGCGTTTCATTCATCCGTGTAGTTCACATTGCTGTAAATCGGCACTGTCCCTCTTTCATATGCACCCCACAGAGGTCTCTATTGAGCATAGCGACTTTATTACAATTAACCCATTAAACACAATTAGTTCGCCGAGTACCCCTATAGAATTCGATACCCAGCTCAGGCCCTTACTTTTTTGACCCGAGCTGCATGCACATGTACGCTAAACTGCGTATAACCCATTCTGATGGAACGGATTGCGGTGATAGTTACTCAGCGTACCCTGAAACCAACTTTTTACACTCCATATTCAGCCAATGTGAGGTGTATTTAAATTAGGTTAACATTTCGGCAGGAACGGGATATTATCACCTACGAGCCTATCTGGAAAATGTCCTCAACTTTTGAAAAGAAGCGAAGGACATCTTTTTAACCGCCGAGGGATATTACCATGCTAAAGATGAAAATGGTATAAAGGATAAATTTAAAAATTCTAAAAAAAAGATATACGAATGTTTGGGACGTCTTCATACAGATTTCACATTCCAGGAGAAACTGCTTATGAACGGGGGGATATGAAGTTGAAGCTTACCCGCACGAGTCCTGAGATCTGCATAAATCTGGGATCTGATCAAGAAGAGGGCGCGAAATCCGTTGTGATCCATATAATGGAGACGTATTTGCCTACACGCCGAGTGAAATTAAGTTCGCCAAAACAAATAGAAATTGAGAAAGTCTTAATACATGCCACAGTAAAATACCCAATTTACAGGGTACAGATCAAACTATACACAGTGCCCGACGGGTTGGCCTCGAAGCAACTAGAAAACGTGGCTCTTAGAGTTCTACCTAAAAGGATATTAATTGGAATGCAGGACCACGCCTCGATGAATGGAAAATATAAAAAGAGTGCCTTTAAATTCGAGAATTTCGGCCTTAAAAATATAACTCTATACGTAAATGGCATCGCTTTGGGAGGGACTATGACTGTTGATTACTCATCAGACGCTGTGTTCCCTCTCTGCGCGAGAGCTTTTAGTAATCTGGCTCATAATACAGTGCATGTGACGAGCTTAGGTTCGGTGTAACGTAGAAAGAATTTGTCAAAGAATGTAACATTTATTCATTTGATATTACGCCTGACTTGTCTGCTGGCGTAAATACGCACTTAAGTCCACAACAGAGTGGAAACATCTCAGTCAGGTTGGAATTTGCCAAGCCTATAGACGCGCCTATAAGTGTGCTAGTTTACCTCGAATCACAGGCACTAATAGAAGTTGATCGTTTCAGGAACGTGGTGACAGACTTTTAAAATGAACGCGAATACACTCCAGAGAGTAATGAAAAGTGACCGATTCACACGTTCCAAATGTATCGGTGTGTTTGCGAAGAATGAAATATTGAAGTTGCCAACTACGAGAAACTGGTACGGGATTATCGTTAACACCGACATTGTAGGCGGTGAGGGGATTCATTGGTTTGCAACAGGGTTGGCAAAAACCAAAACCCAGCAAAAACCCACTACCCAGCAAAAAACCAGTTTGGGTTTTTGCTGGGTTTTGGGTTTTTGCTGGGTTTCTGTCAACCCTGGTTTGCATTCTATTTTAAAAATAGGGAAAGAATGTACTATTTTGACTCACTCGGCGCTCAGCCCTGGAATGATTCTATGGTTGTGCAGTTTATGGAACAGATATATGTACCTGAGATTGTATGGAACCCGTATCGCCTTCAAGGATATTATAGTAACACGTGCGGGATGTACGCCCTCTCATTTCTCATGCACATGTCACGTGGGAAGGGATTTATAAATTTTTTAAAATTATTCGATTTGTGCAACACTGAAATAAATGATAAAAATGTGTGCAGACAGATAAAAAAAAGGTTCCCATATGCTAGCACCCGCTGTATTGTGTAAAGGTGTATATCTACATTGTGTAAAGGCCTATTTGTACCCTTTAAGACTTATTTAATGGACATTGGTTCCGCTTTGTACATGTTTTCTACCATTTAATAAATTAAATGAAAATATCAAATGTTTTGTTCTTACCCCCCCCCCCAAAAATAGTTACATTAGTTCCCCGATGACCTGGAACTCGTTGGACCGGATGTGAGCCAACACCACGACCTCTGTGTTCAGATAGCTGGTTTGGTTGTGGGGTAAAGCATCCATAACGTTTATTCCCCTTTCATCAAAACGAAAAGTAGCTATAACATGATCAAGTTCCGCATCGGTCCTATAAAGTTAAGTAAAATTAAATTAGTTTAATTAAAGAGCTACAATAAGAGAAAATGCCACAAATTTTAAAAATTATAATAAAAAATTAGATATCCTGGAAGTTTTCAAAAGTAAGAGTGGTAAGACAACGTCTGCTGACACCGGGTCTCGAGCCCGCAAAAAATTCTTAATATTTTTTAATATTTTTATTGGAAGTTTTTAATATTTCTAAAATCCTCCCTGTACAAGAAATGTGCAAATAAAACACCATATATATATATGCCGTAATAACCACGAAGGAAACAAACAATAATTAAAAGCGAGTACGCTAATTTACAGATCAAAAGTAAGATTAGGTGGGTGTGCTATGCTCCGTCTGCCTGCAACGGGTGAGAACTCGCAGACAATTCTTAATAGTTTTTAATATTTCTAAAATCCTACCGGTACAAGAACTGTCCAAATAAAACACAATATATATATATATATATATATATATATATATATGACATATATATATATACACCCCCCCGCCTCGGTAGTGTAGTGGTTAGCGTCGCCGACGCTAACCATCGTCCCCGGGTTCGAGACAGGACGGCAGGCGGTGCGCAGCAAAACCCAGCTGTTCATCCATCCACACAATAAAGAAAGTGGTTGGTAGATAAATGGGTACCCTAGGTGGCCTAGTGGTTAAGACGCTGGGCTGCTGATGGGGCGTGGTTCGGATTCCACGTTAAACTGTAGGTCTAAGGTGGAGTGAAAAGCTTGACCTTCGTCAGAATCAACAATTCGGGCGGAAGTTAACCAAAGGTTTTATATATATATATATATATATATTTATATATATATATATATATTATATATATATATAATATGCCGAAATAACCACGAAAGAAACAGAATAATTAAAAATATTTTTCAAACGCAATTATTGTGGCCTTTTATAAGTTAACGCCGATTGAAACGTATATATAGGCCGAGAATAAAGCACAAACTATTTTCAAATCAAAACGCATTTATTATGGCACTTATAAGTTAACACTGAATGAAACGCAGAATATAATCACAAATTAACTACTTACATTTTAATATCGTGTTCATTGAACGGTTCTTGCATTTCGACACAATTTTCTGAAACAACTTGCATAGATAGAAGTTCATTCTGTTCCACCGCGTTGAAAAGGTGGAGCGCAGCTGATGGGTAGAAATCTTGATCTTCAAACAAATCGGGAGAATTGTAGAGCGATAACTGACTCATTGTGTATATTTGAAAAGCACTAAGCGAAAAAAATATACGATCTCAGGCTCTGAGATGAACTGACCCTTTTTATAAAGGGGGCGTGTGACCAACCCACAACACACGATTCGCGAGCTTCATATTGGCTATCAGTGAATTTTGGGCGGGATTAACAAGTAGGCCTGCATAGCGGCCAAACAGAGGTCCTGGGCTCCGCCCACAGGGGTGTGATTGGCTGCCTCGTGAAATCTGGGACGTGTCAGATATCCCCATTCGTAGAGAGAGAGAAACGCTTTGTTTTTTTTTATCTTGTATTCGACCGAGAGAGAGAGAGGGTGAGAGAGAGAAAGAGAGCGAAAGGGAGCGAGCGAGAGGCAGCTGAGGATGGTATGTGAACCGGTTTATGCTCTGAAATATAAAAGTGGAAGGTAATTGCCGATGAAGAAAAACCAACAGGGCGCGAACTTCATCAGCCCTTCGAGACATTTCCTTTCATCTGTAAAAGTATATTGTTTCGCGGAATTCTTATACGATACAATAAATTAATTTTAAAAAATAAACAACGCCTCATCATGTGACTTTTCAGAGGAAATTGAAGACACATGTGCGTGAAAATGGAGCGAATTCTGGTACCCCTCTAAATTAGCTTCGTAAAATTTATTATGCCCTGTAAATTAAATCGTCTGGAACTGGAAATGGTTTTTAAAAAATATCACCTAATCAGACAACTTTTCACAAAGACTTGTAATTATCGCTATTTAAAACTCGACCTTCTCATGGCTCGTATAATTAATGACCCGATGCTGACAGTCATAATTTAATGGTGCATGCCTTATCTCGAATCTTGGAAACTAGAGAAACGGCAACAAAGAATTAGATAAACATGTGTGTGTGTGTATATATATATATATATATATATATATATATATATGAGAGAAATTCAGAATGGAAGTGAGAGGGTATTTATAGCCTTACCCACAGCAATGGAATTAGTGGAGCATGAAGTCCATACATTTCTCGTATTAATTTATTTTTTTGTTGTTGTAGAAAGTCTGAATATCAGATGTTTCAAATTTTATTGTTAAATGTGAACGAAGTTAAATATAACTGTATATATATAATATATATGTCGAGCCGTGTCCCGAAATGGGCCGCTCGATTGTAGAAGACGACGATGGACTATGAATTCCGGAGGCGGTCCCCTTGGTTGGAGTCGGAATTGTATCCGAAGGATGATGGACAACGTCACTCTCGGGTTATGCGAACTCCCAAGAAAAACTCCTTGGAGGTGTCGCGTCTCACGTCGACACCAGTGGATGCATTCGGCGCTCGCGCCTTGTCAAAAAAATGTGTGTGGATGTCATTGACCACTCTTACCTCAATTGGTTGTAAAGTTTCGGAAGATTACCTTCGAGTGCTTCCGTACGGGGGTTGTACCGAGTTTATGCGGTGAATAGAAACGACTAACTCAATTTAACAGTCTTTTTATTAATTCACTTTGAGTACAGAATTCTTTTGATAGTAAAAATTAAATTAAATTAAATTAAATTAAATTAAATTAAATTACATTAAATTAAATTACATTACGTAAAAAAAATGAAGATTATATATAGCTCTTAAGGTGAGACTTAATACACAGATAAATCGGGAACAAGTTAACTAAAGCACAAGGTACAATTTAGGCTGCTGATTCTCTCTTAAAACAATCGGCAGCAAAGTTTATATATTGAAGTTAAGTTCAATTATCAAATGGAAGCTAATTTGATCCGGAGGGGTAGTGCCACTGCACGATTAATTACAGGATTAAATCACAGAGTTTGCGTGGTATGAAGATGGTCAGAAAGCAAAGAACCTCGTTACCGACGCTCTCGGGGTTTTTATAACCTCGGGGTAGGCGGAGACGAGGTAAACTAAGGGTCACCCTCTTACGGGCGGAGTCTAACAGCAAGCGCCTATAATAGTTTTCGATATTCAAATTTAGGCGGAGGCGACTTTAGTTGACAGCTTCGATTGGGAGATTGTACTTCGGGAGAGTTCCGGGGGCGAACCAATCATGATCGAAATAGGTTTCGCGGAGTTTACAGTTTTATTTTGATAATAAAGCATAATTGTAGGATCAAGAGGCGCCAGAGGGGCGGCGTGAAAGGAAGGTCGAACCCGTACAAAAGGGAATCGATTGGGAAGGAAGTTATAGCGCGCAAATGAATCTCATGTTCGAGATAATCAATTTGCGTGATTTTTTCGGAAAAGAGAAATAGAGGTTAGAGACAGCTGAAATTTGGTATGCGAGTAGGTTGAGTTAGGGGAAGTCAGGTGGTCTATAGGTTGACACAATTATGCTTTATCTATGGGAATAGGTCAAGTTTTTAGGAAAATTTAAGAATAAAAAACTAAAAGACTGATGTGTTTATAGACGCTTGCCTTGCGTCGCGTGATGCTGACAATAATGGAGACGCGGAGGGATCGAAGAATTCATGCGATGAGCATATTTTCATATGCACCTCGCATCTAATGATTTAGGTTGGGATTACTGGGATTCCATGGGGTTACTGCGGATTACATGGGGTTACGACGGATTACATGGGGTTACGACGGATTACATGGGGTACTACGGATTACATGGAGTTACTCCGCGTATCAAAGAGTGCATACTCTGTGATGTCAGAATGAAGGAATTTTGGTTCAATGTTAGAACGCAATTCGTTGGAGACGAACTCGTTTGGACCGTAAGGGTTTACGCTACGGGACACTACCTCCCCTTCTGCAGAAGTGACACGTAAACAAAGATAATAATAAGATTAACAGTTTTAAGCACAAAAAAAAACACCAATATCCAGAGCTGGGCAGTATTTAAATACATTTGTATTTAAATACGTATTTAAATACATTTGTGTATTTAGAACTGTATTTATAAATACATTGTTTTTCATGTATTTAAATATAGTATTTAAATACTTTAATGAGTATTTAAATACAATGTATTTAAATACTCAAAATATAAAAATGTAAATACTTTTACTGGTTTAATTCACGTTCTGTACTAGCACAGTACGACGCGTCGACAGTGTAGTACAGCATGGTTCATGTTTCAACGTGTCAGTTCAATCAGTTGTGTGCCATTCTTAGTCGAAAGCGGTTGATTTCTTTATCGTGTGCGTGTCATGGCTTAGTGAATTAGTGAATGCATGTTAAAATTTGTATGTATTTAAAATGTATTTACAAATGTATTTAAATACAATTGATGTATTTTGTATTTAGTATCTAAATACATTCGCAAAATGTATTTAGTATTTAGTATTTAAATACATTTCTCCCATGTATTTAGTATTTAGTATTTAAATACATTCAATGTATTTATTGCCCAGCTCTGCCAATATCTACATGCTAGCTAACTAATTAAAATTTGGATTTCTCGGTGTAGCGACAGCTAACGGGGGGCCGAAGATTGGGGCAGACCGTCCGGGGCTTCTTCTGAAGGTGAGGGCTCCGAAGTAGGGGCATACCACTTCAGTCGTCGACACGGGCGGCAAGCAAGAAAGATGATTATTAGGATTAGTATGACAGTGGAGGCGTTGACGTAGGTGAGGGGCTGAACGTGGGATAAGACATGAGACCGTTCTTGGAGGGTTTCGTTAATGCGATCCAATTGCTGATCCCAAGGGGGATAGTTGAAGGAAGGTACAAGAGTTACAGAGGCAAGAGGAAGGTTGAAGATAGGAATTGGTGGGAGGCGAGCCATAGGGTGTAGAAGATGAGGTGTGTTGTTAATGGCGAGTAATCTGGGGTTTGATGATATAAAGCTGGAGGTAATGATAGAACAACCGGGGGGGATTCTACTAACTGGATCCAATTGTATCATACTACGGTTGTTCGGGCAATCCAGAGTTGCTTCACGCTTTTCGGGAATGGACAGGAGGAGATCGGAACTTATTCGTAGTTGAACGGGGGTTGAAGAGTCGAATGGCCGGAACGTACAATTTGACCGGGACGAATTTTGTAACAGCATTAAATAACATGGTTTCTGAAAATGTATTGAAACAAAGGTTGGAGTGGAGGGCAAATTAGGAGTTTAGTTGACAGAGGTGTCCTACAGTGAGTAATGTCGCGAGTGGTAAACAGGGTGTATTGTTGGTAGGTTTTGGAGAGGAAAAAGTATGGGTGTTCAGTGTGTAAGATGAAACGGGTCACGTTTTCCCTCATAGAGTAGACCGTGGGAAAGGGGTGAAATAGATAGGTGTTGTAAACTTGAGCATCGAAAAAAGGTATGACAATAATAATGGAGAATGGAGAGCTACCAAGTAACGTCCAGGTGAGGTCGAGAAAATGATGGGCGTTGGATGGGTGTAACGGATAAATTGGGGTTAGAGCTAGTTCCTTACTTGCTTCAGTTATTAATGTATTTAGGGTCTTATAGGGAATTAGTGAATGGGGTGTTTGTTTTAACATGGCAGCGTTAAGTGCGGCCATTACGATTTGATGTGTCTCGTGAACTTGATCGAGATACTTATCAATGACAGTAATTTGGAGGTTTATAAGGTGGACATATTCAATTTGATTATAATTTCGGCGCTGTAAAGCAATTAAGGAATCCAGCTCGTTTAGGTGTGTAGTGAGATTGCGTAGAAGGTGAAAATTCCGTTTTGCTGCGAAGACAGTACGTTTTAACACATCGCCTTTAACGATATTGTCGCTCGCTAACAGTTGGATTTCGCGTCGCACACTACGCACATCTGCTGAAATAGCGACGCCGAAGATGGTTTTCAGCAACTGCCCGCCGAGATCGAAGAAACCGCGTTTAGTACGATTTGAGGGGCTGTTTGGACGATACTGCTGAATCCAAGGTAGGGCCAGCGTATCGTTGAGTTTGTATTGGGTAGCGTGTATGTTTTCTAAAGTGTGAGCATAGGTGGAGGAGAGTATTTGTTTATATGTGGTGAACGACCTAGTCGGCGTAGAGTATGGTGGGTGGATAGGTGCCTTTGCAATAGCTATAGCGTGGGAGAGTAATTTTCGTTGGCAGGCGTTAAGCGTACGGAAAATAACGTGCGGGGCTCGTAGGTCGAAAATCACATTCAGGTGGCCTTTTAAAAAATGGCCATCCGATAAGGTTTCGACCACAGCGCCGGGGACGATGTGGTAGGTACTACTAGAAACAGGAAAGAGAATGAAGACAAGGGTAAGCATATTGGCCGAAGTTAACATTTTTAATAATTTTAGGTGTGTTAGCGGTTACTTCCGAGAAGTTCTCCAAGAAGGGAATTTGGGTCTCACCTTGGGTTTGACCGAAGGTCGGTCCGGGGGACGAAGGGGGTGAGGTGGATGGGTCGTCGAAGCAGTGGCTAGTGACTCGGGTATTCGCGCAGTTGGAGCAGGCCGAGTCGATGGCAGCAGGGGTGTTTTCGGTGGTAGGGAGGGACTTTGTGTAGGTGTCTTGTGATGGGAGTGTGTTTCACGTGAGGGTTTAGGGACGGAGTGGAGTGTGGGTACGGGGTCGGAGCTTGGCTCTAGTATACGAGTAGCGTAAGCCACAGGTAGTTCGGTACCATCTACTTCTTGGAGTAGGACGGCACCTAACCCGTAGTTAGAAGCGTCCGTGGCTACTATGAAGGGTTTGTCAAAATCTGGGACTGCAGTATGGTTCTTGTAGGAGTTTGTCGCGAAGATCAGTAAAAGCTTTCTGATGCTCAGAATTCCATTCAAAAGTAGCTTTCTTTTGAACAAATTGGTCAAAGGAGCGGCTATGTCCGAAAATTTGGGAATGAAATTGCGATAAAAACCTACAAACCCGATAAAGGTTCGTACTTCATCCACGTTTCGAGGAATAGGGTAATTTAGGAGAACTTGAAGTTTGGCGGGATCCGGTCGGATTCCGTCAGAAGAAAGAAGAAATCCTAAATATACAAGAGAGGATCGGAAAAATTGGCACTTGGCCAGTTTTAGTTTGAGATTCTCGTTCGAAAGACGTGTGAAGACTTTGGCAAGACGTAAGAAATGTTCTTCTATGGTGTCGCTGTAGATCACTATGTCATCTAGATAGACTAAGGCATGAGAACCTAATAATCCGGACAACACAATGTTCATGAGTCGAGAGAAGTTCGCAGGACCATTTCGGCATCCGAATGGCAAAACATTCCACTCGTAATGGCCCTGGTTGGTAGTGAAAGCAGTACATGGCCGTGACTCCGGAGACAGAGACATTTGCCAGTACCCTGAAGCTAAATCCAGAGAGGTAAAATATTTAGCTTACCACCGTATTGAATGACCTCCTGCATGTGGGAAGCCGGAAATCGGTCTGGGATAGTGACTTTGTTCAGGCGTTGGTAGTCAATGCACGGCCCTTAACCGTTCCGTCTTTCTTCTTGACTAGATCAACGGAGAAGACCAAGGACTAACCGACGGCGGATAACACCCAAATCTAACATTTCCTTTACGTGTTCCTCACAACCAGCTGCTGGGAGTGCGGAACGCGATATGGCGGAATGTAGATTGGCTTTGTGTTTTCCGCGAGATTAATGTGAATGGGACCGAGGTTCGAAATCCAAAGCATCACCCTTGAGTGCGATGATGCTTTTGTGTTCGACTAAGAAGTCGAGTAATGGTTAAACAAGTCCGGGTCGCTGCAAAGGAAAGAATTTGCGGGATCGGACTCTAGACATGCTTTATAAGTAGCACGTAATTTTGAGGAGGTACGCCTTCAGGGGTACACCTGCGTATGGCGTGAGGAATAGAATAGGCTCAGATTGGGCCAAATAGGCTCTGCCTATTAAAGTATTAGGTTTTAACGTAATGGATTCGGAACAACATTAGCGCACAGTAAAGGGATGGTTGCACTTTCGCTGGTACACAGCTGCGTGCAATTACTAAGCCCGAATGTTGTACTGATTCTCAGAACATTCTCCACGACTACCGAAGTCGCAGGATCCACGTAAGTACCATCGTTAAAGGTAAACAATTACGCGGAAGCAGACCTGTTTGGTTGGGCTCAATAACGAATTTCTCTTAACCCTCAACTGAAAACTCATCGGTGGGAACAGACTCTGAATTAAATTTCAATGAACGCGGACATGGCGTGCAACGGGATTTTCACCCGACTCTAAACAATCACACGGCGACAAAGCCCGGAAAAAATGGAATCCCTCCATGACCAGGATAACAACAATCCTGTAGGGTTCCAACAAGGTCGGGAACATCGCCCGAAATATCCCCTTAAAACCGCTTCAACAGCAGTAGCGTAACGAACCTCTGGGTTCGACTCCGTATTCACTAACGGAATAAGTTGTCCTTGCACTGGACAACGTTTGATTCAAACTTAAGATCCCAACCATTTCCTTAAAGGAAGGGGTAACCGAGTAAAATGTCGGTAGGAAAGTGCATAGAGTCTTGTACTATTACGCAATCGGCATCGAAGCCTAATTTTGCCGAGTTTCAGTTTTAGCCTACTTGGCCCTACGGGGGTATGGTTCCTCCATTAACGCTTTTTAAAACAACCTTTGACGGGAAAAGTTCCAATTTGGAAACTCCCGGAATTCTATTCAAACTACTGTTTAATCAGGTTAGCATTGCTACTGTGTCTAGCAGACCAAACATATCTACACTTCGAACGCGAAGTGGAATGACAGCAATCTCAAACGTATTACTAATTGTGCAACGTATGACGTAGGAACGTCAACAGGGTTTACCACAGTCTCTGTGCAGCGGGGCGAGACTCATAGGTCTCGGGTTCAATGCAAGGGTTTCTGAAAAAGGAAACTTATAGGGTTCTACAGTGGTATCTGGATTATTTCGTGCAGGGCCCTTGGGGTCCTTAAGTGGAGTAGTAACTCCTGGGTTTTCCCGAGCAGGAATAGCTACTCCCGGGGAGGGCAACCCGGCTTCGTCCCGATACGGGAATCCTGGAGCCGGCGGGTCCTCTAAAAAATCATCGGGTTGGCCGGTAGCCTCATGACTTTCCAGTGGTAAGGCTGGTGGTCTGGCGTATCCCATCTCGGTCAAACATTCCGTGAAAATATGTCGAACTTCCTGGTCCGATAGATTACGGGTAGGGTTGGTTACATAGGAGGGAGTTCCCTCAGGGTATCTGTTGCGGTGGCCTCGCGGGAGGTCAAGATCCTTTGGACCACAGAATTCCGTTCCGCTGGGGCGGAGCACCCTTCTCCCGGCATTTGGAACGTTCTCCCCGCCGGTGACCGGACTCCTGCAGTAATCGCAATATGCAGCCGCCCTGCAACTGTTTTATTCCATAGCCTACTTGGCAGCAATTGTAGCACCGTAGGGCGGACTTGGTGGAGTCTGTGGTTGGAATCGGGGGGGCTGTCGTGATGAGGTTGGTCGAGACCGGTTCGACGACGCGGGCGTTGCAGAAGCAGAATTTTGCTTCTGGGGCCTTCTGTTGGTGCTGCTGCATAACGGATGGACTGGGGGTTTTAGATCGTTCTTCCCGCGGTTCGACGAATACTGAGATCAGTCGAGTTTGGACACGACCTCCTTCAGTTTGTTCACGACAGTTGCTAACGACGCGGTAAGATCCGGTGTTTTGGAATCTGACTTGGTGGTGATTTGGTAGGTTCGCATACATTGCCGAAAAGGACAATATCTTCGCCATTTGTGAGGCATTTTATAATCCAAAAAGCACCGTCGATGGCTAAGATGACGCTATTCATAGCGCTTTGAATGCGATTCCCTAAATTCCATAAAATCTTCACCATCCTGCCAGCACAATCGGAACAGTTGGTCATGGCCACGACGGTTGAGTGTCGCTGACATCTCTGAAATTGTCCAAGAGAATCGACCGATACTGGGTCCACGTAGTGGCGCTCCTAAGCGGGGTTAGTGGTCGACAAACTTGGAGGCTGACCCTCTGTAAGGTCAACAAACCGCTGTGCTTCAGAAATTTTGTCCCTTGTCCGCGATGACCTTCTCATTTTCGAAATATATCTCCAGTTTGTGGAGCCAGTGTTGAACAAGTGGCTCGGTGGCCTTTCCCGCGACGGTTCCCTAAATTTTTGGAACGGACGTCGGCAAGTTGAGTACCCTGGAAGCAGTATCGTAGTGTCGGCCATGTTGGTGTTGGGAATACGGCGACGTTTGGGGAAGGACGGACTGGAGGTGGTAAGTGGTAAGAAAAATTCCCGGTCGGAATCGGAATCGGAATCGGAATGTGGATACACGTCGCGCGCGAGAATAAACAAATGAAGTGTGTTTTGGCAGGTGTGGTCCTAGTATGTACAGTATCGGCGTGTGTACACTAAAGAAAATATAATATATAAAAAAATAAAAAAAAAAAATTTGGAACACAAAACAAAACATCGGAAAAAAATGTTGCAAGGGGTAAAGAAAATTTATCAATTCGTTGGAGACGAACTCGTTTGGACCGTAAGGGTTTACACTACGGGACATTATATATATATATATATTATATATATATGAAGGAATTAGCGGGTTTTACATTGATATAAATAATTTTAAAGAATATTTATCAGAATTGGGAGAGGTTGAGTTAATAATGCAATTTGACGTGATTGTTAATCAAAATTTTGCGCACACTTGTACTAATTTTTATAGTTTCAGAATTTTTTAGATGAATTTTTTCCGGAACTGTTACATATAGGCTTTCTTTGGTTAACCCCTCGATTGCTTCCGCCCGAATTGTTCATTCTGACTAATGTCAATCTTTTCACCCCATCCTAGACCTACTTTTTAACGGGCATGTGTATATATTTATATATATATATATATATATATATATTTATACACTATAAGATCAAAAGTATTCGGACACCCCGGAAAAATCCGCATTTTCTGCAAATATCACCTTCGCCGAAAGGTATGCTGGGAAAAAGCGTGGCGAAACTATAATGCTGAGGTGTTCTGTTAAGTTTATCAGTAACTGTTGTGAAGATGCCGCGCGGACGTGAACTCTCCGAGTTCCAACGTGGACTCGTCATCGGATGTTATTTAAGTAATGTTTCTATACGAAACATTGCAGCCAAACAGGATATACCAAAGTCGACTGTAGCGGATGTTATCATGAGATGGAAGCACGACAGTGCAACTAACGCGAAAAAACGTTCCGGACGACCACGCAATCTGACAGAACGTGATAGAAGAAGTCTGGTACGACATGTCAAGAAGTCCCGCACGTCCTCTGCCGCTTCATCGCTGAGGAGGTAGGAAGAGCATCCGGTACCTCCGTTAGTACTGTAACTATCCGCAGAGAGATGCACAGACTCGGTTATTATGGTAGAGCAGCTGTACACAAGCCACTGATTACAAAAGTTAATGCCACGCGTCGTTTGGCCTGGTGTGTCTCCCGTCGTTCCTGGACCGTGGAGGACTGGAAAACTGTTCTTTGGAGCGACGAGTCGCGGTATTCACTCTTCCAGTCTGATGGGCATGTTTGGGTGTGGCGACAGCCCGGAGAACGGCTTCTTCCTGACTGTGTACGTCCAACGGTGAAGTTCGGTGGAGGGTCCATCATGGTATGGGGTTGTTTTTCCTGGCTAGGGCTCGGCCCGTTGGTTGTTATACCCACTACCATGAACGCTGACGTTTATCTCGACATTCGGATTCGGCCCTCCCTACACTGTGGCAATACTACGGAGATGGCCACTGTTTGTTTCAACAGGATCGAGCTCCCTGCCATACTGCAAGGCGTGTGCAGGACTGGTTTCGTGAAAATAGGTGGATTTGTTAGACTGGCCTGCTCAGAGCCCCCAATCTCAACCCAATCGAGCAGATGTGGGACGAACTGGAGCGATGGATACGAAACCACACACCACGCCCCAGCTTCACATTGCATCTCTTGCATCAGGCTCTGCAGAAGGAATGGCGAGCCATTCCTGCCAGACTTACCGAAAACTGGTGGAAAGTATGCCTCGACTGTTGACGCTGTAATAAAAGCAAAGAGTGGACTACTGGTTACTAAATGCCATAATAAAACCATTTTTCCCAAAACCATGCGGTGGTCCGAATACTTTTGCATAGTGTATATATATAAAAGAGCACGCGAGAGGGAAGGAGAAGAGAGAGAGAGAGAAGAGAAGAGCGAGAGAGAGCGAGAGGGAGAGAGGGGGGAGGGAGCGAGAGCGAGAGGGAAGACTGGTTACCCATTTTCCTACCATTCGTGAAACGATGTTTACATTCCACCTTACACCTACAGTTTAACAAGGCTCATTAGGTTACTCTGGCTTACCAACCGTGGAAGGACGCGCGCTACCGGGTCTCGAGCCCGACGCATATAATCGTTTGTACGTAATATTTTATGGGCGTATAGACTGGGTGTTTACGTGCCAAAACGAAGCATAAACTGTGCCAACTGGCTGATAATGCCCTGGAGGCACTGGCTGATTATGGGCCTATAAGACAACTTCCGCTCGGCTGAAGTCTTTATGCGCTTGGCCCCTGTCAAGCGAACCACCTCTCTTCCTCTCTCTCCTCCTTTCTCTTTCTCTTGGGGGATAACTCCCCCTCCAAGTTGTATAACCCTTGTTGCTTCTTGCAACAACCCCTCCCCTAGGGGGTGCTTTGCAACAAGGGGGTTGACACTCTTGCAACATTGATCAACATTTTCAATTGCATTGCACTCTCTCCTTTTGGCGCCCATACTACTTGTGTCTGGGTTATTGTTTCATTTTCATGACGAATGTTTGTCCTTCACTTGATTAAGGTTCCGTGGACGGTTTACATAGACCTTGGACTTTAATAAGCCCCATAAAAAGAAGTCGCACACATATAAATCACGGGATCGTGGTGGCCAATTTATGTCACCATATTCTGTATTAAACTTTATTTTTGGAAATGAAATAATTATTATGTGTAACTAATATTTTCATTACCTACTGTTTTGTCCCTAATGGCGTTGTAATATATATATTGTGCGTATATAAAGTATTATTCGAGATTAAACTTTTTGAGAGCAAATTTATAAATACTTTTTGGGGATTTTACTGCCTAATTTAAATGTTTATTTTGCCTATTTTGCCTGCCTTTTCTAAGGGTTTTTTAGTGCCTAAACATCCGGGCTCTAGTTATCATTATCTCTCCATGGATAGACCTTTTTCTGGATAATCTTTGTTGATGATGCATGGACTTTAAACAGAATGTTTATTGCATGGAGGAAAAGTCGACACTACAACTTATCTTACACTTTAACTATAACATGGGCACATCAAAATCCTATAATTGAAAGTTTTTAAAGTATCCCACGTTTTGTGAAATAACCTAACTACTCTATTCCCCAAATTTAGGAATAGCGCATGAATAAAATACGTAGTCGTCCTAGCATTACCACCAAAATTACAGTGAACAATATATTTATTCTGTCATTGGTTTTCAAAAAAATAAAAGTATTACTATGACAACACCTGAGATGGGGGAGGAGGAGAGGAGGGAAGGGAGGGAGTGAGGGTGGGGACTGGGGTTTAAGAGGGATTTGCTTTGACGTCACATCTCTGAGATGGTGGAGTGGATTATTGCAGGCGACTGTACAAGAGCTTCCGCCCCTTTCACGAAAAACACTCAACTCCAAGTCAAACCTCAAAACAAGTCCAGCGCAAACAATGATTCGTTTAAAAATAGAACACAAAAGGTAGAGCGCCGCTTTGCTGTTGACCGAAAGTTGAGAAATACCATTTTCATTTTGATTTGTTCATCACATTCCATTGTTCTGTCATGTTTTTTGAGAATTTCAACAAAACTTGTTTTTCTTTCTTTCATATAAGAACAAGATTTATATTTTATATATTTTATATTCACTATTTGCTTATTTTAATATTGCATTAAAACTGGAAACTGGCAATTCTTCTTCCGTGATCCCACTAACAAGCAGGAACTTTTTGCATTTCTGTCTGACAGAGTTGCAAACATGGATGTCCCTGCTGGTAAAGAAGTTTTCATAACATCTGGACAAGATGTAAAGGGATCAGGTCATGCCATACCTCTATGTGATCACGAGGAAGTGGATACTAGGATAGTTACTCATCTACAAGATGCATTAGCACGTGGCTGGACCACATATCTGGTTCGTACTGTGGACACTGATGTTATTGTTATCCTAATTGGGATGTATCATCAATTACTGAACACATGTCTCATATTGGCTAAGGCCAAGAGTAGAATGTAAATGGATATATAGGCTAAGATCGGGTAAATTTTCATGCTGTTGTAAATCAGAGATATCTCTACTGTGTGTAAGGCAAGATTTGGAGGATATGTAAGAATATGGTGGGCATTTGCTTCAGGACACAGATATTATAATATAATTCTATTTAAAGGCAGAATCAGTGGAGGCACGGAACAGCTTGTCGGTTTGCCAGTAACTCCAGCTTGAATGGGTGTAGAGGAGAGAAGAGCCCACCTGTGGACAAGTGAGAAATAGTCAGACAGGAGGAATTCCAAGTAGGTACTGAGAAAAATTGCAAGCTGACACAAGTACAAAGTTCCAGAGTCAAGAGCATTGGAGGCTTCTCTGGAGTATCCGCAAGTAAAACAATGCGTTTCAATTGTTGGTTGTCCAATGAAAGAAAACTAATTTATCTGGAAACTGAGCACAAAGGCTTGATGTGTAGAAATAAGGTTTATTCATTCAGTGTGGCATTCTAATAGAGTCTCTGGTACATAAAGTGTTAAAGCATGAATGGACAATACTTACAGCTGGTGTTAACATTGGTATGGTCTGCATGAGGGCCCAACAGACTTTTTAGGTTATGGTAATGAGCACAAGTTATATGGAGTACAGCAGTTTCATGTGGAAGGTTAATCAATTTTAGTCCTCAAAATTTAATTCACTGGTCTGTGTAAATTTATCTAGAAATTGTGTACACATCTAATACGGGAATAATTGCAGGAATACTATTAAGTAAGATAAGTTAGGTATTGAGTTCTAATTACTAAATTGTAGATGCTAATCATTATTAAGATTCTCCACTGTAGCAAATTGGGTCAGTTTGTGCTAACTAACTGAGAGTTGAATTTGAATGTGGGAATGTAATCGCTTCATAAGAAAATCATTCCCAAAGTAAAATTAAAAGATTGGCAAGCTCGTGTAATATTGTCTTGTTAGTATTAAGGCTGTTCTGTTATATAAAATTATTTTTCTATTTGAATATTATTAGCCTGGGGTAGCATTGAGAAGTCACATCATTTCTCTGAGATCACAATTCTAGTTGATTGGAGCAGCATAGTCACAAATCTGTGACAGATGTTGACCATTAAATATGACGCGTTCAGAAGCCTAAAAAGAGTTTCATTGTTCCCTCATAAAAGCAGAGGGATTTAAACTGCAAATGGCCTAATTCCAACCAAAACAATTCCTCGAATGCGATTCCGATCTTATTTGTGGCCAAAACTTTCGGTAAGAAAACGTTCACCTGAAATAATCATATATATATATATATATATATATTATATATATATATATATATATATATAACACCTTACCTTACCTTATGTTGTTTCGTGCGTTGGTCTCTCTTCACACGGAGGTCAAGCTGGTGGCCCGCCTCTAGGTCTGGCCTGGTGGAGGAGCGAGTTGCTTTCTTGCGCTCTCCACCGTACATAGCCAGGCACGCCCGGCTCATCTGGTACTGTCCTGAGCCAGGCATCCAGTCTTTTCTTGAAGACTTCAACTTTGACCCCTGTTACGTTTCTGAGGTCCTTAGGAAGCTGGTTGAAAAGTCTTGGCCCCCTGACAACCAAGCTATTTTCCTTCAGGGTTGAGGAGGTCCCTTGTCGTGCCTTTAATTTGGGAACACTATACATTCTGCCTTTCCTATTTTCCAGTGTTGTTTGAATGGTAATTGGGTTTAGTTTTAAGTTTGGTACCAGTTTTTCGATCATTTTCCATATGTAGATTATGATGTACCTCTCTCTTCTTTCCAGTGAGTACAGATTTAGTTTACGTAGTCTTTCCCAGTAGTTGAGTTCTTTGCAGCCATCAATCTTGGCTGTGAAATGCCTTTGCGTTTCTTCTAGTTTATTAGTTTCTTCCTTTTTATATGGGGACGTCAAAGCTGAGCAGTATTCAAGTTTTGGTATAATTAGTGTTTTTAGCAGGGGAATCATTACTGTCCTGTCCCTTCTCTTGAACGTTCTTAGTACCTGTCCGGCGACTCCTTTTCCTTTATTTATCGCTATCTGATTTTGTGTTTCGAATTTCGCATCATCTGTCATTATTATCCCGAGATCAATCGCTTTCATGCTTCTCTGATTTTCCTGTCTATCTGGAGCATAATATGCAGTCTGTTTAAGTTCTTCTTTTCTACCATATCTCAAGAGTTGAAATTTCTCGGCGTTGAATGACATGTTGTTGTCTTCTGACCATTTGTATATTTTGTTCGTGTCCCTCTGCAAGGCCTCCACGTCATGTACATCGCTGATTTTTTTGCTGATCTTTGTATCGTCTGCAAAGGATGTTACTATACTATTGCTGTTTACTCCGCTGTCTATGTCTGTTAGCATGATAATGAACAGGAGTGGGGCCAGTACTGTCCCTTGTGGTACTGAGCTGCGTACTTCCGATTCTGATGATGATATACCTTGAATTTTGACGACCTGCAGACGATCACTAAGGAAGTTGTAGATCCATTTTCCCACCATGGTCACATTTATCGAAAGCTTTAGCAAAATCTGTGTATATAACATTGTAGTTGTCATTGCCTTCCAATGCATCTAGGATATTGTTGTAGTGCTCTATTAGTTGTGATAGGCATGATCTACCTGACCGGAATCCATGCTGATTTTCGTTGAATCTTTCCCGTCTCCAGGAAATCATAAATTTTCTCTCTAACTATTCTTTCAAATACTTTGGTGAGGTGGGACGTCAATGACACTGGTCTATAGTTCTTTGCTTGAGATCTGTCCCCTCCTTTATATATAGGGACAATGTTTGCTCTTTTCAAGATGCTCGGTATTTCCCCAGTGTCTAGGGATTTTCTCCATATCCAGTATAAAGGTGTAGCTATTTCATTTTTACAGTTTTTAATCAATAATGCGTTCCAATTGTCCGGACCTGCAGCTGAATGTGGTTTCATTTGTCCTATAGCTCTCGCTACATCTTCTGGTGTAAACTCAAAGTCTGTTATATACTCTCCTTGCAATTCCTCTTCAAAGGATGCATTTATGTCAGGTATCGCTTTGTCACTTTTTGGGGTACTGAAAACTGATTCATATTGAGCTCTCAATGTATCAGATATTTCTTTTGGATCGTCGGTTAATTCATTATTTCCCGTCCTTCAGGGCCCAATAGCGGCGCGCGTTTTTGTTTTCCTTTTTGCATAGCTATAGAAGTATTTTTATAGAAGTATATATATATATATATATATATATATATATATATATATATATATATATATATATTCAATAGGTAAGAATAATTGCGTCGATTTTATTGCCTCTCTGAGAGGGAATCGAAAGACGCCTACGATTTATGGTGCCTTCATGATAGACCCAGAGTAGGACGGGTTTACATGAATATGTATAGAAGTAGGGGCCAGTATAAAGCAGCCATAAGGCGGTGTGAACAAGAAGAAGATTCTGTTCGAGCATCAATCAAAAGCCTGTGAGGCTAATTTAAATAATGATAATAGAAATTTTTGAAAATTTGTTAAGAATGAAAAGGGTGTCAAAAATGCCCTCCTACCAACAATCGATAGGGTGTCGGAATAGGGAGAAATTGCAAGGCTGTGGAAAACCCACTATTCAAACATTCTTAACAGGCCCGTATCCAGGATTTTCCATTGAGGGTGGTGAGTATCATTTAACGGAACTCATATTGGAGAGTATATATAGGAAAGATCCATACATAAGGAAACCATTCCTATCTTTGATATTTATGAGGTATTATTCATTATTATATTAAAGACTTTCATGTTTTCATAACACAATGAGTAAATTTGTTGATATAATAAATAAATGTTACCAGGTTATTCATGCTTGCTTTATAAAGTATACATACATAAATAATATCCTTTTACGAAGCAGGTAATAACCAGATACCATTTTTCCTTATATTGTCATGGATGGTCACTCCCAACAGAGATCTAAGTCCTACATTTCACATTGACTAGCGTAATATATGTATACAGGATCCAGTAATTCGGCTTATTAAAAGCTATGCCCCTGAACCTATTAGTCAAACACAATTGGTGGTAGTTGCCTTTCTTTTCTCTCCCCCTGTTATTCACGACGTCCCATGCTGAAGATTTGACAGATTGCAGACTAACTGCTGATTAAAGACATGCATCATAAAGTAGTTTCATTCTTCCAATACTACTACAGAGGCTCGGTTGGGTTCTATGTCATGGCAAAGATTATAGCTGCAGAGAATATAATTGGAGAATGGCACCAGTGTATATAGAGATTTACCCTATCTGTAAATCCTTCCACTGCGTATTTCGTTTTCAAGATTAGTCTGCTGAAAATGTCATTTTGTCAACGAAAAATGCAATTGTTAATATGGCCTTTTTTACTACTTTTTCTGTCGAAAAAAAAATCTAATTTCTATATCTGACATTAAAATTTGTAGTCTGCTTCCTTAAGTTCCGCAACTAACTTTTCCTTTCATTTCGTATTGTATTTGAAGCTAAAAATACAGTGTACAGTACTTTGGCGGAAATCGCTCCTCTGTAGCCCCTGGCTACGGGCCTGCTTAATAGTGGAAGTAGAGCTAATCATAAGATAGGCTTCAGAGAAACGCTCGTGGGAGGACCCAGGGAAAATAAATTATATAAATTCCTGAAGTTAAGAGTCTAATTAAAGAGTTAAAGAATGGTTCTGCTTCAGGGGTAGATGACCTATCGAATGAGTATTTAAAATATACCAATGATGTGGTGTGTCTGCATATCTCATTGCTCTTCTCAGCCATGCTTGCTCATAGTTATATCCCTGCAGAGTTTACGAGAGTATATATATATATATATATCTTGCTCCTTGTCAAAAATAAGTATGAGGACATGCTATCCACCAATAATTACAGATCTATTGCCGTTGCCTACTGCTTCTCGAAACTATTGGAAAAATTCTTCTAACGCCGAGTAAATGATTACTTATGGACATCTCCTAATCAGTTTGGTTTTGAAAGGTCCCTCTCAACTGATTTCTATATATACAGGGCGTCCCAAAAAAATGTATACACACTTTAAATAATTATAAAGGCAGTGTTTATTAAAATACATTTCATTTTCAAAATGTAATAGAATCTACAGACATTATTTAATTGTTTTGTCAACGCCTGTTTTCAAACCGATGTCCGTTCTGGTCCAGGCACTGCTGATAACGCGAAGCAATGGAGTCGCAAACATCACGAAACATTTCGTTTGGTATTTGTGTGCATTCTCGTTCAATGGCTGCTCTCAATTCAGCGACTGTTGCAGGTTTTATAGCGCAGACTTTGTCTTTTAAGTATCCCCATAAAAAAAGTCTAGTGGTGTGAGGTCTGGTGAACGCGGAGGGTATTCTACGAAACCCCTTCGTCCAATCCACATCCACATCGTGCCAAGTACCACTCGCAATACTCCACTCTTCGGTCCGGATCATCTTCATTAATAGCATGGACTAATCTTGGAATGTAACTTTTCCATTGACAGCGCTTCAAATGCGTTGGACAGACGATTCTGAAATTCCTACCTCACGACTCGCTTGCCGCACAGATTTTCTTGGACTTTGGTGATACGTTTCCAGTACTCTTTCTTGCTTTGTGGGGCTTGTCGATGTCCGTGGTCTTCCGGAACGCTTCTTGTGGACATTCTGAACAGTTCCATCGGCTTCAAACTTATCTCTAATTCGAGTGATGGTAAGTCGCGTTGGTGGATCTGTTTCAAACTCCCTCCTAAACTGTCTTTGCACTTCAACTGCGTTTTCACACTTCCAGTAGCATTTTAGAATGAATTTCCTTTGTTCAAAGCTTAGTCTGACTGCCATTATTAATTCTAATGGGTTTAACTTGGAAAGAAAGAAACATCAATTGAGCTATCAGCTGTTAAAGTGTGTATACATTTTTTTGGGACGCCCTGTATGTATTGAAGGAAATTATATTTAAATTCAATGACAGTAATTCAACTATTTATAGTTGTTTCCTAGATAAGTAAGGCATATGATAGAATGAACCACAATATTTTATTTAAAAAACTAGAAGAGAGGAAAGTTCCCATGTTCAATTGTTCATATTAAATTTATTAAAATATTGGTATACCCACCAATCTTTTACGAGTAGGTGGGGCAGTGTACTATCCAAATGTTTTGATTCCTCGTGCGGGGTGATGCAAGGGTCCTTGCTCTCCCATCTCCTGTTTAATGTGTATATTGATGAATTAATTGCCTCACTTAGAGACAGTAGTTGGATGTTGTATGGACAGCGTAAGGATAAATAACTTAGTCTCTGCTATGATATGGTGTTAAATGTTAATAAGTCCTTCTGGTATGGATTGTCTGCTAAAAGTCTGCGAATTATATTCACAGAAATATGATATTCTTTTTAATGTTACAAAACAAAGGTTAAGCAATTCCATCCCAAAAGCTCTAATCAGCCAGCTGATATTAGGTTTAAAATGAGAGGTGAAGCAACAGAGGAAGTACAAAAATTTAAGTATTTGGGTCAAATTATCAACCGCTCCTTGAGTGATGGCTCAGAAATATGAATACAATATTGCAGCCTCTGTGCTAAAGCAAATATGACAAAGGAACTTCAGGTTTTGTACAAGTGAAACTAAAGACTCTCTTTCGTACCTTGTGCACTAATATATACAGACAATAACTCTGGGTGATTTATAAAAAGGATCTGGCAGAACTTAAAATTTGCTTTATAACAGATCTTTCAGACTCCTACATAATTACCTCCAAGATGCTCAGCTTCACAGATGTTTGCTAACCACAATGTCTCGAGCTTCCCGTACTTCCCGTGCCCAATACAGTCTGATGCAAAGAATTAAAATATCAGCCAACCCGATTATCCAAGCTATTCATCAGTCTTGTCATATGTCTCCTAAGCTATGGACTTCATGGAATGAAAAGGTTTGTCTGTAGCTCCACTTAACTTCGACATTACTATTTTCATAATTGTATTTCTGTTCTTAGTATTTGAATTTTTATTGTATTCTATTGTCAGTTTGTATTATTAATATTTGTCATAGTAACTAATGATGTGCCAATAAACATTTTAATTTTAATTTTTATTAAATTTAATTTCATTTTATATATATATATATATGACTACGTCAGGTCATCTCGCAACACCACTTTCCGTTGACAAGTGAAATTAAACGGCCTTAGGTCTGGATAGTAGCTGAATGGTGACCGTCCACTGCATTCAGATCATGAAGAGACCCGTGGTTCGGATCCCAAATAAAACTGTAGGTCCCCTCCGTCACATAACCTTTGCTGTTACGAAGGTTAAACAACTTCCCCTCTCCCCAGACACACACACACACACACATGCACACAAACATGTGCACATCTCCGCAAAAGCGAGGTACAGGCATTTTTAAATCCATATATATATATATATATATATACCTAAAAACGAACTAATAAAACCTAATTTAACCTAATCTAACCTAACCTTAGTGCCATCGAACATGTGGTAACAATGACTAATGAAAATGGTGGTCATATCGCGCATAAGTCTTACTGGTATCTGTTTGTTTCCAGTGAAAGTTGATGTTTTAATGCTGAAAGCCATTGTTTTGAACCTTCAGTTTAGACAGCTATAACTCTGTTTGTACTCATATTATTTGAATAAAAATCTTATGGAATTTATTTGGATATGTTCTTATTGAACTGTGATATTTTCCGATGTCTACCAATCATATTAACGGAGCAGCAGCTCTTCAAACAGGACGCGTTTTTTCTGCTCTGCTCGATATATATACACCTTACCTTATGAACCTTATGTTGTTTCGTGCGTTGGTCTCTCTTCACACGGAGGTCAAGCTGGTGGCCCCGCCTCTAGGTCTGGCCTGGTGGAGGAGCGAGTTGCTTTCTTGCGCTCTCCACCGTACATAGCCAGGCACGCCCCGCTCATCTGGTACCGTCCTGAGCCAGGCATCCAGTCTTCTCTTGAAGACTTCAACTTTGACCCCCATTACGTTTCTGGGGTCCTTTGGAAGCTGATTGAAAAGTCTTGGCCCCCTGACAACCAAGCTACTTTCCTTCAGAGTTGAGGAGGTCCCTTGTCGAGCCTTTAATTTGGGAACACTACACATTCTGCCTTTCCTATTTTCCAGTGTTGTTTGAATGGTAATTGGGTTTAGTTTTAGGTCTGGTACCAGTTTTTAGATCATTTTCCCTATGTAGATTATGGTGTACCTCTCTCTTCTTCTTTCCAGGGAGTACAGATTTAGTTTACGTAGTCTTTCCCAGTAGTCGAGTTCATTGCAGCCATCAATCTTGGCTGTGAAATGCCTTTGCGTTTCTTCTAGTTTATTAGTTTCTTCCTTTTTATATGGGGACGTCAAAGCTGAGCAGTATTCAAGTTTTGGTATAATCAGTGTTTTTAGCAGGGGAATCATTACTGTCCTGACCCTTCTCTTGAACGTTCTTAGTACCTGTCCGGCGACTCTTTTTGCTTTATTTATCGCTACCTGATTTTGTGTTTCGAATTTCGCATCATCTGTCATTATTATCCCGAGGTCGATCGCTTTCGTGCTTCTCTGAATTTCCTGTCTATCTGGAGCATAATATGCAGTCTGTTTAAGCTTCTTTTCTACCATATCACAAGAGCTGAAATTTCTCGGCGTTAAATGACATGTTGTTGTCTTCTGACTATTTGTATATTTTGTTCGTGTCCCTCTGCAAGGCCTCCACGTCATGTACATCGCTGATTTTTCTGCTGATCTTTGTATCGTCTGCAAAGGATGTTACTATACTGTTGCTGTTTACTCCGCTGTCTATGTTTGTTAGCATGATAATGAACAGGAGTGGGGCCAGTACTGTCCCTTGTGGTACTGAGCTGCGTACTTCCGATTCTGATGATGATATACCTTGAATTTTGACGACCTGCAGACGTTTTCTGAGGAAGTTGTAGATCCATTTTCCCACTTTGCCTGTTATTCCCATATATTTCATTTTATGTGCTATTATACCATGGTCACATTTGTCGAAAGCTTTAGCAAAATCTTTGTATATAACATCGTAGTTGTCATTGCCTTCCAATGCATCTAGGATATTGTTGTAGTGTTCTATTAGTTGTGATAGGCATGATCTACCTGATCGGAATCCATGCTGATTTTCGTTGAATCTTTCCCGTGTCTCCAGGAAATCATAAATTTTCTTTCTAACTATTCTTTCAAATACTTTGGTGAGGTGGGACGTCAATGACACTGGTCTATAGTTCTTTGCTTGAGATCTGTCCCATCCTTTATATATAGGGACAATGTTTGCTCTTTTTAAGATGCTCGGTATTTCCCGTGTCTAGGGATCTTCTTTATATCCAGTATAAAGGTGTAGCTATTTCATTTTTACAGTTTTTAATCAATAATGCGTTCCAATTGTCCGGACCTGCAGCTGAATGTGGTTTCGTTTGTCCTATAGCTCTCGCTACATCTTCTGGGGTAAAATCAACGTCTGTTATATACTCTCCTTGCAATTCCTCTTCAAAGAATACATTTATGTCAGGTATCGCTTTGTCACTTTTTAGGGTACTGAAAACTGATTCATATTGAGCTCTCAATGTATCAGATATTTCTTTTGGATCGTTGGTTAGTTCATTATTTCTCGTCCTTAAGGGCCCAATAGCGGCGCGCGTTTTTGTTTTCCTTTTTGCATAGCTATAGAAGTATTTTGGATTTTCCTTTATTGCTTCTACAGCCTTTTCCTCTTCCCTCACTCTATGGTTCTTAATCAGGGCTTGTATTCCCTATCGATACCCTCCAGCTTTTCTTTTATTGCTTTCCTGTCATTATCTCCGCAGTTGCCTAACTTCCCCTCCACTCTCTTTCTTTTGCGGAATAGTCTTCTCTTTTGCCTCTCTCGCCAGCTCCTCTTTCCTTTTGGCTGTGATTTCGAAGCATATTTATATAAAATTCTCAGCGTTTTTTCTTCCAAGGTTGTTAGCATTTCTTCAGTTGTTTTATTCTCGAACATTGCTCTCCATTGCATTTGGGCCATGTGCGATCTGATTGATTCCCAATTTATAGTCTTGGAGTTTAAGTTAAAGGCCCCGAATTTACTTCTTTCCTCAATATGTGTATTGTCTTTTAATGCTGTCGTCATATTTGTTGATATCTCGATTAAGTTGTGGTCTGAGATAATGGTTGGGGTTATTTTTATATCAGCAATCAAGTTCGTGTTATTCGTGAATACCAGATCCAGACAGTTATTTTTTCTGGTATTTTCAGCATAAACTCATTTGTGAGAGCCATCAACATTTTTGCTCGCTCCTGGTCTTCTCTTGTGCCCCCCTTGTTCTGGTGAATATATATATATTCCTATCCACCTTTTCATATTTTATAAATGAGAAGTTAAAGTCTCCGCAGATCATTGTATTGGGGGATGGGGGGTTTATGGCCTTTATTAGCTTTCTGATGTCATCAATGGCTTCCGAGAATTTTTCGGTTGGGGTGCTTGGAGGTCTATACTGTAGATGACTATTACTATCACGTTTAGTTTTTCTATTTTCACTGCTAGGAGTTCCACATAGCTGTTTGATTTACTTATTATCGTCTCTGTCATGTGACCTTCCTATACATATATAGCACAGCCACCTTTACGTCTCGTCGTTCTATCCGCTCTTAGTAAGTTGAAGCCCTCTATATTTATCTCTTTCTTATCAATACAATGTTCGCAGTTTTCACAATTTCCTTGGTAATCCTGAAGATGAGTTTCTGTGAGGCATGCGATGTCCGCCCTTGTTTCGTCCATAAATCCTTTCAGGTACGAAACCTTATTGAGTGATTGGTTTGGTCTTATTCCTTGAATATTAGCCAGGACAATTTTTATGTTCTCTGTTTTTCGTTGCCACTTGTGCATTTCAAGTTCGTTTACCTTCGATATCGCTTGATTCGTTGCTTTATGATCCTCCGAGAGAGATCCGTTTCCGTCTACTTGTACTGGTAGCTTCTTGCCCGGTAGCGGTTTGGCTCGGGGGTTTCCAGCTGTGTCAACTGCATGTGGATGACATTTAGCATCCGTAACGTGTCCGCGATGTTGAAAAAATTTTGTTGTTCGCTTATTGTGTTCCTATTGTTGTTCCTATTGTTATTGTTATTCCTATTGTCATTTAAAATTTTTCCTTTGTTCTTTGAGTCCGTCGGGAGATGTTGATAGTAGCATTTTTTCCCAAATTTGCAGGTTCCATATTTTGCATAAGTCCTGCATATGTCCGGGTGGTAGAATTTACATCTGTCTCCAAATTTACAATGACCATTATTATAGAAGAAATTGCATATTGAGGGATGTTCATATATAGATTGTCCTCTTTTAAATCTGCAATTAACTTTTATATAATATCTGCATATAATTCCTTCCCCATATTTACTCGTGGCCTTTGTTTTTTGCTCTTTATTGGGGGACAGTTTCACTCCGTTTTCTTGATTGCCCTCTAGTCTTGTCCTATTTGTGCTAGTTGTGTTTGTGTCCTTTGTTGCCCTTATGCTATATGTTGTATTTACACTCTTTGTCGCCTGCGTGTTTTCGGCCTCGTTTTGTACAAATATATATATATATATGTAAAGAACGACGCTTGTGTAGAAGAACGTTCCGCACAAGATGAGGGAGAACGAACAAATGAAAAATGAGGTAACCACCCGGGAATCGAACCCGGGATCTTCCGATTGCCGGTCAGATATGCTATCCACTACACCATGGACCTCGATTAATCAGAAGTCGTAATTCTCCTACATACGAGCAGAAACAAATGTGTGTGTGTATATATATATATATATATATATATATATATATCAGGCATGGGGATGAGGCCTGGCCTCAGGCCTCGATGCCGAGGCCGAGGCTTTTTTAGGGGAGGCCTCACGAGGTTTTAAGATTGTTAGGCTGAAGGCTGATATTCGGATGCTGATGTTAGGCTGATATTCGGATGCAAATAACGAATGCGGTATTTGCACCTCTGGGTACAAATACTGTACTCACTTCAAAATCTTTTGCGAATAAGCTCCTCCATGCTTTGAGAAGGCTCGACAATCTACCCTAGCCTTGACCTAAAGCTCTTCCAAAGGTAACCTACCGTAACCTCACACTCACCTGTATCTCTTCTTTTTTTTAAATCTATAAGGAAAAGCAAGATTTTACTCAAAATTAATAAACAAAGACATAGCTCACTTCACTTACCTAATAAAAGGGAATTATTAAGCATTAAGCACGTTCATCTATCACACACGGACACACCACAACACCGACACGCTGTGTCACACAGTCACACAGTCAGACACATTTGCCAGAATAAGATTTCCTGGGCACCATACATTAGCACAATAACGTTTTATTTCTCATTTCATGCAGTTCTTATTTCTCATTTTAATATACCCGCAATATTTTAAGTATTTATGATAACATGGAAAGTTATGATGTGAAGATGATCTAGCGAAATATTTCAAGATTGTATTAACCCACTGAGTGTTGATCGTGTAATTTCTGAATGGCTACAATTATTAGCGACTCTTGCGGGCATTGCAAACAGAGCTACATTTGGAGATGCCTTATTTTTTTTTAAGGTTTGCATTTTTATGTATCTTGACAATAAGAAATTGTGGTCTTAAAGTCTACCAAAGATCATTAATGTAATTGTAGCTTGTACTGTATGTGAAAGATGTTTCTGATGTACAGTAGGCCTACAGGTATGAAGTTTATGTCATGCCATTGCTATATAATTATATATACGATAATAATATAATAACGATAATATTAAGAATATATCTGATATTTCAACATGTTATATATGTAATTTGATTCAAGAGTATATTTGCACCAGGATATTATCCATTATCATACATTTTTAAAGTTATATGTATAATACTTTATATTATTAAAGTAAATGAAAAAGACCGAAAAAGTTATTTGCAAACAATATAACAATTTACATCTCAGTTATAATGCCCATATTAGCAAAATTATTGTTTGCATCCGATATTATATATTCATTTCAAATCATATTTAGAAGTTTATATGTTACAATTTACGACGGGCGAAAAACAAAATTATCGACGCTAGTAGGCTATATACATATATATATATATATATATATATATATATATATATATATAATATATATATATATACATTTCAACTGCAAACAACACACAGTATAATTAACGTAAAGAACGACGCTTGTATAGAAGAACATACCGCGCAAGATGAGGAGGGAGAACGAATCTATATATATATATATATATATATATATATATATATATATATATAAACGTTCACTTTCCCATTAGCATTATCATCATTATCATTTGTGTTATTCTTTTTTTTATGCAGGAAAGAGGGACCAAGGGAAAATGCCCCCAAAAGCGGGCCCACCTACATAAAAAAGGAAGAGAGCCAAAATCAAGGTCTAGGGCAGGGGTGGCCAGACTTTGCTGAGATGGGATCTACTTTTTCCAAAATTCTCCCGATAAGATGGAGAGAGAATAACCAAGAATAAAATAAAGTGAACATAAAAATATATTGCCAAATGCACACACACACACACACACACACACACACACACACACACACACACACATATATATATATATATATATATATATATTTATTTTTTTTTCATTAAATTTTATCCCCCAAACTTATTAGAAATTAGGTATACTGGAATAGGAAGAGCTTACTTTACTGATGTGATGATTTGCACTGCATGGCATCAGCATTCAGCAAGCCGTGTGTAGTCCGGATTGTAGCTGCTGATTGCTAGCCTCAAACAAGCATCCAGGTGATCATCTGTTAGAGTGGCTCGGTATTTTGTTTGATGATATTCATGTGTGAGAACGTTGACTCACAAAGGTAGGTTGATCCAAAAAATGCTGTCAAGTACATGGCACTTTTTCTGACATTCGGATACTTTTCTTCAAGAAGTAGGTGCCAAAAGTTTCCTTCTGAAGATCTGGATTTGATTTCAATGTCGTTTCGCAGAGTCAAAATTTCATTCTCGATTGCAGATATGTCCATATTAAACAATAAGCTCATTTTTGATGCAATATCATCAGTGTCAAAGTTTGCACCAAATGGGAAGCACATGAATGTTGCTACAGGTTCTAGTGTTGCTAAGTCTTCGAACCGTCTGTTAAAGTCTGTAATAACATTCTGCAACTGTTCAACGTATCGAACACTGTCAAACTGGTCGCATTCTTTCCCCTGACTTTCCAGCTCTGACATCATGTTTTTGAAGTTCCCCAGTTGGTGTCGCTGCAGCTGTGAGGATACCAGTTCTAGTTTTTGTTTAAAAGCATTCACTGAGGTAATCATTTAAACAATAGTTTTGTTTTTACCTTGCAACTCTAAGTTTAGCTGATTTAGAAAAGCAGTGGTGTCAGTCAAAAAAGCTAAATCTAACAACCACACTTCGTCTTCCAACTCTTTGTAATATGTTTCTTTTAACTTCAGAAAGTCTTTAATTTCAGGTAAGAGATCCCTAAACCTCTGTAGGAATTTACCTCTACTTAGCCACCTGACATCAGTGTGCAACAAAAGGTCAGTGTGTTCTGCTTTATTTTCTTCTAGCTGAGACCGGAAGAGACGCCTTTGTAGACTTCTCGTCCGAATAGAACACACAATCTTGTGGGAAATATCCATAATTTATTTAATATATATATTCAACATTTTACCACACACTGCTTGTTGGTGAATTATGCAGTGATAACACCAGTCTGCATGAAAATCGATTTCTTTATTTTGAGTTGTGATTCTGAAGCAGTTCGCTACGCTGAATTCAAATATGCTACCAGTTTTTTTCTATCACCCACAGTTTTAAAGTTATTAGCAAAACAATTTTGGGGCGTTTTGTAATTTTTTACCTTTTTTATCTTTAATTAATTTCGTTTTTTCATATTTTTCAGGTAGATAATTCTAACATTACGTCTTTAAAATTTTAATAATGGCTTCTAGAGGATGTACCCATAGTCCAGACATATTTTGTTATATTTGTGGTCGGTATGTTGTTATAAAACAAAGGACAAATGTAACGACCTTCATTAAGAGAGCTTATCATGCTTATTTTGGAATTAAATTAGGAGATCAAGACAAAAGTTGGGCTACACACAAGGTTTGTCTTACGTGTGTTGCGGCACTAAGGAATTGGAGCAAAGGTAAAAAGAAAAGTTTGCCATTTGGGATCCCTATGGTATGGCGCGAGCCTAGAAACCATACCGACGACTGCTACTTCTGTTCTTGCAATGTTAAAGGTTATAATGCAAAGAATAAAGAGAGCCTTCAATACCCAAGTCTTCCATCTGCAATAAGGCCGGTACCCCATGGTCCAGAAGTTCCTATTCCCCGCCCACCCGAGAGTCTGGATCAATACAATTCAGATTCTGATTCAGCTCCAAATCCAGACAATAATGATGTTTATGAACAGCCAACAGCTGACCGAGATCCTAAACCATTAACCCAAGCGGAACTAAATGACTTAGTCAGGGATTTGAATCTGCCTAAGGACTCTGCAGAACTTTTGGGGTCTAGATTGCAGGAGAACAATTTATTGGCATCCGACACATACTTCGCTTGGTAAAGAAGGTAAATATATTTTGTTTCTTTCAGTTATTTTTTTATTCTTTCATAAACAAGCAATATGCTTGTCCAAGAGCTAGGAGCTATTTAATTCTGCTTTAATTAGGTTTTACTCTATCACCTAAAGATTTCGTGCTACAAGGGGTGTTGTAATACCTCATCTGTCCCCAAATGTTAACCACCCATTGATGGGAGGGGAGAGAGTATTTTGCTGGGAACGGGACTGGTTGTTATACTGTATATATTTACCCTACATTATTATGTAAGCGTTACTGTAGTCTATAACAAAAAAATTTATGATTTAGCATGTGCAATCCAATGTTGGTCTCGATAAGATGGTTCACATTTGGGGATAAATGGGGGATTTATGACACACCCTGTGGTAAGAAAACCATACGTGATAGAGAAAAACTAACAATATTTTTGAGATCAGCGCACTCAAATTATATAGAATCACCAACTAGTTTGTAAAAATCGATCGACAAGTTTTCAAATGTGTACTGGTGTAATTAAAGAAGTTTGGAAACCTTTTGTCACTTTTGCACAGGGCGATGAACCCATTGGAGCGGCCAGTCATGGCAGGTGATCCGTCAGTTGTTATGCTCACAAGCTTGTGAAGTCGGAATTGTGTGTCGTTAACAAACTCACTGAATGCATGAAAAATGTCCTCACCTCGAGTTTTCCCTCTTAAAGGTAGGATTTTAAGCAGTTATTCTTTGGCAGTCATATCTTTAAACACGATTCTAATAAAAATGCATAACTGTGATGTGTCGATCACATCTGTCGAGTCATCAAACTGAAGTGAAAGGAACACGCAGTCATGTATGTCTTTCTTCAGTTGTTCCACCAAATTCTCATCCATTACTTCACAACGCCGCATCACAGTGTTTCTGGATAGCTGAAGCTGGTTAATAGCAGACAGTATTTCCGATTTATTACTGAAATTCTGAAACAACGACTCTGCTGCCTCTGTAAATGCTTCTTTGAATATTTCTCCATACTGAAAAGGTTTCTTGTGTTTCGCAAGTACACGACTCACCCGAAATGACGCAATCGTTGCTGCTTTCGATTTTGTGCTAGGCCCTGTAACGATAGACTGCTGAACACTAAGTTCAGATTTAAGTTCATTGACGTTTCTCTTACGTAGTTCACTTTCGGCTGGGAAATCACTGTCATACCGCTTGTGAATAGTTTTAAAATGCCTCTCTAAATTCCCATTTTTGACGAACGCGACACATGCAAGGCAAATTAAACACATTTGGAATTTTTCATCGTAAAAAAATATGCCGTCTCCCACTCACTGTGAAAGTTGTAAGTTTTTTGTTTTTTGGCACTTGGTCCAGCACTCATTTTAACGGTGTTAATGCAATTGGACTGGAGATTGACCTTCACCACCGATTATTCCAAATGACTGACCCGTCACTGAAGTGACACATGCTCATAACAGCTCAGTTTACCGCGGTATGAAATTTTGGCAGAAGTTAAAGTTAGCGGTATCATTTTCTGTGACATTAATTAAATATCTCTCAGAATTATTAACGTTAAACTTTGTTATTTTTTGTTAAATGACTGGTAAACACAAAGATAAAACAAATAAATGCTGCTACCGATAATGGAGGTGATAACATAAAGAACGCTAATTTTTGGGAGTAGCAGTCGGGTCGTGTGTTCGTTAGTATTGTGAAATGTAAGGTCTCTGTTGCTAGGCTAAGCTACTGGTCATTCTGCGATCTACTAAAAATTGCTGTGCGATCTACTGGTAGACCGCGATCGACGTTTTGGCCACCCCTGGTCTAGGGTTTTCGAGATGCCTAGACACACTGCGTTTGAAAGATTGGAAGTTATAGACAGGGGGAAAGATGGATTGATAATGATTGTTCCAGAGTTGACCGATTGAGTAGATGAAAAATTGAAAATATCGATTAACGCTTGCATTAGAGAGTTGGACAGAAAAGGTATGAGGATGTGTAGAAAGTCTGGTGCTGCGTGCTCTCCTTAAAGGAGGAAGCATGCAGTTACAGAGTTCAGAAGAGAAGTATCCATTATAATAGCGATAGTAAAGAGAGAGTGAGGCAACATTGAGGCGTAGAGAGAGGGATTGATGAGAAGAAAAGCCTTTAATTTCACCCAGTCAAGTACGGCTGTGTGGGTTGAGCCACCCCATACATGAGAAGCATACTCCATACAGGGGCGAACAAGACTCCTGTACAGAGACAGCAACTGAGTAGGGAATGAAGAAATTGCAGAGGCGGTACAGCACACCTAACCTCTTAGAAGCTGTTTTAGAAAGAGAGTATATGTGATCTTTCCAGGAAAGATTACGAGAAAATGAAATGCCAAGAATGTTAAGAGAAGAGGAAGGATTGAGTTGTGTGTTGTTGAAGGTAAGAGGATAGTTGTGTAGAAGATTGTGACAAGTAGACAGCTGGAGGAACTGAGCTTTTGAGGCATTGAAAGATACAAGGTTTTCTCTTCCACAATCAGAGATAGCAGAAAGATCAGAGGTCAGGTGTCCCATAGCCGTCCTACGCGAATCATGGAGTGACTGTTGAGAGGGACGTCTTGGGAAGCGGGTGGAGAAGTGAAGAGTGGAATTATCGGCATAGGGGTGAAGAGGATAGGAAGTGCGAATTAAAAGATCATCAATAAATAAAAGGAAAGAGTGGGTGACAGGACAGAACCCCTGAGGAACACCACTGTTGATAGATTTAGGAGAAGAATGGTGGCCATCTATAACCGCAACTATAGATCGGCCAGAAAGGAAATTAGAGATGGAGGCACAGATAGGAAGGTAGAAACCGAAGGAAGGCAGTTTCGAAATTAAAGATTTGTGCCACACTCTATCAAAAGCTTTCGATAGGTCGAGCGCAATAGAAAAAGTTTTACCGACATCCCGAAAGGAGGATGATCAAGAGTCAGAGAGATATGGAAGAATATCGCCAGTCGAGCATCCCTTGCGGAACCATAATGACGATCTGAAAGAAGATTGTGAGAAGAGAGGTATTTAAGAATCTTCTTACTAAGGATAGATTCAAAAACTTTAGAAAGGCTAGAAATTAAAGCAATTGGACGATAGTTGGAGGGAGGAGAGCAGTCACCCTTCTTTGGGACAGGCTGAATAAAAGCGAACTTCCAACAGGAAGGAAAAGTACCAGATGAGAGACAAAGATGAAAGAGTTTGCCTAGGCACGGTGTCAGCACAGAAGCACAGTTCTTAAGAACAACAGGAGGAACACCATCAGGACCATACGCCTTCCTAGAGTTGAGCCCAGATAGGGCAGAAAAACATCTTTAGAAGATATTCTAATTTCAGACATAAAGTCAGAGGGAGTAGGAGATGGAGAAACAGCACCGGAATCATCCATAGTTGAGTTGTAAGCGAAAGTTTGAGCGAAAAGTTCAGCTTTGTCAGGAGAAGAGACGGCAACTGATTCGCCAGAAAGAACGAGAAGAACTGGAATTGGATAGGTTTTCACATTTTTGTCGGATGAAGGAATTTTTGGCGAGTCGAAAAACAGATTTTGCATGATTCTGGGCACAAATATAAGCTGAGTGAGAGTCAGGAGTTGGATAGCGACGATATCATCTGAAAACCTCCTCTCTGTTGCGGATAGCATTAGAACAAGTAAAGTTAAACCAAGGTTTTATTAGTAGTAGGAATAGAATATGGAATTTACGCCTCCATGCCCGAGGCCACAGTCTCCTCCTCTTGTGAGGCTCCACAGGCCGGATTGGGGCGATAGGATAGGAAACAGATATAAGATTCCGGTCAGAGGAGCCCAACGAAGAAAAACTTTCACAGTGTAAGAATGATGAGAGGTAAGAAATAAATCTAGAATGTTTTGAGCCTATCTCCAAGGCGATCGGGGATACGAGTAGGGTGCTGTACAATCTGCTCTAGGTCATTTAGGATAGAAAAGTTGAAAGCTAGTTCACCAGGGATGTCTGTGAAATGGAAGGAAAGCCAAATGTGGTGGTGAACATTAAAATCTCCTAAAATGGAGATTTCAGCAAAGGGAAAGCAGGCTAGAATGTATTCCACTTTGGAAGTGAGGTAGTCAAAGAATTTTGGATAGTCAGTAGAATTAGGAGAAAGGTATAGAATTCGGAAGATTCGATTTCGGGAATACAAGAACAAGTTAGGTCACTGCGTACATATACGCAACATCCACCTTCGGAGTGAAATTGAGTATGGGGAAAGTAAAAGGGCACAGAAAAGGGGTTGCTGTCACCACTCGTCCCAGACACCTGAGTTTCAGTGAGGAAAAGAGGATGAGATGTACAGGAGAAGTGGTGTTCGACAGATTAAAAATTTGAGAAAAGGCCATGAATGTTGCAGAAATTAATGAAAAGTGAATCAGACAGATGCCCATAACATCTCGAATGGGCGGTAGCAGCTCCATCCCCGCTACCCAGGTCTGCATTCAGCAGCAGGGGAGGCAGAAGTGGGGACACTTATGGTCCCCTCCGCAGGGTACTCCGAGGCCCTTGAAGTTGATGCCATTTTTTTTTTAAATTTTGAAAACATTATGCGTGTAAGATGCATGTATATGTAGTGAGGAATAGGGACAGAAGTGTGTATTTTAGAGCATGCTGGACTGTTCACAGGGTAGATGAGACGGAAAAAGAACAGCTAAGGACGACTGTGACAGGAGAAACGGGAGTTCCAGCACTCCCTATTTTCTATCAACGTCCCTCCTGGAGTACTTCCCTGGTCGATTGGTGTCTACAATCTCCTCCTATTCATTTCAATCTAGTTATATTTCTCACATTATTACCAGAAGAATCCATTGGTCATTATAACTGCCAATTATCTTTAAAAAATGTTTTTCAAAACTTTTAGGAAATTTATTTTTATGTTCTGGATACATAAGAGGAAAGTATGTTGGATGAACCACAAATTAATTACACCCACACCGACACCCACACCCATATATATATAGCAACACTTTCTTCATCTTCATCAGCATTCCTTTCTTCAGCGACTTTTATGAGCAGACCTGCAAGCATTCATTGGCCCGCCCTTCTCTTTACAAAAATTCTTTATTTCGGCATAAAATTCTTTTAAGTGCTTATCAGTTGGCATCTGGGGACACTGCACGCCTGAATCCTTCGCTCATTTTCGACTACGAGACAAGCCCTTCTTCGAAATCACTTTTGTCATAAGCTACTCTCCATCATGTAACGAACATTTTAACAGGACCTATGCCTGGGTACATTTTGTCACTCTTTTTCAAATGTAAACACTTAAATTCATGATAGTTGGAAACGGGTCAGCGGGTCACGGGTCTGCGGGTCACTTGGGAATGAATTCAAGACGGGTCGAGATGAGTCACAGGTTATGAGATTGATCCGTCTGACCTGGGAGCCGGTCAAGGCGGGTCAACGCTGTGATTAGGTAAGGCATAAATTTCCAGTAGAATTTAAAAAATTCGTATGTTTTTTTACGTGTTCATCAGTGGTGTATTGGTGGCAATCGAAGAAAGCTGCTCTTCCTGTACTCAGTGGAGTAGCTAGGTCTGTGTTCGTAATGCAGGCATGCAGCAGCCAGTCGGAGAGGCATTTCAGCGCATTCAACGTAAGTAATATCATACGTCCACAGCGCGTACTACTGGCACTGGAAGCAGTAGAATCACTGTGCATCGCTTTGGAGTATTACAAGAATTTCTAAGTTACTTTTCACTGTAATAATTAATCATTACTGTTTTATGAAATAGAAGCTCGTGTGTGAGTCAGCTTGTATTTGTGTATCAAAATAAAGATTTTGTATTTTGAAACAAAGTTTAATTTCTGATATATTTTGAAAAACGTTTTGTTCAATGTATTGTTTAGGTCAGCAGGTTTGCCGGGTCATTGGTTCGCAGGTCACGTGGGTCACAGGTCCACTGTTGGGCGGGTCATACGGGTCAAAGTTGGTGACCCATTTCCATCTCTGAAATTCACTCGCGCGCAATTCTTTGTAATTCATTTAATAAGTTGCTGCACAATTGTAATCAGTCAGTCATTCAGTACAAATCTCATTTATTCTGTGAACTTACATTCGCTCAATTATAACTTTTATTTGTGACTTTTATCATTTGTTTTGCTTAATTAAATGAAAATTCAACGAAGATTATTAATCTCCTTTATTAATGACAGTTAGTTATTTTAATTGAAAGGTGAATGGTGGCCCATAAACGATGTACTTAATTAATCTAATTACATTATTTTCGGCTTAATCTCAATAAGCCACTATATATATATATATATATATATATATATATATAGAGAGGAGAGAGAGAGAGAGAGAGAGAGAGAGAGAGGTTTGACAAAACTAAACAGACACCATAATAATAGTATTGTCCTCAATAACAAATAGCAAAGCTCATTAATGGAATGCCAGAACGCGTCAGCTTTACATAATTCAAAGGGGAAAACAACACGATTCTAACTACGCTGATTTAACAAATCTGTTATTATTTATTAACTTCTATTATCAAATCAAAAACTATGGGAAAGCTGAACGTATCAATTTACTTCTGTCAACCCTCCGTGTATATATGTATATATATATATATATACAGGGCGTCCCAAAAAAATGTATACACACTTTAAATAATTATAAAGGCAGTGTTTATTAAAATACATTTCATTTTCAAAATGTAATAGAATCTACAGACATTATTTAATTGTTTTGTCAACGCCTGTTTTCAAACTGACGTCCGTTCTGGTCCAGGCACTGCTGATAACGCGAAGCAATGGAGTCGCAAACATCACGAAACATTTCGTTTGGTATTTGTGTGCATTCTCGTTCAATGGCTGCTCTCAATTCAGCGACTGTTGCAGGTTTTATAGCGTAGACTTTGTCTTTTAAGTATCCCCATAAAAAAAAGTCTAGTGGTGTGAGGTCTGGTGAACGCGGAGGGTATTCTACGAAACCCCTTCGTCCAATCCACATCCACATCGTGCCAAGTACCACTCGCAATACTCCACTCTTCGGTCCGGATCATCTTCATTAATAGCATGGACTAATCTTGGAATGTAACTTTTCCATTGACAGCGCTTCAAAATGCGTTGGACAGACGATTCTGAAATTCCTACCTCACGACTCGCTTGCCGCACAGATTTTCTTGGACTTTGGTGATACGTTTCCAGTACTCTTTCTTGCTTTGTGGGGCTTGTCGATGTCCGTGGTCTTCCGGAACGCTTCTTGTGGACATTCTGAACAGTTCCATCGGCTTCAAACTTATCTCTAATTCGAGTGATGGTAAGTCGCGTTGGTGGATCTGTTTCAAACTCCCTCCTAAACTGTCTTTGCACTTCAACTGCGTTTTCACACTTCCAGTAGCATTTTAGAATGAATTTCCTTTGTTCAAAGTTTAGTCTGACTGCCATTATTAATTCTAATGGGTTTAACTTGGAAAGAAAGAAACATCAATTGAGCTATCAGCTGTTAAAGTGTGTATACATTTGTTTGGGACGCCCTGTATATATATATGTTAACCCCTCCGTCTATGGCCTTGGTTGGTTCGAAGTCGACGGAGGTCCTGGTTAGGTGGCAGAAACGGATTTGTTACTCGCAGTAGTTTCTTCTATACTATTCTCCGAGTTCTTCTCATAGTGGATCGGAGGATTCTTTAGAGCTTTATGAAGGTTCCCCGATTCTTCTTGTAACGTATCGGGAGATTTAATGAATAAGTTTTCTGAAGAGAGCAAGGCTCCAAGGAGAGGCTAAAGACAGACTTTTTTTACTGTAATTTACTGCTAAAATGTACAGGTAGTGTTCAGCCTCTAAGTTTAATTCTGAATGAACATGGAAGAAATTTTGTGGGTTTATATACCCATAATTCGCTAACATTATTATTATTAAATGTTGACTTGTGTCGTTTTTATTCTCTATAGGATGCATTATTTTTGCACAATATTTGAAAATAAAGTAAATTTTTTAGCTGTGGTAATGTTTAAACGGATAAACAAGATATTTGAAGATGAAGCCATATTTTTATCTTAAACCGCGTATTTTCAGATTTGATGTTATCATGATTTGCCGAGTTAACTAAAAGTGGAAATTGAACTATGCATCTTTACACTAAAATATGCAGATGAGCAAAAATTAAAGGTTTAAGATTTACAATTAAATGCTTAGGCAAGACATGACTTCATCTTTTATAACGAAGAGAATGTATACAAACATGAACATTGCAAAATTTAATCAGGATTCATTATTAAGCTAAATATAAAAAAATTATTAAGAAATTTTAAAAAGAACAAGTCACCAATTACACCGGTCTGCATGAAAATCGATTTCTTTATTTTGAGTTGTGATTCTGAAGCAGTTCGCTGCGCTGAATTAAAAAATGCTACCAGTTTTTTTCTATCATCCACAGTTTTAAAGTTATTAGCAAAACAATTTTGGGGCGTTTTGTAATTTTTTACCTTTTTTATCTTTAATTAATTTCGTTTTTTCATATTTTTCAGATAGATAATTCTAACATTACGTCTTTAAACTTTTAATAATGGCTTCTAGAGGATGTACCCATAGTCCAGACATATTTTGTTATATTTGTGGTCGGTATGTTGTTGTAAAACAAAGGACAAATGTAACGACCTTCATTAAGAGAGCTTATCATGCTTATTTTGGAATTAAATTAGGAGATCAAGACAAAAGTTGGGCTCCACACAAGGTTTGTCTTACGTGTGTTGCGGCACTAAGGAATTGGAGCAAAGGTAAAAGAAAAGTTTGCCATTTGGGATCCCTATGGTATGGCGCGAGCCTAGAAACCATACCGACGACTGCTACTTCTGTTCTTGCAATGTTAAAGGTTATAATGCAAAGAATAAAGAGAGCCTTCAATACCCAAGTCTTCCATCTGCAATAAGGCCGGTACCCCATGGTCCAGAAGTTCCTATTCCCCGCCCACCCGAGAGTCTGGATCAATACAATTCAGATTCTGATTCAGCTCCAAATCCAGACAATGATGATGTTTATGAACAGCCAACATTTGACCGAGATCCTAAACCATTAACCCAAGCCGAACTAAATGACTTAGTTAGGGATTTGAATCTGCCCAAGGACTCTGCAGAACTTTTGGGGTCTAGATTGCAGGAGAACAATTTATTGGCATCCGACACATACTTCGCTTGGTACAGAAATCGTGAGAAAGACTTCGTCCCTTTTTTCGAAGAAGATTGTCCCTTGGTATTTTGCAAGGACATCACAGGATTAGTGTGCAAGCCAGGCATCGAATACCAAACCAGTGATTGGAGGTTGTTTATAGATTCCTCTAAAACCAGTCTAAAAGGAGTGTTACCGCACAACGGTAACAAATATGCTTCACTCCCAGTAGCCCATTCTACTCATTTGAAAGAGACCTATGATAACATGAAACTGCTTCTGGAAAAAATTCAGTATCAAAATCACAGATGGATATTGTGTGGGGATCTCAAAGTCCTTTGCATGTTACTTGGGCAGCAATCAGGATACACTAAGATGCCATGTTTCATCTGCGAATGGGATAGTCGAGCACGTGACCAGCACTGGAAGAGGAAAACTTGGCCTCCTAGAGAGAATCTTACCCCAGGATCAAAGAACATTTTACATGAACATCTAGTTGAACCAAATAAAATCCTCCTACCACCCTTGCACATTAAGTTAGGCTTGATGAAGCAGTATGTCAAAGCATTGAATAGAGAAGGTGAGTGTTTCAAGTACATTTGTTCAAAATATCCAAAGATTAGCTACGAAAAAATAAAGGAAGGTGTTTTTATAGGTCCTCAGATTAGAAAGTTATTGACAGACGATCATTTCCTGAACACAATGACCAATAAAGAAAAAAGCATGGCTTGGTTTCAAAGATGTTGTTGAAAACTTCTTGGGAAACTACAAAAGCCAAAATTATGAAAGACTGGTGGAAAATATGCTTAAAAAGTTTTGTGCCTTAGGCTGCAACATGAGCCTGAAAGTTCACTTCTTATTTTCGCATCTTGACCGTTTTACCGAAAATCTCGGAGATGTCAGTGAGGAGCAAGGGGAACGATTTCACCAGGACATCAAAATCATCGAAAGAAGATATCAAAGAAGATGGCATACAAATATGATGGCGGATTACTGCTGGTGTTTGCAACGAGATCAGCCTAACGCACAGCATAAGAAAACATCAAAGAAGCACCGGTTTAGTCGTCATTAGTCAGATCTACCTTCGTAGTCTTAAGTCTTTGGAATAAGTCCTGAAATGTTTGCAAGTAAAGAAGGTAAATATATTTTGTTTCTTTCAGTTATTTTTTTATTCTTTCATAAACAAGCAATATGCTTGTCCAAGAGCTAGGAGCTATTTAATTCTGCTTTAATTAGGTTTTACTCTATCACCTAAAGATTTCGTGCTACAAGGGGTGTTGTAAGACCTCATCTGTCCCCAAATCTTAACCACCCATTGATGGGAGGGGAGAGAGTATTTTGCTGGGAACGGGACTGGTTGTTATATATATTTACCCTACATTATTATGTAAGCGTTACTGTAGTCTATAACAACAAAATTTATGATTTAGCATGTGCAATCCAATGTTGGTCTCGATAAGATGGTTCACATTTGGGGATAAATGGGGGATTTATGACACACCCTGTAGTAAGAAAACCATACGTGATAGGGAAAAACTAACTATATTTTTGAGATCAGCGCACTCAAACTAGTTTGTAAAAATCGATCGACAAGTTTTCAAATGTGTACTAGTGTTATTTGGCAAAGTAGAAAGCAAATCAAAAGTTTTATCCAAACTCGTGTTAGGCGATTTTGGTCCTTATGTAAAAATGAATACATACACCTACATACATATGAATATAGGTATTATATGAAGTTAAATATATACGAATATATAGGACTATATAAATACATGAACCATATAAACACATGAATTATACAAATGGATACAAGATCTATATAAATGAATATAAGAATTTCAAGAATGAATAAGAGAGTATATGAATATAGGAATTATTCATGGTTCATTTTTACAGGGCTCTTCCCTCTAGAATGATATTAATACAATAATATAACATCCTAACTAATGCTAACTAGATGATAACTATGAGTTTTATAATACAGATTTATATACACAACATAAGTGTGGGGGGCTAAGTCTAGTTCACGTGGTCTGGGGTACGCACTCTTGGTCGTGCATAAATAGTTTCACGTTGTTCGGTGTCTCTTGTTTTCCTTCGTTCCAAGAACGATCTTTTCACCACAAATATACAGAGGATAATAGCACATACAATAATGATACTAACAGCGGATGTTGAAAAAATTGTTACAGGTTGTAGTATTTGTAAGAGGTTATTTTGGTTATTGTCGGAAATTTTAAAACGACTCAATTGATCATTCCATTCAGGGGCATGTAGTTCTGGTAGGATAGTTATAGGTTTCATGGAGAGATTTAAGATCTCTATGACGGGCTTAAATTTAATTTGCGACGGGAAGGGGTATGAGTCATTAGTGGTAACCTTGTAAGGGTTGTATATTTGGAAGGTTTTTGAACCTACGGAGCAACCATTTGGTAGCCGAATAACCATAGGTATTGCGATGAGGGAATAATCTGACGGACACTCGAAAGTAGCGGTATTCCTTTTCGCGAAAGAAACCCAGATGTCCGGTCCAATTCAAAGTTGGACGGTTTTAGAGGAATGAAATTTTGTAAATGAACATACCGGGGCATGACGGTCACGAATTAAGTCGATGAAGCAGGACCTAGTAGCTGGAAGAATTACTGGTTTGAGTGGAGGGCAAACGAGTTGTTTATTTGTTTGCGGGAATCTGCAATGCCGGACGTCGCTATCTGATATCATAGAATATGCTGATAGGTCTTTAGTGAAGAAAAGGTAAGGTGGTACTGTGGTTAGATATAATCGATAGATATTCGAATTGTTTTGGTAGCCTGCAATGTTCCCTCTAAGGTGTGCGCGTGTGCGCGCGCACACGCGTTGTGAAACCCGAGCACACAGCAAAATAAAATGCGCACAGGCTCAAGTGTATCATGAGTCACGACAGCAAATGAAGTAATTTAAAAAATTTCAGCTTAATGAATTCTATAAAGAACAAATTAAGAAACTGCTTGAAAGAAAATCATTTGGACATGCTCATGCGAATTAAAAGTTACCTGAATGATAGAGTTTATTTGGAATGGGCAAATGCTAAAGATCGGAGGGAGAAATCATAATCATACTTAAATGAAAGGCACTTTCATTTAATGTTATTTTGATTATATTTTATTTTATTGAATTTTATTTTTTATTTTATTCCTATTTTGTGAATGGATAAAATCATGTATTAATCTTGATAGTCTATTTTAAATTGCTAAATGCTAAAATCTGTTTTGAGAAAAGATAACTAAAATAGTCATTTTCAATTAGTTATTTTAATTTTATTTCTTTATTTTGTTGAATTTTATTTTACTATTTTTTATTTTATTCATATTTTTAGAATGGATAAGATGTTTTCTTTTTTAAGAATATATAATATTGTAAACAGTTTTTAATATCCATTTAATAGTACCGCAATGATCAAACTATCACCTTATGGAAATAATACTTATTAAGTACTTAATATTTATATATATTTAATTTTGAAGATAATAGTGCTCAGAAAAGTTTGCACAATTTTTCACCATGAATCTAAATGTATGCACAACAAAAATTTCTTGCACACACGGACTAAAAAAAATTAGAGGGAACATTGCTTATGACGTATATAAATTTTACCTTTTCCCAACACCCTACCATTACAATGTTTCCTCTAATTTTTTTTAGTCCGTGTGCGCAAGAAATTTTCGTTGTGCATACATTTAGATTCATGATGAAAAATTGTGCAAACTTTTCTGAGTGCTATTATCTTCAAAATTAAATATATATAAATATTAAATACTTAATAAATATTATTTCCATAAGGTGATAGCTTGATCATTACGGTACTATTAAATGGATATTAAAAACTGTTTACAATATTATATATTCTTATGAAAGAAAACATTTTATCCATTCTAAAAATATTAATAAAAAAAAAATTGTAAAATAAAATTCAACAAAATAAAGAAATAAAATTAAAATAACATTAATTGAAAATGACTATTTTAGTTATCATTTCTCAAAACAAATTTTAGCATTTAGCAATTTAAAATAGACTTTCAAGATTAATACATGATTTTATCCATTCACAAAATAGAATAAAAAAAAATAATAAAATTCAATAAAATAAAATATAATCAAAATAATATTAAATGAAAGTGCCTTTCATTTAAGTATGATTATGATTTCTCCCTACGATCTTTAGCATTTGTCCATTCCAAATAAACTCTATGAAGATTAATACATCCGTCATCATTCAAGTAACTTTTAATTCGCATGAGCATGTCCAAATGATTTTCTTTCAAACGGTTTTTTAATTTGTTCTTTACAGAATTCATTAAACTGAAATTTTTTAAATTACTTCATTTAATGTCGTGACTCATGATACGCTTGAGCCTGTGCGCATTTTATTTTGCTGTGTGCGCGGGTTTCACAAAGCGTGTGCGCGCGCACACGTGCACACCTTAAAGGGAACATTGGTCATAAGTGAGTACATCGAAAAATGGCACATTTATGAGGTACGTGTAGGGGCGTGGTCCATGTTAGGGGCGTGGTCCATGTACAGTCCAAGTGTATTTCAGAAATTGGGGGTAATTTGTATGGTTGAGTGGGAATATGGGTGATAATTTTAATTGTATCTGAGAGGTGTGAATCAAGGAATGAAGTGTATCCCATGGTATTAGAGTGGAAAGAGTGATTTTCCTATGGGCTACTCGGTTGCACGTAAAACTTTGGAATGAATCGTAATTATTTGTTGTAAATATTTATCGATTAGGGTTACTTATAGGTTAATTATTTCTATTAATTCTATGATAGATATCTTTTGTGTTCTTTGTATTGAGGTAACAGGGATTCAAGGTATGTAAACCTGTCCGAAAGGGCGTGGAGGAAGCGATTGTTTTCATGTAGTGACCTAATGGTTTGTTCTAACATGTGTCCATTATATTGGCGATTTCGCGCGGAGATTCAATTTGAGTTCAATTCTTTTAATATCTTCTTCGGTTGCTAATCCGAATAAACCCTTGAATATTTTTTCTCCTATAGCTATCAGTCCCCTTTTATTTCTTTGATTAAATTTTGCCGAGTTTTGAGTTCCAGTTTGTATCCATGGTAATGCTAATATTTCTGATAGGGTGCGTGCTGTAGTTTGAATATTTTCGAATGTATTTTCTAACAGAAGACTAATCTGGTCTGTTCCCGGGACATTTTTAACAGAACCCTGAACTTTACTTTCAAACGTTTTTAATTGGATTTTTATCTGAAGGAGATTGATCTTAATTCTAGCAGGGGGTTGCAAATTGATAAAAAAGTCCGCGGGTCCTTTCAAAAATTTACCTTCCGCAAGCTTTTCTATACAACTCCGGTAGAAATTTTAATGCTGGGGCTACAAGAGTAAATAATTTGGAAAACTATAAGGGGGACAATTTTATTCATTTCTACGTCTTAGATGATACGGAGCTGGGGGTGTCCGTGTGGATACTTGGGTTTGTGGGCGAAGTGGTCGGCCTCGCTTTGGTGGCAGTGGGGGTCGACCGTTAATCTCAGATTCTGAGCGGGTTCGTTTCCTATGTAAAGGTTCTAGTTCGCGTGGTTGATGCATTTGCGGTAGTATGTAAGGTCCGTGCGTCGATCATCAATCGGTGAGGGTGGTGACAGAGATGATGGAGTTGGAGGAGATGGTGGAGTTCCACTGAGTGATCCTCTAGAAGGGGTTTCTCCAGGGTCTGGGTCCGATGGGACTCTTGGTTCTGGGACTTCTTCTTGTTCAGAGATTGGCTCGAGTACTGGTGGTATTACGAGGTACCAATCTTCGTCACGTGTAGTGGTTCCCGCGGTGACCACTTCAGTTTTTTTATCCCTGCTGGATTTGTTAATACCTTGATCTTTCGAAAGATAGGCGGCTCGAACACCTGCAGATGGTTTTTGGGAAGGTGTTGTTCGGCAGCTATCTTCAATTACACTGGTCAACACTCATTTTATTGCCAATCATATTAGAGTGATTTTGGGGTAACTTTGTGGTGCTGATTCCGAATATGACATCGGTTTTGCTAGATTGGCTCTAATTTATGAGATAATTGGTACCCCCATTGAAACACGTAAAAATGCAAAAAATTTAATGTTCAGGCGGAGCCTACTTACAAATCACATTGAAATTGTCTCAAATCATACAAAAGTAAACACATGAAATACATAATGGCATTTTATTCGGTCTCACCATTTAGAATGTTCCGGTAGTTTCCCATATGCACGCGTTATGGTTACGTTTCCTATTAATTGAGGGTATTCATTATCTCAAGAACTAGAGCCAAATCGGAAAAACTACTTTCATTTTGGAATTCAGCAACCCCAAAATACCCTGGTATTTTTTCGTTGCCAAGGAAATTCGTACGAATTTCCTTGGCAACGAAAAAAAATGTTTTTTTGTTGACCTGTGTTATCAGCGGGAGTGATCTTTAGTTTGGAATGATCCCGGAGGTCGAGGATTTCGTAACGGTTCTTTCCGAGGTTTTTCAAAATTTTATATGGGCCATTCCATTTTGGGTATAATTTGTGATGAGCACTTGACGGTTTCACGCTCATTAGGTAACATCGCATACCGACGATTATAGTCCGTTGACGGGGATGACGCCTACGTTAGCGTGTAGCGTCATTGGGCAAAGTGTAACGGATCAAGAGGCACATTTCAGGTTTTGTACAATTGACCTCCCTAAATTCAAAATGAAAACAAAATTTTTTTGTGACAAGTGCAACACCTCCTTTTTCGCATGTGAATATCGTGAAAATTGCTAGTTACCCATAACTTTTGGAGACTTGCTTTCCTAGAGTTTGAGCTATCATTTGACCCCTTACTACTGCTTTTCAAGAAAAATAGAAAAATTTATTTTGGAATAAACATATACACTGTAGGTAGGTAGGTAGACTAGATAGTTTTATTTAGTAAATGATACATTAAAATCTTATTTAGTTTTGAATGACGGCATAAAGTCACGGGATTTAAGTACTGCTCTAATGTACCCATCTCTTGAATCCTTTCCATACACTGCCCCAGACGCTTCAGTTACCATCCTAACACAGCGTTCTACACCTTGGGAGTGACATGGTATCCGGACAACAAGGGGGCTCTTCAGTGATCTTATCGAGTTGTTCGACAGAGAACTGCTTCGTGAGTGGTAGTTCCATTGTGCACTCCTCCACTGGTGGAAGTAAATCTTTCAAATTCTGAGCACTTTGATCTTTGGTGGCCGAAATTCTCTGACTTGCTGTTGAGCAGGTTTGGGAGCTCGTCGAATGGTCTTGATTACATCGATGGCCAATTTCTGGTTTGCTTGATTTGCATCTGCAAGCATTGCCAGTAGAACATTTTCAGGGTGAGCCCAATATGCATTTCTTTGGATCACAGGCCATGTGACAGTCTTGCTAGCTGGTGGCAGTAATCGTAGCAGTTTGATTTGCTCCAGGAAATGTTTTGGGCCATCTGTGCACCTTGGATGGCACTTGATGCTAAACTACATGGGTCCATAGTGGCACACGACAAACTGTGTGAGTGAATACAGTTCATCACTTGGCGGCGCCATCGCTACATATAGCCGACAAATTCTGCTGGCAGTTGTAACCCATCTTGCATGGGAGATTGGTCCAGGCTTCTCTCGTAGAAGATCTTCATTAAAGATACCAGTCCTTATCACTTTCATCATTCGGTAGAGGTAGGCTTGGTCACGACTGAACTTAGTAAGGTCAACATCCGGGAGAGTGTAGCCATCAGCAATACATTGAATTCCTCTAGAGGAAAGTGGCAAACTTTCACATGTGGCCAAAGCTTTGCCAATTGGTCCTTTCCATTGAGTTGCAGATTCTTTTGGGCCGATGAGTTCCTTACACAAGTGGCGCAGTGGGAGTTTATTTAAATGCAGACTACAGATGAACCAGTGCAAAGGGCGACCCAGGCGGCACTCTAGCAGGTGTATTGCTCCACTTCTGTGCCCTGTGTTTGTGGCTGTGCTGTCGGCTCCCACTGCAATTATCTTGTCTGCAATACCCATTTATTCAATCGCATTTTGAAGTCCATCCGCAATGACAGTGCCAGTTCCTCGTTCCAGTGTCAGATGGCTTAGATAGAAGGTTCCAGGCTCTCCGACCAGCACATAGTGGTCCTCAACTTTCTTTGTGCTGTACCATTTGTTCCCCTTTTTCTCTTTGACAAGTGTCATGTCTTTCCGCCCATCAAAAAATAAAGCAGTGACTTCCACATCGTGGAAAGTTACTGCTTCCTTCAGATCCCTCCGTACCTTCTGCCATGCTCTCCATACTTTGTGGTGGTCAATTACGTTTATCTGATCATCAGAACTAATGATGCCATAGTCAACCAATGTTGCAGTGCTGATAGCTGCAGCAGCCCTGTTCGATACACCATAGCGGTCAGCTTCCAAAGCAACAGTGGGAATCGGTGTGATGTTCCTGTCCTCCTGGGCACTATCACCCATCCACTCATCACCAACACTTTCACCACTGGAGTCTGCTTCTGCTTGAGCTGATTGGACCACATCTGCAGAGGATGCTACCTCTTGCTGTTCCGTTTTTCTTCTATTCCCTTCTTCTTGTCTTTCTTGCATCCGTCCTCTCTTGACTTCCTTCTCTCCATCATCTGAATCACATTCGTATCCACCCGACTGATCTGCATGATCCGCGTGGTTCTCTGGTCGATCAGAAAGGCATGCTCTCGTCGTGGAACTTTCATTTCTTTTTCACAGTGGCATGCAGACAGATCATCACATTGGCAGACAGCTATGTCAAACAATTGATTCAGGCTTTCTTCGAACTTCTTGGTTTTTGTGGCCTGCTTGCCTTGCTTCGATGCTTTTGAGCCTTTTTCCATTAATCGGAGCAGCTTGGTCTTCACATTCTTGATTGGCTGTGATGGAATGTTAGCACGATTCCAAAGGTCAATGAGTGTTTGGCATACCTCCGGAAGAATCTCCCTGTTGCTGGTGTACTTGTTCTCCTTCAAGAAGAGGAAATGCCTGATAGTGGAGAACCAAAGAAAATGTGGCTGGCAGATCCCCGTGTTCTTTGCGTGCTCATTGTACCAGCAAAACTCAACAAGTATCACACAGGAACACTGAAACAAAAACACAAACGTATAAATAAAAAATATATATGATTATGAGTATATATATAAAAGGCTTGGTTTATTGGTAAACAATAAGTTTATCAATATATATATATAAATATACTGCACACACACATGTATTATGTATATAAATATCAATCGGTCCCTAAGACATATAACAAACTTATAAACATGTAAAACAACAACAAAACAAGAAATGTGTATAATGTATATATCACAAAACGCACCTTTCGTTAGTACCTTGGGGTTTTTGAACACCCCATCCACAGAAAAAACACTTGTTTCTCTCAAGCGAGCTAGCGTAGAACTAAGAAATTCCAGGGGATGACTCACTGAGAATAATTAGAAAGCTGCCAGAAGTACCATGTCAGTCAGTGCTGCCAACTGTAATTAACAAGAATTTTGTATTTTTTACATGCGAAAAAGGTGTTCTGCTTGTTGCAGAAATTTTTTTATTTCTTTTCTGAAATCAGCAAGGTTGATTGTACAAAACCTGAAATGTGCCTCCAGATCGCTCATGACGCTACACGCTAGCCTACCTTGCTCTTGCTCCATCTGTTGGTTTCGTTGGTCTAGGGCAGCGGGACTCATTGCGCGGCTCGCGAGCCAAATGCGCTATATATATTTGGCTAGCGAGCCGCCCAATGAGTACCTCTGGTCTAGGGCATAACGGATTATGTCAAAAATTTTGAAAGATCGTTCAGCTAGTTGCTGATTTGCTTCTGCCATCTCAGATGTTAGAACTGCCGGGTCGATTTGGTCCGGTAAATCAAAGGTAGTCGCTTGTCGTAGTGATACAGGACGAAATGAGGGGTGTCCCCGATAGACACGTTTTCGCCGTTGTTGGTAGCTGTTTGCACCATGGGAAGGGAATCATCCCATGTACGGGAGGATGCATCGACAACGTGCCGAAGGGCTTCTAAGATCTTCCGATTGTGCCTTTCCCCTAAGCCGTTTGCCTGCGGATGGTATGCCACAATGTGTGTGTTTTTAATTTTACACATGTTACAGAGTGAATCGAATAGTTTGGAAGTGAAACTAAGGGCGTTATCCGAAATTAGGATGAAAGGAGTAGTATAATTTTGGATGACGCGTTCCACTAGGGCTCTTGCCACAGTTTCCGAGGTCTGGTTTGGAATAGCAACAACTTTGCTGTAACGCGAGAAGTGGTCCGTAAACACAATGATGTAATGGTTTCCCTTTGATGTTTTGGGGAATGGTCCCAGTATGTCCATTCCAGTTCTTTGCCAGGGCCTTTGACATACTGGATATTTATGCATGGGAGCTGTGGACGGTACGTTGCCTTTGTGTTTTAAACAAAGCGGGCATTCAGCGACGTTTTCATGTACCTTTTTGTTAATTTCGGGAAAATGGTATCGCTCCAAAAGACTCTTGATGGTGCAATCCGGCCACATGTGGCCATACAAAGGTGAGTCGTGGTAAAGTCCGATGGCTATATCTACGAGATCCTTTGGTATTTCCACGAGGTCGTTTCCATCTTCATTCCTAAAATGTACGAGGCCATCTTTAAGGTTGTACTGTTCTTTTACCTTCGATGGTTCGATGGTTCTTTTACCTTCGATGGTTGTTGGGAGTGTTGCAGACATTCGTAGTCGAACACAGGAAGAATTTCTATTTTATTCACTTGGTTGTCGGGCTTGAGTTTCGACAATCCGTCTGGAATAACTTGAAGTTTTCCCGGTTTGTATACGATTTTGGCCGCAAAGTCCTGAATCAACAGAGTCCATCTACTCAACCGTCCTTCAAGTAGCTTGTCCTTGAAGAGATACGTGAGTGGCTTATGGTCAGTTTTGATAGTTACATCGTAGCCATAGACGATATTTTGGAATTTTTTCAAAGCCCAATGTACCGCTAGAACCTCTTGGTCCGCAGTGGAATAATTCTGTTGAGCTGCAGAGAGAAGCTGACTGGCATAAGCAATGGGTAATTCCACACCATGTACGTCCTGTAGCATCTGTGGCTATGACAAAGGGTTTGGTGTAATCGGGATATTGAAGGATGGGATGACAGGTTAGTTTACCAATTAAAGTTTCAAAGGCATGTTGGTGATTAGATTCCCAGTTAAATTTAGCATTTTTCTGGAATAAATTAGTAATGGGTTTAGCAATATTTGAAAAGTGGGGGATAAAATTCCGATAGAATCCGACAAATCCAATAAATGCACGAGCGTCGTCGATGGTTTTGGGTACAGGGTACCCTTCCAGTGCTTCGAGTTTGGCTGAATCAGGTTTAATTCCTGTGGAAGATAGTAGAAATCCTAGGTATACCAGGGATTCCTGTAAAAAGTTGCACTTTGCAAATTTCACTTTAAGGTGTGCTTTTCGCAAGCGTGATAGCACATTCTGAAGACATTGAAAGTGTGTTTTTATATCCGAACTATAAACGATAATGTCGTCAAGATAGACGAGAGCTTCAACACCTAATAGGTCGGAAAGGACTATATTCATCAACCTAGAGAAATTAGCAGGCCCATTTCGGACTCTGAAAGGTAAAACCTGGAATTCGTAATGGCCTCGGTTAGTGGAGAAAACAGTCAATGCCCGAGATTCGAGACTGAACTCCATTTGCCAATAACCGGATGCTAAATCGAGAGATGAAAAAAATTTAGCTCTCCCTACGTTCAGAATTGTTTCCTGCATGTTTGGAAGAGGGAAACGGTTTGGGATGGTAATGTAGTTTAGGCCTCTAAAATCTATACAAGGGCGAAATGTTCCGTCCTTTTTGGAGACAAGAATCATAGGAGCGGACCAGGGACTAGCTGAAGGCTAAATGACATCCTGCTCCAACATGTCCGTGATGTGTTCCCCAATAGTAACTAATTGGAAATGCAGAACCCTATAGGGAGGAATGAAGATAGGTTTGGAATTGGGTTCCAGCTTGATTCCGAAAGGGACCAAATTAGTTCGACCCAGAGGATCTCCTTTTAGTGCAATCACATCTCTATTTCTTATCAGGAAATCGAGAAGTGATTCCAGTAGTTTGGGATCCTGTAAGGCTGGTGACTCCTGAAGGGAGTGCTCCAGACTTTTCTTATATTCTTCTTTCAATACTGAAGGGTTTAACTGTATGGAACTGGAAACACGATTTATAGTACTGGTGGGGAAATCTGAATTTATTTCTACTGTGGAAACAGTTCCTATTTTCTGATTTGAAGTTAATTCAATAGGGCTTTTTCCTTTGTTTAAACAAACAACAGGGATAGCTGAATTCTGACTATGACTAATCTGACTAATAGTTTTCCTTGACCGTTTACTATTCTTGCTAGGAAACAAATCTTCTCATAAGATGCTACTGGTATATGCTCTGTGAGGCAAATGAAAAATTGTGAATCTGACTCTGGTTCGGCGACTAAAATTTGCCTTATTGGCTGAGAAGTCGTTTCAGTTGGATTTCGAATCTCAACTGCTGAGTTAACTGAAACTGGCTGAACTGAAACTGGCTGAACTGAAACTGTCTGAACTGAAACTGACTGACTGGAAACTGACTGACTGGCTGATTTCTGGAGCGGTTGTCCCTCTGGATGCAACCGACTGACTTGAACTGCTATCAAGTGGAGTGAGTTTCCTATTTCTTTCGGAAATCCGAACTGAACTGATTCTGTTGGCATTAAGCTGTCTATTATTCTCATGGAGAGGGTGTGTCCTATTTCGACACTTCACTAACTTTCCGGCTGGGTAAATTTCCCATTGCTTCAGGTTAAAAAAATCCATACCTAGTAGGATATCTGTCTGAAAGGTGGCGACTGTGTTCACTATACAACATTTTGCGGGGTATACTGCGTTTCCAACTTCTAAATATAATTCATTTTCTCCGTATGTAGGTATGGGTGTGCCTGTAACTCCTCTGAGTTGTCAGGAAGGTGCCTTAATTTCATATTTGTAATCTGTACTCTCTAGTAACTCATCTACACATTGTCTCTTAATTAACGTCGCGTGTGCTCCTGCATCTAGGAGAGCGGTTAAATCTTGATTATCTGTGCTATAATTTATTATTAAATCTAGGAGGTTCGCACCTATTATCTTGATGGGGAGTTTGTTTTTGTATCTGGGTTCATTACTGCTATTTAGGAGGGAGGAGGTTGAACTGCTGCCTCGAAAGTGGGATCTAAAAAAGGGCTTGAATTGTCTCCTATGGGAGGACCTGGGTCATATTCTACGGGATCACCATACACTGGAGGGTTTTCTTGAAAACTGTACTCTGGGGAAAATGATTCCTCACCAGTACTTTTACGTACCGAACTATCCGACCTTGCTGATTGTATTGGGGTTTGTACATTTGGTAATAGTGTGATTGACCCTGTGGTCGTGATCTATTTGGTTGGTGGTTCGGTTGAGGCTGGGAATTTACTGGTTTCTGGGAATTGGAGGACTTTTGGGAACGATGGTGATTCGTTCTCTGGAAGTTGGGCCTATACCCTGTAGGGGCTTTGTCAGCACATTTTTATCGGTCGTCACGGCGATGACCATGTTCATGACAGTGGGAGCAATAAGAGGGATAATTGCATTGACTTATCATGTGCCCAAAGCTATCGCAATTAAAACTGAGGAGGAGGGCGTGCATTCTGTGTTTGGGGGGCTTCTTTCTGAGGGGATGTTCCCTGCATCGGCCTCGATTTATAAGGTTGTTGTTGTTGCGTTTGTGTTGTGGTTGTTGCTGCTGAATGTAGTGTATGGGGGTTTCCCTACCCTTTCGGTAGTTCTGGTTTGCTAATTCTGGGTAATGTTCCCGTTTTTTATTTACGGCTACACTTACTGGTTTGTCAATATTTAGAAACTCTTGAAATTTATTTTTAGGTGATCCGGGTAGCTTTTGGTAAATGGTTGCTGCTACTATTAGATTTCTTTGTTTCTTTGTTTTGAAGTTCTGTACTGCTCGGAGGGTTTCTCCTACGAGTTATTTGTTCGTGTAATAAAATTATTTAAATCTTCATGTTCCTCTTTCTTCCATTTACTGTAGCTTGGAAGACAGCTTCTAACGTGGCTAAGAGTTGTGCAAATGTTATTTCTTTAAAAAATTCAAATAAGTTTTGTTTAAAATTGTCCCATGTTGTAGCTTCGCTAATGGATGGGACGTAGGTGACTCTATCATGGGCATTCCCTTCTTTAGGGTCGATAAACCTTTTAGCTTCCATAATCTTTATTTCATCATCGGTGATGTTTTCGCGTAAGAAATGTTGTTCTAAAGACTCAATCCAAGGTCTTACGCGTGGTTCAACAAAGTTATTATCTATGGTCCCCTTAAAAATTAGGAGAGTATGGGGAAGGTTTACCACTCTACCGAAGTTAATGTATGCCGGGGCGGTGGTTTGAGAGATATTAACTTTTTCTTGATCTGAAGTTTGTGTTTGGAAATATGTTTGAAGGGCGCGGAGTAGGTGGAAAAATGGGTGTAGGGAAATTTTCGATGGCAGAAAGCGCACCGTCTGAATCGCTCATATGTGAAGGTACTATTAATGTGTTCTAATTTGGTCTGCTTGACCGATCTTAATCTATGGAATGATCACTTGAGTGGTTTTCCTAACTACTCTATCTAAAATATACACATTAAATAAATGCACAACAATTTGCCTAACTAGGAAAAAATTTGAAAAGATTGTAAACAAAATAATAAAAAAAATTTAAACAAAATTTCACTCGAATGTACGTGAAGGTACGGCAATATTACGTTGGTACATTAAATAAAATTATTCTATACTAACTATAATAGTGAAAATATCTCGGTTTCAATAGAAAGAAATATATCACTGGTGTATGGAATGTTCACTGTTTTTTGTTAATTCTGGCTTGATACTAATTATTAACTGTTAATAATACTGACTTCTCAAATGTTTAGAGATTACTTTAAAAAATGAGATCTGTACTTAACAAGATTCCTACGGCGAAATCCTTGGAGACGTATCCTGAAGACATGTCTTGCTGGCTACTTGTTCTTGGATGAAGACTAGGCGTGGAGAACTTGGAGTCGTGACACACCGGTTCAAGGGTGGATGTGACGAACTGGAAGTCGTGACACGCCGGTCAACTGGATGTTGGTTCTAGTTCCAGGGTCTGGAAGACTGGAAGAATCCTGGATGTAGAGGTCGCCAATTGTTAACCCCTCCGTCTATGGCCTTGGTTGGTTCGAAGTCGACGGGGGTTCTGGTTATGTGGCAGCAACGGATTTGTTACTCGCAGTAGTTTCTTCTATACTACTCTCCGAGTTCTTCTTATAGTGAATCGAGGATTCTGTAGAGCTTTCTGAAGGTTCCCCGATTCTTCTTGTAACGCAGTGGTTCTCAACCTTTTTTTAACCATCGCCCCCTTGAAAATTTTGCCCACTCTATTTTCAAATCGCCCCCCTACACACACAAAAAAAAGTGAAATAAAAAACTTTCAAACTTACTATTTTATTTAATGAGATCCTTGAGATTGGTGTTTTTCTACTAAATATGCAATGTTGGGTTCAATGTCGCTGAGCTTAATTCTTATGTCACCTCTTCTGCATACATCCAATCTGTTCTTTCCTTTGTTAGTAATTTATTCACTGAACTAAACCCAGTTCAACAACATATATGATGTTGGAAAACAGACAATTATTTTGGCCATTTCGGTCCATAACCTTGGATATAGTGTTTTACAGTCTTTTAATGACCAGAATTCAGTCTTTCCTACTTTATCATACATGTATTTTGAGTTATCATTGCATCGTAATTCAATTAATTCTTCTTAATTTCTTCTTCAGCTGAACTAACATCACAATTAAATGGGTCTAACATCCATGGTTTTACTTCAAAGGAAAATAAATCAGAGAATCTTTTGTTCATGTCACTTTTTAACGAACATAAGTGTCCAGAATACGTTTCAAGATCCATTTTGGTAAGTGAAGAACAAATTTCTGCCAGCTCAGGCATGCTGTGAAACATTTTTTTAAGTAAATTATCTTGAAAAATTTCCAATTTTTCAGTAAATGCTTTCAATACTGTTTTACAATCAATCAATGCAATAAATTTTCCTTGAAGTTGAAGTGATACCTCATTAAGCTTTCGAAATATCCAAGCCATATAATATATGTTATTTTTATGTTTTCTTATTTCTTTAGCAATATCTCCGTCCCCTTCACTTTCTAGAAAGTTAACTATGGTATCAAAAAGGTTTATAAATCTTGCTAAGCAATTTCCTTTGGAGAGCCATCTGACTTCCGTATGTAAAAGAAGTCTTACATACTGTTCATCATGATCAGAACAAAACTTCCTGAATAGGCGATCATATTTGCTATGTGATTTTATTTTATTGATAGTTTTAATAACTATACCAAGTGAATAATGTAGAATTGGACTCATATTTTTTGCTACAAGATTATGTCTGTGAACAATGCAATCTATTGCAATGATTCCAGGACATATTTTTCAAATGTGCTACGAGGCCTTTATGCCTTCCGACCATTGAGGTAGCACCATCAGTTGCAATCGATATCAAATTTTCTAATGGAACTTTATTTTCATCAAACCAGGATCTTAAAGCAATAAAAATAGATTCCCCAGTAGTGTCAGTTTCTAGGTATTTCACAAATAATATATCTTCTTTCAATTTACAATCATCGTTAAAATAACGTACATACGCCATGAGAAGGGCCTTGTTATCAACAACTGTGGACTCATCAACCTGAATTGAGAAATTAGTTTTTTTCAATCGTTCAACTAGTTGTTCTTCAATATTCACTGACATTTCATCAATTCGTCTTCGAATTGAATCGTTGCTTAATGGTAAACTTTTTAAGATACCTGAAGGATCTTCATGCATCACATTTGAAATAACAGTTTCTAATATAGGCTTTATGACTTTCTCAGTAATTGTATGAGGACAGCCATTTTTTGCAACAATTTTGCAATCTCATATGACGCAACATTGGCTTCATCTAATTTGGTATCTTTTTTTACAAAATGTGTAAGTAACTTAGGTTGCTGCTCAAAATTGGTTTTCAATTTTTTGAAATAGTCAACGGTTTTATTAGCTTTATCTGGATGCTTCCTTTTGAAATGGTCAAGAAGTCTTGAAGGTTTTAAAGCTTCATTCGAAAGAGTACTATTACATAAAAGACACATAGGCTTTTATGGATCGAGAGGGCTTTCAATAAAACCGTAAGATAGTAAGATAGGTATTCACCAAGGTATTGGCGACACTTTTTCTTTGCTCCACTTGACATTACTAAGGGGTCTTGTGCATTATGTAATTACAATAAAAAATTGACAACGATAAAGTATTTAAAAAATATCTGAAATTTGAAAAAAAGGGTTTAGATGTGTCATTAGCAAGGCTGTGGAGTTAGTACACAAAACCTCCAACCTCAACTACTCAATTTTTTGTCCTTCTGACTCAATCTCCAACTCAGACTAGCAAACTAGGTGTAATAGGCCTAATAATTGTACTTTTAATTTTGTATGATGCTAGTTATACAAGATGTCATTTCATCACAATCATGTGAATCATCAGGCTACTTTTTTAATTAAAAAATTTAAAAGGCATAGTTTGGCAGCTAAAAAGCACTAAAAGCGCACTAAAAATAATAATCACGTTATCATTTTAGTAGCGCAAGCCTAATTTTAAGTTCAAGTAGCCTCATTCTCGAGAAGTAGGCCAAACTGGCATCCTCCGCACTCCTTATTTATGAATTTTTATCAGATAAGAAAGCGAACATTCGAAACTCTATTTTATTCTTAAGAAGCACTAATTGAGTGATTAAATTGAGTGACTAGAAACGTGACAACGAGGTCATTGTCTCCGTACTCGAAACAAGGGACAAACGCGAAAATTAAGAAGCACTAAAGCATAAAAGAAAAATCAATGATAATAGATAATAGCACAAAAAATAACACCCGTCCACGCTTCTAATTAGGTAAGAACTGACGCACCGTAGCGTAACCGTCACTAAGCCGCTATAGAATGCTTTGAATGACGACCCCGCCCACTGCACTTCTCATTGGTCAATTCCTTTAACGTCATCGACGGCACAATACATACTCCGAATAGTGTTTCAAAACCATTGATGAGCAATTCGAAAATAATTTAATTTTAATCGTTGCCTAAATAAATTTTCGCCCCCTTCAGTCAAATTTTCGCCCACTTTCGTCCCCCAAGAATTTCATTTTCGCCTCCGTTGAGAAACCCTGTTGTAACGTATCGGGAGATTTAATGAATAAGTTCTCTGAAGAGAGCAGGGCTCGAAGGAGAGGATAAAGACAGACTTTTCTTACTGTAATTTACTGCTAAAGTAGTGCTCAGCCTCTAAGTCTAATTCTGAATGAACATGGAAGAAATTTTGTGGGTTTATATACCCATAATTTGCTAACATCATTATTATTAAATGTTGACTTGTGTCGTTTCTATTCTCTATAGGCTGCATTATTTTTGCACAATATTTGAAAATAAAGTAAATTTTTTAGCTGTAGTAATGATTAAACGGATAAACAAGATATTTGAAGATGAAGCATATTTTTATCTTAAACCGCGTATTTTCAGATCTGATGTTATCATGATCTGCCGAGTTAACTAAAAGTGGAAACTGAACTATGCATCTTTACACTAAAGCCCGAGGTTGACGAAAATGTACTCCTGAGGGAACACCACCTAAATAAATAATTAATAATTCAAGAAGTTCGCGATAATCCGCTCTTGGGTGACTTCTCGCAAGCTGTTCTTCGCACAGTGCGAGGATTTCTGCTTTCCACGGCATGTTTGTATTGGCAGTTTCATATCTTTTATCATCCATTTGTTTCCAGGAATTCTTGAAACGTTTGAAAAGTAATATATCCGGTCCCGTTGAACCACCGTAACACTTCTGGAAGACGTCTGATATCACAATTCCATTAATACGGTGCCGACAGGCCAAAGAAAGGAATTTTCTATCAAGCTTACTTTCGATTATCATGCAAGCGCCCTTTTTTTGGCCAGTATTGTTAGCGGTAGTATCAAAAAACATTGCTTGAATACATTCTCGCAAATTCCAATCGTCTAAGCATTCTAGAACTGCTTCTGCAATTCTTTCGCCTTCTCCAGAAGCAAGTTTGGGTACTGCTAGAAGCTTAGACTTTCCTCCACCGGATACAAGAATAGCTAGCCTATCTATATTTTCATCACCTGTTATGTCTTACATTACTTTACCATCCCAATGAATGGTAAGTGGAACGTCAGAGGTAAAGGTTTGCTTAATGTTATCTGCAATTTTTTGTGTACAACACTCCTCGCCCTCTGTAGAGTACTTCTGCTCAAAACAACATTGTCAATATCATGTCCAAGAGAAGTTGCAGCAGCTGAAAGCACCATAACAGCACTACGATCATTTGTTTTTGTTCGATCTAATGCCATTGCCAGATCAGGTGTTACGATGCGCTTACGCTTATTTGATATTGTGCTGCTTGAAGGTTGCTCATCACTACTACTGCTTGAACTGCTATCACTGAACTGAACAACAGTTGATGACAATTTCTTTCGCAATGCCTCGGCTTCTTTTAGTGCAGCTTGTCTTTCATCTCTTTTCCGTTGTCGCATTTGCATAGCGACCAGTTTCTTATCAATATCAGTCATGTAACCTCGCCTTCCTTTTTCTCTCTGAGCTTGTAGGAATGATCTATCTTCCTCATTTGACATCATTTGTAAAGCATTTGCGTGAGCTATATCAAAAAGGTTATCTAAACTACCTTGGAATTCAGTTTCTTTTTTAATTTGATTTTGATTACGGTTTGATTTTGATTTTTGAAGTGATCTGAAGTTCTCATACATTTTTTTAATTTTCGTTAGTACATGCTGTTTGGCTCTGGTGGTATTTTCGCCTTGTCCCAAATCTCAAAAATTTCAGCATAAACTATGTTGGATGCTTCTTTAATGTTTTTTACTGTTTGTGCGACAGAAAAGCGACGTAGTACATCTCCATTGGATGGAAGCTTCTTACTGCCAATTGTGTCAATTGGCTGTCCAATCAGCCATATTTCAGCTTTTCTTCTTGTTTTAATTGAATCTGACATGGTGAAGGATAAAATCTGCAAATATTAAGGGAAAACACTTGCGTATCAATCTCTCACTGCGTCTTAAACAATCCTGACGCGAACAGCGAGCCTCCCACTTTTCTCCGTAGCCAATGACGTCACCAGTAATGACGTCAGGTCAAAAGACGTGTTTCTACTCAACATACACAGTTACACGGTGAAACATGTGGAACACAATGAACGAGAGTGTGAATAGGCATGGTTTGCACACAATATTTGTAATACGAATTACAAAATAAATATATGATGAATAAATTTAATAAATAAATGAAAAATACAAGAGGCTGTCGGCACCACTAAACGTACACAGATTTTTGTTGAAATTTAGTGATTTAGTTTTGCGAGTATATTATAATGGTGGTAACAATTTTAGGGGGTGAGACTTTCACTTTTGAAATAAAAGTTTTGGCTGGCCAGTCTAATATATATATATATATATATATGGTGGTGCATTGTGATGGTTTAGAGGTTAGCGTCGCTGACTAAGAATCCATTGGCTCCGGGATTGAGACCCGGTGACGGCAGACGACGTGCAGCAAAACCCAGCTGTTCATCTTCCACACAAAAAAAATTGGTTGGAAGATAAATGGGTACCCTAGGTAGTCTAATGGTTAAGACGCTGGGCTGGTGGGACGTGGTTCGGATTTCACGTTAAACTATTGGTCTTAGGTGGAGTGACAACTTGACCTTCGTCAGAATGAACAATTCGGGCGGAAGCTAAACCAAGCTTATATATAAGGCAAAGAAAAAAATAGGGCAAAGAAATAGGGCAAAGAAAAAATAGAAAATTAATAACTTAAAAGCACTAACAAATTGAATGAATTCACAAATAAGTTTTAAAATAAAAAAGAACATGAACCTCTAATAGCGAAAGAGCGATCTGAAATGGCACAACTATAAGCCACCTCAATCCTTGCCTGTTGGCGGCAAAATGCCGAGTACACCTCATATATATATATATATATATATATTATATATATATATATATATATATATGTGTATATATATATATATTATATATATATTAATATATATATATATATATATATATCTATATATATATATATATACATACAAGGTGTTTCATAAAATGTGGGACGCACTTTCATTATGGATTCAGGACCTGAAAACAATGAAAAAGTTCACATAAACATATGCCCGAAATGGCTTTGTTTCCGAGTTACAGCCCGTTATGTGTTCCAGCAAGTATCCGCCTTACCTTCAAAGGAAGTACTCAAAATGGCCGTCTTGCGCTTGAATACACGTCTGAAAACACCTCGTCACAGATTGCCTGACGCGTTCAAACATTCCACGTATTGCTCAGATTTTCTGGCATCCTTGTTCTACACATTGGCGAAGCATTTCAACGTTGTCAATGGGAGTCATGTAAACAACAATGGATTTCAGATGACCCCACAGGTAAAAATAGAGTGGATTCAGGTCCGGGAAGCGAGCAGGCCACGCAATGGGTCCTCCACGGCCTATCCATTTATCAGGGAAGTGGTCATCCAAATAGTCACTGGTTACTCGACTAAAATGAGGCGGAGCGCTCAGCGCCGTCATACATAAACCACATACAACGTCGGACACCAAGAGGAACTTCATCTAGTAAATCGCTTAAATCATTCCTTAAAATTTGGAATTTAAATCTTCCAGGCAAAACAAAAGGACCGATTAAGTTGTCGGCAATAAGTCCTGCCCTTACATTGATACTAAATTGTTGTTGGTGCCTTGACTGGATGATAGCATGCGGATTCTCTTCGGCCCAGTGATGAGTGTTCTGAAAATTGATCACGCCATTTCTTGTGAAGGTAGCCTTATCAGAAAACAACACGAAGGAAGAAAAAGAGGATCGCGAGCACACTGTTGAAGGAACCAAGTACAAAAAACCTCTCGTGGTGGGAAATCGACTTCAGTAAGGCATTCTACAATCTGAATGTGATATGGGTAAAGCTGTTGTTCCCATAAAATTCTCCACACAGTTGTGTATCTTACACCCTCTGCTGCTGCTATCCTTAGGGGTGCTGACACCAGGATGTTCCTCCACGCGATTCAGGACCCGCTCCTCCAACTCAGTTCTGGCGCTGATTAGTCTACCACCATCCGAAACTCGCTTGATGAATGATCCTGTATTACTAAGACGCTCGTCCATTCTCTGAACGTTCTTCTTATCTGGCAGACGGCGATTCGGAAACCTTTCCGCATACAGACGTCTTGCTGCTGCGCATTACACTCGGTAAGTCCATACATGAGATGATTGTCTGCCATTTCTCTATTTGAATAAGTCTCCATTCTCACTACAAATGTACACTATCACTGAATAGCACAAAAACTTTTAAGGTTTTTTTTCACTGGACTGCACTATTCACGGTAAGAAGTTACGAATACAAACAGTGAAACACCGCGATGCACCTCTGACTGACTGATGGCTCTACACTCAACGATATTGAAACACGTCATAGAGTGTACGAAACATTACAATCGGCAAGGCCATGCATGAAGTAAGTCTCGTACACATTCATAAATATTGTCGGCAAGCAGTGTTTGTAAACAGTTTGCGGAATGAATTGCTGGAACACAAAACGGGCTGTAACTCGGAAACAAAGCGATTTCGGGCGTATGTTTATATAACCAACAGGTGGATAGGGCGTGGTGGCCCCGTTCCCTGGCCACCCCGCTCCCCAGGTCTTAACCCTTTGACTTTCTACCTGTGGGGCCATTTAAAGACGTTGGTGTATGATACAGAGGTTCAAACAAGAGAGGAATTATGGCCACGTGTTCGTGACAGGTGCGAGCAAATTAAACATAATCCAGGCATTCTGGAACGCGTCAGACATTCAATGGTACGACGTGTACAGGCCTGCATTGAGGCAGAAGGGGGCAACTTTGAACATTTCCTTTACGTTGTAACAAAGAGGGGTCACACTGTAGAGATCTGTGAATAAATTATTACCAAAACCTACGGGGGTTTCACTTCATATTCACTCTCATTAATACAACATCTTAAATGTATTGTAACATGGAAACTATGCAGAATCTGACATTTTACCATAGAGACAGTGTGGTTTAGAATTATCCAAGGATATCATCCTCCAATTTAATGTACTCTTTGCTGAATCACCCTATATATATATATATATATATATATATATATATATATATATATATATATATATATATATATATATATATATATATATATATATATATATATATATACAGTATATATATATAAATAATATATATTATATAACTAAAACATATAACAGAAACTAATAGGCCTGCTTTGGGACTTTAATGGAATAATAGAAAATAATGGATAAAAGGCAAATTAGGCACTTCATGACGAAAAAGGCACTTTTTCCTGTAAACGCAAAATTAGACAAGAAAAGGTATTCATGGCATTTTGCTTGAATATCCGGACTCTAATAATAACATATGGAGAAATCTTTAAGTGAAATTGGTACGGTTTCTGAATGGCTTAAGCGGCTATCTTAGGATGGGTGAAGGTGTATGTTCGATTTGTACGAAAGGTGGGACTGAGAATTGTAAAAATGAATGTATGTCCGTTTAGAAGTCAAAACCCTTTAATGAAAAATCTACCAAGAAATCAGTACGTTTGGGTATGGAGAATTTATAGACTTTTACATATTAAATTTTAGCTTGTTTGAGAACTTTCAGAACTTTAAAACTGACTAAACTATAACCTTGAAGGCGATAAAATTCAAAGTTGTTAAGCAGTGAAAGGTTTACGTGTGGGCATTGCTCAAGTTTTTGGATGTACGCGTTGGTGGCTACTTGTCTCCCACATGAATCATTCCACGTTTCGATCGTGTTTTGGTAGGTTAATGTTTACAGCATGAATGCACGAGTCTCAACCAACGAGTGTAGCAGTACGTGTAGTGGTATATCTTGAACAAGAAATAATGTTAAAAAAAGGCAATTGTTTAAAATGGTGGCTAAATCGACGTCATGATTATTGTCCTTCGTTTCGCGTATTAGATCCCTTTTGAGGGATCAAAGTGGCAGATGGCTCGAGAAAATTGTGGTCAGTCGAAGTGCTATAGGCCAGGCTAGGGTCAGAATCAAATGGGGCCAATCTAAGTGATAGCCTCAAAAGGTGGTGGCCTATTAGCTGCAAGATAATGGGGGTAGAGAAAAGTAAGACAGGACTTGAAACAATGTTTGAGGTGAGAAAGACCAAGAAATCCATGAATTATGAACACGAGTATTCTCAAAAATGAGTTTATGATGATCGAAAGGAACATTTTTAGGAGAAGAAATGTTATGGTCAATGCCGAGATTCTCAATCCATGGACTGACCTGAGGAAGGACAAACAAGAATAGGAGAAGAATGACTCTTTTGTTTCAGAGAACGGAAGACAGGAGGAAAATTAGTCTTCTGTTTAATAGAAGAAGAGAGAGACTTTTTGCAGGGGTCTACAGTGGAACTGCAAAGTTCCTATTTCCAAACCTTCTGATTAGAAAGAAAGGAATCACCACTCTGACGGAAAATGCAGAGATGCATCCCTCCCTTTGATGAGAAGGGAAAGGTGGTAGTTCTTTCCCGAATTTGCTACATACGCGTTGTCGGTGCATGGTTGATTTGCAGTTTGCAGAAAACGAATCTCATTAAGATGATGAGACTCGAGGTCATAAGATCACCTCACACCATGTCTGTCCCTCAGGCATAGGCGATTTTTAAGTTACCTGAAATGAATTCACATAAGATGGGCGATCCCCTGTGAATCCGCGCAGTAATCATAACTCTTCCAAGTAAGAGCAGAAATGGACTGATTAAGAACTTTATCTGGGACAGTCTCGTCACAGAACACTTCCCCCTTGGTGTTTTGGATACTCTCTTCATAGAGTACTTCCATCGTTATATTGGAGACATCCCGTGTATCTTGCATGGCATAAGAACTAGCCGGATGGATAGGTGTATTCCGGGCTTGTATTTTCATACGGACAACTTATAACAGCGAAACAGGTGTGGGTTCACTTCCAGCACCTGTATGCTCGGTACAGAAATTTGGTGGAGAATCCTCTCCCTTTGAAAACGGAATTAAGTAATCTTTCTTAAATAGGGATTCAAGCGAAATGACAAAACCTGAACTCAAAGAACAGGAAACTTCAGATTCATCCGAAATATCTGAGATGTTGGGAATTTCAAGTTCCTGATTAACTGTAACGGGATATGGTAATTTGCTCTCTTTAGAGTCTCAAAGGTCTACACTGAAGACATTCGTGTCTTCGTGCTCAAAGTTATCGAAAGTATTCCGGCTTTCTAGTTCCTCATTCACCGGAAATGGAACGGAATAATCGACTGTTGATGGAGTATCGTCCCCATCTAATAGCTGTTCCTCTTCATTCTGAGCAAATTTCAGGGAACCATTGAGGCTCTCTGAAACAATTCCTCCGCTCTCAACTGAAAAGAGAGAAGAGCATGGGCGACAAACGCATTGAAAGGTTCGGTCCCCTCCTCGAATTAGGCCTGCCTCTCTATCCTCCAGCGAGAAATCATGCATGAAGAAGAAATTCATTCCCAGGGGTAAATCACCATCCCAGTTTAATTTGAAGACAACCACATATGGAACCAGATAAATGACTGACTCCAACTCAATAGGAAGAATAGCCTCTCCGATACTGTATTCTTCCCAATCATCATCAGTGCATGTCAAAGGCGAACGGAGATTGAAATTTCCCGTAGCTTTCTGAAGTAATTTCTCATATACGTGTTGTTTAATGTAGTTCGCTTGACAGCCGTCTTCAACAAGACCCCAAACCGCTTGCTTGTTGGCAGAAGCTTTCGCGAAAATCTTGGAGTTATTATCGATGAGAACCTCGTGAACCCAAGAAGGCGTTTCCGAAACAGGCGAACTAACTTCGTCAACGGCTTCGTGCAGGGTCCAGAAAACTTCAGACCAGCCCGTTTTTCTTAAGGCACGCACATTCATTTCGTTGTTATAGTCTTCAGGTTGAAACATTTGACTAACATAATCCCTAGAAGGGGGTTCCATGTAGTAAAACATACATAGTTGTAAGTCGCTCTTTGCGCAACCTTGTTCATCATCTAAAAAATTAATAACACCGAATCTTCACAATGCAAAGGCATGAGATCGTGAAAATCGAAAATACATAAAGCGTCACAAGAAATTGTATTTATTTATAAACAAGTAAGTAAATAATAAAGTAAATAAATAAATAAATACACAAATGAATAAAATATAGAATACTGGACTTAGTTTGAAATTTAACAATAATTCTGAAATAATTATTAAAAGATGACTCGGTGCTCTTCCAATATGTGCTCTACCTTAAAATTTACATTCCAATACGTGATCTACCTTAGATTATTCGGATTAGCAGCAGGTACGTTAGTTAGCCTTATAAGGCTAACTAACGAAAATATCACGACTTAACCTAACCAATCGTCAAGGGCGTATAGTTGACCTAACGATTGGTTAGGTTAAGTCATGATATTTTCGTTAGTTAGCCTTATAAGGCTAGTTTCACGGTAGAGCACGTATTGGAATATGGTAGATCACAGTTTCGTGGTAGAGCACATATTGGAAGAGCACCATGTGCAGATCAAAGTTAATTGTGATATTTCACTTTCTCACATATTACTACTAATGCGCAGCTGTGAATTAATATATGATACAATAAATCAATTATTACGTATAAATGCTGTAATAACAGCTTCTGACACAGGTTTTGCCTTGGGATAAGGCACACACTAACCGTTATTGTGAAAATATTTTGCTGACTATTGTTGTGCGTATAAATACGTATACATGTTCGCATAAAATGGTGAATCGAGACGCAGTAATTCTCAATATAATAATATAAATGAAAAGATGTTCTCCGGTAGCCGGTCGCGAAAAATGTTTGTTTTTTTATACTAAACGCGCGTGCTTTTAATGCGTATGCCTAGTTACGCCACTGCAATGTCGTCATGAACGTTAAAATGAACGTAATATCACTCTAAAGCGTCAAAGCATTCATCCATGTACGAGGATACCAGTTTCCCGTATACTCTCTCCTTAAATAATGGAACATTAGGAATATTATTCGTCTAATCATTATGTTTATGAAGTTTCTCCGAAAGACAATACGGAAAAAGGGGATTTATAAACAAGGAAGGCGAGAGACGAAAATAAATATCCTTTTTATCCCTAATATTTACAACAAAAATGAAACGAAAAACTTAATCCAAGCATCATTTCGATTTAAATAAACGCTTAACAAAATCATCATCGCGTAATCATACAAAATTTTCTTGTCGATTTTCAGCTTTTAATTGAAATGTGCGAAATCATTTAATTTAACCCGAAAGACCAACGAAAAGGGAACTATCGCGAAGCACAAAAATAAAAAGAAATAAATACGGAAGGCTATTTCCGCACCCACGAAATAAAAAAAAAGAAAAAAAGAAAAAAAATGCCCCCCCCCCCCAAAAAAAACCGTTTGTGCATTAATGCGGAAGAAAAAAAAATCCTTTAACCACTCATATATCAAAGATGATTCAAGATAAACAATCCACAAAATAAAACGTCACGTGTTTCCATCCTTTAAAAAAAATAAATTTCGCGCGACAATCAAGTAAAAAAAAAACTATATATATATACTATATACACACCTCGTTTAGGTTCCGTGTGTTGGTCTCTCTTCACACGAAGGTCAAACTAGTGGCCCTGCCTCTAGTCCTGGCATGGTGGAGGAGCGAGTTGCTCTCGTACGCTCTCCACCACACATAGCCAGGTATACCCGGCTCATCTGGTACCGTCCTGAGCCAGGCATCTACACCTTTTCACTCTCAAATTAAAACAACTGAATTTCAAATTAAAATAAATGAATTTCAAATTAAAAGAAATGAATCTCAAATTAAAAGAAATGAATCTCAAATTAAAACAACTGAATTTCAAATTAAAACAACTGAAGTTTAAATTAAAGCAAGTGAAATACAATTTAAAATATATGAAAGTCAATTTAAAACAGAGATTGTGTAAAATCTGAATGTGCATCGAAAGCTTTTATTTTATAGCTGGTGGGAGTACTTGGCATCTGAAACACGTTGGCAACATTCACAAGTCCCTAGCAACCGTTGCTATCCATTTCTCGACTCTCTCAGTTACCAAGGACGTCCTCTCTGACCCGGCCAGCTCTCACTCGCTCTCACAGCTGTGTATTTCAAGGTTATTAAAGAACTGAGTTACGCTTTGCTGTGATGATTTGGATTATTTTTACAATATAAATTTCTACAGGGTGATCCAAAAGTCTCTCCGCAGTAAGAAACAGCCTAATAGCCTACGCTTTGATAGATGTAGCCTAAACAAAAGGCCTAATAGCCTAGCTCCCATTATTCAATCATGGACGTGAAATAACTGTGGAGAGACTTTTGGATCACCCTGTAGAAATTTATATTGTAAAAATAATCCAAATCATCACAGTAAAGCGTAACTCAGTTCTTTTAATAACCTTGAAATACACAGCTGTGAGAGCGAGTGAGAGCTGGCCGGGTCAGAGGACGTCCTTGGTAACTGAGAGAGTCGAGAAATGGATAGCAACGGTTGCTAGGGACTTGTGAATGTTGCCAACGTGTTTCAGATGCCAAGTACTCCCACCAGCTATAAAATAAAAGCTTTCGATGCACATTCAGATTTTACACAATCTCTGTTTTAAATTGACTTTCATATATTTTAAATTGTATTTCACTTGCTTTAATTTAAACTTCAGTTGTTTTAATTTGAAATTCAGTTGTTTTAATTTGAGATTCATTTCTTTTAATTTGAGATTCATTTCTTTTAATTTGAAATTCATTTATTTTAATTTGAAATTCAGTTGTTTTAATTTGAGAGTGAAAAGGTGTAGTCTTCTCTTGAAGACTTCAACTTTGACCCCTGCAACGTTTCTGAGGTCCTTTGGAAGCTGGTTAAAAGGTCTTGGTCCCCTGACAACCAAGCTATTTTCCTTCAGTGTTGAGGAGGTCCCTTGTCGGGCTTTTAATTTGGGAACACTACACATTCTGCCTTTCCTATTTTCCAGTGTTGTTTGAATGGTAATTGGGTTTAGTTTTAGGTTTGGTACCAGTTTTTCGATCATTTTCCACATGTAAATTATGGTGTACCTCTCTCTTCTTCTTTCCAGGGAGTACAGATTTAGTTTCTTAGTCTTTCCCAGTAGTATATATGTATATATATATATATATATATATATATATATATATATATATATATATATATATATATGTAAAGAACGACGCTTGTGTAGAAGAACGTTCCGCACAAGATGAGGAGGGAGAACGAACAAATGAAAAATGAGGTAACCACCCGGGAATCGAACCCGGGATCTTCCGATTGCCGGTCAGATATGCTATCCACTACACCATGGGCCTCGATTAATCAGAAGTCGTAATTATCCTACATACGAGCAGAAACCAATGCCCTGAGGGGGCACCTTCGCATGCCGCACACATATACATTTCAACTGCAAACAACACACAGTATAATTAATGTAAAGAACGACGCTTGTGTAGAAGAACGTTCCGCACAAGATGAGGAGGGAGAACGAACAAATGAAAAATGAGGTAACCACCCGGGAATCGAACCCGGGATCTTCCGATTGCCGGTCAGATATGCTATCCACTACACCATGGGCCTCGATTAATCAGAAGTCGTAATTATCCTACATACGAGCAGAAACCAATGCCCTGAGGGGGCACCTTCGCATGCCGCACACATATACATTTTAACTGCAAACAACACACAGTATAATTAATGTAAAGAACGACGCTTGTGTAGATGAACGTTCCGCACAAGATGAGGAGGGAGAAGATGTGTGCGGCATGCGAAGGTGCCCCCTCAGGGCATTGGTTTCTGCTCTTATGTAGGAGAATTACGACTTCTGATTAATCGAGTCCCATGATGTAGTGGATAGCATATCTGACCGGCAATCGGAAAATCCCGGGTTCGATTCCAGGGTGGTTACCTCATTTTTCATTTGTTCGTTCTCCCTCCTCATCTTGTGCGGAACGTTCTTCTACACAAGCGTCGTTCTTTACATTAATTATACTGTGTTTGTTTGCAGTTAAAATGTGTGTATATATATATATATATATATATATATATATGAGCTACAACTAAAATGAGAGTATGAACTATAGAACGAAATCAACTAAATTTCTCTTTTCTGCGTAAATAATAAAAGAAAAAAGAAAATCCCAATTTAAATATAATTTTTTTTTTCAAAATTCAATAAATTTGCTCGGCTACATCCCAATGGAACCTTTATACTAAATTCTGTTTACATGCATAATGACAAATGTACAGTGTGTATATATATATATAATATATATATATATTTTGGATGTGACGATTATTCAATAAAGAAAAAAAGAAAAAAAAGTGATTTATTCACCAGCAGAAACTTTTTTAAAATAACAAAAACAATAATTTATTCACGAACGATATATATATATATATATATATATGCAAATAACTGCAATGACCGCGCAGTATATAAATGAATAGAAACGACATAAGTATTAAGGAACGTTCCTTAATACTTATGTCGTTTCTATTCATATATATATATATATATATATAGGAAACATTCTATCGAATGAATTAAAAACAATTAATGCTCTTTCATCTTTATAAAGCGACTAAAATTTAACAAATTGCAAAATTACTGAAGTCACTCCTTTCTTTCTTTATTTTTGTTGTTATTATTTATTGTTATTAATTTGTTGTTGTTGTCATTAAAATTCTCATTTTCCTTCCAAAAATCTGTTTTATCAGTGTTCACCTCACATTCTTACTGGTTTCATTATTTGTTGTATTTAACTTATAATATAAAAATGTTTCTATTTTCCTTCAGTTTTAAGTCTTATCCAAATTTGTAGGATTTATGAACTATATAACAAATTTGTTTTTAAATGTTCAAAACAGAACACAGTATATCTTAGTCTGTAAGTTCCTTCAGTTTTCAATAAATCCGTTATAAAAATTTATAAAATCTTGTAATCATATCTGTTATGCTAGTGGCACTCAATATATTTTTCCCCACCCTTTTTTCTTAGCTAAATAATAGGCCATGTGGCTGAAATGTCTTTTGGGCCGTAAGTTTGAACTTCCTGCGCTTCACATAACTGGATTTTTCCAGTTTGAACCTCCCCTCTTTGTATAAAACCGCTTTTAAACGCCCTTGTATAAAACCGATGGTTAACGCAGTTTCGAAATGGCATCTGACAGTGATGTGCGTCGTAAACAGAGAGTTGTTATCGAGTTCTTAACCGCAGAGAAGGAAACGGCTGGAAATATTCACAAACGTCTACAAAACGTTTACGGAGATGCTGTTGTTGATCGAAGCAGAGTTGGACGCTGGTCTAAATGTGTGAGATCATCGGAGAGAGTGAAAGCCAGCCTCGATGATGAGCCACGCAGCGGTCTCCCGGCATCGGCTATCACATCTCACACTGTGCAACGTGCTAACAGCATCATTCGATCAAATCGGCGCGCCACATACAAGGAGCTATCACTGGGGCTAGGAATTAGTGAAGGAAGTGTGAATACGATAATTCAGCAACTGGAATACTCAAAAGTGTGTTCACGGTTTGTTCCACGCGAACTGACTGAAAATCACAAAACCCAAAGAAAAGAAATTGCTTCTGAGTCGTTGGTTCGATACGAGACAGAAGGGGATGAGACTTGGGTACACCACTTTGAACCTGAAACAAAACGCCAATCCATGGAGTGGCATCACGCAGACTCCCCACGCAAGAAAAAGTTCAAAATGGCTCCCTCTGCAGGAAAGGTTATTGCCACCATATTCTGGGACATGAAAGGGGTGAGTCTGGTGGACATTTTGAAGAAAGGACAAACAATCAACTCAGAGGCATATATTGCTACCCTACAGAGACTTCAGAGACGTATAAAGCGAGTCCGACCGGAAAGAAAACTGGGTGATATCCTTCTTTTGCACGATAACGCAACACCACACAACAGTTTGCAAACAAGAGAGGCCATCACAAAAATGCGCTTGACTGTGTTACCCCACCATCCATACAGCCCGGATCTGACACCTTCAGACTTCCATTTGTTTGGGCCAATGAAGGATACTATTCGTGGAAGATCGTTTCAGAGTGATGATGAGGTTGTTGAGAAGGTTAAGAGGTGGTCCAGAGGAACCCAGCGGATTTCACCAGCAAGGAATAAAGGCCCTTGTTTCTAGGTGGAGGAAAGCCGCAGAAAAGGGTGGAGACTATGTGGAAAAATAAAAACCTGTAAAAAAGGTATGTAACTACTTGTGTACAAAATTTCTGGAACTTACAAGGAAACTTGGAAAGAAAAAAAAAAGGTGGGGCAAAATATATGGAGTGGCTCTCGTATTCGGCTTGTAAAACGTACATGTTTGATAAAAGCAGTTTAATAATGAAATTATACTCATCTATGAAAACTGTATGTAGTTGTAAATAAATAAACAAATAAAAAAAAAGTAACTCGGATGCGACACTTTTTTCCAACCAAGTTATTTGTATTTAAATTTTTTTTTAGGTAATTCTCAACGCACTTTACAGTTTTTTCTAAAATACTTCGATACTATAATACATGATCCAATATTAATCTTACTTGCAGAAAGCCCATTTTCGTTTTTCCTCGTTATTTCGCTGCGTTTTCAGACTCCAATTCGTCCGAATTCTGTAATTTTCTACGATCTGTTTTCTTTTTTCGACGTCTCGAGACCGTTTTTTATACGTTGACAAAGTCTTTTCAAATTTCGACGATACGTTGTACAGAATCAATTGCATAAAAATTTGTGAATTCCCAAGATGATTCGTTGTCTAAACGTTATACAGTACGTTCTGACAGCCGACGCTATACATCTCCGTGTCAACATTTTCTAGAAATTAGATTTGCAAAAATTCTTCAACGGCGTGCTTTAAAATTCTTCAATAAAGCAGAGAACTTCGATTGCTGTCTACTGCCAAAGAAGAACATAATGGCGGATCCTCTATTAAAACGAATTGTGGCAAGGCACCCCGGTGTGGGGAATTGGAGGGAGAATTCCGTTTTCCGGTCCAGAATCCCTTTGATATATATCTTGCCAAGAGTCGCCACTGTCGGGAATGGATGTTTTACCTCTTGTATGGTGACTCAGTATGTCGCCTTATTGCCCCTACAAAGAAGTTTATGCCATTAATTACAGGTTCTTCTCTTTAGCTTGAGGCCGCTTCCAATCTGCCTCTATGTTTACGAACAATTGCATGCCTCTCCATTTTTGCGTCATTTCTTCTCGATGCGTTGAAAAAGAGAACACTTTAGTTTCGTGAAAAGGACAAGAACGAGGGCATTATCCTAAACACAGTTTTATTTCACAGGAAAGCACTTCACACAAGAATGAATAAGAAGGCAGAATGATAACTGAATTTCATTCTGCCTTCTTATTCATTTGTTCTTATTTATTTGTTCACTACACTTATTTTTAGAGGATTTAACAGCTAACTTTCTCTTAGAGCAATTTCCAGATGACATTCTGGACGAGAACAGTAGTATGCCCACATTTGGGTAGAGGAAACTGGGACACTTTGAAACTTGCCCCTGGAGGCCCTCGCCACCGTTATGAGGGGGTCCCCTTCCTTAAGTTCCTTACCCCCGAAAAATATTATATTTCGCCTCCAGAAATACAGACAGAACTCATTGTAATGACAACAAATTAATGGCTAAGCATCTTATTTTTAATGAAATTAAACGTTTTTTCATTCAAGTGTATAGTTAATTTGGGGAATGGATTGTTACTAACATAGTTCAAAGTAATTCGAACGAGTTCTTTAAAAGAGATCAGATACCCACATTGTTTAAAACCCCAGTTGGAAACATTTTACACCACATGAAAGTATTACCGAGTTTTCACTCGGTTTCATACCTCTTTACTCTTAAATTTTCACTTTGTCTTTACATTTCTCTACTTCCTTTCATCCTCTGTCCTATGCTATGCTTTAAAACTTTCATTTGTCTTTCAAATTTTCCCACATCTTTTATTCAACCTTCTTAAAGAGACAGTTTCGTAGGAACCATCCTGTCTGTTGTTGTTTGTAGCCTTTTGTATCCATTAGTATATTACATATTCTTATCATTTAAATGAATTTTTCGCTTGAGCAATAACTTCAGTAAAATAATGACGTTGTGAAGAACTAGAAGATTTCAACACGCAACACATGTATGGAATTCACTTGTAATTTACTGAAGAGAAGATAAGCAGCCATCTTATTCATGCAAACTGCCAGAGTGCGAGAACCAGGCATCTATCTAAGACAGGGCTTCTCAAACTTTTTTCACTTGCGACCCCTTTGGATCAGACAAAGTTTTTCGCGACCCTTCACTCAATGTCATAAAAGCAATAGGTACTAACACTGTATATTTATGAAAAAAATAATATTTTCAAATGTTTCTGCGACCCCCAATAATATTTACGCGACCCCTAGTTTGAGAAGCGTGGATCTAAGACAATGAGGAGAGTGCAGATGAAGATGTGGATGACCTGGAAAATGATTACGATTGTTAGATTCATCTTCAACACTACATCGCTTACACTCAGTGCATATAATCATAAATGTCTGATTGGTTTAAGATGAGTACTATGGGTGTTTGATACTTTCATATGTGCATTGTCATGTTCGTAAACCCATAAAATCCTGTATTTTTGAGAAATTACAGGGAAATAGAGACTTATTTTGTTCATAGACATGCTATTATACACATTTACTTGACTCTAGGAGACTGTTCTTCAATACCAACAGGGAAAATATCATAAGATTCATGAGACAGGAAAAATCTTAAAATGGGGTAACATTTTCTGTTGTACTGATTGTAATATACTACTTCCATAAAAAAATATTTAGTTATTTGGATTTCTCAATAAATTTGCTACAAACCCATGTGACCATATGTATTCCAAAATTTTTATTAACTTCTCCAAAATAAATGATAGACACTTTCTAAAAATGAAATGATTTATTATACAGGAAATAGGCACTGCAATGTAAGTGCCATCAATAACGCAGTTTTCAAGTTAGACATCTTTAAAATGTTTATTCTAAAGCAATTGAACTTATCCACATGTGTCAAAAATTTCAATGTTAAGGTATAACTAATGAAAAAATGTCATTGGCTTGAACTAGGGTGCTTATTGTATGTTGCCCATTTTCAGAAAATTTTTTTTAGGGTAGGGTTATAAAAAGGGTGATAACAGACAAAAAGCTACCACAACTGCAATACTATCACATATTTTCCAACTCTAGGGGTGTATACCTTACCAGAAATCACTATGAGCATTATTCCCCACAGATGGTACCGACGAACACTACCGGCTCATGGACTATATTAAGATAAAGCAGTTTACCAAGCATACAAATTACTTCCTTTTCCGCTTTCCATAGCAATTATAACAGGCCATTTGATCGTTTTTGTTCAAATTTCACTCCAACGAAACTACATTTTCAGGTGTACATACCGGTACTTCGTTTCTGTAAGACTTATAGATTTATAAAAATATACATTGTATATATTTTGAGAAATATATAAAAGAAACATATACGACAATACATAAACACTTTATCTCCCTTTATGTGAACCTCACTAACCTTACTGTAATTTCATGTTTACTCCCCTCAAGCACTTTCATAATTTTATCAGTCTGGAAACTAACATCGAAACATTCAACATTATCAGGAATATTTTCTTTATTTAAGGGAATTTTTACTTCCACCAGTTCTTGTACAACTTGGGTCAAATCCTGGTACATTTCCGGGTTAAGACAATATAAAGGATAAATCACATTAATTTGTTATTGTATAGTAATTATTTTCACTACAAGACTCAAGACTCATAACATGTTCAATTTCACTTATGTATTTTGTGAACAGGAAAATACATCACCTCATTAATGGAGGCTAAAACTTCAGCTTTTCCAAAATTCTCAAACTTATAACTTCCTTCCAAGTTCAAATTATTGATTCTATTTACTAGAGCTATCATCTTATCATCTTTTTCCAAAGGAAATTTATATTTTTGTTTTGCGTGTACAGTTTCACTGTAAAACGCAATTTCCCCTTATCAGCGGCTTGATCCTCCCGATCAACCCTGGATTTTTCTGCTTTACGAGCGGCTTGGTCTTTCCGACCACACTGGCTTTTTCTTTTCGTTTGCAATCCCACTACAATACGGAACATTTTCGCAATACGGCACGTCCGAATTACTTTCAGGTAAATTACTATTTTCAAATATTAAATCATAAGGGGCAACAACCTCCCTAATTAAATCAGGGGGGGAAAAAACTTCCCTGACCACAATATTTTCCGAAACGTCGTTACAACGGATAAATTCTTCCCAGACCGCAATATTTTCCGAAACGTCGTTACAAGGAGTAAAGACTTACCTGACTACAATACTTTCTGAAACAACACTCGGGGTAACATCCTCCCGAAATTTAATAATTTTCTGACAAGGGGTAAATCCATCTCCAATCCCAAAACTCAGGTTAAAAACTTCTCTAATTCCCAAAGCAATAGTTTTCACTTTTCTCTTAATTTTTTTGTGTATTTATTCCCATACTGTTATTGGGAATAAACTGTATCGTCAGCAGGCTCTCGCATTTCAACCGCACTGCCACACAAAATTATATTACTAAAATCATTTGCTTTCATATTTTTATCAAGTAAATTAAAATTCAGAACGCTTCCACGATTGCTCTTATTGCAATGCTCATCACTGTAACATCATTATTAATCTTTCGTTCCATCTTAATCACGGCATAATCATCATCGAAAATTAGTTTTTCCTTACATAAATCATTTTTATATCCATTTTCAATATATATTACCTCTGCATTATTATACATATTATACTCGTTGCACTGCTTATAAGAAACTGAATCATACATCCTGATAATTTGACTCATAACACGTTTACTCTCATGTTCTATATGTGTCGTCTGAATTATTTTCATCTGTGCGTACATGCATCACATAATCGTAGGTTTCCACACCAGAATTAGCATAACAAAATTCATAAATTATGTAATTTTTTCTGTCTTCAGCGCACACATATACGACGGAATCATAAACTTCTACATTACTTCAGAATCAGCATAACATAATGTATCATATTCGTTCTAATCTACCCTCTCCTGAATGGATATGCGTGGCTGAGAGTTCTCTCTTTCATTAACGACAACCATAATTATAATTTAAAAAAAAAATTATTGTTCAAACTATTTTCAGGAATAACTTCTATGCAATTAAATACAAAATGTCAAAATGAAAACCTAAAACTTCGCGCCATCAACTCACGGCAACAACGAACCAACGTTTCACCTCGTTGGGGAGCGCGGACAATAAGAATCCTCAAGATGCCACAAAAACATTACTGACAGTCTACAAATTTTTGGTCAGCAATCAATCTAAAGCTCCAAATGCACGAGTAAACCCCCAATAAAGTTTAAAAAATAACACATTTAGGCAAAAATAATCATTAAATAGCAAAATTTAAGCAAAAATACCAAAAAATAAATTAATAGGTTAATTCCAACCTGCAACGCTAAATTTCACAGGAAGAAACCCCATAATTTACAAAATGTATCTGGCAAACAACTCTCTCCTTCATTAAGAGACCCACTTGTTTTGTAACTCATAGTAAATCCATGCAATTTATCGTTACAAAGTGAAACTAGTTACAGTTTTTTATTATTATCATATATACGAAAGATACTACGAACAACAACAAAAATTACCGTGCAACCATGCTACATAAACGAAAAATCAAAATAATTAATTATATTTTGAAGCGAATGTCCACTTTTTGTAAGCGAACCTCAGTATAAATATCCCTAACCGAACCAAACTGCATTATATAATGAAATAATTTGTAATATTATTTACACAAACGCTCGAGCGTTACAAGAAACAATTTCCGTTTGGTTCGGATAGGGATATTTACACATAGTCCAGGCAATTTGTAGTTAGACCTGGGCAAAATTGCTTCAGAAGCTTTCTAAACTGTTTCCAGCTCAGGAACCATTGCCGAATAACATATCCAAAGTCCGACAAAATTGGACCCCGGGGACACCTCCAAAAATGAAATTCAAAATGGCGGACTGGATGTTTCCTACGAAAAAAAAAAATATATAATTTACACTTTTATTTATAGAGATACATTTGATGCTTTTTCTTTCAGTTGTAATGTTTTAAATAATTCAACAATATACAACACAACCAGTTATTACGCAAATATAATGTTATATAGCTTTTTACAGATTTTTATAATCAATAATACAACAATTATTTTTTTCCCAGTTTCAGTTATGCTCATTACAGAAGAAGTGATACCTGGTCACAAACATACAGAAATTAATCCTCTTCATCACTATCATCGGATAGATTACCGGTACTTGGGTTGTTATCGCAACCACTGATTTGGCACTCGCCACAAGCGGCTGAACAGGGCATTCCATTACGCTTGCATCCACATCTTGAAGTAGCACATTTCGTCTTGCAGGAGCAGCGGATCATGTTGAGTAGATAATTTGGAGCTGGTGGCTTGTCGCAGGCTGTAGGGTAGTAGGAATTATTCTTTACATACCAACCCACTGTTCTGCATCGATCTTCTCTTCTGTAGACTTCCAGATTAGTATTTGAAAGTATGTGCGAAAGCTGTGGTACTTTGTGGACGCATCGGTAGGTGACAAACGTTCGGGTGTAACAAAAGATTTAGCTGTAGCTACCTTTTCAACTAACATTCGATGACGTAGTGCGTTAGTGGATTCAAGTGTTTTGCAGCCATACAACAGAAGCATTGCCTTTCTTCCAGCGGCTTCAATGTCAGAGTGTTGGCAACAATCAGAACAGAATGTATTTGCAACTGAACGGAGTTCAGCCACCTTCATCAGTGTGTCGAATGCTTTGGCTTTACCGATCGAAAAAATTCTGGATGTGCTATCACAGCCGTGAAAGCATGCACAAACAGGAGATACTTGCAGATGTCATTGCCTAACGATGATTGAATGCTGAGAATATCATACACAGGATTAGGAGATGGTCCCCGTCTTATATCGCTGCGATAGTACAACTTGAAACCACTGTCCTTGGCATGGTACAGAAGGAGAATCAGCAAGTCGGTGTCTTCCCCTATTACTGTTGTAGTTGCATTTTCTGATGAGGAAACTGCTGCACGAACGATGTCCACATCAGCATCCCCATCTGCGTTGTGAACAGTACACCCGTGCTTCTTCAACATCTCACCTACGAGGGAAATAAATGCTTGCTTGTTGTTTTCATTAGCCAAGAAGTGTTCCTTCTGGCCAACAAACTTCATGCTTGGACTGAGATTCACATTTCTGCTTGTCTTGGTGCTGCGTCTTCTGTGGGTCATGTCCTTGATCGTAGGAGAGCTGCTGTAGCCATCAAAAACAATGATTGCTTTTCCATATGTTTTCAGAGTGAAATCGGCATATGAGTTGGCGATGCTGTCATATGTTTCACCTTGACGCCAGGAAACACGATGTAGTAGAGATCCACCATCCAATACGTACTGGTCTGTGCACTGAATTTCTTGAACTTCTTCCATGCGTAAAGTGTCAGTGTATTTGATTATTGCATGAGCTAGCTGAGACTTATCGGGTTTCCTCAAGATACTTCGTGATTCGAACAATGCAGGAGGATATGCACACAGTTCGTAACACATGACATCTTCAAGATTCATGTCTCCGCCAGTGGCAACAGTCATCATTCTCTGAAACAGTAGTGCAGGATCTACTTCTATATCTGAAGCATCAGTGATCACAACGGCAGAAGCAGATCCTAGTGTTTTCACTTTGTCAGATCTTTTGGCAGAATATGTAAAGGCTTGTTTCCCAATCATTTTTACGACAATGTTCGTACCGATTGAATGCAATTGATGAACGTTAACTCCAGGATCAGCAGTTAGCCCTGTTACAATGTTGCAGAGACCCGAGGTAGAATGGAATGGGGATAAGGATTCCAGACGTTCAAGTACTTTCTTCATGTCATTACTGTCCCTGATTTGTCTACTTCTCCTCATTTCCTTGTGCTGTTCACTACTTTCCAACAAAACTCTGGTGTATTCCTTCATTGCTAAGTTATAAGTGGAACACAGAGGCATAGAAAAGAGCCACGTTGTCCATTGGATGTCTGTAAATCCACTTCCGCGTGTCAGTCCGCTTCTGCTTTTCAGGGAACGCATTAGTACTTGTTCTATCACCAGGTCTGTGCCGAGTCCGGCCCATAATCTGTCGCTTCTTCTTACCACAAACTTACCTTCCTGGAACATTTTGTTAACGGCTGGATTTTCAGAAGGCAAACTTAACATTTTCTGCAGGTACAGGTATATCGATTTCAGGTAATTGTGATGTCCGGCTGCTGCAATTATGGGGATGGTCTCCAGCATAGCTTGCAAGTGAAAATCCCACGAGCCGGTTCTGTCTGCTGTTATCAAGGAACGTGCAATGTTGATCATTCGCTGATATTCCAACCAAAGTTGACTTGTTTGCGAAGTAGATTGTAGGTCAGTTTTCTTCGCATCCAAAGTGGTAGCAATCTGAGACAATGCATTCGAAGATTCCACATCCTCAACTGATTGTTTGGCGGTCATAACATCGTCGAGCAGGTCACAAGCTTCCTTATGGAGGTCATGAGGAGTTCCACCTTCATTACGAGGGAAAACGTCTGCGACTAGTAAGGTACTAAGAGCTGCATCTACTATCATATGACCACGTATCGCTCTTGAAACAGCTTTTCCAGACATCATGTGTTGCACGGCATTTGGTCCGTATATTTCTTGAAGTACTTCAGACAATCCTGAACCATTCATAAGAGTACCGACTGCTCCCAAAAGATTCATCAGAGTGTGAAATGATCCCAGCATTAAAACAATGTCCTGCAGGTCTCTCTGTTCATTGATGATTTGGGAAGCTTTCCAGAACAAAGGCTGATCAAAGGTAATAATGCATGGGACTTTTTGATCGCGTGCTATCTTGCTCAAATATAGTAATGTCGAAAATATGCAGGTCATGTCAGTTGGCGACATATCTATGATGGGAAGGAACGTGATCGACGCCACACCTGGATGTGAGACACTTGATCCACCGTGAATTGCCTGCATTGTTCCGGACCAACTTGGACCTGATCTTTCTGGTGAAGATATCTGCCAGAGAAGACTAAGTCGACTTATGGTGGCAGTGGGTACTGGAAGTTCGCGGAATGAGATGTCCCTCAACATGCTTCTCGCGTGTCTATATTCCCTAATGTCAACGGTTGCAATCTTCTTAATGTCATTGTCACCAACATTACGCCTGTGAATAGAAGGGTGGATCTTGATCTTCGGAGTTATTGCAGCAATCATATCCATTCCATGAAAGGTATTCTTCCCATCCAAAGTGCAGACATCATGATCGACGTTATCTGCTGCTAGAAGGACTGCAGTGTTTTCATCAACAGTAAAAGAGCCAGACCCACTTGCCAGCGCCGCGTTTCTTTCGAATCTTGTTACTTCTGCATACGACGAACAGTAACCCAGCTGATGGAGAACGTCAATAAGGTACCTTGACCTAAAGTTGTGGTGTAGCTGAACCGACAAACCGATCTGTAGTGGACATAGTAATCCTCTAGGACGGGTTGCTTCCATAATGCTCTGCCCAATTGCACCTATTTTTCTTGAAGCATCCTGTCCCGCAAATGCTTTTGATAATAGCAATTTCAGACTGTTGGGAATGTAATCAAGAGCACTTTCTGCAGTGATGTCATTTGGAGATGGATACACATCTTTTCTAGGCGAGTCGACAGACTTGATATCACTTCTGATTATTTTTGCAGCAGCTCTACTAGGTAAATCTTCTGTAGCTCTATATCTATATCACATTCTTTCGACTTTTTGTGATAATCTATAAGAATTTCATTAGCTGTCTCTCGTAGTGTTACTACATCTGCCTTCCCACTTTCACCTGATATTATGATCTTGTCTCCGTAACGTTCTAAAAGCTTTCTCTTCATGTGCCTGCGTTCGTAGACAGAGCTCTGACTTCCTTGAAGATATTCCTCCATTTTGGAAATTAGGTCTCCAATCAACAGTTGTTCATCATCATTCTCTTCCAGGTAAGCACAGGTCTGAAGGAATGCTTGGTGTTGCTCTTCATTAGTTGGTCTCCCTTTCTTCGAATCATGATCGTCGGAGGAGTTTGCGCGAGGAATGTTTTTTTCCACTTCGAAAATTTACGCTGCAGGTGTGATGGTAGACACAATCTGCAGCAGGAAGATCACGAAGATAATACTCCAGACGGCCTTTTACATTAAACGACCATTCATCGCAGCGGCTTTCACAGCACCTTTTTATGGTTTCGGAGAACTCTGTAGTTCTTATTTTGACATGCTCTGATTTTGGTTTGTGTTTGGAAAAAAAGTCCACAAAGGTATCACAAAACAAACAGTGAGTAGCACTGGAAAATGCGTATTCATGAAAACGAGCACTTTTCCTTGGTATTGCCTCGGCTGCGGTCTGTCGCTTCTTATTTCAATGGTCTTTTTATGCGTAAACCTTTTCCTACATACAACGTGACCACTTATTCCAGCTGTTGCAACAACATCGCTTCCACGGCTGCGGCTGGATGCATTTATACCATCTGCTCCTTTTTGCGAGATGTGAACCACTTCCTGTCCGCTGTCCAATTTCTCCTTACAAATCACGCACAATTCTTCAGGGGTCTGCATTCTTGAAGGCGGACGCACACCGAGTCAGCCGTACACCGAGTCAGTCTGAAACAGAAAACACAAATTAATAAACTGTGTTGCAGTATTTAAAAGGAGTACATAATAACAGTTTTAAAGAAAATGACAAGCACAAATACGCAGATTTGATAGTGGGTAGTAGGAATTAAAGAGTTGTATGTAATACAAGTTTATAAAGATGTAGCAATGTCCATTCTCACATACACTCCATACAGTATATTTTATTTACATTACGTGACGTCATAGTTTAATACTAGCCGCCTAATAAAATTTTTAGTGTCATATAGGTTAATTTAGAAACGAAAATGTGTTTTAAAACATTTTACTGATCAAGAAAAACGTCATAACTCTCTCTACAAAGCGAAATTAAAATTTATTGTATTTCGTAGGAAACTGCCAGTCCGCCATTTTGAATTTCATTTTTGGGGGTGTTCCCGGGGTCCAATTTTGTCGGATTTTGGATATGTTATTCTGCAATGGTTCCTGAGCTGGAAACAGTTTAGAAAGCTTCTGAAGCAATTTTGCCCAGGTTGAAGCTATTTTTGCTCTAGATTGCCTGGACTAACAGGTTCTTGATGCAGGCAACTTGAGCAGCTTCCTTGGCTTTCTGGACACGGTCCTCTCTGGTTGGAAGAGGCTGTGGGTCCACACGTGTACCGGCTACATAGATCCCAGCTCTTGGTGCTCAGTGTTGACTGTCTCTGCTTCAGTTTCTCAATGCGTGGAAGTTCAGCTCTGGGGAGATGCGGTCCATAGACCTTGGCTGTATGTGGGTCCACACGTGTACCGGCTACATAGACTCCCAGCTCTTGGTGCTCAGTGTTGACTGTCTCTGCTTCAGTTTCTCAATGCGTGGAAGTTCAGCTCTGGGGAGATGCGATCCATAGACCTTGGCCTGTACTGCTATGCCATTAACTCGATGTGACGTATCCTTACCAGTGAGAGTCTCCTCAAGTCTATTGATATTCTCTCATGCTAGATTGGTGAAAACATGAGGCCTAATGAAGGTTGGAAGTACAACTCTCTGGTTTAGGCCTGTTGCTAACTTTTGGAGACAGCAGTATCATTCTCTTCCTTGTTGAGTGTCTGGATGACCCCATTGTTTCCAGTCAGTAATTTTACCGCAAAGAGAAGCAGTAGATGTTTTGATGGTTTATGTTCTTCACATGTCACAGCGGATTTCATGTCCTGGCAAAATGACTGGGCTAGAGTGGTGACCCTGCGTGATTGAATCTTGGTGTCAGGATCTCCAGTCAGATGCCCGACAGGAAATCGCTCTAGTCGATTTGGTATGGAGAAGCGAGCACTATTATTCACATCAGACGGATGGTATGGCCAGGGAGTGGGTGTCATGTCCTGTTTGATGACTGATCGGATCTGTGATGAAGTCTGATCTATGATCTTGTTGAAATTAGTCAACTTGGCCCTCCAAACTCTGAGCTCCCTATGTAGAGTTTGGTTTCCCAAGACAACATCCTTTAATGATACACCGTCAGGAACCATCAACAACTTTCCCTTGTCGTCTGGAAAAATATTTGTGCTGAATCACCCAGCTCGAATTCCAGTCTCCTGCGAATGTACTTCCTCGTGGAAATCTGTAGAAGTTTAACTCCACCAGACAACATGAAGGATTCCAGTTTTGTGGTCAAAGAAGTGATTGGTACGATCTTCTTGTTGGGAATATCAGTTCCGATGGACTCGTAAAGGCCTGCATAAGATTCTCTTTCAGTCCTTTGATACAGTTCATCTCCATCTGTTTCATTCTCTTTCTCATTCTCATTTTTGTACTCGTGTTGCTTTGTCTTGAATCTTATATAATTCTTATAGCATGACACGTGATAGTTGCCTCTGCGGCAACTCGTTACTGCTAGAATCTTTTCATCTCCCTTTTGGATTGCACACTCTCGTAGTTTTTGGTCTGCTTTCAGTTGTACAACTTGTATAAGCTTTTCACGTGTCTTGGAGCGCTTTTGAAACTTAACCTTGTTACAGAAAATGAAGATTGGACCTACACCCTTGATTCTGATAACGACCTCCTGGACGGCTTTTTTGATGTACAGCCACTAGTACCAGCCTCATCACGGAGGCTTTCATCTGCTTTCCTTTTCAGAGTCTCTAAATCTCTCTTCATGGTGAACATGCTTCTGCATTTTCGGTGATAGAACATTTTTGGGACTTCTTGGGACTTCTTCAAGTAAAGTCAGGAGTCATAGTTTTGAGGACTAGCTAAATGGTCATCTTCATTAGATACCGTCTGGTGTATGATACACTGGCCTTTAGGAATTTTCTTGTGCTTGAACTTTTCCATTCTGAAGAAAAGGGATTCTACTAATCCAATTCTAACTCTCGATGAGCAGGACTGTCACCACCACCACAATACCTGAAATTGAAAATAAATCATATTAACATTGTTGGTGAAAACATACCAAATGCAAAGATAACAAATAAAATGGAAACAGAGTGAACAAGATATACAAGGTTATTTTTTATTATAGGAGTTTTCGATATGGGGTAGGGGCAACATAATTAACTATAATACTCGTATTTATAATAAATTACATACATAAAATGTTTTTATTTAATTGAATATCTCACTAAATCTTCTTTAAATTCATGTTTTTGAAATTCAGAATTATATTCTGCTGGATAAATTTATATTTGTCACCAAATTTGACATTTTTAGTAATTATTTGATAAAATACATAAAATTTTTGTCATATTTGCATTAACCATGCTCCCCAAAATATTTCAGGATGTTTTTGTATTGGTATTTGTAAACATGCCAGCAAGAAAAACAAAAAAGTACTAGATTTGCCTTGATTTGTGGAAATTTCCTTTTTGGGGTAGGGGCAACAATTTTAACAATAAATTTTTTAATATACTTTTTACGTAAAATTTATTTTGTTGATTGAATTTCTTATTAAATTTCCTTTAATTTCATGTATCTAAACATGGTGATCATTCTTTAGGTTATGCACAAAAGAAACTTTTCTGTTACACCTTTTATGAAAACGAAATTATATTTTCTGCAATGTATAGGCACTGTGCTATCAATGCTATCAGTGCCTGTAATGGATAACAATGAATGAGAGTTTTTTTTTAACAGATTTTTTGAAAAGCAAATTGGCTGAGCTACATGACTACTAATTTTCAAAGAGATATGATCTATAATAAGAGAGAACCATTAGTTTGACGGTGGATGTCTTATTCTGTGCTACGTACATTTTAGAAAAGTTTATTTTGGGATGGGGATACAAAAAGGGTGATAACACACAAAAAGTTACCACAGCTGCAATGATATCACATATTTTCCAACTCCTGGGGTGTATGCCTTGCCAAAAATCACGATGAGCATTATTCCCCTCAGATGATACTGGTTGACAAAATTTGGAGCCTGACTCATGGCCTAATATAGTTAAAGAATATACAGGGTGTCCATAAATTATTCACCCCATTATAAGCCTTAATAAATTCGTTATTATAGGAGCTATCTTAAAACGGTTTACGGCAATTAATAACACAACTCAAGAAATTTTTGTTTTAATTCGGTAAACCTCCACGTGAGCCCCATTGGTAGCACGCAGAACATCAAGGCAATAGATGATTTCGTTCCAAACATTAAGAAGCATGTCTTGCGTGATGGAAGCTAATGTCTCTTCAATCCGGTGTCTTAATTCTGTGATGTTATTAACCTTCTTTGCATACACTCTATCCTTTGTGTAGCCCCATAAAAAGAAATCTAGAGGCGTGATATCCGGGGAACGAGGAGGCCATGGAATAGAGCCATCTCGCCCGATCCAACGAGAAGGGAACTTTTCATTGAGGAACCTCCGCACTTTTAATCCCCACTGTGGCGGTGCCCCATCTTGCTGAAAGAACACACGGGGCTGCATATCCTCAAGCTGAGGTGCAGCATACCATTCAGGCATATCTAGGTAATTTGTAGCCTTCACAGTGTTCTCATGGAAGAAAAATGGTCCAATCACACGGTTATGGGAGAGAGCACACCAAACGTTTATCTTGGGACTGTTGCGTTCGTGTTCAATAAATTTATGCGGATTTTCTGATCCCCATATACGGCAATTGTGTCTGTTGACTTTACCAGACAGATGGAATGTCGCTTCATCACTGAAAACGACATTGTTCAAAAAATGCTCATCTTCATCAATACGGTCAAGAATGTCAACAGCAAACTGTACCCGTTTGGGTTTGTCATTTGGTAGAAGTTTCTGCAAGGTTTGCAATTTGTAGGCATAAAGTTTCAACCTCTTGTGAACCACTTTATGCACTATTGAACGCGGTATTTGCAGTTCTCGGCTTGCTCGGCGGATGGATTTTGTAGGACTTCGGATAAACGCCTCCTGAATTCCTGCTATCTTATCTTCAGACACACTAGGCCTACCAATTCCTTTCTGATGTAGCACACTGCCAGTTTCTTGAAATTGTTTCAGCCATCGCTTGAGTGATTGCTTTGTTGGTGGAGTTTTCTGATATTCCTCCCGAAAACGTCTCTGTACAGTAATTGATTTGGTTTCCCACATCCACAGCACACACATTGCTTTCTCCTTCACTGTTGCCATTTTGCCCCAAGTGGATGTTCTGCGAAATAAAGAAAAAAATTTCTTGAGTTGTGTTATTAATTGCCGGAAACCATTTTAAGATAGCTCCTATAATAACGAATTTATTAAGGCTTATAATGGGGTGAATAATTTATGGACACCCTGTATATTGATTGCTTTATATTAATACAGATTAAGGATATATAGAAAGTTATGTAAAGTTTATATATTCTTTAAGAAAGTAAGGTAGGCTGGAACTGGAAATTTCATTTGAGTGACTTCAGTAACATTTTATATTGTTACGTGAAACTAATTTAAATTACTTATAAGTAACATAGTTTAATTAGTTTTAGCTTAAAGTACATAAAGTAGAATTTACAAACAAAGAAGTTTTGGGTACTTTCCTGTTATCCTGGACACCAGATTTTTTTTTAAATGTTAAGTAACTAACCAAACCTAACCTAACCTAACCTAACCTAACCTAAAGGTTAGGTTAGGTTAGGTTTGGTTAGTTACTTAACATTTAAAAAAAAAAGCATGGAATCCAAGATAACAGGAAAGTACCAAGATTTGTTTTGTTTTTTCTATTTATCAATACTCTAAGGGATGTAATTGTGAATTTAGTCATATTAACTGTAATAATTATAATTATCATAATAATGGAATTTCCGGATCACCTGAAGATCAGGGCCTCCAGCCTGAATTGCCAAATAATATCTTCATTAAAACTAACGAAAATATGACGACTTAACCTAACCAATCGTCAAGGGCGTACAGTTGACCTAACCGGGCATTCAATTTAATTTATTATTATATTTGTTACTGTAAAGCAAAAAACAAGAATACATGGGGCCTTGATCTTCAGGTGATCCATTTAAACGAAGAAAGGACATTGAAAATTTATTATATTAATATAGAGAACTATAACATTATGACATTTAATAATAATAATAATAATAATAATAATAAGGATCACCTGAAGATCAGGGCCCCACAGCCTTCTCTAGTTAACCTTATGAGGCTAATAACGAAAATATCACGACCTAACCTAACCAATCGTTAGATCAACTGTACGCCCTTGACGATTGGTTAGGTTAGGTCGTGATATTTTCGTTAGTTAGCCTTATAAAGCTAACTAAAGAATGCTGGGGGCCCTGATCTTCAGGTGATCCAATAATAATAATAATAATAATAATAAAACGCTACAGAAAATCGAATTTCCTTTAAAAACATGACTCTTTTTATACTTAAGAAATGAAGTTTACAAGACGATATAGAGGAAAACAAATGATACAATCGCTTAAACCTAAAATATTATTTTTGCACACAAATGAACATATCCTACATCTATTATAATTTTACAGTGAAACGACATTAGATAGGAAATAGATAGGAAATAAAATGAGTTCTGCGTTTATTTTCTAGTATACCTGTATTCTCTACGACTTTGTATTTCAATTTCTTCTGACTTTTTCCTTTACTAAATATTTTTTCAGATTTATATATGAAGAATAATGAAAGCATTCATATTAACTTTTTGTACGGTAAGTCCGAAAGAAAATCGACGATGAAATAATTTAACGTCTTAATTCAAATCTTAAGTTTATTTTTAACGGAAAAGTGATTTTTATTTTTGTGAATGAACTCTTGAAATACAGTAAACATTTTTTATGCGATTATTTTCCATTCTCACTCGGAATTAGTGAATAGAATTTCAAATAACTTTTTGAATACAAATGAATGCTGAAGTTATTCTCACTAATTTCGTCCTCTTTTGTGCTTATTTCTCAGTTCTAATACAGGGTGGTCTAAAAGTCCCTATCTATTTTGCTGAAATAATAGTTTTTAAGGATAAAAATGTAGTAACATAATTAGATTTATATTTATTTAACAAGCTTAGGTCTAAGATCAGACGTGAGCACCATCAGTGTCTCTGCAAATCTCAAATTTGTCCACTGCATTGCGCAACACATTCTGAAGCATCTCTGGAGTTATTTTAGCGACTGCCGCGACAATGCGGGTTCGCAGATCCTGCAAGTCTGTAACTCTTGTTTTGTAAACCACAGACTTTATGAAGCCCCACGCAAACAAGTCTAACGGTGTTAAATCCAAAGATCGCGCTGCCCAGGGTTGTTTCCACAACGTCCAATTCACCGATTTGGTAAGAGTTCATCAAGGTACGCCCGCGACGTGGAGCTCCATCTTGTTGAAAGACAACAGTGTCGAGAATACCATGAAATTGGCTCTGTTACCGTAGCTTCTGCAAAGAAAAAAGGTCCGTAAATCTTCGATCTTGTCATACCCAACCAGACATTAATTTTGGGAGAATCTCTCTCCCATTCGTAGAACTCGGTTGGTTTTTCACTAGCTCAGATACGGCAATTATGTCGATTAATCTTTCCGCATGTGTGGAATGTCGCCTCATTGCTGAAGAGAATGTGGTTTAATAAGTTTTCGGTATGATTTTTTTTCAATCAATTCTGTGTACATGGTGGCTCGTCTTGGAAAATCCTTTTCGGGTAACTCATGTATCACTTGAATATGGTAACTTTTCTTTTTTAATGTTGATTTTAAAATCTTTAGAACAGTCGGTTTTGGTATGCTCAGTCTACGTGATACTGTGCGAGTTGACATTCTAGAATTTGTTTCAAAGGCATCAGTAGGATGACCACAAAAGGAGAGAGTGCATTGCAATCGCAAATGTTGATAAATGTTGCAAGAGTGGAGGGGGAATGTTGCAAGAGTATGCAACAAGGGGGAGGGGTTATCCCCCTAGTTGCAATGAACTCCCCCAGCTTGCTGGGGGAGACCTCTTTGGGGGAGAAGATGGGACTGCCTCACCCCCAAAGGGGTATACCTAACCTAAGAGAGAAAGGAGAGAGGAGTGTTCGCCTGGCTCCTGCCAAGCGCATATTGAAAGTTCATCCGGTCGCCCGCTGTCTTATAAGGTCCTAATCAGCCTGTTGGCTTAATCCGCCAGTTGGCTTAGAAGGCTTCCTAGAAGGCGTAAATGGCTTGTTCAGGTGTACATTATTAGGGTTGAGTTGTCAGATTACGCTATTTAATTAATTAAAGCATATATTCTCGACAGTTGGCATAATCCGCCAGTTGGCATAATCCACCAGTTGGCTTAACCTTCCAGTTGACGTAGAAGATCTAGAAGGCAGGTGTATATATTAGCTTTTCAGCTGCCAGATTGCGCTATTCAGATATTTTTGACAGTTGGCTTAGAAATCCGTCAGCCGTTTTAGAAGGAAGCCATTTGGTATAATTAAATAATAATATCGTTTATAACCAAAAGGATTAAATAAAACACCATTACATCATTCTGTTTATTTAGTCGAATTATTGGAATCAATTTCACGAAATATATATAAAATAAATATACAATCAAACGATGGAATATATGCAATAAAAATTAATAATAATATAAGAAATAAGAACGAGGAATATATATATATATATATTCCTCGTTCTTATTTCTTATATTATTATTAATTTTTATTGCATATATTCCATCGTTTGATTGTATAACTATCAATATAATAGTACAGGAGAATATATATATATATATATATATATATATATATATATATATATATATATACACACAATTATATTAAATAATGAAATATATTGAAAATAAATATACATCAAAATACGTTATGTTCTACTGCACAAAACACTAAACTCACACGTAATCGAGTCTAAAGTCACATCATTATTGCTTTGTACTACGCGGTAAATACGGCTTAACATTACTTCACCACTTAAGTTATAGGGATACCTATACTCAATATAAATGGTCTTCATATCGTTCAATACTATTTTTGTGCCCACTTTACATTCGGGTGGTAAGCTATCTTTAAACACAGCTAGAATACACTCAAAAGCACGCATCATTAGCTATCACGTCATTATTAAATACAAGTTTATAAACACTCCTTTCCAATCGAGGGATTTTTCTTACCGACCCGAGCTTTTCAATCGTGAACTCTTCTTCACTCTGCCTAGGGATAATTGAAATAATCTTCCAAATCGTAACGACAGCTACTCATTATATAGAGATACAACTCTTCTGGATGAACAGTGTAGGCAAGCTCTGCCCTGTACCGCTCAAGTCCTTTGACCAAAGTTCGGGATATTTCGAAGAGTCTAAACCTTTTAAATAAGCGTCCAGCTCTAGACCATTCTCGCCTTGTTCATTCCTACATTTGATAAACCCGTCGAACAGAGCGGTGTATTCGTATTCAAGAATCATGTCAAAATAAATCATATCCGTAACACGAGCGCCTAATATAATATAGGCTTCATTCAGCTTGCGGAATCCGACGATTTCAAACATTCTGTCGAGGATGAATTGGTTTCGCGTAGGGACAAGAACGTTATTATCAGAGGCATTCTTCCACATCAGTCGTATATCAATGCATGGCTGATCGTTATTTATACACAACGTACAAACAACGGCATATGAGGGGGCATCACTAATCTGTTCTCTTCTTGTATCTACACCTGCAGGTATTTTATAACGGTCCTCACCCCACTTCTCAACTATCGCGAACACTCTATGCATCTCCTCAACTCTTAAATAAATAACATTACGTTTGTTTGCTTTCCTGCAAATCGTTTCAAGTACATAGTTAATGGTACCGGTTTCACGCCTGAACACGCGCAATGACTTCGTCACGGACACATCGTACGCGACCTTGAGAATGCTTCTCAAAGGAAGTTCCATCGTACTCGAGGAGTGCACGTCTAGTCGGTTCAAGCTCTGAGATGACTGACCACGGGTGGGCGGATCGGTTCAACGGGAGGAGCGAGTCACACCATTAGCTGATGAAACGTGTACGGCGCTGTTCCGACGTGAATACTGTATCCCAGTATACAGAGTAGGCGTTTTGAGAAATTTTCCGGTACATGAAGCAGGATCGGTTTTAATGTTTTATCGCTCCCACTCCCCAGAACACGGACCAGACATTTTCGCTTATGGGGAATTTCACGAACTAAACACACATTACCTCTATATGCATCTGTATTAGTTTGTTGCCTCTTTTCAAGGGAATACCTGTAAATATCGCAGACGACTCGTGTTCCAGCAACTCCTTATAAAAGAAGTTTGTTCTCCTTTTCAAGGGGTCGCCTGTAAATATTTCCGATGATTCGTGTCTAAGCAATTCCTTATAAAGGAACTGTGTGCCAAATTTTGTCCCGTTATGGGCAAGAATATACAGTCATTTTTTTTAACTTATCCGCAAATTTGACAATATAGGATACAAAGAGTTTCACAGGGCTGTCGTGTGCAATCGTTTTAAAAACGTTTGTTCGTTTACCACATTTGTGGCACTCATCACACTCTCCATATACTCATCACGAGTAGATGTGGGATAACCTTTTCTTGTGAACAGACGTGTTTTATCGAGTGTCCAGTGTTACCAAGTGATTAAGTGGTTTTCGTTCAAGTGTCTTTAAAAAAAAAATAGTGTTTGGTGCATTCTTAACTAAATTACTTCGTGTTACTAGTAATTCATTAACGAATATATTTCATTTATTGAATTTATTCATTACTATATTACTTGACTAAACCAAGGTTAGTGCCTTGTTTGTTCCCGAATCTGTTACTACACGAGGTTTCATAAGGTTGAAATTCCCTTGGTTTGCCTTTGTTGTTTTTCAAATTAATTATCAGAAACGAGGTTTCTTAAGGTTCATTTTCCTTTCACACTCTACCTGACCTCCCAAAGGGTCACTCACCGTGGGATAAAAGGAATTAAGTCGGTCGAACAGCGGTCAGATAAGTTTCATTTAATACTTTTTCTTTAACAGATCTTTCGTCGGTAGCTTAATTATATATTCATTTAGCCTAAAATTGTGTTACAAGAACCTGTTTCTGCGTTTCAAGAACATTTTTGCGGGTCTTCGCAGGTGACGGCACAAAAAGCACGCGGTAGACGTACGTTGTATTTTTTTAATTTCCAAACGCTCGTTTTTTGTTTTATAACTAATTAAAAGCATGGCACCCCCGTCAAGTACTTGCAGTCGCTGTGAAGGGAAATTTGCCGCTTACGCGTTTACAATGGCTAATAATAATGAACAGTTAGTTTGCAGGTGGTGCTCAAGCATGGAAGTCCAGAGGAACGAGTTAGAACGTGAGAGGGAGACCAGGGTGAGGCTTGAAGAAAGCGTGGTGCTCCTGACGGCAAAATAAGAATCCCTTGAGACTCCAGTTACGAACCCTACTGCCTCAGTTTCTACTAATAATATAAACAGTATTAATAGCCCTCTCTCTTCCCTTAGTTCCCAACCCTTCGTTCGAGTGCGTAATAGAGCACCTAAGACTTGTCTACCAGTAATAACAAGCAATAATTTTCTGTTTTAGGTTTCGAAGATGCTGATGAACCGGAAATACGACTCGCTGGCGATTCCATTGTTCGAGGGCAGCTCGAGGAATTCTGTGGGAGAAACCCAGGTCGTAGACGCCGTTACTGCTACCCTGGTGCAAGGGTGGAGGATATAACTAATAGTGTTGACCATTTTACAGACGGTACCGCCGAGGACACAACGTATGTTATCCATGTCGGTACTAATAACGTTTTAAATTCTAGATCGGAAGAACTGCTGGCTAGGTACAGGGACTTAATAGAGCGACTAAAGGAGAAAACTAATAAGATTGTCTTTACAGGTATACTTCCTCGAATTATCCAACGAAACAATTTCTACAGCAAGGCGACCTATATTAACAATAACCTAAAGTCTCTTTGCCAACAGGAAGGAGTGCATTTTGCGAATTTTTGGAACAGTTTCTACGGCAGAAGGGACTTGTTCCTCGAAGATGGACTTCATCTTAATGACGTTGGAGCTGCGCGTTTAGGAAGAATATTTCATAATACTGTCTCTTCTTTTCAGGCTGCCGTAACTCGAACGGTCCCAGCGTAAATTCCACAAATTTCCCCTGCGCTCGCGAAGGTGTAGCAGTTACAAACAATTTGAAGGTTCTATCCCTAAATGCTCGTAGCCTACGAAATAAAATAAACAAATTTTTTTCTTTAATTGCTTGTAAAGACTATGATGTAATTGCGATAAGTGAATCGTGGCTTAGCACTGAAACACGTGACTTTGTAGGGAAGTAGCAAATTAAAGGTTATAGCCTTTTTATTAAAAACAGAATAAGTAGGCGAGGAGGCGGTGTTATGTTGTATATCAAAGACAATATTGCGAACGTTATAGAAGTAAAGCACACAATTCCAGAACCGATAGATTCAACTATAGCAGAACTTAAATTGAACGATTTCAAACTTGTTGTTGCGGTTATATATAGGCCCCCTAATCAAACAGCTGATACGGACGAAGCGTTATATCGTGAACTAAAGAGAATAATCGGTAGTGAGCAGGCTTTAGTTATGGGTGACTTTAATTGCGCCAACGTGAATTACGATACAATGCAGGGAGACGCGGAAGGTAATCGTTTAGTTAATTTTCTCGAGGATAGCTTTCTTATTCAAAAGGTTGGGAACCTACGAGGTTGGACAGTATTTTAGATTTAGTAATAACTACGGATGATAGGCTAATTCTGATATTTAAGTAATAGAACCGTTAAGCAATAGCGATCACAATATGGTAGAGTTTGTCCTCTCAGTAAGTCACTCCAAACCAACTAACTCGACTAAAATTCCTAACTTTCAGCACGCAGACTTTTGTAAATTTCGAAATAAATTGTCACACGTCAATTGGGAAAACGTAATGGGGAACTCCAACGCAAAACTAATGTGGGAATCGTTCGAAACAGTATTTAGGACTATAAATGAGGAATGTGTACCGTACAAAATTAAGCGTGCGAAAGTAAACAACAAGACCTTGTGGTTTACTTCTAGAGTAGGAGACATTATAAAGAGTAGAGATAGGGCTTATAGGCTACATAAGTGCGATAAAGACAATTTGTGGTTACGAAACAACTACATATCTCTAAGGAGTGAAGCTAAAAGTGTAATAAAAAAGTCCAAGCGCGAATTTGAAATCTCCATAGCTCGTGACAGTAAAGAAAACCCCAACCGATTCTTTCAATACGTCAATAATAGAAATCCAGTAAAAAGTGTCTTGGGGGCTTTGAAAAATGTAAACGGAGATCTAGTTTCTGAAAACAAGGAAGTGGCTACCTTGCTAAACGAATTCTTTACGTCAGATTTTACTATAGAAGATGTAATGAATATCCCTACGGTCATAGACATAATATCTTTTGATAATGGTAATATTTTGGATAATATCGTGGTTAGTGAACGGGAGGTAATGCGCTATATTGATAAAATGAAAACGCGTAAATCACCGGGGCCAGATTCCATGTATCCCATACAACTAAAAGAATTAAAAGATAGCATTGTTGTGCCGCTAACAAAGATTTTTAATGCGTCTATTTCTGAGGGGTGCGTACCAAATAATTTCAAGTTAGCAAACGTAACACCTATGTTTAAGAAAGGTGATAAAGGTGCGGCGGGAAATTATAGGCCAATCAGTTTAACGTCTGTTGTAGGTAAGCTACTGGAATCAATAATTAGGGATCGTATAGTCGAACACTTAGAATTGCATAACTTAGTTAGAAATACGCAGCACGGTTTAGGCGAAACAAATCTTGGTTAACTAATCTTTTAGAATTTTTCCAAAGCGTGGGTGACGTTTACGATAGACATCGGGCGGTTGATGTAGTGTATTTAGATTTTCAAAAAGCGTTTGACATCGTGCCGCACAAAAGACTCATTGAAAAAACTAAGGCTCATGGAATCAGGGGTGTAGTAATAAATTGGCTAGAAGAGTGGTTATGAGGTAGGAAACAGAGGGTGGTCGTTGATGGAGCGGAGTCGTGTTGGGCTAATGTAGCGAATGGCGTTCCTCAGGGTTCTGTATTGGGCCCCTTGCTTTTCTTATATATATTAACGATTTAGATGTCGGCCTAGTCAGTACAGTTTCAAAGTTTGCGGATGACACGAAGTTGGGTGGTAGGGCGATTAATGACGAAGATAGAGGTAAAATCCAGGATGATCTGAATAAAATCGTTGATTGGTCAGTCACATGGCAAATGAGATTTAACCTTGATAAGAGCAAAATTTTGCATATAGGTTCGCGTAACGGTAATTTTGCGTATAGTATGTCAGGGAAAGATTTAACAAGCGTAGATCAGGAAAAAGATTAAGGAGTTATAGTCACTGGTGATTTAAAAGTAGCGAAACAAACTACAGCAGCGGTCAATAAGACGAACAAAGTGTTAGGTTTTATAGCTCGAAATTTTGAGTACAAATCGCGCGATATTATAGTTCCTCTTTATAAATCATTAGTTAGACCCCATTTGGAGTACGGGGTCCAATTTTGGAATCCGCATATGCGCAAAGATATAGACAAAATCGAAAGAGTTCAAAGACGAGCAACTAAGATGATTCCGTCGCTTAGGTCAAAGTCGTACGAGGATAGGCTTAAGGTGTTAAAATTGACTACACTCGAGACTCGGAGGCTAAGGGGTGATCTAATCCAGGTTTTGAAAATTATGAATGGGTTCGATAACGTAGGTAGAGATAGCTTTTCGAAATATCTCAATATAATAGGACTAGAAATAACGGGTATAAGTTGACAAGTAGGAGGTTCGAGACAGCAGTTGCGAAAAACTTTTTACGCATAGAATAGTAAATAGCTGGAATAGTTTGCCGGTATAGAAGTAATTAGTAGCACGTCTTAAACATGTTTAAAAATCGATTAGACGCATATGTTGATAGATTGGGTATAGTTTAAGGTAGTAAAATTAAGGCTTTGTGGTGATAGATCCCACAGCTCAACACAAGTTTGTGGGTTATAGGGAGGCAGCATCTTGGGCTAGGGGATACTCTCTGTCCTTACACACCCTATTTAAAGAGATTCCTCTGCCGAGCGGTGCCCCCCATAGTACTGTGAGGTATTGAAAAACTCATGATCTACACTTGCCCCACAAACACCTTGAAATGGGAGACCCAAAATGGGTGCACACACATTTCTACATTATTGTACAGTCTTTACAGCCACACCTACACTTTTACTCCTAAGTATATGTATTGTAATGTATGTGGTTGTAAATTGTGACTTGGTCCCCAATCAATATGGACCGTGACTTATTTTTGGTTGGTAGGGTAGTGGTATTGATAGATACCGTAATGAAATTGACTGGATTCTTTGGATGTGATATATTTGCATGTCGGTTATAAATAGATATAGAGTGTAACATATCTGTGGATAGTAGTCTATTATAACTTGATCCTCTGGATGCAGATATTTTGTTTTTAGTTTTAGATCGATAATTAATTTGTCGTTGCCAATGTACAGGCGGTTTTTGCATGAATTTCTTATGTTCTTGTGGTTCGGAACCCACGTAAAATTGTAGGTCCCCTCCGCCACCATGGAGAACATACACAATACACAATTACGAACACCGTTAGGTAGACCATTCATGAGTTGATCCTAGGGTCTTTGTTGGTCTGAAACATTATAACATTATAACCTCTTTGGTTTCAGGGTTTGTGTAAGTTGTATATCGTAGTACACAGTTATACAGGGTTTATTTTTAAGCTTACCATCTTTCATATAACATACATGCTTCACTCCATCCGCCCTTATATTTTTCATAACATGTGGAACAGTGAATTTCATCGCATTTATGCACAAACTTACCCCAATTATTCATCATATGAAACATGCCACATTAGCAGATTCTCATTTTCCTGCAAGTGCCAATTGACTTATGGAGCTCAAAGCATTTATTATTGAAAAATGTACGTCTACACACATTACATTCCCTCTTCTCGGTTTCAACTACACGACTTTCACATTTGGGGCTTTTACACTGCTCACATACCATGTAGCACTCCTTACAATGTTTCACTATATCATCCGCAAACTCGAGACATCCCTTACACAAATCATGATGCCTTCCATATTTTCGACTTTATCATAACTAGCGTAGAGAGTCCTTATATTACGGATGGGGAGATACGATGTTCCTGACAATCCTAAAATAAGTAGAGGTCTTGTACGATCTCTCACACAGCTTTTAAAAACATACAGTCGTACGATGATCATCCATTCCAAATACAACTATACGAACATTCATTTCCTGCTCTACCCTTCTCAGCTCTTCAGGACCCATATTACACTCAAACTCAAGCTTACAATCTGAAGCCAGTTTACGAGCACGCTGCACAACCGTAGGCAACCAAATATTTTTGACCCGGGTATTCAGTACAGTAAACATATGGGCTAAGACTACTGCTATAAAGCCGCAACCACGATCGACGTTTATATGCTTTCTGTAAATAGACTGAGAATTGAAATTAAGAGTATAAGGTGTGGCACTATGACCCGCAACCCGGAATACTCTGTCAATATCTACCGTGAAGTTGTCCATATTGAAGGCTGTACTACTTTGAGAGGCCTGCATTATACGGCCCAAGATATATTCTATGTCTACAGCTGCCAAGCGTCTGAACGGTATTACTACCCAAAAATCATCTACATCCCCGTCATCTGACCCGAACCTGAAGGACAACCTCGTCCGGATTTCATGTTCGTCGCGGTTCTGAAGGGCAAACACCACAATACGTTCAACTACGCACCGCAGTCCAACACCGTTGCTATACAGGGCTCCAGGGTCAACCCTGACCACGTACCGATTTCTAGTCAGGGAAGGGGTGGGGTTAGCGGTGCGCACCATTTCGAATGTTATACCTTCCTCCACAGCACGAGAAGCTGCTGCCGGTGTGGAGGATGTACCCGGAATTGAACAGGTAGAAGGGGGTATATTTGAGGAGGGTGCTAGTGTGGGGGTTGTGTCGTAAGACTTAGAGGGCTGGGGCTCTATTACTGGGAGTCTAGCAACCGGGGCACTCCTGGCACGTTTTATACCTGACGTGAAAGGTTCTTCATCATCGTGCCTCCGCTTTGAACTGTCACGTGGTAGGGGTGTCGCTGGTGAGGGTTCGTCAGCGAGGTTGGAGTCTGTAGCTACACTGTCATCGGGGTCTTGCGTAATATCGATGATGAAGTGCTGTACATCGTCGTCATTCACGGTTCTGTGGAAGAAGCAAAACAAGAATATAAGGAGCAGCACTTAAATTTTGTTATATTTTGTAAATGCTCCACTTAGGGGTGTGACGTGTTAGAGATGGAATCTGTAGAAAAATTCAGCTTCGCAAGCCCCTCCACATGTATTATATCCGGCCCTACAGGATGTGGTAAAACTGTGTTTATGCTTAAAATCATTAAAGATAAGGGGGAGATGTTCTCAAAATTTGTGCATAAAGTAATATGGTGCTATTCGACGTACCAATCAGTGTTCAACGAGTACCAAGATGATATTTTGTTCCACAAAGGTGTATATGACGTTAATTCGTTAAAGGGAAATGAGCATACAGTCATTGTAATTGACGATCTCATGTTGGAAATGGATAAAACGTTTGCCGAGACATTTACAGTGTTCTCCCACCATCTTAACATAAGCGTATTCTTCATCAATCAGAATCTATTTTTCAAAAATAGATACATGCGCGATGTGTCGTTAAATACACAATATCTAGTCTTATTCGCGCAACGTAGAGATGTGTCACAAATTGGGGTATTAGCCAATCAAATGTTCCCGAATCAGCGTAAGGAGTTTTTGGAGGTTTATAAAGAAGCTACAAGTCAGCGTTACGGATATTTGCTTTGTGACCTTCACCCGCGAAACACGTTTAGGGTGCTTCTAAGAACGAATATATTCCCAAACGAGCCTGAAACGGTGTATATTCCAGAATGACAAATAGGCTGAAGAAATACCGTGAATTAATAAAAATCTATCAACGATTGCCCCGGGCATTGCAGCTGTTTGTTAAAAATATCGACTCCGACTTTTTAAAATGCATCTGTGAAATCTGTCTTAATGTTATAAAATGTAATGTGCCAATGAAACCCCTCAGAAGGCGCCTACGTCGTTACAAGAACATAATACGTACGCTCGCTCGTAAAAGTCAAACTGGTGGAAGAAAAAGCGAATTATTGTACAAAGAGGGGATCATTCCTCCCCATCTTATTTTCAGTTTTGGGACCTTTACTGACTAGATTAATATAATGAAAAAGTGGTAGTGATTCCGCACTGCCATTCAAAGAATCCAGACACGGTTCTAGAACCCCGTAAAAGCAGGCTTAAAAGAATGGAAAGCGAATTGTTAGCCCTATTAAACAGTGAAAAACCTGATGAGAAAAGGATCTTGTACCAAGAGGCTCTGCAGAAATTTCTTCATGAGTACGAAGATTATAAGAATCCGACAGAGCTCCCCGTGGTTATTAGGCACAGCGCGAGCAACGATGAGCATGGCGACATAGGACCTGGGCCGACGTTAGAGATGACCAACCAAAGAATAACGGAACGCAACACATCGAGCATGTATTAAAAAGCAGTCTCCCACATACATTGAGGAATAAAGGCTTAAGTCTTTATAATCTATTGAGTGAGGACCCCATCATACAGTGGACCGATACAGGCGAGGTCATTGTTGAAGGAACAAGGGTACAGGGATCAATATCGTCGACATTGTCCATGATCTGGTGAGAAAGTGGGACAGGCCCTCACCACAGGATGGAAGCATATTAAAGCAAGACTACAACAAATAAATGTCCCAAAACATTGATGGGAAATCTGAATAGGTAAAAGACTTGGAGCAAATCTCGCATGTGCCACAACTGAGTACTCCATCACCCCCAACAGTAGCATCTCTGAAGAGGAGAAAGAAGAGAACAAACGGCCAACCTTATCCACGTGTCTCTAAAATACACAAATGGCTAACATATTAAGAAAACGCTATTATGACATTTCTAACCCCGCCTCGTATGGTGGTGTTAATAAACTGTACAGGGGTGTTTACAATGATGGAGTAGGGAAAAAAGATGTTGAGAGGTTGTTGTGGGAGCAGGATGCTTATACACTTCATAAGCCTGTGAGAAAAAGGTTTAAAACGGCCAAGACAACCGCGGCTTCGATTGACTCTATTTGGCAAGCGGATTTAACAGACATGCAAAGATATTCATTGTATAATGATCGCTAACGCTACATCCTATTCATAATAGATGTATTCTCTAGATATCTGTGGCTAATTCCTTTGAAAAATAACGCGCCTGAAACAGTTGCTAAAGCTACCAAAACGCGGATGTTGAAAGAAAACAGGGGTCCTGGCTATTTTTGTACGGATATGGGGAAAGAATTTATAGGCCTCGCTTTTCAGAACATGCTGACAGAGTTTAATAGTTACTACACTAACAATAAGGCCTCTTTAGCTGAAAGAGTTCAACGTACCATAAAGGAATGCATGCATATCGATATTTTACACATAAAAACACATACAGATTTACAAACATCCTGGGATCATTGGCCTCGTCATACAACCGCTCACACCATCGCATAATTGGCGCAACACCTAACGAACTTTTAGAAAGAGGTACGCGCCCAGAGCCTGATGTGAGAAGAGATGGAACACCACTACCACACTCTACACGTTTCAAAATCAATGATTATGTAAGGCTATCGCGTTCGGGAAAAAAATTCGCGAAGGGATTTGAGCAAGGATGGACACGTGAGATTTTTAAAGTTAGTGCTATGAGACCTAAAGGTGAGATAATGATGTATTACGTTGAAGATTTGAATGGGGTGGAAATCGCAGGAGGCTTTTACAGCGAGGAGTTGCAGAAAGTGGCATTTAATTTAGGAAACAATGTGTTTAAAATTGAAAAAATTTTAGGCATCAAAGATTCAGGAAAGAGAAAAATGTACCTGGTTAAATGGCTGGGTTACCCATAAAACTTCAACACCTATATAAAAGCTGCTGCAATAATGAAGCTTAAATAGTATGTAACATGGCGCCTAACCACTTCTATGTCACACTACCGTCCTCTTCTCTGTCTGTACATCCTAACAACACCCTGGCCAACTTTGTAACAGAACTCCATGGGCCCATTGAATTGGAACGTGATTCGTACGAAGTTGGTGTTTGTGAATTCCAGTTAGCCACCAAATTTTTAACTCTTGGAAATGAACAGGTCATATTTCTGATCCTCAGAAGATTCGATGAGTGCGAAAAATTAGGCATAACCTTAGATAACACTATGCGATCAGTTCTGTTCCGTGGGGTACAGTACATAGTACAACTGTAACACTAGGACTCGGTCATTATGACACAGCCACGGGCATTATGACGGGCTTAAACAAGCGTCTTGAAAAGTCGTACCTGACAGCCGATTTACTTTTTGAAGTCGTAAACATAGACACGCCTGCATGCACGTTGAAGTTAAAATCAACGCTTCGTAGAAATATTAAAGAAAAAGAACTGTTCACAATTTTGGCGGAGGGTCGATATGGTGCAGCCCTCCAAAGAGACACCTTTCACGAGACACAACATGACTTGTCCAGCTTAATGTATCAGTTGAAATTGGGTGAAATGTATCCATCCCCAGACATGTGCTATATTTACAGCAATATCGTGGAGCATCAATTTGTTGGGGATAACCAGGCTCGCCTGCTGCGCATTGTACACATTTCAAACCATAGAGAGAAGAGTTTGAGCATTACATATGACAAGCCCCATTATGTGAATGTTGCGACTAATCTATTAACCAATATCTCGATATATATAAGAACGATTGAAGGAAAAAATTTCCCATTCGGTGATGGGAGCTTAACAGTGAAGCTACACTTTCGTCGCATTCAGTTATAATGACCCGAAGGCCTTTCACAGTCTATCGAGGGGTGAGATATCAGCGTGGGAGCTTGGATCCATTTTTTCAACCATACTACGCACGGCTGTCCCATTGTTGAAGAGGGGTGCTAGATACCTCGGGAGGAAGGCGTTACAATCAGGTTTTAACGCGGTAGAAGACATAATGGGTGGAACTAAACCTAAAGAAGCTCTAAAAAAACATTTAAAACGTACACGGGACGAAATCATCAAAGATGCAAAGAGAAAAATGCGTGGTGGCGGAAAGAAGAAGAGGGCTGTCCGGAAGAAGGGGTTACCAACACGTGCGCTAAACGTAAAAGGACATTAAAAAAGAAGTGTTCTAAGCGAATGAAGCCTATGGCTGATCATTTTTTTAACTGATATAAGCTGAGGACACTGCTCTCACGAATCATAGGCTGATTACTACTTGTCGAGAGAGGTGGCACTATTTCTGACTCGTCATGGCGCTTCATCCATCCGTGTAGCTCACAATGTTGTAAATCGGAGCTGTCCCTCTTTGATATGCCCCTACACAGGTTTCTATTGAGCATAGTGACTTTATTACAATTAACCCATTAAACACAATTAGTTCACCGAGTGCCCCTATAGAATTCGTGATACCCAGCTCAGGCCCATACTTTTTTGATCCAAGCTGCATGCACATGTACGCTAAACTGCGTATAGCCCATTCAGATGGAACGGACTGCGATGATAGTTACTCTGCATACCCTGAAACCAACTTTCTACACTCCATATTCAGCCAGTGTGAGGTGTATTTAAATCAGGTAACATCTCGGCAGGAACGGGTTATTATCACCTACGAGCCTATCTGGAAAATGTCCTCAACTTTTCAAAAGAATCGAAGGATACCTTTTTAATTGCCGAGGGCTATTATCAGACTAAAGACGAAAGTAGTATAAAGGATAAAATTAAAAATTCTAGAAAGAAGATATACGAGTGTTTTGGACGTCTGCATACAGACTTCACGTTCCAGGAGAAACTGCTTATGAAGGTATGAACTAAACTCACCGCACGAATCCTGAGATCTGCATAAATCTGGGACCTTATCAAGAAGAGGGCGCAAAACCCGTTCTGATTCACATCATGGAAACATATCTGCGCTTACGGCGAGTGAAATTAAGTTCACCGAAATATGTAGAAATTGAAAAAAATTTAATACACGCAACAGTGAAATACCCAATTAACAGAGTACACATCAAACTATACAAGGTGCCCGCAGGGTTGGCCTCGAGGCAGCCAGAAAACGTGGCCCTGGGAGTTCTACCGAAAAGGTTATTAATTGGAATGCAGGATTACGCTTCGACGAATGGAAAATATAAAAAGAGCGCCTTTAAATTCGAGAAATTCGGCCTTAAAAATATAACTATACGTAAATGGCGTTGCTGGGTGGGACTATGGTTACGGACTACTCATCAGACGCTGTCCCGCTCTGCGCGAGAGCTTATAGTAATCTGGCCCATATTGCTGGTGACTATGACGAGCTTGGGATTGGCGTAACACAGAAAGAATTTGTCGATCAATTTAACCTTTACCCACTTCATATTACCCCCGACTTATCTGCTAGTGGGAACATCTCAGTCAGATTGGAATTGGCCGACCCTATAGACGCGCCTATTAGTGTACTAGTATACCTCGAATCACAAGCTCTAATAGAGCTCGGCCGCTTCAGGAACGTAGTCACAGTCTTTTAAAAAGGACGCGAATATACTCAAGAGAGTAATGAAAAGTGACCGAGTAACACGCTCCAAATTTATCGGTGTTTGCGAAGAATGAAACATTGAAATTGCCAACTACCAGAGATTAGTGTAATCTTATTGTCAATACGGACATTGGTCGGGAGGGGATTCATTGGTTTGCAATCTATTTTAAAAATAGGGAAAGAATGTACTATTTTGATTCACTCGGCACTCAGCCCTGGAGTGACCCTGTTGTTGTACAATTTATCGACAGCTGCATGCATGTCCCTGAAATTGTCTGGAATCCTTACCGTTTCCAAGGATATTTTAGTAATACTTGCGGCATGTAGTGTCTTTCATTTCTCCTGCACATATCACGGGGAGGGGATTATAAATTTTTAAAATTATTCAATTTGTGCGACACTGAGATGAATGATGAATTGGTATGCCGGCAGATAATAAAAGGTTCCCATTTATGCGCACTCGCTGTATTTTGTAAAGTTTTACGTGTGTATATATAATTGTAACTGTAAAATGTCTCCATAAATGTTAGTCTTATTTAACGGACGCTACTTCTGTAAGCTGAATTGCACTAAAACATGATTTCTACCAATGAATAAATTGAATGAAAATACAATGTGTTTTGTTCTTAACCACAAAAAAACTTGCATTAGTTCCTCGATGAACTGGCATTCGTTGGTCCGGATGTAAGCCAATACCTCGACCTCCGCATTCAGATCAGTGGGTTGGCTGCGCGGTAAAACCTCCAAATCGCCCTCGATTATTTGCCTTTCTTCAAAGCTGTCTCGAAAAGTAGCTATAACACGATCAAGTTCCGCATCGGTCCTTTAAGGAGAAATGAACATGATTAGTTCATACTGAATCTTTTTTAATTGAAATCCATTTTTTCATAAATCGAATTGTATTCAGAAAGTCTAGCTCAGTACTAATGCAAACTACTCTAGGATACCCGCTATGAAACATTTACAATAAAATATGAGGAGTACCAATGTATTATTACAACCACACCATATATATATATATATATATATATATATATATATATATTATGTTAACCCCTCCGTCTATGGCCTGGGTTGGTTCGAAGTCGACGGGGGTTCTAGTTAGGTGGCAGCAACGGATGTGTTACTTGCAGTAGTTTTCTTCTACATTACTCTCCGAGTTCTTCTATAGTGGCTCGGAGGATTCTGGGAGGCTTACTAAATTCACTGAAGATTCCCGGATTCTTCTTATAACGTATCGGAGAAGTTTAATGACTAAGTTCTCTGAAGAGAGGAAGGCTCGAAGGAGAAGATAAAGACGATTTCTTACTGTAATTTACTGCTAAAATGTACAAGTAGTGCTCGGCCTCTGAACTGACTTCTGAATGAACATGGAAGAATTTACTGGGTTTATATACCCCGATTCTACTAACATCATCATTATTAAATGTTGAAGAGGCTACATTATTTTTGCACAATGTTTGAAAATAAAGTAAATTTTTTGTTATGACAATGGTTAAACAGATAAACAGGATATAGGAAGAGGAAATCATATTTTTAGCTTAACCCGCATATTTTTAGATCTGCTGTTTTTTTCTGATCCGCCGAGTTAATTAGAACGGAAATTGAATCATGCATTCTTATATTAAGATATGCATATGGGCAAATATTAAAAGTTTAAGGCAAGACATGACTTCATCTTTATAACGAAAAGAGGATGCATCTAATCTATAAAATGATTAAGAATTTTGTAAAGAACAAGTCACCATTTATTGGCAAAACAGGAAGCAACTCCCACATTATTCCAACGAACAAAAAAAATATAATAATAAAAAATAATAATATCGCTGAGTGTATATTCCTACATGGCGACATAATGTCGTGTCGGACATTTAGTACAATCTACAATTTCGGTTTATTACAATTATGATTATAATTACCAATCAATTCACATTCACTTATTATCGTTAATTACAATTCCATAAAAGTACATCACTACGTCATTAAGTACATTACATCATTAAGTACATTAATTACATTATAAATTATTATTATTAAATACAGTGTATATGTGTGTGTGTATATATATATATATATATATATAACATAACACACGTGATAATTGTTTTATAAATTTGCATTAGAGCGAGAGGAGATTTATTTTTATTTCAGAAGTGCTCGCTTCCGCGGTGGTTAGCAGAATTCGAACACTCGCATAAATATTTATGAGATTGCGAGAAATTAATTAATTTTAAGAAAAAAAATAAAAAGAATACATGTGAACGTATGTACATGTGCGTATGAATTGAACAACAGATAACTCGCGCTATGCGAGTTTGGTCCCTATGTAAAAATTAATAATTGAATATAAAGATCATACAGGAATTACTCATTATTATATATATATATATATATATGAAGAAAAGAACCAGAAAGGAAAGGAAACACAGAATGGTGTTCAAGCGCTTTCGTCTTATGACATCCTCAGGAACAGTGAAGTAAATAAAGAGTTCTAGACTATATATAAGTCACCAAAAAAAATATATATATATAATAAATATAGGAATTAAAATTGTGGGAGGAGCATACAAATTTGTAAGGAAAACTACCAATTTTAGCATTTTGCCCTTCTTGTCTAAATCCGTTCTGAACGAATTCAGAACAATAGGATCAAGTGGATTGGTTACAACAAATTTTATAGATAATGCCTGAATTATATATAGGTCACAAAAAATAAAAGAATAAAATAAATTGAAAAATTAAAATTGTAGGAGGAACATACAAATTTATAAGGAAAACTACCAAAGTTTTAGCACTTTGCCTTTCTTGTCTAAATTCGTTCTGAATGAATTCAAAACAACAGGATCGAGTAGAAAAAGACCCTCGCTCATGTTAAAATTATTTTTAAGTTGAATAATAGCAGACTTTAGAATATTTCTATTAACAATGTTGCTAGAGTAAAACAAAACTGAAGCATTATTCCAATCAGTACAGTGGGATAACTCAGAGAAATGGACAAAAAAGGCACTGGGCGACTGTCCCGTACTAACGGAATATTGATGCGGTTTTACACGTGTGTACAAATCCTTTCCCGTAACCTGTAGTAAATATGCAATTATATGTCAGGACACCGCGATGTAAGGGGTTCTAAAAAACCTTAGCCTCCCCATTTGCAGCTTACATGTTTACTTATATCGAAATTGTTTTCAGTGATTATAAAAATATATAAAATTCTTTATTTATTGCAGGTATTAAAATTCGGAGAGGCAACGTGTGATAGATCGCATACGAGCAATAACATTTCGGGAAGCTCGTCATGCTGGAGCCACCTTTATAACACGTTCATGGGTTGCCAAAAAGTTGCGAAGAAGTGAGGCTTTCGTCAAAAGAAATTGGAATAAAACTTTGGATGAATGTGGAATAGATACAACCAAATCTGGGCGCCCAAATTTGCCACTCTCTCAGGAAACAAAGGACATATTGAAAGCGGTACGCGTAAGCGGAAAAACAGCTGTGCTAAACTTTCTAGAGCGATCGAAGTGTTGAGAGAAAAGATCGTTAGTGGTGAGATCATTCGACTGTACCATCATAGGCAAGGTTTAAAGCCTTGGCATGAACTTCCAAAGCCAAGAAAAACTCAACTTAACATCGATGACAGAATGTGGTTTGCCCATTATCTTGAAGATTGGGATGTGGATGATTTCATGCATTTAGCTGTCTCCGATGAATTTTTTGTTTACGTAACACGTCGGCCTAACTACCAAAATGATCGAGTGTGGGCCACAACACCAGATGAAATCGATGACAATGAACATTATCGCGAATTATTAAAAAGTCCAGACTGTGTTGGTGTGTTTGTTTCGTTCACTGCAAAGAAGCTCATGTGGGTGCTAAAGCCAAATGGTCAGAGTTGGGATGGACAATATTTTCGTGATATTATTCTATCCCAGCATGTCATTCCTTTTCTAAGAAACCTAAACAATGTTATGGATGTCGATCAGGTCACACTTCTGCACGATAAGGCCCCCTGCTTTAAGGCATTAGCCACTCAACAGTTGTTGCGGAACCATAAGATCGATTTCTTTGGAAATGAAGAATGGACAGGAAATTCTCCTTACCTGAACGTCTGTGAACACATTGGATCAGTTATAAAGGACAAGGTTGAATGTCTCTTGTTTCTAGAACCTGCAGCAAATCGATTTTCGAAGGATACAATGACGCAACACATTGAAACTGTTTTAGCAAATTTGCGTAACGATGAAGATCTATTCACGTCACTTTTGGCAAGTTACCCAAAGCGAATTCAGGCTGTCTTGGAAGCCAATGGCGGGAACAACAAGTTTTAATTGTTTCTCATTAAATGCAGGATTAAATTCTCTTTTGTAAGGTATGTTTAGTTTTACTGTACCTGTAATGGTTTAGACCATGGGCGGGTGGGGGCTAAGGTTTATTGGAGCCCCGTATATGTGGGAGGGGAGAGTTACAATAAGAGAAAATATAAGATAGGGTACTCGGGTCAAATAATAAACACAAAGCAATTATCCTAACTGGGCTCAAAAGGAATATTATCTGGGTGTACTACGCATCATCAGCCAGCACCGGGTAATGAGCCCGGGACCGGGTTGTTAACACATACTTCCATATATATATATGTGTGTATATATATATATATATTATATATATATATATATATATATATGAAGAGACAGTTACAATAAGATAAAATGCCGATTAGGGTACCTGGATCAAATAATAAACACTAAGCGACTATCCTAACTGGGCTGAAAAGGAAGATTAGTTGGGGATGCTGCGCATCGATCCCCTGCCTAGTTCAGTACTAATGCAAACTAATCTATAATTGAGGATATTTGCTATGAAACATTTTACAACAAAATGTAACGATTTGAAAATGTATTACCACTTCCACACCATATATATATATATATATATATATGTATGTTAAACCCTCCGTCTATGGCCTTGGTTGGTTCGAAGTCGACGGGGGTTCTGGTTAGGTAGCAGCAACGGATTTGTTACTCGCAGTAGTTTCTTCTATACTACTCTCCGAGTTCTTCTTATAGTGAATCAGAGGATTCTGTAGAGCTCTCTGAAGGTTCCCCGATTCTTCTTGTAACGTATCGGGAAATTATTTTTCTCTATTCTAATGACTAAGTTCTCTGAAGAGAGCAAGGCTCTAAGGAGAAGATAAAGACTTTTTCTTGCTGTAATTTATTGCTAAAATGTACAGGTAGTGCTCAGCCTCTAAGTCTAATTCTAAATAATAATTTGAAAATTTACCTGGGCTTATATACCCAGATGTTGTGGACATCATTATTATTTAATGTTGACTTGGTTAGTTTTAATTCTCTATAGGCTGCATTATTTTTGCACAATATTTGAAGATGAAGTAAATTTTTTAGCTGTGGCAACTTTTAAACAGATAAACAAGATATTTGAGGATGAAGCCATATTTTTATCTTAAACCGCATAATTTCAGATCTGATGTTATCATGATCTGCCGAGTTAACTAAAAATGGAAATTGAACTATGTATCTTTACACTAAAATATGCATATGAGCAAAAATTAAAGGTTTAAGATTTACAATTAAACGTTCATGCAAGATATGACCTCATCTTTTATAACGAAGAGAGAATGTATACAAAAAAATTAACATTGCAAAATTTAATCAGGATTCATTTTAAGCTAAATAAAAAAAATGATTACGTAATTTAAAAAGGAACAAGTCACCAATCATTTTAGAAAAATAGAAAGCAATCAAAAATGTTATCCAAACTTGCATTAGGCGAATTTGGTCCTTATTTAAAAATGAATATATGAACATACATACATATAAACATAAGTATTACATGAGTATAAATATATAAGAATATACAGGATTATATAAGTATACGAATTATATAAATAGATATAAGAATTATATAAATGAATATAAAAATCATACGAATGGATCTAAGAATTACACGAATGAATATACAAATATATGAACATAGGAATTATTCATTGTTCATTTTTACAGGACTCTCAAGAATGATATTAATACAACACAATTAATACAATACAATAATATAACATCCTAACTAATGCTAACAAGATGATAACTATTGGTTTTATAATAGAGATTTATATACACAACATAAATTGGGGTGGTTAAGTCTAGTTCATGTGGTCTGGGTACGCACTTTTGGTCGTGCATAAATAGTTTCACGTGCTCGGTGTCTCTTGTTTTCCTTCGTTCCAAGAACGATCTTTTCACCACAAATATACCGAGGATAATAGCACATACAATAATGATACTAACGGCAGATGTTGAAAATATTGTTACAGGTTCTAGTATTTGTAAGAGGTTATTCTGGTTATCATCTGAAATTTTAAAACGACTCAATTGATCATTGCATTTAGGGCATGGAGTTCAGGTAGGATGGTTACAGGTTTATGGAGAAATTTAAGATTTTTACAACGGGTTTAAATTTAATTTGCGACGGGAAGGGGTACGAGTCATTAACGATACCCTTGTAAGTGTTGTATATTTGGAAGGTTTTCAAACGCAAGGAACAGTCAATTGGTAGCCGAATAACCATAGGTATTGTGATGAGGGAATAATTTGACGGGCACTCGAAAGTAGCGGTGTCCTTTTCGCGAAAGAAACCCAGATGTTTGGTCCAGTTCGAAGTTGGACGGTTTTAGAGGAATGAAATTTGGTAAGCGAACATACCGGGGCATGACGATCACGAATTAAGTCGATAAAGGAAGACCTTGTAGTTGGAAGAATTACTGGTTGGAGTGGAGGGCAAACGAGATGTTTATTTGTTTGCGGGAATCTGCAATGCCGGACGTCACTATCTGACATTATAGAATAGGCTGACAGGTCTTTAGTGAGGAAAAGGTTAGGTGGTACTGTGGGTAGATACAATGGATAGATATTAGAATTGTTTTGGTAGGGTGTTGAGAATGGGTGAAATTTATATACTTCATAAGTGAGTACATCGAAAAATGTTACAATTATGAGGTACGTGTAGGGTCGTGGTCCATGTACAGTCCAGGTGTATTCTAGAAATTGGGGGTAATTTGTATGGTTGAGTGGGAATATCGGTGATAATTTTAATTGTGGCTGAGAGGTGTGCATCAAGGACTGAAGTGTATCCCATGGTATTAGTGTGGAAAGAGTGATTTTTATGTGGGCTAGCTGGGTTGCACGCAAAACTTGGAATGAATCGTAATTATTTGCTGTAAATATTTATCGATTAGGGTTACTTGTAGGTTAATTATTTCTATTAATTCTAGATACTTTTGTGTTCTTTGTATTTAGCTAACAGGGTTTCAAGGTATGTAAATCGTCCGAAAGGGCGTGGAGGAAACGAGTGTTTTCGTGTAGTGACCTAATGGTTTCTTCTAACATGTGTCCATTATATTGGCGATTTCGCGCGAAGAGATTCAATTTGAGTTCAATTCTTTTAATATCTTCTTCGGTTGCTAATCCGAATAAACCCTTGAATATTTTTACCTCTATATCTATCAGTCCCCTTTTATTTCTTTGATTAAATTTTGCCGAGTTTTGAGTTCCAGTTTGTATCTATGGTAATGCTAATATTTCTGATAGGGTGCGTGCTGTAGTTTAAATATTTTCGAAAGTATTTTCTAATAGAACGCGACTAATCTGGTCTCTTCCCGGGACATTTTTAACAGAACCCTGAACTTTACTTTCAAACGTTTTTAACTGGGCTTTTATCTGAAGGAGATTGATCTTAATTCTAGCAGGGGGTTTCAAATTGATAAAAAGGTCCGCGTGTCCTTCAAAAATTTACCTTCTGCAAACTTTTCTATAACAACTCCGGTAGAAATTTTAATGCTAGGGCTACAAGAGTAAATAATTTGGAAAATTATAAGGGGGACAATTTTATTCATTTCTACGTCTTAGATTATACGAGCTGGGGGTGCTATGTGGATACTTGTGTTTGTGGGCAAAGTGGTCGGCCTTGCTTTGGTGGCAGTGTCGACCGTTAAGCTCGGATTCTGAGCGGGTTCGTTTCTTATGTGAAGGTTCTAGTTCGCGTGGTTGATGCATTTGCGGGCGGTATGTAGGGTCCGTGCGTCGATCATTAATCAGTGAGGGTGGTGACAGAGGAGATGGTCGAGTTGGAGATGGTGGAGTTCCACTGAGTGATCCTCTAGAAGGGGTTTCTCCAGGGTCTGGGTCCGATGGGACGCTTGGTTCTGGGACTTCTTCATGTTCAGAGATTGGCTCGAGTACTGGTGGTATTACGAGGTACCAATCTTCGTCACGGGTAGTGTTCCCGCGGTGACCACTTCAGTTTTTTGATCCCTGCTGGATTTGTTAATACCTTGATCTTTTTGGGAAGGTGTTGTTCGGCAGCTATCTTCAAATTATCAGCGTGAATGATTTAGTTTGGAATGATCCCGGAGGTCGAGGATTTGTAACGTTTTTCCGAGGTTTTTCATAATCCTATATGGGCCATCCCATTTTGGGTATAATTTGCGATGAGCACTGGCGGTTTCACGCTCTTAGATAACATCGCATACCGACGATTATAGTCCGTTGACGGGGATGACGCCTATGTTGCTCTTGCTCCATCTGTTGGTTTCGTTGGTCTAGGCATAGCGGATTATGTCAAAAATTTGAAAGATCGTTCAGCTAGTTGCTGATTTGCTTCTGCCATCTCGGAAGATGTTAGAACTGCCGGGTCGATTTGGTCGGGCAAATCAAAAGGTAGACGCTTGTCGTAGTGATATAGGACGAAATGAGGGGTGTCCCCGATAGACACGTTATAGCCATTGTTGATGGCTGTTTGTACCATGGGAAGGGAATCATCCCATGTACGGGAGGAGCATCGACAACGTGCCGAATGGCTTCTAAGATCTTCCGACTGTGTATTTCCACTAAGCCGTTTGCCTGTGGATGGTATGCCACAATGTGTGTGTTTTTTATTTTACACATGTTACAGAGTAACTAGAAAACTTTGGAAGTGAAACTAAGGGCGTTATCCGAAATTAGGATGGAAGGAGTGGTATTGTTTTGGATGACGCGTTCCACTACGGCTCTTGCCACAGTTTCCGAGGTTTGGATTGGAATGGCAACTACTTTGCTGTAACGCGAGAAGTGGTCCGAACACAATGATGTATGGTTTCCCTTTGATGTTTTGGGGAATGGTCCCAGTATGTCCATTCCAGTTCTTTGCCAGGGCCGTTGGCATACTGGATATTTATGCATGGGAGCTGTGGACGGTACGTTGCCTTTGTGTTTTAAACAAGACGGGCATTCAGCGATGTATTCATGTACCTTTCTGTTCATTTCGGGAAAATGGTATCGCTCCAAAAGACTTGATGGTGCGATCCGGCCCCATGTGGCCATACAAAGGTGAGTCGTGACAAAGTCCAATGGCTATATCTACGAGATCCTTTGGTATTTCCACGAGGTCGTTTCCATCTTCGTTCCTAAAATGTACGAGCCCATCTTTTAGGTTGTACTGTTCTTTTACCTTCGATGGTTCCTTTTGTTCCAGGCGCGCCCGAAGGTTCTGGTGTGTTGGTCCTGTTGTTGGGAGTATTGCAGACATTCGTAGTCGAACACAGGAAGAATTCTATCTTATTCACTTGGGTGTCGGGCTTGAGTCTCGACAATCCGTCTGGAATAACTTGAAGTTTTCCCGGTTTGTATACGATTTTTGCCGCAAAGTCCTGAATCAACAGAGCCCATCTACTCAACCGTCCTTCAAGTAGCTTGTCCTTGAAGAGATACGTGAGTGGCTTATGGTCAGTTTTGATGGTTACATCGTAGCCATAGACGATATTTCGGAATTTTTTCAAAGCCCAATATACCGCTAGGGCCTCTCGGTCCGTAGTGGAATAATTCCGTTGAGGTGCAGAGAGAAGCTGACTGGCATAAGCAATGGGTAATTCCACACCATCTACGTCCTGTAATAGGACGGCTCCTAGTCCATAGGAGGAAGCATCTGTGGCTATGACAAAGGGTTTGGTGTAATCGGATATTGGAATGGGATGACAGGTTAGTTTACCAATTAAAGTTTCAAAGGCATGTTGGTGATCAGATTCCCAGTTAAATTTAGCATTTTTCTGGAACAAATTAGTAATGGGTTTAGCAATATTTGAAAATTGGGGGATAAAATTCCGATAGAATCCGAAAATCCAATAAATGCACGAGCGTCGTCGATGGTTTTGGGTACAGGGTACCTTTCCAGTGCTTCGAGTTTGGCTGGATCAGGTTTAATTCCTGTGGATGATAGTAGAAATCCTAGGTATACCAGGGACTTGTAAAAAGTTGCACTTTGCAAGTTTCAGTTTAAGGTGTGCTTTTCTCAAGCGTGATAGCACATTCTGAAGACGTTGAAAGTGTGTTTTTATATCCGAACTATAAACGATAATATCGTCAAGATAGACGAGAGCTTCAACACTAATAGGTCGGAAAGGACTATATTCATCAACCTAGAGAAATTAGCAGGCCCATTTCGGACTCCGAAAGGTAAAACCTGGAATTCGTAATGGCCTCGGTTAGTGGAGAAAGCAGTCAATGCCCGAGATTCGGGACTGACCTCCATTTGCCAATAACCGGATGCTAAATCGAGGGATGAAAAAAGTTAGCTTCCCTACGTTCAGAATTGTTTCCTGCATGTTTGGAATAGGGAAACGGTCTGGGATGGTAATGTGGTTTAGGCGTCTAAAATCTATACAAGGGCGAGATGTTCCGTCCTTTTTGGAGACAAGAATCATAGGAGCGGACCAGGGACTAGCTGAAGGCTGAATGACATCCTGCTCCAACATGTCCGTGATGTGTTCCTCAATAGTGACTAATTGGGAATGTGGAACCCTATAGGGAGGAATGAATGGGTTTGGAATTGGGTTCCAGCTTGATTCGAAAGGGACCAAATTAGTTCGGCCCAGAGGATCTCCTTTTAGGGCAATCACATCTCTATTTCTTATCAGGAAATCGAGAAGTGATTCCATTAGTTGGGATCCTGTAAGGCTGGTGACTCCTGAAGGGAGTGCTCCAGACATTTCTTATATTCTTCTTTCAATACTGAAGGGTTTAACTCTAAGGAACTGGAAACACGATTTATAGTACTGGTGGGGAAATCTGAATTTATTTCTACTGTGGAAACAGTTCCTATTTTCTGATTTGAAGTTAATTCGATAGGGCTTTTTCCTTTGTTTAAACAAACAACAGGGATAGCTGAATTCTGACTCTGACTAAGGACTTGGGCAATAAGAACATCTCTTTGAAATTACTTTTCTCTGTAATCAGAGTACGATCTGACTCTAATAGTTTTCCTTGACGTTTACTACTCTTGCTAGGAAAAATCTTCTCATAAGGTGCTACTGTTATATGCTCTGTGGGCATATGAAAAATTGTGAATCTGACTCTGGTTCGGCGACTAAAATTTGCCTTATTGGCTGAAGTCTCTGACGAACTCAACTGCTGAGTTAACTGAAACTGGCTGACTGAAACTGGCTGACTGAAACTGACTGACTGGAAACTGACTGACTGAAACTGACTGTGTTGATCCTACTGGATTCAACAACTGGAAATGATTACTCTGGGAGCTGATTTCTGGGGCGGTTGTCCCTCTGGATGTAACTGACTGACTTGAACTACTATCAAGTGGAGTGGGTTTCCTATTTCTTTCGTAAATCCGAACTGAACTGATTCTGTTAGCATTAAGCTGTCTATTATTCTCATGGAGAGGGTGTGTCCTATTTCGACACTTCACTAACTTTCCGGCTGGGTAAATTTCCCATTGATTCCGGTTGAAAAAAATCCATACCTTGTAGGATATCTGTCTGAAAGGTGGCGACTGTGTCCACAATACAACATTTTGCGGGGGTATACCGCGTTTCCAACTTCTAAATATAATTCAATTTCTCCGTATGTAGGTATGGGTGTGCCTGTAACTCCTCTGAGTTGGCAGGAAGGTGCCTTAATTTCATATTTGTAATCTGTACTCTCTAGTAACTCATCTACACATTGTTTCTTAATTAACGTCGCGTGTGCTCCTGTATCTAGGAGAGCGGTTAAATCTTGGTTATCTGTGCTACAATTTATTATTAAATCTAGGAGGTTCGCACCTATTATCCTGATGGGGAGTTTGTGTGTATTTGGGTTCATTACTGTTATTTAGGAGGGAGGAGGTTGAACTGCTGCCTCCAAAGGGGATCTAAAAAAGGGCTTGAATTGTCTTCTATGGGAGGACCTGGGTCATATTCTACGGGATCACCATACACTGGAGGGTTTTCTTGAAAACTGTACTCTGGGAAAATGATTCCTCACAGGTACTTCTACGTACCGAACTATCCGACTTGCTGATTGTATTGGGGTTTGAACATTGGGTAATAGTGTGATTGACCCTGTGGTCGTGATCTATTTGGTTAGTGGATCGGTTGAGGCTGGGAATTAACTGGTTTCTGGGGATTGGAGGACTTTTGGGAACGATGGTGATTCGTTTTCTGGAAGTTGGGCCTATACCCTGCAGGGGCTTTGTCAGCACATTTTTATCGGTCGCCACGGCGATGGCCATGTTCATGACAGTGGGAGCAATACGAGGGATAATTGCATTGACTTACCATGTGCCCAAAGCTATCGCAATTAAAACACTGAGAGGGCGTGCATTCTGGGGTTGGGGGGTTTGTTTCTAAGGTGGTGTTCCCTGCATCGGACTCGGTTTATAGGATTGTTGTTGTTGGTGTTGGTGTTGTGGTTGCTGCTGCTGAATGTAGTGTATGGGGGTTTCTCTACCCTTTTGGTAGTTCTGGGTAATGTTCCCGTGTTTAATTTATGGCTACACTTACTGGTTTGTCAATATTTAGAAACTCTTGAAATTTATTTTTAGGTGATCCGGGTAGCTTTTGGTAAATGGTTGCTTATACTATTAGGTTTCTATGTTTTGAAGTGAAAGTAATGTCACACGCATTTTCTGCGGCTCGGAGGGCCTCTCCTACGAGTTTATGTGTTCGTATAATAAAATTATTCAAATCTTCATGTTCCTCTTTCTTCTATTTAGCTTGGAAGACGGCTTCTAATGTGGCTAAGGGTTGTGCAAGTGTTATTTCTTTAAAAAATTCAAATAAGTTTTGTTTAAAATTGTCCCATGCTGTAGCTTCGCTAATGGATGGTAGGTAGGTGACTGTATCATGGGCATTCCCTTCTTTAGGGTCGACAAACCTTTTAGCTTCCATAATCTTTATATCATCATCGGTGATGTTTTCGCGTAAGAAATGTTGTTCTAAAGACTCAATCCAAGGTCTTACGCGTGGTTCAACAAAATTAGTATCCATGGTCCCCTTAAAAATTAGGAGAGTATGGGGAAGGTTTACTAGTCTACCTAAGTTAATGTATGCTGGGGCAGCGGTTTGAAACATATTGGCTTGTTTTTAATCTGATGTTTGTGTGTTTCAAAATATGTTTGAAGGGCGCGGGGTAGGTGGAAAAATGGGTGTAGGGAAATTTTCGATGTCAGAAAGCGCACAGTCTGAATCGCTCATATGTGAAGGTACTATTAATGTGTTCTAATTTGGTCTGCTTGACCGATCTTAATCTATGGAATGATCACTTGAGTGGTTTCCCTAACTACTCTATCTAAGAAATACACATTAAATAAATGCACAACAATTTACCTAACTAGGTAAAAAGTTGAAAAGATTGTAAATAAAATAATAAAAAAAAATTAAACAAAATTTCACGCGAATGTACTTGAAGGTAAGGTAATATTACGATTGGTCCATTAAATAAAATTATTCTATACTAAATATAATAGTGAAAATATCTCGGTTTCAACAAAAAGAAATGTATCACTGGTGTATGGAATGGAATGTTCATTGTGTTTTTTGTTAATTCTGGCTTGATACTGATTATTACTGTCAGTGTTAATAATACTGACTTCTCAAATGTTTAGAGATTACTTTAAAGAAAGAGATCTGTACTTAACAAGATTCCTACGGCGAAATCCTTGGAGACGTCTCCTGAAGCCGTGTCTTGCTGGCTACTTGTTCTTGGATGAAGACTAGGCTTGGAGAACATGGAGTCGTGACACACCGGTTCAAGGGTGGATGTGACGAACTGGAAGTCGTGACACGCCGGTCAACTGGATGTTGGTTCTAATTCCAGGGTCTGGAAGACTGGAAGAATCCTGGATGTAGAGGTCGCCAGTTGTTATCCCCTTCGTCTATGCCCTTGGTTGGTTCGAAGTCGACGGGGGTTCTGGATATGTGGCAGCAACGGATTTGTTACTCGCAGTAGTTTCTTCTATACTACTCTCCGAGTTCTTCTTATAGTGAATCGGAGGATTCTGTAGAGCTTTCTGAAGGTTCCCCTATTCTTCTTGTAACGTATCGGGAAATTATTTTTCTCTATTTTAATGACTAAGTTCTCTGAAGAGAGCAAGGCTCGAAGAAGATAAAGACTTTTCCATACTGTAAGTTACTGCTAAAATGTACAGGTAGTGCTCAGCCTCTAAGTCTAATTCTAAATAATAATTTGAAAATTTACCTGTGCTTATATACCCAGATGTTGTGGACATCATTATTATTTAATGTTGACTTGGTTAGTTTTAATTCTCTATAGGCTGCATTATTTTTGCACAATATTTGAAGATAAAGTAAATTTTTTAGCTGTGGCAACATTTAAACAGATAAACAAGATATTTGAGGATGAAGCCATATTTTTATCTTAAACGGCATAATTTCAGATCTAATGTTATTATGATCTGCCGAGTTAACTAAAAATGGAAATTGAACTATGTATCTTTACACTAAAATATGCATATGAGCAAAAATTAAAGGTTTAAGATTTACAATTAAACGTTCAGGCAAGACATGACCTCATCTTTTATAACGAAGAGAGAATGTATACAAAAAATGAACATTGCAAAATTTAATCAGGATTCATTATTAAGCTAAATAAAAAAATGATTAGGTAATTTTAAAAGAAACAAGTCACCAATTATTTAAGAAAAATAAAAAGCAATAAAATTTTTTATCCAAACTTGCATTAGGCGATTTTGGTCCTTAGGTAAAAATGAATATATGAACGTACATACATATGAACATAAGTATTATATGAATATAAATATATAAGAATATACAGGGTTATATAAATATACGAATTATATAAATAGATATAAGAATTATATAAATGAATATAAGAATCATACGAATGGATCTAAGAATTACACGAATGAATATAAAAATATATGAACATAGGAATTATTCATTGTTCATTTTCACATAGATATATATATATACATATATATATAACGAAATAGCCACGAGGGAGCAAATAATAACCAGCATGCAACTAGCCTAACAGGGTCAAAAGTAAGATTAGCTGGGTGTGCTATGCATCGTTTGACAGCACCGGGTAACGAACCCGGGACAGGGTTGTTAACACATACTTCCATATATATATATATATATATATACAGTGCCCGCGAAAAGTATCCGATCACTCAAGAAAATACAATATTTTCCCTTGATATTCAGAGACACGTAATTCACTTTCTATTTGTTCTAGCGACATCTGGTAACTTTGAGGTTGCTCGCTGATATGAGAGCTATCCAACGCATTCTCAAATTAGTGTTCTGGTAGCCTTCGTTGCGGGTGGCTGTGTCTCAAATTTGTCAGATTTCACTGTTTGTGTAAATTTCTTGATATTTTTTTTTTTTTTACAGAAAGTGGTGTAAATAAAATTTATATATAATGTGTGCTAAAAAACAACTTAAGAGTGATTGTCGAGGTGCTATTGTTGCTTTGCATGCATGTGGGAAATCACAGAGACAGATAGCTAAGGAATTAACATATCCCAAAGTACCGTTAATTATGGGTTTCACAGGCTAAGAACAATGGTGGCCTAACCACGCCAGTCCCTAAAAAACGATCTGGCAGACCGAGAAAAACAAATTCGCAAACAGACAAACTTATGAAACGTTTAGTATTGAAAAACCCAACAATAACTGCGAAAGAAATAAAATTTAATATGAATAATTTGTTATCTGGTGTTTCTGAACGAACTATCCAGGAGCGGCTCCAAAAAGAACTCGGATTACCATCTCGCCATGCTGCTAAGAAACCGTTCATTAATGAAAAAATGCGTAAAAAACGTGTCGCATTTTGTAAAAAATACATTCATTGGACTGTTGATGACTGGAAGAAGGTTTTATTTAGCGATGAGTCGACATTTTTGACATTCAGAAGTTGTCCAAAAAAGGTTCGCCGGCCTATTGGCTCAAATAGGATGGACCCTAAATACACCCTAAAGACAATGAAACACCCTCCAAGTGTGATGGTTTGGGGTTGTTTCGGTTACTATGGGCGTGGAAACTTATATTTTCTTCCGAAGAACACAACTATGAATGGTGCACGGTATTTAGCAATGCTACAGGATAAACTTCCAATGGCAATGGCAATCCAAAGGACAAAAACATACATGCATGATGGTGCACCATGTCACAGGGCCAAAATAGTGACAAAATGGATTACTGACAATAAATTTGATATTTTGGATTGGCCTGGTAATAGTCCAGATCTCAATCCGATAGAAAATCTGTGGCTAATAATAAAAAATAAGGTTGAATGCCACGACACTGGCTCAGTCGAAAAATTACAAGAGGCCATCAAAAAGGTATGGTGCAAGGAAATATCAGTGGAAGTTTGTCAAAACTTGATTAAATCCATGCCAAAACGTCTAGAACAAGTCATCCAAACCAAAGGACAGATGACAAAATACTAATATAAGGTTAGTATACATTTAAACATTGTTTTTTATGTAAAAATACAAATTTCAAGGGTGATCGGATACTTTTCGCGGGCACTGTATATATATATATATGAAGAGACAGTTACAATAAGATAAAAGCCTATTAGGTTACCCGGATCAAATAATAAACACCAAGCGACTATCGTAACTGGGCTCAAAAGGAAGATTAGTTGGGTATGCTGCGCATCGAACCCCTGCCTAGCTCTGTACTAATGTAAGCTAATCTATAATTGAGGATACCCGCTATGAAACATTTTACAACAAATTGTAACGATTTAAAAATGTATTATCTGTTCCACACGATATATATATATATATATATATATATATATATATATATATATATATGACGAAATAGCCACGAAGGAGCAAATAATAAACAGCATGCAACTAGCCTAACCAGGGTCAAAAGGAGGATTAGCTGGGTGTGCTCTGCATCGTCTGACAGCACCAGGTCTCGAACCCGGGAACCGCAGGCAATTCTTTAAAGTTTTAGTAATTCTAAAACCCTACCTCTTTAACATTTTCTATAAATTTTTAAGTTATCACATGCAGGGAAACAAGCGTGTAATAAAATTTCACTTTCAAAGGACACCTTCATCGCATAATAAAATTCACTGTCTAAATGACGTTATCAGGAAGTAAGATTAGCTGGGTGTGCTACGCATCGTCTGCCAGCACAGGGCCTCGACCCATGGGCAAATATCCTTTCACTTCGTTTTTTTACGACTTTTTTAAATTATAACACTTGCACTGAATGAAACGATATATACACATAGCCCGGCTTTCCGTTTAAATCACAAACTAGTTTCCCAATCCGCATTTATTATAGCTTTTTATAAATTAATTAACACTGTCACTGAATGAAACGATGTATACATAGCCCGTTTCACAAATTAATTTATTTACTTGCATTTCAATGTCCACTTCATCGGCTGTTTCTTTCTTTCCGTCACAAATTTCTGCAATGTTTTGTGTTGAAAGTAGGGCGTTCCGGTCAGTCGCGGTGAAAAGGTGGAGTGTAGCCCCTGCATAGAGGTCTCCGTCTTCAAACAATTGCGGAGAGCAGTGAAGCTGCTGAGAATGATTCATGGCGATATATTTCTGTAGTTTCTCGCTGATAAATACAGCTGTTGTGGAATCCAGACGAAAATGCCGTCTTTTATATACGCGGCCGTAATTGTAACCCCCCCCCCCAATAGCCAAATCGCGAGTTTCCTATTGGCCGTCGGTGAAATTTGGGTGGGCCATAACGTGTAAGCGTGACTACCCACCAACCAGAGGTCCTGAGCTCGTTCTCAAACTCCGCCCATTGGGCTGTAATTGGACGAGCCGTGAGTACTGTGGGCGTGTCCAATATAACTTATTCATTCCATAGATTTCTTTCAGAAATGAAACAGATTCGTAGAGAGAGAGAGAGAGAGGTTTTGTTTGGAAAAAAATTGTTTTTCTGAGGCGTCAAGCAAACTGACCAGGCGCCGATCTGCCGCAATCTAAATTCCATCGAACTGCTGCGTCCTTCTAGAGCCAAAAACAATATTATTTATCATTTGTTTTATTACCATTATATATATATATATATATATATATATATATATATATATATATATAATTGTTTAGCGACTTTTACAGTCACCTAAAACTGGAAAATCATTTTTTTTAAAAATTAATTGTGGAAGGGCGATGGGGAGTTTGCCGTATAATAAACACCCAATTTACTACCTACCTGTGATATATATATATATTATATATATATATATATATATATATATAAAGGATTTTACAATCACCTAAAACTGAAAATAATTTAAAAAATTAATTGTGAAAGGGCGATAGGCAGTTTGCCTTGTAATAAACACCCAATTTACTACCTACCTGTGATATATCTATCTATCTATATATATATATATATATATATATATATATATATATATATATAAAGTGTGGTAAATTATATTGCTTGTATCTTCAGCCAATTGTTTCTCATTCAAAGTCCCATCTAGGTGGTTAGCATCGCGGACTATGAATCCATCGGTTCCGTGCTCGAAACCCTGCGATTGCAGCCGGCGCGCGGTAAACGATCACCCTTCCGCACAATTGGTTGGTAGATAAATGGGAACCCTGGGTGACGTAGTGGTTAAGACGCTGGGCTGCTGATGGTCCGGATTCCCCGTTAAACTGTAGGTCTAAGGTGGAATGAAAAGCTTGACCTACATCAGAATGAACAATTCGGGCATTTTTGTCTTTCTTGGAATAAAAAAATGCTATTTTTGAAGACATTTTGTATAAGAGATGAGTGACAAAAGTAAATAGATACTTTCGGTTTGGCTTTTGAGTAAATGGATGCTATTCAGGTCTCTCGAGTTATAGGTAAATTAAATATTATTCCTGTAGATTATGTTGTTGGAATAATGTGCAATATAAAGAGTCCTGTGTATTTCTTTTATTATTAGATTCGTAGCACACCCTGCTAATCTTCCTTTTGACCCCGGTTAGGCAAGTTGCATGCTGCTTATTATTTGACCCTGGTACCCGATCCTGCATTTTTCACTTATTGTTAATGAAATAAATATATAATGTGTTTTAATTAGTTCGGGCAATTTAAGGATAAAGTTTCTCTTGCCTTTAATAAATAAGTAATTAAAATAAATGGTGCAGCCTGGTAACCCTGCATATAATTAAATTATATAGGAGTCTCTGGAAACTCAGCTATAAATAAATAATTAAAATGGTGGTATCTACCAACTCTCCTTATAGAAATAAATAAATAAATAAATAAGTAGTAATTGGCACCTCCAGACCCTATATATATCAGATGCTGGGCCCCTGGACGCTCACTATGCGACGGACTCCGGTGGAATAAAGAACTCCCTCCTCTCTCCTTCTTAGGTTAAGGCTTAGGATAGGTTCCCCTTTGGGGGGGTGAGGCCGTCCCACCTTCACCCACAAAGAGGTCAAGTGGACTTCCCCAGCTTGTTGGGGGAGTTCCCCCTCTTTTTTTGGCACCCTGGGGTTGGCACTTGGGTAGGGGGATCTTGCAACAAAGGGGATTGGCACTGGGGTTGGCACTGGCACTCAGTGCAACATTTGCAATTGCATTGCACTCGTCCATTTTGTGGTCATCCTACTAAATATATATATATATATATATATATATATATATGATGAATAAAACCACGAAGGAAAGGAAACACAGAATGGTACTCAAGCGCTTTCGTCTAATGACATCCTCAGGAACACTGAAGTACATAGAGTTACAGCCTATATATAGATTACAGAAAAAAAAATATATATATACAATAAACGGAGAAATAAAAATAAAAATTAAACATAAGGATTGTGGGAGGAGCATACAAATTTGTAAGGAAAAAACTACCAATGTTTTAGCACTTTGCTCGAATTCAACACAAGATCAAATGAATTGTTTCCCACCAATGTTATAGTTAATTAAAAAAAACAAAATAATAAATTGAAAAAAAAAAAAAGAGGAGCATACAAATTTATACTGGAAATCTGGCCAGGTTTTAGCACTCTGCCCTTCTTGTCTAAGTTCAATGTATATAAAAATAATTTGAAAAATAAAAGTTATTAGAGTAGCATACAAGTTTACCAAAGGTTTAGCGTTCTACCCTTCTTATCTAAATCCGTTCTGAAGGAATTCAAAACAACAGGATCGAGTTGAAAAAGACCTTTGCTTATGTTGAAGTTATTTGTAAGTTGGATAATGGCAGACTCAAGAATATTTCTATTAACAATGTTGCTAGAGTGAAACAAAACTGTAGCATTATTCCAATCAATACAGTGGGATAACTCTGACAAATGGACAAAAAGGGCACTGGACGACTATCCCGTTCTAACGGAATATTGATGCTGTTTTATACGTGTGTGCAAATCTTTTCCCGTCTGACCTATGTAAAAGGAATCCCATTGTTTAGAACCAATTTTTTAGATAATGCCTGAATTATTGGTAGGGCTATTTTTTACTATGATATTTTTCACGATATATTTATATGAAAATACTACATTAATATTCAAAAGTTTAAGTACATTAGCAATGCCTAAAAAGCCCGGAAAAAATGGAAGTACTAAAATATTCTTTGACAAAGTACGAGTGTTATTATTCACACGATAGAAAGTTCGTTTTGCCTTTACGGTCTTATTAAAACCCACAAACCTGGCAACCCTATGCGTCCTATTATTAGCTCGGTGGGCTCTATTACTTATAAACTCTCCAAATGGCTTGTCAAAGTCTTGTCCCCCATTCTTAGAACTATCTCTGATTCACATGTAAAAAATTCCATGGATCTTACTGAAAAATTGAGTAATGCACGTACTGAAACCAACGATAGATTGATCACTTTTGACGTTTGTTCATTGTTTACAAAAGTGCCGATTGACGATATGCTTGACTTTCTCTCCCGAGAATTACATAAGTATGACCTGCCACTACCTGCACACATTGTTTTGGAACTTATTAAGCTTTGCATCAAAGACTGTAAATTCACTTTCAATACTTTTGTTTACTTACTTTTGTTGAGTTTGAACGACGGTTCAGGATCGACCTGCGGTCGACCCCTCTGCAGCATCCCGCCTCATTTGCGGGACTTGGTGAAGGAGGGAATTGCTCTCTGATCGCCTCCTGCCCTCGTAGCCAGCCACGCATGGCTGGTCAGGGACTTTGCACAAGAATCTGTCCAGATGGTTCTTGAAGTTATTCAGGTTGGTGTGCTGGAGATTCCTCACTTCTTTTGGAAGGACATTCAAAAGCTTTGGGCCCCGTATTATCAACAAGTTTTTGGGATGGCCATGGGCAACCCCCTTGTCGCCCCTCCTCTCCAATATTTATATGGAGTTTTTCGAAATTACTTACATTCCGAGAATCCTGGGGGTTGGCATCCTATGGTTGCGGTACGTCGACGATATTTTGTGTATCTGGCCCATGATCGTGACCTGGATAACTTCCTCCTTCAGTTAAATGATCAAGTCCCCTCCATTAAGTTTACTTTAGAAGTGGAACAAGACAACTCAATCCCGTTTTTGGATGTGCGTGTAGATAGGGAAAGCCCAGGTTTTAAGTTTAGTATCTGTCGGAAAAAAACAAACAATTTGTCCAACGTACACTTTTACTCGGGACATGACACCCCCACTAAGAAGGCCATTTTTTCTTCAATGTTTCTCCGCGCCCTTAGGATCGCCAGTCCGGAATACATCGATGCCGAATTGGAAAAAATCAACGGTATTGGAAGCGATCTGTGTTATCCATCTGCGTTTATGGAATCTTGTCTCAACAAGACAAAACGAACTTTCTATCGTGTGAATAATAACACTCGGACTTTGTCAAAGAATATTTAAGTACTTCCATTTTTTCCAGGCTTTTTAGGCATTGCTAATGTACTTAAACTTTTGGATATTAATGTAGTATTTTCATATAACAATATCGTGAAAAATATCATTGTAAAAAATAGCCCTACCAATAATTCAGGCATTATCTATAAAATTGGTTGTAAACAATGGGATTCCTTTTACATAGGTCAGACGGGAAAAGATTTGCACACACGTATAAAACCATTAATATTCCATTAGAACGGGACAGTCGTCCAGTGCCCTTTTTGTCCATTTGTCAGAGTTATCCCACTGTATTGATTGGAATAATGCTACAGTTTTGTTTCACTCTAGCAACATTGTTAATAGAAATATTCTTGAGTCTGCCATTATCCAACTTATAAATAACTTCAACATAAGCAAAGGTCTTTTTCAACTCGATCCTGTTGGTTTGAATTCCTTCAGAACGGATTTAGATAAGAAGGGTAGAACGCTAAACCTTTGGTAAACTTGTATGCTACTCTAATAACTTTTATTTTTCAAATTATTTTTATATACATCGAACTTAGACAAGAAGGGCAGAGTGCTAAAACCTGGCCAGATTTCCAGTATAAATTTGTATGCTCCTCTTTTTTATTTTTATTTTTATTTTTCAATTTATTATTTTGTTTTTTTAATTAACTATAACATTGGTTGGAAACAATTCATTTGATCTTGTGTTGAATTCGAGCAAAGTGCTAAAACATTGGTAGTTTTTTTCCTTACAAATTTGTATGCTCCTCCCACAATCCTTTAATGTTTAATTTTTATTTTTATTTCTCCGTTTATTGTATATATATTTTTTTTTCTGTAATCTATATATAGGCTGTAACTCTATGTACTTCAGTGTTCCTGAGAATGTTATTAGACGAAAGCGCTTGAGCACCATTCTGTTTCCTTTCCTTCGTGGTTTTATTCATCATAAATATTTTTCACATGTTACTTTCATGAAATAATTTTCATATATATATATACAGGGCGTCCCAAAAAAATGTATACACACGTTAAATAATTATAAAGGCAGTGTTTATTAAAATACATTTCATTTTCAAAATGTAATAGAATCTACAGACATTATTTAATTGTTTTGTCAACGCCTGTTTTCAAACTGACGTCCGTTCTGGTCCAGGCACTGCTGATAACGCGAAGCAATGGAATCGCAAACATCACGAAACATTTCGTTTGGTATTTGTGTGCATTCTCGTTCAATGGCTGCTCTCAATTCAGCGACTGTTGCAGGTTTTATAGCGTAGACTTTGTCTTTTAAGTATCCCCATAAAAAAAGTCTAGTGGTGTGAGGTCTGGTGAACGCGGAGGGTATTCTACGAAACCCCTTCGTCCAGTCCACATCCACATCGTGCCAAGTACCACTCGCAATACTCCACTCTTCGGTCCGGATCATCTTCATTAATAGCATGGACTAATCTTGGAATGTAACTTTTCCATTGACAGCGCTTCAAAATGCGTTGGACAGACGATTCTGAAATTCCTACCTCACGACTCGCTTGCCGCACAGATTTTCTTGGACTTTGGTGATACGTTTCCAGTACTCTTTCTTGCTTTGTGGGGCTTGTCGATGTCCGTGGTCTTCCGGAACGCTTCTTGTGGACATTCTGAACAGTTCCATCGGCTTCAAACTTATCTCTAATTCGAGTGATGGTAAGTCGCGTTGGTGGATCTGTTTCAAACTCCCTCCTAAACTGTCTTTGCACTTCAACTGCGTTTTCACACTTCCAGTAGCATTTTAGAATGAATTTCCTTTGTTCAAAGCTTAGTCTGACTGCCATTATTAATTCTAATGGGTTTAACTTGGAAAGAAAGGAACATCAATTGAGCTATCAGCTGTTAAAGTGTGTATACATTTTTTTGGGACGCCCTGTATATATATATATATATATAATATATATATATATATATATATATATATATATATATATATATATATATATATTACTTTTCACGAAGGTCAAGCTAGTTGCCCCTCCTCTCCAACAAAATATATATATATACTGTATATGTATGTTTAATGTGTATAGTGATAAATTAATTACTCCACTTAGTGAGGCAGAAACTGGATGTTATCGAAACTATGAGGATAAATAATTTGGTCTATGTGCTGACATGGTGTTTAATAAGTTCTTCTGTTAAAGGTCTGCACTAGGTCTGCACTGTCTTCTAAACGTGTGCTAATTATATTCAAAGAGCTATGATATTATATTTAATATTACAAAAATTAATCAATCAGTTGATATTAGAATGAATGATGAATGAGTATATACAGGGTGATTCAGAAGTCAGGTTACATAGGGCTTTTCTTTTTCTTTGCAGGTAAATGAGTTATGAGATGTTATCGAAGGATGAGCGCATTGATGTGATATTCCCAGCTGGCTGCACAAGTGCATTGCCGTTAACGGTGGCCATATCGAACATGTGATGTGACTATTCCCCTGTATCATTACATAATACAGTATTTCCCTATGTAACCTGACTTTTGAATCACCCTGTAGTATATAGTATATGATTCTTAATTGAGAATAAATTCTTAATTGAAACAGATTGACTCCCTATCTTACAATTGCAAAATAATTTCTTTTAAATTTCATTGTAAAAACCTAAGTAAAATGAGTTGCAATAATTCAGATATTATAAATGAAGCAAAAATTTGTAGAGCATGGAGGGAGCGTTTGTACCATTTTATGCCTAAATAAAATTCATCGAAACGAACGCTCCAGTCCTTTTTATATGTTGAAAAAAGGTTGTTGTCTTAACGTGAATTTAAACTCCATGGACTGGAGTTAGTAGTTTAAGAACAAATAATAACTAGGGATTGACTACTCTATGTCTGGTGGCTGGACCCGTTTCGACAAATCAGAAGAAGACCCAAATTTGTCGATCTTACATTTTTTTCTCCCCCTCATATCATGAATTCTTTTCACTCTTAATTAAAGACAATTACAGACAAATTTGAAGAAGAGTTAAATTCTTGAAGTATGATTTGCTGAAATTAAACTGTTAAATGAATAAAATTAAATTATAATTTAGTGTTTCAGACCGATGAACTTTTCCACTACAGTCCAATTTAATATCAAATGAATATAAAATTAATATAAAATAAACATACGAACATACGAAAAATATATTTTTTTTATTATTTTATGTCCATTTGTCTTATACGGAGTAGATGGATCTTCCTTCATTTAACCTACGGACACAAAACACACACACACACACACGTATATTGTATATCGCATTACGATATATTGACTCTTTCCTAGAATACGTCATCATTTACTTTTCCATAACATGTAAAGTAATTAATAAATAAACAGGAAGTGAATCAGTTCATAATTTCATCTTTAAAAGCAGAATCTTACGACTCTCATTTCAGATAGTTTCGTAAGGATGAAAAATATTCAAGATAAGCAGAGAGAGAGAGAGAGAGAGAGAGTTACAAGGAGTTACAAGGAAAAGAAGTACCTCAAAAGGCCTTGCGGCCCATACCGAGGAGGTACCAATGGCAACGGGTGCCACGGAAAATTTTCTACACACTCAAAATATAGTGTGCAAAATTTGGTCTAACCTTTTCTTGAACTGATCCACAGAGGAACTGTTCACAACTTCCGAAGGTAACCTGTTCCATGTGTCACAGATCTTATACGTAAAGTAATTCCCACACACACTAGTCCTAAACCGTTTCAAATCCAACTTCCAACCATTGTTGCGAGTTGGGTTATCATTTAAACTAAACATACTTCTAAAATCGACATCGTTCAACCCCCGTAAGAGCTTGAAAACCTCGATCAGTTGACCGCGCAGCCTCCGAGTTTCAAGCAAAAACAAGTTCAGGGCGCGTAACCGTCGATTGTAGCCCATATGCCTAACGGAAGGGATTAACTTTGTGGCCCTCGCCTGCACTCGCTCCAGCCTCTCAATATCTTTCCTGAGGGTGGGCGACCAGAACTGCACAGCATACTCCAGGTGCGGCCGAACAAGGGAATTGTACAGTGAGAGCACAATCTCCTTGTTCCGAAACTGAAATTGCCTCCTGATATAACCCAATAGTTTCTGGGCTTTCTTTTCCACCTCTACACACTGTTTCGTAAACTTAAGGTCGCTGCTAATTAGCACACCCAAGTCCTTTTCTAAATCAGTCACCTCGATATTACTACCCAACATCGAATAGTCCGACTTGGGATTGGCGTAGCCAATGTGCATCACTTTGCATTTACCCAAGTTAAACGGCATTTGCCATTTTTCGGACCACTCTCCTATCCTACCTAGGTCCGCACGCAGTTCCTCGATCGCTTCGGGCGTCCCAACATTGGCCCCAAGCTTGGTGTCATCAGCGAATTTCGCGATCCGACTGACGATGCCACCGTCGATATCATTTATGTAAATGATAAACAACAGTGGCCCCAAAACGGAACCCTGAGGAACCCCACTAGTGACCGAGGCCCAACCCGAACTAGCCCCTTTAATTACCACCCTCTGCCGCCTATTCCTCAGCCAGTTTTCAATCCACCTACCTATTTCCCCACCGATACCCAGCGCGCGCACTTTCGCCATTAGCCGGCGGTGAGGTACCTTATCAAAGGCTTTCTGAAAGTCCAGATAAAGTATATCAATCGCCCTACTCTTATCGTACGCACTCAACATGACGTGGAAAAACTCGAGCAAGTTGGTGAGACACGACCTATGCCGTCTAAACCCATGTTGGGAGTCCCCAAGCAGCTTGTAGGAATCCAAATGGTCAACGATCCTATCAGCTATTATCCCTTCTAATAATTTACCTACAACTGAAGTGAGACTAATGGGACGATAGTTCCCTGGACTTTCGTGATCCCCTTTCTTAAAGATAGGGGTCACGTTGGCTTCCCTCCAGTCACCTGGCACCTGGCCCATCTCCAACGATTTGTTGAAGACTGTAGCCAGGTGGGGAGCCACCTGGTCGCGCACTTCTCGCAACACTCTGGGGAGAAACTGGTCTGGCCCAGCAGCCTTAAACGCGCTCAGTTTGTCTATTCTATCGGCAACGACTGTCGCGGTACATCTAACACTATCCAGGCCAGCACCTTCGTGCCTCACGCCTGGCTCGGGGATGACGCGGGTATCCTCCCTGGTGAACACTCCCGCAAAGTACTCATTAAGTACATTAGCGATGTCCGCGTCGGAGGTCCGCAGAACGCCGCTTCTAATGGGTTTTCTACTATTAACATAACTGAAGAATTCCTTAGGGTTCCCCTTGCAGAGGCTTGCCACCCGTAGTTCTTCGTTACGTTTCGCTAGCCTAACCTTCGCCTTCACTTCCCTACACAGGCGGACATACGCTTCAGTGTTCTCGTGGGAACGATTGGCCTTCGCCCTCCTATACGCTACTTTCCTATTTCGGATAGCCGAAGCGATGTCACGATTGAACCACTTAGGCTGCGTTGAAGCAGGGGTGACCGGTTTTGAGGGTATGGCAGCAGACTGCAGCACCATAAACTCGTCCCGGAATGCACTCCACACTCCCTCATCCTCGCCGCCAACCTCTAACCCCATCTCTCCCACGCTATCCCTGAGGCTAACAAAGTTCGCCCGCCGGAGATCGAGCTTACTGCCTCTCGAGTTACTACGCTTCACCCGAGGGACGCACACACGGAACCTAATAAGACCGTGATCACTCCCACCCAATGATTCGTCAACGGTGAGGCCAGTGACGAGGTTGTCTTCGGTCGTGAATACTAAGTCTAGAACGCTTTCGCCTCGTGTAGGCTCGTTGACCCACTGAGTGAGGAAGTTCTCATCAGCAAAGTCAACTAGCCTCCTCCCTTCAGCATCGGCAGTCCTGTTTTCCCACTTTATGCCGCGACAGTTGAAGTCTCCTAAAACTACACACACCCTATCCCCTAGCAGGCTACTGAGTTCGGTGTACAGGGCTGTATCCTCCTCGAGGAGGAGATGCGGAGGTCTGTACACCAAGATTAACCTATAGTTCGTCCCTCCCACGTTCAGATCGACGCCAAGCAGCTCCAGAGAGCAGAGAGGAGAGAGAGAGAGAGAGAGAGAGAGAGAGAGAGTTACGACATGCATATAAAAGACTATAAATGAAAATAAGATGATGAAAATGAAAGTGAAGACCAAAAAAGACGTTCATGTTTAAACACGCGAGAAAATAAAAATTCAAAAAGAAAAATGTAAAGATAAAAGGGCCAAAATAAAAATGTATTAAACCCTATTTTTAATGCAGAAATGATAAATGAAGAAGGAATGCTTATAAAAATTGGGAAATGAGCGAAAAGTTAGACAGAAAAGAGATTCAGGAAGAGAAGAAATAAAAAGACAGAGTAGGAGAGAGAAATAGATTAAACAGATATAAGCAGATGTGTGTGTGTGTGTGTGTGTGTGAGAGAGAGAGAGAGAGAGAGAGAAGAGAGAGAGAGAGAGAGAAAATGGCATTAACGGTTAAATAAGGTCATGAGGAATTCAAGCCATTTATAGTACGGTAAAAGTACAACGAAGCAAAAAGCAACAAAGATGTCTGTGAAAATTGGGTGAAGAATTTTATGCTCGTCGACGAATTTACTTTCAATGAAATTCATCTAAGTCAAATAAGCGAAATGGCGGCGCCTTTCACACCCTTATTACGCGTCACCAAATGAGGAGATAAATTGCTACAAATAAAATAACAATTTATTAATTTTTACATGTGACAAAAAAAAGTTGTATTTCAGTACAAAACATTCTACTAGAATATAATTTCTCCTCACAGAATACGGTCATCAATAATGTTCTTGTTATATGATTTAATGGTACTCCTATTCGTTTCTTTGTGCATTTAAAAGAGTAACAAACGTCGTTTGAAGGAAAGTTGCCATACATGTCGATCCTTTATCTATCTGAAAGATCGTTTTTGGCTTTAAATTGGACTGTCCGGTGCTCATATGCTTTTATGGAGAAAATATATACAAATAAAAAATTCTCAGGGCCTAAAGGAAAGAGAAACTATATTAATTATTGGCAACAATCGAGAATGAGCAATTAAAAAGATGTGGGAGGAAAGCGAGATAATTATTGGTATCTGTGGCTTATTAAAAGAGGGACGAATCTAATAAAGATTCCATTACGTCTTCACGAAGAAATACACACACACACACACACACACACACACACACAACGGGACTCAAAACCATTATAATGATTTATGTGAGAAAAACCCTAACTCCAGTCCAAATTCAAGCAACAACCTATCACTGAAACCTCCAATCTAGGCAAAATCGATGAAAGCGCTTTATATCTTTCATGGAAAAGTGTTTACAGAAATGAAACCGCAAATTCAGATCCTCATTTAGCCAGGTACTCTTCTTTTCAATGAACCCTTGATAGGATGCCCACTGCCACGAGGTAGATGATACTTTAAAACTCTACATTGGCCTTAGTAATGGTCGTGCATGAAAGGGGTTTGTTATTAAGAAGCCTATTAGGTTACTTAGTGTGAAGAGGCTCTAGTCGCAGACAGATACGACGACTACTGTGCATACAGCACCCAACTCGTATCCCCGCTCACTTTGGAGAAAGGCCCAACATTCTGGATTTATCTCTCACCACTCATCCTTTCTCTTACTTTTTCATACGTTTTTCTCCGTTGGGCTTCTCCGACCACAATCAGCTTCCCTCTCAACAGTTACTCTTGACGGCTATGTTGCACCTGATCTCTGATCTTTCTCGTGAGCTTTCCTGGAAAGATCACATATACGCTCTTTCAAAAACAGCTTCTAAGAGGTTAGGTGTACTTTACCGGCTCCGCAGTTTCTTCACCCTAACTCAGTTGCTGTGTCTGTACCGGGGTTTGTCCGCCCCTGTATGGAATACGCTTCTCATGTGGGGTGGCTCAGCCTACACAGCTCTACTTGACCGGATGGAATCAAAGGCTTTTCGTCTCATCAATTCCCCACTTCTTACTGACTGTCTTCAATCTCATTCTCTTCTCCTCAGTGTTGACACAATCTCTCTTTACTATCACTACTATAACGGACACTGCTCTTCTGAACTCTCTAACTGCATACCCCCTCCTTTGAGGAGAGCATACAATAATGCAGTACCAGGCTTTCAACACATCCTCATTTCTTTTCTATCCAACTCTCTAATCCAAGGGTTAATTGGTATTTTCAATCTTTCATTTACTCAACCGGTCAACTCCAGAACAGTCTTCCTCAATCTATCTTTCGCCCTGTCTATGGCCTTCAATCTTTCAAACACAGAGTGTCCAGTGTAGGGTGTCCCACTTTTCAATTTTTTTTTAAAAGTATAGGTGATCGTGGTTTTTCCCATTATTTGTCACTATACTAGCACATTGGTACCATTTTTACAAAAATTGATCAATATTTAGGGGTCTCGCATCGACCTTGAAATTACTAGTTTTTTTTTTTAAATGCGTACTTTTTAACTTTTTACTGAATCAAGATAAATCACTAAGTAGGGATGTTTTCTGAATCCTCTTGATGAGAGAAGTCGTTTGGTGTGCCTGCCAATGTCATACGACTAAAGGTTTAAAGGTTGTGCCTGTATACAGGTAATACCAATGTGCTAGTATAGTGCCAAATAATGGGAAAAACCACGATCACCTATACTTTTCAAAAAAAAGAGTCACCATACCCGGGCGGAATGTAAAGGGTGATCCAGAGAAATGGGACCCAAAAGAAACCCCTGTAACTCTTAAAGTATAAGTCCTTTTATAAAATCATACGCATCATTCGAAAGAGGATAGTTACAAGTTTGTACAGGATTGTATAGGTTTTGACAATACAAGAAAAGATAAGATACAAAACAAAATAAAAGTGTTAGTTAAAACTAACCCTTCAAGATGACTGCATGGACTGTGGAACAGCTGCGTTTCATAACTGAGCAATATTATGAGCATGGAAGAAGTGTAGTTTCAGCTCAAAGATCTTTCAAGACAAATTTTCAGATGTCAAAATCACCTTCTAAGAAAGTAATCCGTCGGTGTGTCAGAAATTTTTCCCTAACTGGCAGCATTGGAAAAAGAAAACCAACTGGAAGAGTGCGCACAGCAAGGATAGACGAGATCATTAACAGAACTCATGAAATTGTACAGGATAATCCTAACATAAGCATCAGACGTGCTTCTCAGCTGTTAGGAGTTGGATATGGAACAACACACCGTATATTCAAGCAAAATTTAATGCTCTTTCCATATAAAATTCAAACAGTGCAACAACTAAACGATGGAGATTTCGCACGAAGACGACAATTCTGTCAATGGATCCAACAGAAGGTAAATGACACCACCAATTTTCTAGCAACTTTGATTATGTCAGACGAAGCCCATTTTCACTTGAATGGAACTGTAAACAAACGAAATTGTCGTTTCTGGGCAACAGAAAATCCATTGAATATTACCGAAGTCCCGTTGCATAGTCAGCGTGTAACTGTTTGGTGTGGTCTTACTGCATCTCAGATCATAGGGCCGTACTTTTTCGAGGATTCCACCGGAAACACGGTCACTGTAAATGGTGATCGCTACGAAAAAATGTTGACCGATTTCCTTATTCCTAAATTAAGAGATCTTTGTCTAGAAAACCACTGGTTCCAACAAGACGGAGCTACCTGCCATACCACGAGGAACTGCATGGCAGTTTTGCGTCAAACGTTTCCAGGCGAGTTAATCTCAAGATTTGGAGACGTTGAATGGCCCGCAAGGTCTCCGGATTTTTCTCCTTTAGATTATTATCTCTGGGGATATTTAAAGAGTAGGGTCTACAAAAATAACCCAACGACCTTGCAAGAATTGAAGGCCGCCATCACAAATGAGATACAGGCCATACCACCGCACACTCTTGCAAAAGTGATGCAGAACTTACAAGCGAGAACACTGGAATGCTTGGCAACTAATGGAGCACATTTGAAAGGAGTCATTTTTAAAAAATAAATATTTCATAATAAACTTGTAACTCTACTCTTTCAAATGATATATAGTTTTTATGAAAGTAATTAAATATTAAGAATATTTGGCTTTTTTTTTATGGGTCCCATTTATCTGGATCACCCAGTATAATGTACAGGGTGGGCGGAAAGTAGCTCCCTATTTTGGATTGGTAAAAAAATACGTATATTATCCATTTATTTCAGAAGAAATAATATGAAAAGGTAGGCATACATGGTAGGTTTTCTCTGAAATTCAATGTGGGCTCCAACTCTTTCCACCAGCTTCTGGAGCCGCCCAGGAATGGCGTCCACTGACTTTAGCAGGAACTCCGGCGGGATGGAGGACATGACTTCCCGAATTCGGTCCTCCAGTTCTTCCAATGTCCTCGGTTTGGTGCGGTAGACTTCTTCCTTTACCCACCCCCAAAGAAAGAAGTCCCACGGTGTCAAGTCGGGGCTCCTGGCTGGCCATTGATGTGGACCACGACGACCCATCCAACGCCCAGGGAAGTGGGCATCCAGCCACTCACGGACAACAAGAGCGAAGTGCGGAGGGCGCCATCTTGCATAAATATCAGATCGTCGATGTTCTCCCATGTGCTGACAACCGGCCAGACCTCGTTTCGCAACATAGCAAGGTACCGCTCAGCATTCATGGTGTTGCGCAGAAGGAACGGGCCCACAACCTGATCTGAGGTCATACCACACCACACCGTTACACTGAACCGATTCTGCCGTTTTTCAGCGGTAACCGTGCGACTTCTTTCTTTGGGGGTGGGTAAAGGAAGAAGTCTACCGCACCAAACCGAGGACATTGGAAGAACTGGAGGACCGAATTCGGGAAGTCATGTCCTCCATCCCGCCGGAGTTCCTGCTAAAGTCAGTGGACGCCATTCCTGGGCGGCTCCAGAAGCTGGTGGAAAGAGTTGGAGCCCACATTGAATTTTAGAGAAAACCTACCATGTATGCCTACCTTTTCATATTATTTCTTCTGAAATAAATGGATAATATACGTATTTTTTTACCAATCCAAAATAGGGAGCTACTTTCCGCCCACCCTGTATATAGGTAATTAGAAAATGCACTATGCCTGTGCCAGGTACCTAACCTATTTCTTTTTTTGCAGATCATAACATTTTGAAATTCTGTCTGAGTTCCTCATCCTATGTCATGGACAAATCGATGGCAACCATAACTGGGAGAACTCTTGAAGCTACAAATAGAGAGTCATCAAAAGGAAAGCCGAAAATAATATCGCTACCTTCTTTAAGATCGGCCTCGGAAATTTTTTTAGTTGGCCAACCGTCGTCCTCCATCAGTGGTAGCAAATTGCCAACAACACGGCAGGTTTTGCAATACTTCTTCAGTGTTATCCAGTACACTGCTAACAGGAAAGACGCATTCAAAGAAACCGTAAACAACGTCTTAAAGTTTTGGAACATGGCCCGCATTAAAACAATCACAAAGCTCAACTGCGAACGGAAGCTAGAGGCATTGTGGAAAGAGTGCACTTACTCCAAAAGAGCAGAAAACGAGAAACTGACGCCGGAGGAAAACGGCAGAAGTTTTCGGACAGTGTGGACAAGCTGTGGGATATCGGAGCATCTGACGCTGTCGAAGATATAAAGAAGAATCGACTGCTGTCCGACAAGGACAAGAAAGAAGACATTGACTTCTACCTCGATCAACGTGGTCCTCGGGTGGCAACGATGAGCGGGAACGATAAAGTTTCGCTGTAAAAAGAAAGCTACAGGAAGGAAGAAAACGCCCTCGCCAGGAGCCGCAAACCTCAAAGTGTGCATACGAAACCGGAGATGAGGCCATGGAGAATGATGATACTGGCATGTCAGGAGAGTCGGAGACAGAACTAGCGTTCCCCCTGCCGAAAGAGCCAAGTGTGTCTGTCAATCTTCCTCGCCGCATCCTTAATGCACCTGCTGTCATGGAAGTGGCTGATCGTTTCCGCATGTCCAATAATCAGGTGCGTATTGTGTAGAGTATTCATCGATAGCGTCAGTTTTAAAGTGTCCCGTAACCCACATGTATTCTTGACAGTTTCCTTTCCACTTTCCATTCTCTACATAGGTAGTAAGCATTGTGGCTGCTATCACACGTTCGGCGGATCCACCAGCAGACCTCAATCAGTTCAGCATCTCGAAAGAAACGGCTCGCCGGGGAAGAGTGTCACATCGCCGTGAAGTGGCGACGGCTGTGAAGGACTCCTTCACGCCACCGAGGCACACTGTTGTCCACTGGGATGGAAAAATGGTCAAGGTCAGTTGATTAAGTTTTCATAGCTATCAATTTAGTAATGAGATTCATGAAGCATAATGTCAATTAAAAAGAGAACTGAATGTGAACAAAAATAGGTTACTTTACAACCATGAAATTGAAATATATGGCATGTGTGGTGTTCATCGCTCTTCTGTACGTACCAGCTTGGTTGGCGGCCCCTGTAGCAGCTGATGCGCCGTTGAATGACCTGGTACTATACCAGCGTTTTCTGAGGTATAGGGCAGTGGACCGCGAGGTTGCAGAAGCGTCACTGGCAGTGATGAGGCGGCACTTCTGGTATCTGAGGCCTCAGACCGTCATCTTCGCTCTATGCAGCAACAAGGTGGATGGCACTGTGAAGCAACAGATGGCAGAGAAGCTGTCCCACCTCCCTGTACCCAAAGACTTCACATACGAGAACGTCTCAGTCGACGAGATGACGCTACTCCCCGACCTGATCGACGAGTCCTCCTGGTTCTTATTTGCAGGTCTGAAGATGTATGGGTCTTCGTGGCTCACCCTGCCAACTGATAAGTGGGACGAGAACGAGGACTTTTGTCGTCTGAAGGATGTGATCTCTAATCTCCAGGTCACCAATGACGTCGCTGAAAGAGGAGTCCAACTGATACAAGACTATGCGAACACGGTCACAAAGGACGAGGCACAGCTGCAGGATTTTCTGCAAGTGGTGGAAAAGAACCGGAAAGAGCTCGGCGACTTCAAGAAGTCATCACTCGCCACGATGACATAGCACAGAGGGACAACGTTGCAGCCAGTGACGTGTGATAGTGGTCAATACAATGCAAAAGTGATTGTTTAAGTTATTGTTTCTTTCTTCCTTATTTGTCTGCTATTTGCTGATTTTTTTGAAAAGTATAGGTGATCGTGGTTTTTTCCCATTATTTGGCACTATACTAGCACATTGGTATTACCTGTATACAGGCACAACTTTTAAACCGTTAGTCGTATGACATTGGAAGGCACACCAAACGACTTCTCTCATCAAGAGGATTCAGAAAACATCCCTACTTAATGATTTATCTTGATTCAGTAAAAAGTTAAAAAGTAAGCATTTTTTTAAAAAACTCGTAATTTCAAGGTCGATGCCAGACCCCTAAATATTGATCAATTTTTGTAAAAATGGTACCAATGTGCTAGTATAGTGCCAAATAATGGGAAAAACTACGATAACCTATACTTTAAAAAAAAAAAATGAAAAGGGGGCCACCCTAGTGTCCAGGCATCTTAAAAACCTTCGACTTTGATTTTGGTTCTCTTCTTCCTCTATGGAGAGGGGCGTTTTAGAGGGCGTTCGCCTTTGGCCTCTCCTTTTTGCATAAAAAAATACACCTTTTAAATACAGTTTTATTTTGTAATTTTAATGGAAATACATTTCTGTATATGAGTATTTTCTAGTACATTATAGGTACTCAGACTTAAACATTTTATATTCTGAAAACACCTGAATAGGCTTCTATATAGGCCGAACAACTATAAAAGTAATCTAATTGATAAAAATATATTTCTTCACATTCACGTTAATTTAATAATTTCATTCCCTGACAATTTAAAGGCAAAAACAATGCGTTCAGACAATTTCTAGAGCAATTTTCAGTATAAACTAATTGATATCTGGACTGAGAAAAATGCTATAAATCGAGAAATTGTTTACTTTAAAAAATAACTAAATAAATAAATAAATAAATAAATTAAAAATGCACACCAAGTTTTCTTTGAATTTACAATGGGCAACATTCAGTTCAATACATGATATATATAATATGGTGATCAGAAGTTATGCTCAATGGGGAAATTCATATAGAGTATTCAAAAGTCCTGTCTCAAGAGTAACTATAGAGTAAATACCTTTGGGGCAGGATATATATATATATATATATGGACGTACACAAAGGGGCTACAGGGGTTCAGCCCCCAGAAATTTTTTATGAAAGGCGGGGCCAAGGACAAATGCCCGCAAAAGCGCCCCCCCCCCCGTTTACAGGAAAAAGAAAGCCAAAATCAAGGTCCACGGTTTTCGAGATGCCTGGACACTGCGTTTAAAAGATTGGATGTCATACATAAGGGGAAAGATGGAGTCATGAAGGTTGTTCCAAAGTTGACCGGTTGAGTAGCTGAAAGATTGAAAATACCAATTATCCCTTGCGTTAGAGAGTTAGACAAAAAGAAATGAGAAGTGTAGAAAGTCTGGTGCTGCGTGCACCAGGAATGAGTTAGAGAGTTCAGAAGAGCAATGTCCGTTATAATAGCGATAGTAAAGACAGAGTGAAGTAACATTGCGGCGAAGAGAAAGAGATTGAAGACAATCAGTAAGAGGCAGGGAATTGATGAGAAGAAAAGCCTTGATTCCGCCCTGTCAAGTACGGATGTATGGGTTGAGCCACCACACAAGAGAAGCATAGTCCATACAGGGGCGAACAAGACTCCTGTACAGAGACAGCAACTGAGTGGGGTTGAAGAAACCGCGGAGGCGGTACGGCACACCTAACCTGTTGGAAGCTGTTTTAGAAAGAGAGTATATGTGATCTTTCACGAGAAAAGGAAACGCCAAGAATGTTAAGAGAAGAGGAAAGATTGAGTTGTGTGTTGTTGAAGGTAAGGAGATAGTATATGAGTAAACAGATAGAGGAACTGAGTTTTTGAGGCATTGAAAGCCACAAGGTTTTCTCTGCCCCAGTCAAACATAGCAGAAAGATCAGAGGTCAGGTGCTCCATAGCCGTCCTACGTGAATCATGAAGTAACTGCTGGAATCATCGGCATAGGAGTGAATAGAAGAGGAAGTGCGAATTAAAATATCATTAATAAATAAAAGGAAAAGAGTGGGTGACTTGACAGAACCCTGAGGAGCACCACTATTATATAGTGTTAGGAGAAGAACAATGGCAATGTACAACAGCAGTTTTAGATCGTCCAGAAAGGAAATTAGAGATGAAGGCACAGATAGAAGGATAGAAACCCAAGGAGGCAGTTTTGAAATTAAAGATTTGCGCCAGACTCTATCAAACGCTTTTGATACAGTATGTCTAGTCTAGCATAACACAGCAAAATTTCACCAAAATCCCTAAAGGAGGACGACCAAGGGTCAGAGAGATATGCAGGAAGATCGCTGGTAGCGCGCCCTTGTAGGATCCATAATAATGATCTGAAAGAAAATTGTGAGAAGAGAGGTGTTTAAGAATCGTCCTGTTAAGGATAGATTCAAAACTTTGGAAAGACAACTTTGGAGGGTTGAGAGCGGTCACCCTTTTGGAACAGGCTGAATGAAAGCGAACTTCCAAAAGGAAGGAAAAGTACCAGATGAGAGACAAAGACGAAAGAGTTTGCCTAGGCACGGTATCAGCACAGAAGCACAGTTCTTAAGAACAACGGGACGAGCACCATCAGGACCGTACGTCTTCCTAGAGTTGAGCCCGGATAGGGCAGAAAAACGTCTTTGGAAGAGATTGTAATTTCAGACATAATAAAGTCAGAGTGGGGGGAAGGAGATGGAGGACAGCACCGGAATCATCCAGGGTTCAATTGTAAGCGAAAGTTTGAGCGAAGAGTTCAGCTTTGTGAGAAGAGACTGCAACTGAGTCGCCGGAATGGAAAAGAGGAGGGAAATAAGAGGAAGTAAAGTTGTTGAAGAGGTTCTTAGCTACTGTAGATGCTAGAAAGAACGAGAAGAATTAGAATTGAAGTTTTCACATTTTTGTCTGATGAAAGAATTTTTGGCGAGTGGAAGAATAGATTTTGCACGATTCTGGGCACAAATATAAACTGAGTGAGAGAGTCAGGAGTTGGATGGCGACGGTACCTTCTGAAAGACTCCTCTCTGTTGCGAATAGCTTTAGAACAAGTAAAGTTAAACCAAAGTCTTTTTTGCATTAGTAGTAGGAATACAATATGGAGTGTACGCCTCCATGCCCGAGAGAATCACTTCCGTCATGCGCTCAGCATACTCGGAAGGGCCCTGGCAACGGAAACAGTAATCATTCCATGGGAAATCACAGAAGTACTGCCTTAGGGTTTTCCAATCAGTGGCGCCAAAGTGCCAAGAGCGCCTCCTCTTGGGAGGATCTAAAGGCCGAATTGGAGCCATAGTACAGGAAAGTTATAAGATTGTGGTCGGAGGAGCACACGGAGAAAAAAGTTTGACAGAGTAAGAAGAAATACGAGGGGTAAGAAATAAATGCAGAATGTTGGGCCTATCTCCAAGGCGATCGGGGATACGAGTTGGGTGCTGCACAATATGCTCCAGGTCATTTAGGAGAGGAAAGTTATAAGCTAGTTCACCAGGAATGTCAGTGAAATGGGAGGGAAGCCAAAGGTGGTGTGAACATTAAAATCTCCTAAAATGGAGATTTCAGCAAAGGTAAAGCGGGAACGAATGTATTCCACTTTGGAGGTGAGGTAGTCAAAGAATTTTGGGGAGTCAGTAGAATTAGGTGAAAGGTAACAGCGCAGATGTATTTAGTTTGAGATTGGCATGTAAACCGTACCCAGAGGGTATACAGTAGAATTCGTAAGATTTGATTTCGGGAATATGAGGACAAGTTAGGTCATTACATACAAATACGCAACATCCACCTTTGGAGTGAAATTTAGTATAGAGAAAGTAAGAGGGTACAGAAAAGGGGTTGCTGTCAGTGGTCCCAGACACCTGAGTTTCAGTGAGGAATAGAAGATGAGGTTTAGAGGAAGAGAGGTGGTGTTCAACAGATCGAAAATTTGAGAAAAAGCCACGAATGTTGCAGAAGTGTAAGAAAAGTGAATCAGACAGATGCCCAGAACATCTCGAATGGGCGGTAGCAGATCAGGTCCCTCTGCCCGGGTCTGCGTTCCTGGTATCGGCAGCGGGGGAGCCAGAAGTAGGGACATTTATGGTTCCCTCTCCATGGGACTCCGAGGCTCTTGAAGTTGATGCCATTTATTTTTTTTTAATTTTGAAAAGATTATGTGTGTAAGATGCATGTATATGTAGTGAGGAATAGAAGTGTGTGTTTGAGAGTATGCAGGACTGCTCACTGGGTAGATGAGACACGAAAAAAGATCAGCTAAGGAGGACAGTGACAGGAGAAACGGGAGTTCGAGCACGCCCCATCTTTTGCCTAACGCCCCCACCTCGAAGTACTTCCTGGTCGATTGGTGTCTACAATCTCCTCATTGGTTTGATATTTCTATGCAGTTTTTGAAATTATAAGTAAGTATGCCATGCCAAGTACCTTCAGCACATGTTTAATTATTGTAATATATTCCTGAATGTGTTTTTACTCATTTACATACTTTTAATATATATATATATATATATATATATATAGATATATATATATATATATATATATATATAAAGGGTGATCCAGAGAAATGGGACCCAAAAGAAACCCCTGTAACTCTTAAAGTATAAGTCCTTTTATAAAATCATACGCATCATTCGAAAGAGGATAGTTACAAGTTTGTACAGGATTGTATAGGTTTTGACAATACAAGACAAGATAAGATACAAAACAAAATAAAAGTGTTAGTTAAAACTAACCCTTCAAGATGACTGCATGGACTGTGGAACAGCTGCGTTTCATAACTGAGCAATATTATGAGCATGGAAGAAGTGTAGTTTCAGCTCAAAGATCTTTCAAGACAAATTTTCAGATGTCAAAATCACCTTCTAAGAAAGTAATCCGTCGGTGTGTCAGAAATTTTTCCCTAACTGGCAGCATTGGAAAAAGAAAACCAACTGGAAGAGTGCGCACAGCAAGGATAGACGAGATCATTAACAGAACTCATGAAATTGTACAGGATAATCCTAACATAAGCATCAGACGTGCTTCTCAGCTGTTAGGAGTTGGATATGGAACAACACACCGTATATTCAAGCAAAATTTAATGCTCTTTCCATATAAAATTCAAACAGTGCAACAACTAAACGATGGAGATTTCGCACGAAGACGACAATTCTGTCAATGGATCCAACAGAAGGTAAATGACACCACCAATTTTCTAGCAACTTTGATTATGTCAGACGAAGCCCATTTTCACTTGAATGGAACTGTAAACAAACGAAATTGTCGTTTCTGGGCAACAGAAAATCCATTGAATATTACCGAAGTCCCGTTGCATAGTCAGCGTGTAACTGTTTGGTGTGGTCTTACTGCATCTCAGATCATAGGGCCGTACTTTTTCGAGGATTCCACCGGAAACACGGTCACTGTAAATGGTGATCGCTACGAAAAAATGTTGACCGATTTCCTTATTCCTAAATTAAGAGATCTTTGTCTAGAAAACCACTGGTTCCAACAAGACGGAGCTACCTCCCATACCACGAGGAACTGCATGGCAGTTTTGCGTCAAACGTTTCCAGGCGAGTTAATCTCAAGATTTGGAGACGTTGAATGGCCCGCAAGGTCCCCGGATTTTTCTCCCTTAGATTATTATCTCTGGGGATATTTAAAGAGTAGGGTCTACAGAAATAACCCAACGACCTTGCAAGAATTGAAGGCCGCCATCACAAATGAGATACAGGCCATACCACCGCACACTCTTGCAAAAGTGATGCAGAACTTACAAGCGAGAACACTGGAATGCTTGGCAACTAATGGAGCACATTTGAAAGGAGTCATTTTTAAAAAATAAATATTTCATAATAAACTTGTAACTCTACTCTTTCAAATGATATATAGTTTTTATGAAAGTAATTAAATATTAAGAATATTTGGCTTTTTTTTTATGGGTCCCATTTATCTGGATCACCCAGTATAATGTATATAGGTAATTAGAAAATGCACTATGCCTGTGTCAGGTACCTAACCTATTTCTTTTTTTGCAGATCATAACATTTTGAAATTCTGTCTGAGTTCCTCATCCTATGTCATGGACAAATCGATGGCAACCATAACTGGGAGAACTCTTGAAGCTACAAATAGAGAGTCATCAAAAGGAAAGCCGAAAATAATATCGCTACCTTCTCTAAGATCGGCCTCGGAAATTTTTTTAGTTGGCCAACCGTCGTCCTCCATCAGTGGTAGCAAATTGCCAACAACACGGCAGGTTTTGCAATACTTCTTCAGTGTTATCCAGTACACTGCTAACAGGAAAGACGCATTCAAAGAAACCGTAAACAACGTCTTAAAGTTTTGGAACATGGCCCGCATTAAAACAATCACAAAGCTCAACTGCGAACGGAAGCTAGAGGCATTGTGGAAAGAGTGGCACTTACTCCAAAAGAGCAGAAAACGAGAAACTGACGCCGGAGGAAAACGGCAGAAGTTTTCGGACAGTGTGGACAAGCTGTGGGATATCGGAGCATCTGACGCTGTCGAAGATATAAAGAAGAATCGACTGCTGTCCGACAAGGACAAGAAAGAAGACATTGACTTCTACCTCGATCAACGTGGTCCTCGGGTGGCAACGATGAGCGGGAACGATAAAGTTTTCGCTGTAAAAAGAAAGCTACAGGAAGGAAGAAAACGCCCTCGCCAGGAGCCGCAAACCTCAAAGTGTGCATACGAAACCGGAGATGAGGCCATGGAGAATGATGATACTGGCATGTCAGGAGAGTCGGAGACAGAACTAGCGTTCCCCCTGCCGAAAGAGCCAAGTGTGTCTGTCAATCTTCCTCGCCGCATCCTTAATGCACCTGCTGTCATGGAAGTGGCTGATCGTTTCCGCATGTCCAATAATCAGGTGCGTATTGTGTAGAGTATTCATCGATAGCGTCAGTTTTAAAGTGTCCCGTAACCCACATGTATTCTTGACAGTTTCCTTTCCACTTTCCATTCTCTACATAGGTAGTAAGCATTGTGGCTGCTATCACACGTTCGGCGGATCCACCAGCAGACCTCAATCAGTTCAGCATCTCGAAAGAACGGCTCGCCGGGGAAGAGTGTCACATCGCCGTGAAGTGGCGACGGCTGTGAAGGACTCCTTCACGCCACCGAGGCACACTGTTGTCCACTGGGATGGAAAAATGGTCAAGGTCAGTTGATTAAGTTTTCATAGCTATCAATTTAGTAATGAGATTCATGAAGCATAATGTCAATTAAAAAGAGAACTGAATGTGAACAAAAATAGGTTACTTTACAACCATGAAATTGAAATATATGGCATGTGTGGTGTTCATCGCTCTTCTGTACGTACCAGCTTGGTTGGCGGCCCCTGTAGCAGCTGATGCGCCGTTGAATGACCTGGTACTATACCAGCGTTTTCTGAGGTATAGGGCAGTGGACCGCGAGGTTGCAGAAGCGTCACTGGCAGTGATGAGGCGGCACTTCTGGTATCTGAGGCCTCAGACCGTCATCTTCGCTCTATGCAGCAACAAGGTGGATGGCACTGTGAAGCAACAGATGGCAGAGAAGCTGTCCCACCTCCCTGTACCCAAAGACTTCACATACGAGAACGTCTCAGTCGACGAGATGACGCTACTCCCCGACCTGATCGACGAGTCCTCCTGGTTCTTATTTGCAGGTCTGAAGATGTATGGGTCTTCGTGGCTCACCCTGCCAACTGATAAGTGGGACGAGAACGAGGACTTTTGTCGTCTGAAGGATGTGATCTCTAATCTCCAGGTCACCAATGACGTCGCTGAAAGAGGAGTCCAACTGATACAAGACTATGCGAACACGGTCACAAAGGACGAGGCACAGCTGCAGGATTTTCTGCAAGTGGTGGAAAAGAACCGGAAAGAGCTCGGCGACTTCAAGAAGTCATCACTCGCCACGATGACATAGCACAGAGGGACAACGTTGCAGCCAGTGACGTGTGATAGTGGTCAATACAATGCAAAAGTGATTGTTTAAGTTATTGTTTCTTTCTTCCTTATTTGTCTGCTATTTGCTGATTTTTTTGAAAAGTATAGGTGATCGTGGTTTTTCCCATTATTTGGCACTATACTAGCACATTGGTATTACCTGTATACAGGCACAACTTTTAAACCGTTAGTCGTATGACATTGGAAGGCACACCAAACGACTTCTCTCATCAAGAGGATTCAGAAAACATCCCTACTTAATGATTTATCTTGATTCAGTAAAAAGTTAAAAAGTAAGCATTTTTTTAAAAAACTCGTAATTTCAAGGTCGATGCCAGACCCCTAAATATTGATCAATTTTTGTAAAAATGGTACCAATGTGCTAGTATAGTGCCAAATAATGGGAAAAACTACGATAACCTATACTTTAAAAAAAAAAATGAAAAGGGGGGGGGCCACCCTAGTGTCCAGGCATCTTAAAAACCTTCGACTTTGATTTTGGTTCTCTTCTTCCTCTATGGAGAGGGGCGTTTTAGAGGGCGTTCGCCTTTGGCCTCTCCTTTTTGCATAAAAAAATACACCTTTTAAATACAGTTTTATTTTGTAATTTTAATGGAAATACATTTCTGTATATGAGTATTTTCTAGTACATTATAGGTACTCAGACTTAAACATTTTATATTCTGAAAACACCTGAATAGGCTTCTATATAGGCCGAACAACTATAAAAGTAATCTAATTGATAAAAATATATTTCTTCACATTCACGTTAATTTAATAATTTCATTCCCTGACAATTTAAAGGCAAAAACAATGCGTTCAGACAATTTCTAGAGCAATTTTCAGTATAAACTAATTGATATCTGGACTGAGAAAAATGCTATAAATCGAGAAATTGTTTCTTTAAAAAATAACTAAATAAATAAATAATAAATAAATTAAAAATGCACACCAAGTTTTCTTTGAATTTACAATGGGCAACATTCAGTTCAATACATGATATATATAATATGGTGATCAGAAGTTATGTCAATGGGGAAATTCATATAGAGTATTCAAAAGTCCTGTCTCAAGAGTAACTATAGAGTAAATACCTTTGGGGCAGGATATATATATATATATATATGGACGTACACAAAGGGGCTACAGGGGTTCAGCCCCCAGAATTTTTTTATGAAAGGCGGGGCCAAGGACAAATGCCCGCAAAAGCGCCCCCCCCCGTTTACAGGAAAAAGAAAGCCAAAATCAAGGTCCACGGTTTTCGAGATGCCTGGACACTGCGTTTAAAAGATTGGATGTCATACATAAGGGGAAAGATGGAGTCATGAAGGTTGTTCCAAAGTTGACCGGTTGAGTAGCTGAAAGATTGAAAATACCAATTATCCCTTGCGTTAGAGAGTTAGACAAAAAGAAATGAGAAAGTGTAGAAAGTCTGGTGCTGCGTGCACCAGGAATGAGTTAGAGAGTTCAGAAGAGCAATGTCCGTTATAATAGCGATAGTAAAGACAGAGTGAAGTAACATTGCGGCGAAGAGAAAGAGATTGAAGACAATCAGTAAGAGGCAGGGAATTGATGAGAAGAAAAGCCTTGATTCCGCCCTGTCAAGTACGGATGTATGGGTTGAGCCACCACACAAGAGAAGCATAGTCCATACAGGGGCGAACAAGACTCCTGTACAGAGACAGCAACTGAGTGGGGTTGAAGAAACCGCGGAGGCGGTACGGCACACCTAACCTGTTGGAAGCTGTTTTAGAAAGAGAGTATATGTGATCTTTCACGAGAAAAGGAAACGCCAAGAATGTTAAGAGAAGAGGAAAGATTGAGTTGTGTGTTGTTGAAGGTAAGGAGATAGTATATGAGTAAACAGATAGAGGAACTGAGTTTTTGAGGCATTGAAAGCCACAAGGTTTTCTCTGCCCCAGTCAAACATAGCAGAAAGATCAGAGGTCAGGTGCTCCATAGCCGTCCTACGTGAATCATGAAGTAACTGCTGGAATCATCGGCATAGGAGTGAATAGAAGAGGAAGTGCGAATTAAAATATCATTAATAAATAAAAGGAAAAGAGTGGGTGACTTGACAGAACCCTGAGGAGCACCACTATTAATAGTGTTAGGAGAAGAACAATGGCAATGTACAACAGCAGTTTTAGATCGTCCAGAAAGGAAATTAGAGATGAAGGCACAGATAGAAGGATAGAAACCCAAGGAGGGCAGTTTTGAAATTAAAGATTTGCGCCAGACTCTATCAAACGCTTTTGATACAGTATGTCTAGCATAACAGCAAAAGTTTCACCAAAATCCCTAAAGGAGGACGACCAAGGGTCAGAGAGATATGCAGGAAGATCGCTGGTAGCGCGCCCCTTGTAGGATCCATAATAATGATCTGAAAGAAAATTGTGAGAAGAGAGGTGTTTAAGAATCGTCCTGTTAAGGATAGATTCAAAAACTTTGGAAAGACAACTTTGGAGGGTTGAGAGCGGTCACCCTTTTGGAACAGGCTGAATGAAAGCGAACTTCCAAAAGGAAGGAAAAGTACCAGATGAGAGACAAAGACGAAAGAGTTTGCCTAGGCACGGTATCAGCACAGAAGCACAGTTCTTAAGAACAACGGGACGAGCACCATCAGGACCGTACGTCTTCCTAGAGTTGAGCCCGGATAGGGCAGAAAAACGTCTTTGGAAGAGATTGTAATTTCAGACATAATAAAGTCAGAGTGGGGTGGAAGGAGATGGAGGAACAGCACCGGAATCATCCAGGGTTCAATTGTAAGCGAAAGTTTGAGCGAAGAGTTCAGCTTTGTGAGAAGAGACTGCAACTGAGTCGCCGGAATGGAAAAGAGGAGGGAAATAAGAGGAAGTAAAGTTGTTGAAGAGGTTCTTAGCTACTGTAGATGCTAGAAAGAACGAGAAGAATTAGAATTGAAGTTTTCACATTTTTGTCTGATGAAAGAATTTTTGGCGAGTGGAAGAATAGATTTTGCACGATTCTGGGCACAAATATAAACTGAGTGAGAGTCAGGAGTTGGATGGCGACGGTACCTTCTGAAAGACTCCTCTCTGTTGCGAATAGCTTTAGAACAAGTAAAGTTAAACCAAAGTCTTTTTTGCATTAGTAGTAGGAATACAATATGGAGTGTACGCCTCCATGCCCGAGAGAATCACTTCCGTCATGCGCTCAGCATACTCGGAAGGGCCCTGGCAACGGAAACAGTAATCATTCCATGGGAAATCACAGAAGTACTGCCTTAGGGTTTTCCAATCAGTGGCGCCAAAGTGCCAAGAGCGCCTCCTCTTGGGAGGATCTAAAGGCCGAATTGGAGCCATAGTACAGGAAACAGTTATAAGATTGTGGTCGGAGGAGCACAACGGAGAAAAAAGTTTGACAGAGTAAGAAGAAATACGAGGGGTAAGAAATAAATGCAGAATGTTGGGCCTATCTCCAAGGCGATCGGGGATACGAGTTGGGTGCTGCACAATATGCTCCAGGTCATTTAGGAGAGGAAAGTTATAAGCTAGTTCACCAGGAATGTCAGTGAAATGGGAGGGAAGCCAAAGGTGGTGGTGAACATTAAAATCTCCTAAAATGGAGATTTCAGCAAAGGTAAAGCGGGAACGAATGTATTCCACTTTGGAGGTGAGGTAGTCAAAGAATTTTGGGGAGTCAGTAGAATTAGGTGAAAGGTAAACAGCGCAGATGTATTTAGTTTGAGATTGGCATGTAAACCGTACCCAGAGGGTATACAGTAGAATTCGTAAGATTTGATTTCGGGAATATGAGGACAAGTTAGGTCATTACATACAAATACGCAACATCCACCTTTGGAGTGAAATTTAGTATAGAGAAAGTAAGAGGGTACAGAAAAGGGGTTGCTGTCAGTGGTCCCAGACACCTGAGTTTCAGTGAGGAATAGAAGATGAGGTTTAGAGGAAGAGAGGTGGTGTTCAACAGATCGAAAATTTGAGAAAAAGCCACGAATGTTGCAGAAGTGTAAGAAAAGTGAATCAGACAGATGCCCAGAACATCTCGAATGGGCGGTAGCAGATCAGGTCCCTCTGCCCGGGTCTGCGTTCCTGGTATCGGCAGCGGGGGAGCCAGAAGTAGGGACATTTATGGTTCCCTCTCCATGGGACTCCGAGGCTCTTGAAGTTGATGCCATTTATTTTTTTTTAATTTTGAAAAGATTATGTGTGTAAGATGCATGTATATGTAGTGAGGAATAGAAGTGTGTGTTTGAGAGTATGCAGGACTGCTCACTGGGTAGATGAGACACGAAAAAAGATCAGCTAAGGAGGACAGTGACAGGAGAAACGGGAGTTCGAGCACGCCCCATCTTTTGCCTAACGCCCCCACCTCGAAGTACTTCCTGGTCGATTGGTGTCTACAATCTCCTCATTGGTTTGATATTTCTATGCTTTTTTGAAATTATAAGTAAGTATGCCATGCCAAGTACCTTCAGCACATGTTTAATTATTGTAATATATTCCTGAATGTGTTTTTACTCATTTACATACTTTTAATATATATATATATATATATATATATATATATATATATATATATATATATATATATATATAAGGGTGATCCAGAGAAATGGGACCCAAAAGAAACCCCTGTAACTCTTAAAGTATAAGTCCTTTTATAAAATCATACGCATCATTCGAAAGAGGATAGTTACAAGTTTGTACAGGATTGTATAGATTTTGACAATACAAGACAAGATAAGATACAAAACAAAATAAAGTGTTAGTTAAAACTAACCCTTCAAGATGACTGCATGGACTGTGGAACAACTGCGTTTCATAACAACAATATTATGAGCATGGAAGAAGTGTAGTTTCAGCTCAAAGATCTTTCAAGACAAATTTTCAGATGTCAAAATCACCTTCTAAGAAAGTAATCCGTCGGTGTGTCAGAAATTTTTCCCTAACTGGCAGCATTGGAAAAAGAAAACCAACTGGAAGAGTGCGCACAGCAAGGATAGACGAGATCATTAACAGAACTCATGAAATTGTACAGGATAATCCTAACATAAGCATCAGACGTGCTTCTCAGCTGTTAGGAGTTGGATATGGAACAACACACCGTATATTCAAGCAAAATTTAATGCTCTTTCCATATAAAATTCAAACAGTGCAACAACTAAACGATGGAGATTTCGCACGAAGACGACAATTCTGTCAATGGATCCAACAGAAGGTAAATGACACCACCAATTTTCTAGCAACTTTGATTATGTCAGACGAAGCCCATTTTCACTTGAATGGAACTGTAAACAAACGAAATTGTCGTTTCTGGGCAACAGAAAATCCATTGAATATTACCGAAGTCCCGTTGCATAGTCAGCGTGTAACTGTTTGGTGTGGTCTTACTGCATCTCAGATCATAGGGCCGTACTTTTTCGAGGATTCCACCGGAAACACGGTCACTGTAAATGGTGATCGCTACGAAAAAATGTTGACCGATTTCCTTATTCCTAAATTAAGAGATCTTTGTCTAGAAAACCACTGGTTCCAACAAGACGGAGCTACCTCCCATACCACGAGGAACTGCATGGCAGTTTTGCGTCAAACGTTTCCAGGCGAGTTAATCTCAAGATTTGGAGACGTTGAATGGCCCGCAAGGTCCCCGGATTTTTCTCCCTTAGATTATTATCTCTGGGGATATTTAAAGAGTAGGGTCTACAGAAATAACCCAACGACCTTGCAAGAATTGAAGGCCGCCATCACAAATGAGATACAGGCCATACCACCGCACACTCTTGCAAAAGTGATGCAGAACTTACAAGCGAGAACACTGGAATGCTTGGCAACTAATGGAGCACATTTGAAAGGAGTCATTTTAAAAAATAAATATTTCATAATAAACTTGTAACTCTACTCTTTCAAATGATATATAGTTTTTATGAAAGTAATTAAATATTAAGAATATTTGGCTTTTTTTTTATGGGTCCCATTTATCTGGATCACCCAGTATAATGTATATAGGTAATTAGAAAATGCACTATGCCTGTGTCAGGTACCTAACCTATTTCTTTTTTTGCAGATCATAACATTTTGAAATTCTGTCTGAGTTCCTCATCCTATGTCATGGACAAATCGATGGCAACCATAACTGGGAGAACTCTTGAAGCTACAAATAGAGAGTCATCAAAAGGAAAGCCGAAAATAATATCGCTACCTCTCTAAGATCGGCCTCGGAAATTTTTTTAGTTGGCCAACCGTCGTCCTCCATCAGTGGTAGCAAATTGCCAACAACACGGCAGGTTTTGCAATACTTCTTCAGTGTTATCCAGTACACTGCTAACAGGAAAGACGCATTCAAAGAAACCGTAAACAACGTCTTAAAGTTTTGGAACATGGCCCGCATTAAAACAATCACAAAGCTCAACTGCGAACGGAAGCTAGAGGCATTGTGGAAAGAGTGGCACTTACTCCAAAAGAGCAGAAAACGAGAAACTGACGCCGGAGGAAAACGGCAGAAGTTTTCGGACAGTGTGGACAAGCTGTGGGATATCGGAGCATCTGACGCTGTCGAAGATATAAAGAAGAATCGACTGCTGTCCGACAAGGACAAGAAAGAAGACATTGACTTCTACCTCGATCAACGTGGTCCTCGGGTGGCAACGATGAGCGGGAACGATAAAGTTTTCGCTGTAAAAAGAAAGCTACAGGAAGGAAGAAAACGCCCTCGCCAGGAGCCGCAAACCTCAAAGTGTGCATACGAAACCGGAGATGAGGCCATGGAGAATGATGATACTGGCATGTCAGGAGAGTCGGAGACAGAACTAGCGTTCCCCCTGCCGAAAGAGCCAAGTGTGTCTGTCAATCTTCCTCGCCGCATCCTTAATGCACCTGCTGTCATGGAAGTGGCTGATCGTTTCCGCATGTCCAATAATCAGGTGCGTATTGTGTAGAGTATTCATCGATAGCGTCAGTTTTAAAGTGTCCCGTAACCCACATGTATTCTTGACAGTTTCCTTTCCACTTTCCATTCTCTACATAGGTAGTAAGCATTGTGGCTGCTATCACACGTTCGGCGGATCCACCAGCAGACCTCAATCAGTTCAGCATCTCGAAAGAAACGGCTCGCCGGGGAAGAGTGTCACATCGCCGTGAAGTGGCGACGGCTGTGAAGGACTCCTTCACGCCACCGAGGCACACTGTTGTCCACTGGGATGGAAAAATGGTCAAGGTCAGTTGATTAAGTTTTCATAGCTATCAATTAGTAATGAGATTCATGAAGCATAATGTCAATTAAAAAGAGAACTGAATGTGAACAAAAATAGGTTACTTTACAACCATGAAATTGAAATATATGGCATGTGTGGTGTCATCGCTCTTCTGTACGTACCAGCTTGGTTGGCGGCCCCTGTAGCAGCTGATGCGCCGTTGAATGACCTGGTACTATACCAGCGTTTCTGAGGTATAGGGCAGTGGACCGCGAGGTTGCAGAAGCGTCACTGGCAGTGATGAGGCGGCACTTCTGGTATCTGAGGCCTCAGACCGTCATCTTCGCTCTCTGCAGCAACAAGGTGGATGGCACTGTGAAGCAACAGATGGCAGAGAAGCTGTCCCACCTCCCTGTACCCAAAGACTTCACATACGAGAACGTCTCAGTCGACGAGATGACGCTTACTCCCCGACCTGATCGACGATCCTTGGTTCTTATTTGCAGGTCTGAAGATGTATGGGTCTTCGTGGCTCACCCTGCCAACTGATAAGTGTGACGAGAACGGGACTTTTGTCGTCTGAAGGATGTGATCTCTAATCTCCAGGTCACCAATGACGTCGCTGAAAGAGGAGTCCAACTGATACAAGACTATGCGAACACGGTCACAAGGACGAGGCACAGCTGCAGGATTTTCTGCAAGTGGTGGAAAAGAACCGGAAAGAGCTCGGCGACTTCAAGAATCATCACTCGCCACGATGACATAGCACAGAGGACAACGTTGCAGCCAGTGACGTGTGATAGTGGTCATACAATGCAAAAGTGATTGTTAAGTTATTGTTTCTTTCTTTCCTTATTTGTCTGCTATTTGCTGATTTTTTGAAAAGTATAGGTGATCGTGGTTTTTCCCATTTTGGCACTATACTAGCACATTGGTATTACCTGTATACAGGCACAACTTTTAAAACCGTTAGTCGTATGACATTGGAAGGCACACAAACGACGTCTCTCATCAAGGGGATCAGAAAACATCCTACTTAATGATTTATCTTGATTCAGTAAAAAGTTAAAAAGTAAGCATTTTTTTAAAAACTCGTAATTTCAAGGTCGATGCCAGACCCTAAATATTGATCAATTTTGTAAAAATTGCTAGTTAAAAAATGTGTAGCTAATGTGAGTCCTAGATGGCCTCTATGGAGAGGGGCGTTTTAGAGGGCGTTCGCCTTTGGCCTCTCCTTTTTGCATAAAAAAATACACCTTTTAAATACAGTTTTATTTTGTAATTTTAATGGAAATACATTTCTGTATATGAGTATTTTCTAGTACATTATAGGTACTCAGACTTAAACATTTTATATTCTGAAAACACCTGAATAGGCTTCTATATAGGCCGAACAACTATAAAAGTAATCTAATTGATAAAAATATATTTCTTCACATTCACGTTAATTTAATAATTTCATTCCCTGACAATTTAAAGGCAAAAACAATGCGTTCAGACAATTTCTAGAGCAATTTTCAGTATAAACTAATTGATATCTGGACTGAGAAAAATGCTATAAATCGAGAAATTGTTTACTTTAAAAAATAACTAAAAAATAAATAAATAAATAAATTAAAAATGCACACCAAGTTTTCTTTGAATTTACAATGGGCAACATTCAGTTCAATACATGATATATATAATATGGTGAGTCAGAAGTTATGTTCAATGGGGAAATTCATATAGAGTATTCAAAAGTCCTGTCTCAAGAGTAACTATAGAGTAAATACCTTTGGGGCAGGATATATATATATATATATTATGGACGTACACAAAGGGGCTACAGGGGTTCAGCCCCCAGAAATTTTTTATGAAAGGCGGGGCCAAGGACAAATGCCCGCAAAAGCGCCCCCCCCCCCGTTTACAGGAAAAAGAAAGCCAAAATCAAGGTCCACGGTTTTCGAGATGCCTGGACACTGCGTTTAAAAGATTGGATGTCATACATAAGGGGAAAGATGGAGTCATGAAGGTTGTTCCAAAGTTGACCGGTTGAGTAGCTGAAAGATTGAAAATACCAATTATCCCTTGCGTTAGAGAGTTAGACAAAAAGAAATGAGAAGTGTAGAAAGTCTGGTGCTGCGTGCACCAGGAATGAGTTAGAAAGTTCAGAAGAGCAATGTCCGTTATAATAGCGATAGTAAAGACAGAGTGAAGTAACATTGCGGCGAAGAGAAAGATTGAAGACAATCAGTAAGAGGCAGGGAATTGATGAGAAGAAAAGCCTTGATTCCGCCCTGTCAAGTACGGATGTATGGGTTGAGCCACCACACAAGAGAAGCATAGTCCATACAGGGCGAACAAGACTCCTGTACAGAGACAGCAACTGAGTGGGGTTGAAGAAACCGCGGAGGCGGTACGGCACACCTAACCTGTTGGAAGCTGTTTTAGAAAGAGAGTATATGTGATCTTTCACGAGAAAAGGAAACGCCAAGAATGTTAAGAGAAGAGGAAGATTGAGTTGTGTGTTGTTGAAGGTAAGGAGATAGTATATGAGTAAACAGATAGAGGAACTGAGTTTTTGAGGCATTGAAAGCCACAAGGTTTTCTCTGCCCCAGTCAAACATAGCAGAAAGATCAGAGGTCAGGTGCTCCATAGCCGTCCTACGTGAATCATGAAGTAACTGCTGGAATCATCGGCATAGGAGTGAATAGAAGAGGAAGTGCGAATTAAAATATCATTAATAAATAAAAGGAAAAGAGTGGGGACTTGACAGAACCCTGAGGAGCACCACTATTAATAGTGTTAGGAGAAGAACAATGGCAATGTACAACAGCAGTTTTAGATCGTCCAGAAAGGAAATTAGAGATGAAGGCACAGATAGAAGGATAGAAACCCAAGGAGGGCAGTTTTGAAATTAAAGATTTGCGCCAGACTCTATCAAACGCTTTTGATACAGTATGTCTAGCATAACAGCAAAAGTTTCACCAAAATCCCTAAAGGAGGACGACCAAGGGTCAGAGAGATATGCAGGAAGATCGCTGGTAGCGCGCCCCTTGTAGGATCCATAATAATGATCTGAAAGAAAATTGTGAGAAGAGAGGTGTTTAAGAATCGTCCTGTTAAGGATAGATTCAAAAACTTTGGAAAGACAACTTTGGAGGGTTGAGAGCGGTCACCCTTTTGGAACAGGCTGAATGAAAGCGAACTTCCAAAAGGAAGGAAAAGTACCAGATGAGAGACAAAGACGAAAGAGTTTGCCTAGGCACGGTATCAGCACAGAAGCACAGTTCTTAAGAACAACGGGACGAGCACCATCAGGACCGTACGTCTTCCTAGAGTTGAGCCCGGATAGGGCAGAAAAAAACGTCTTTGGAAGAGATTGTAATTTCAGACATAATAAAGTCAGAGTGGGGTGGAAGGAGATGGAGGAACAGCACCGGAATCATCCAGGGTTCAATTGTAAGCGAAAGTTTGAGCGAAGAGTTCAGCTTTGTGAGAAGAGACTGCAACTGAGTCGCCGGAATGGAAAAGAGGAGGGAAATAAGAGGAAGTAAAGTTGTTGAAGAGGTTCTTAGCTACTGTAGATGCTAGAAAGAACGAGAAGAATTAGAATTGAAGTTTTCACATTTTTGTCTGATGAAAGAATTTTTGGCGAGTGGAAGAATAGATTTTGCACGATTCTGGGCACAAATATAAACTGAGTGAGAGTCAGGAGTTGGATGGCGACGGTACCTTCTGAAAGACTCCTCTCTGTTGCGAATAGCTTTAGAACAAGTAAAGTTAAACCAAAGTCTTTTTTGCATTAGTAGTAGGAATACAATATGGAGTGTACGCCTCCATGCCCGAGAGAATCACTTCCGTCATGCGCTCAGCATACTCGGAAGGGCCCTGGCAACGGAAACAGTAATCATTCCATGGGAAATCACAGAAGTACTGCCTTAGGGTTTTCCAATCAGTGGCGCCAAAGTGCCAAGAGCGCCTCCTCTTGGGAGGATCTAAAGGCCGAATTGGAGCCATAGTACAGGAAACAGTTATAAGATTGTGGTCGGAGGAGCACAACGGAGAAAAAAGTTTGACAGAGTAAGAAGAAATACGAGGGGTAAGAAATAAATGCAGAATGTTGGGCCTATCTCCAAGGCGATCGGGGATACGAGTTGGGTGCTGCACAATATGCTCCAGGTCATTTAGGAGAGGAAAGTTATAAGCTAGTTCACCAGGAATGTCAGTGAAATGGGAGGGAAGCCAAAGGTGGTGGTGAACATTAAAATCTCCTAAAATGGAGATTTCAGCAAAGGTAAAGCGGGAACGAATGTATTCCACTTTGGAGGTGAGGTAGTCAAAGAATTTTGGGGAGTCAGTAGAATTAGGTGAAAGGTAAACAGCGCAGATGTATTTAGTTTGAGATTGGCATGTAAACCGTACCCAGAGGGTATACAGTAGAATTCGTAAGATTTGATTTCGGGAATATGAGGACAAGTTAGGTCATTACATACAAATACGCAACATCCACCTTTGGAGTGAAATTTAGTATAGAGAAAGTAAGAGGGTACAGAAAAGGGGTTGCTGTCAGTGGTCCCAGACACCTGAGTTTCAGTGAGGAATAGAAGATGAGGTTTAGAGGAAGAGAGGTGGTGTTCAACAGATCGAAAATTTGAGAAAAAGCCACGAATGTTGCAGAAGTGTAAGAAAAGTGAATCAGACAGATGCCCAGAACATCTCGAATGGGCGGTAGCAGATCAGGTCCCTCTGCCCGGGTCTGCGTTCCTGGTATCGGCAGCGGGGGAGCCAGAAGTAGGGACATTTATGGTTCCCTCTCCATGGGACTCCGAGGCTCTTGAAGTTGATGCCATTTATTTTTTTTTAATTTTGAAAAGATTATGTGTGTAAGATGCATGTATATGTAGTGAGGAATAGAAGTGTGTGTTTGAGAGTATGCAGGACTGCTCACTGGGTAGATGAGACACGAAAAAAGATCAGCTAAGGAGGACAGTGACAGGAGAAACGGGAGTTCGAGCACGCCCCATCTTTTGCCTAACGCCCCCACCTCGAAGTACTTCCTGGTCGATTGGTGTCTACAATCTCCTCATTGGTTTGATATTTCTATGCAGTTTTTGAAATTATAAGTAAGTATGCCATGCCAAGTACCTTCAGCACATTTTAATTATTGTAATATATTCCTGAATGTGTTTTTACTCATTTACATACTTTTAATATATATATATATATATATATATATATATATATATAATATATATATATATATATATATATATATATAAAGGGTGATCCAGAGAAATGGGACCCAAAAGAAACCCCTGTAACTCTTAAAGTATAAGTCCTTTTATAAAATCATACGCATCATTCGAAAGAGGATAGTTACAAGTTTGTACAGGATTGTATAGTTTTGACAATACAAGACAAGATAAGATACAAAACAAAATAAAAGTGTTAGTTAAAACTAACCCTTCAAGATGACTGCATGGACTGTGGAACAACTGCGTTTCATAACAACAATATTATGAGCATGGAAGAAGTGTAGTTTCAGCTCAAAGATCTTTCAAGACAAATTTTCAGATGTCAAAATCACCTTCTAAGAAAGTAATCCGTCGGTGTGTCAGAAATTTTTCCCTAACTGGCAGCATTGGAAAAAGAAAACCAACTGGAAGAGTGCGCACAGCAAGGATAGACGAGATCATTAACAGAACTCATGAAATTGTACAGGATAATCCTAACATAAGCATCAGACGTGCTTCTCAGCTGTTAGGAGTTGGATATGGAACAACACACCGTATATTCAAGCAAAATTTAATGCTCTTTCCATATAAAATTCAAACAGTGCAACAACTAAACGATGGAGATTTCGCACGAAGACGACAATTCTGTCAATGGATCCAACAGAAGGTAAATGACACCACCAATTTTCTAGCAACTTTGATTATGTCAGACGAAGCCCATTTTCACTTGAATGGAACTGTAAACAAACGAAATTGTCGTTTCTGGGCAACAGAAAATCCATTGAATATTACCGAAGTCCCGTTGCATAGTCAGCGTGTAACTGTTTGGTGTGGTCTTACTGCATCTCAGATCATAGGGCCGTACTTTTTCGAGGATTCCACCGGAAACACGGTCACTGTAAATGGTGATCGCTACGAAAAAATGTTGACCGATTTCCTTATTCCTAAATTAAGAGATCTTTGTCTAGAAAACCACTGGTTCCAACAAGACGGAGCTACCTCCCATACCACGAGGAACTGCATGGCAGTTTTGCGTCAAACGTTTCCAGGCGAGTTAATCTCAAGATTTGGAGACGTTGAATGGCCCGCAAGGTCCCCGGATTTTTCTCCCTTAGATTATTATCTCTGGGGATATTTAAAGAGTAGGGTCTACAGAAATAACCCAACGACCTTGCAAGAATTGAAGGCCGCCATCACAAATGAGATACAGGCCATACCACCGCACACTCTTGCAAAAGTGATGCAGAACTTACAAGCGAGAACACTGGAATGCTTGGCAACTAATGGAGCACATTTGAAAGGAGTCATTTTAAAAAATAAATATTTCATAATAAACTTGTAACTCTACTCTTTCAAATGATATATAGTTTTTATGAAAGTAATTAAATATTAAGAATATTTGGCTTTTTTTTTATGGGTCCCATTTATCTGGATCACCCAGTATAATGTATATAGGTAATTAGAAAATGCACTATGCCTGTGTCAGGTACCTAACCTATTTCTTTTTTTGCAGATCATAACATTTTGAAATTCTGTCTGAGTTCCTCATCCTATGTCATGGACAAATCGATGGCAACCATAACTGGGAGAACTCTTGAAGCTACAAATAGAGAGTCATCAAAAGGAAAGCCGAAAATAATATCGCTACCTTCTCTAAGATCGGCCTCGGAAATTTTTTTAGTTGGCCAACCGTCGTCCTCCATCAGTGGTAGCAAATTGCCAACAACACGGCAGGTTTTGCAATACTTCTTCAGTGTTATCCAGTACACTGCTAACAGGAAAGACGCATTCAAAGAAACCGTAAACAACGTCTTAAAGTTTTGGAACATGGCCCGCATTAAAACAATCACAAAGCTCAACTGCGAACGGAAGCTAGAGGCATTGTGGAAAGAGTGGCACTTACTCCAAAAGAGCAGAAAACGAGAAACTGACGCCGGAGGAAAACGGCAGAAGTTTTCGGACAGTGTGGACAAGCTGTGGGATATCGGAGCATCTGACGCTGTCGAAGATATAAAGAAGAATCGACTGCTGTCCGACAAGGACAAGAAAGAAGACATTGACTTCTACCTCGATCAACGTGGTCCTCGGGTGGCAACGATGAGCGGGAACGATAAAGTTTTCGCTGTAAAAAGAAAGCTACAGGAAGGAAGAAAACGCCCTCGCCAGGAGCCGCAAACCTCAAAGTGTGCATACGAAACCGGAGATGAGGCCATGGAGAATGATGATACTGGCATGTCAGGAGAGTCGGAGACAGAACTAGCGTTCCCCCTGCCGAAAGAGCCAAGTGTGTCTGTCAATCTTCCTCGCCGCATCCTTAATGCACCTGCTGTCATGGAAGTGGCTGATCGTTTCCGCATGTCCAATAATCAGGTGCGTATTGTGTAGAGTATCATCGATAGCGTCAGTTTTAAAGTGTCCGTAACCCACATGTATTCTTGACAGTTTCCTTTCCACTTTCCATTCTCTACATAGGTAGTAAGCATTGTGGCTGCTATCACACGTTCGGCGGATCCACCAGCAGACCTCAATCAGTTCAGCATCTCGAAAGAAACGGCTCGCCGGGGAAGAGTGTCACATCGCCGTGAAGTGGCGACGGCTGTGAAGGACTCCTTCACGCCACCGAGGCACACTGTTGTCCACTGGGATGGAAAAATGGTCAAGGTCAGTTGATTAAGTTTTCATAGCTATCAATTTAGTAATGAGATTCATGAAGCATAATGTCAATTAAAAAGAGAACTGAATGTGAACAAAAATAGGTTACTTTACAACATGAAATTGAAATATATGGCATGTGTGGTGTTCATCGCTCTTCTGTACGTACCAGCTTGGTTGGCGGCCCCTGTAGCAGCTGATGCGCCGTTGAATGACCTGGTACTATACCAGCGTTTTCTGAGGTATAGGGCAGTGGACCGCGAGGTTGCAGAAGCGTCACTGGCAGTGATGAGGCGGCACTTCTGGTATCTGAGGCCTCAGACCGTCATCTTCGCTCTATGCAGCAACAAGGTGGATGGCACTGTGAAGCAACAGATGGCAGAGAAGCTGTCCACCTCCCTGTACCCAAAGACTTCACATACGAGAACGTCTCAGTCGACGAGATGACGCTACTCCCGACCTGATCGACGAGTCCTCCTGGTTTTATTTGCAGGTCTGAAGATGTATGGGTCTTCGTGGCTCACCCTGCCAACTGATAAGTGGGACGAGAACGAGGACTTTTGTCGTCTGAAGGATGTGATCTCTAATCTCCAGGTCACCAATGACGTCGCTGAAAGAGGAGTCCAACTGATACAAGACTATGCGAACACGGTCACAAAGGACGAGGCACAGCTGCAGGATTTTCTGCAAGGGTGGAAAAGAACCGGAAAGAGCTCGGCGACTTCAAGAAGTCATCACTCGCCACGATGACATAGCACAGAGGGACAACGTTGCAGCCAGTGACGTGTGATAGTGGTCAATACAATGCAAAGTGATTGTTTAAGTTATTGTTTCTTTCTTCCTTATTTGTCTGCTATTTGCTGATTTTTTGAAAAGTATAGGTGATCGTGGTTTTCCCATTATTTGGCACTATACTAGCACATTGGTATTACCTGTATACAGGCACAACTTTTAAACCGTTAGTCGTATGACATTGGAAGGCACACCAAACGACGTCTCTCATCAAGGGGATTCAGAAAACATTCCTACTTAATGATTTATCTTGATTCAGTAAAAAGTTAAAAAGTAAGCATTTTTTTAAAAAACTCGTAATTTCAAGGTCGATGCCAGACCCCTAAATATTGATCAATTTTTGTAAAAATGGTACCAATGTGCTAGTATAGTGCCTCTATGGAGAGGGGCGTTTTAGAGGGCGTTCGCCTTTGGCCTCTCCTTTTTGCATAAAAAAATACAACTTTTAAATACAGTTTTATTTTGTAATTTTAATGGAAATACATTTCTGTATATGAGTATTTTCTAGTACATTATAGGTACTCAGACTTAAACATTTTATATTCTGAAAACACCTGAATAGGCTTCTATATAGGCCGAACAACTATAAAAGTAATCTAATTGATAAAAATATATTTCTTCACATTCACGTTAATTTAATAATTTCATTCCCTGACAATTTAAAGGCAAAAACAATGCGTTCAGACAATTTCTAGAGCAATTTTCAGTATAAACTAATTGATATCTGGACTGAGAAAAATGCTATAAATCGAGAAATTGTTTACTTTAAAAAATAACTAAATAAATAAATAAATAAATAAATTAAAAATGCACACCAAGTTTTCTTTGAATTTACAATGGGCAACATTCAGTTCAATACATGATATATATAATATGGTGAGTCAGAAGTTATGTTCAATGGGGAAATTCATATAGAGTATTCAAAAGTCCTGTCTCAAGAGTAACTATAGAGTAAATACCTTTGGGGCAGGATATATATATATATATATATGGACGTACACAAAGGGGCTACAGGGGTTCAGCCCCCAGAAATTTTTTATGAAAGGCGGGGCCAAGGACAAATGCCCGCAAAAGCGCCCCCCCCCCGTTTACAGGAAAAAGAAAGCCAAAATCAAGGTCCACGGTTTTCGAGATGCCTGGACACTGCGTTTAAAAGATTGGATGTCATACATAAGGGGAAAGATGGAGTCATGAAGGTTGTTCCAAAGTTGACCGGTTGAGTAGCTGAAAGATTGAAAATACCAATTATCCCTTGCGTTAGAGAGTTAGACAAAAAGAAATGAGAAAGTGTAGAAAGTCTGGTGCTGCGTGCACCAGGAATGAGTTAGAGAGTTCAGAAGAGCAATGTCCGTTATAATAGCGATAGTAAAGACAGAGTGAAGTAACATTGCGGCGAAGAGAAAGAGATTGAAGACAATCAGTAAGAGGCAGGGAATTGATGAGAAGAAAAGCCTTGATTCCGCCCTGTCAAGTACGGATGTATGGGTTGAGCCACCACACAAGAGAAGCATAGTCCATACAGGGGCGAACAAGACTCCTGTACAGAGACAGCAACTGAGTGGGGTTGAAGAAACCGCGGAGGCGGTACGGCACACCTAACCTGTTGGAAGCTGTTTTAGAAAGAGAGTATATGTGATCTTTCACGAGAAAAGGAAACGCCAAGAATGTTAAGAGAAGAGGAAAGATTGAGTTGTGTGTTGTTGAAGGTAAGGAGATAGTATATGAGTAAACAGATAGAGGAACTGAGTTTTTGAGGCATTGAAAGCCACAAGGTTTTCTCTGCCCCAGTCAAACATAGCAGAAAGATCAGAGGTCAGGTGCTCCATAGCCGTCCTACGTGAATCATGAAGTAACTGCTGGAATCATCGGCATAGGAGTGAATAGAAGAGGAAGTGCGAATTAAAATATCATTAATAAATAAAAGGAAAAGAGTGGGTGACTTGACAGAACCCTGAGGAGCACCACTATTAATAGTGTTAGGAGAAGAACAATGGCAATGTACAACAGCAGTTTTAGATCGTCCAGAAAGGAAATTAGAGATGAAGGCACAGATAGAAGGATAGAAACCCAAGGAGGGCAGTTTTGAAATTAAAGATTTGCGCCAGACTCTATCAAACGCTTTTGATACAGTATGTCTAGCATAACAGCAAAAGTTTCACCAAAATCCCTAAAGGAGGACGACCAAGGGTCAGAGAGATATGCAGGAAGATCGCTGGTAGCGCGCCCTTGTAGGATCCATAATAATGATCTGAAAGAAAATTGTGAGAAGAGAGGTGTTTAAGAATCGTCCTGTTAAGGATAGATTCAAAAACTTTGGAAAGACAACTTTGGAGGGTTGAGAGCGGTCACCCTTTTGGAACAGGCTGAATGAAAGCGAACTTCCAAAAGGAAGGAAAAGTACCAGATGAGAGACAAAGACGAAAGAGTTTGCCTAGGCACGGTATCAGCACAGAAGCACAGTTCTTAAGAACAACGGGACGAGCACCATCAGGACCGTACGTCTTCCTAGAGTTGAGCCCGGATAGGGCAGAAAAAACGTCTTTGGAAGAGATTGTAATTTCAGACATAATAAAGTCAGAGTGGGGTGGAAGGAGATGGAGGAACAGCACCGGAATCATCCAGGGTTCAATTGTAAGCGAAAGTTTGAGCGAAGAGTTCAGCTTTGTGAGAAGAGACTGCAACTGAGTCGCCGGAATGGAAAAGAGGAGGGAAATAAGAGGAAGTAAAGTTGTTGAAGAGGTTCTTAGCTACTGTAGATGCTAGAAAGAACGAGAAGAATTAGAATTGAAGTTTTCACATTTTTGTCTGATGAAAGAATTTTTGGCGAGTGGAAGAATAGATTTTGCACGATTCTGGGCACAAATATAAACTGAGTGAGAGTCAGGAGTTGGATGGCGACGGTACCTTCTGAAAGACTCCTCTCTGTTGCGAATAGCTTTAGAACAAGTAAAGTTAAACCAAAGTCTTTTTTGCATTAGTAGTAGGAATACAATATGGAGTGTACGCCTCCATGCCCGAGAGAATCACTTCCGTCATGCGCTCAGCATACTCGGAAGGGCCCTGGCAACGGAAACAGTAATCATTCCATGGGAAATCACAGAAGTACTGCCTTAGGGTTTTCCAATCAGTGGCGCCAAAGTGCCAAGAGCGCCTCCTCTTGGGAGGATCTAAAGGCCGAATTGGAGCCATAGTACAGGAAACAGTTATAAGATTGTGGTCGGAGGAGCACAACGGAGAAAAAAGTTTGACAGAGTAAGAAGAAATACGAGGGGTAAGAAATAAATGCAGAATGTTGGGCCTATCTCCAAGGCGATCGGGGATACGAGTTGGGTGCTGCACAATATGCTCCAGGTCATTTAGGAGAGGAAAGTTATAAGCTAGTTCACCAGGAATGTCAGTGAAATGGGAGGGAAGCCAAAGGTGGTGGTGAACATTAAAATCTCCTAAAATGGAGATTTCAGCAAAGGTAAAGCGGGAAACGAATGTATTCCACTTGGAGGTGAGGTAGTCAAAGAATTTTGGGGAGTCAGTAGAATTAGGTGAAAGGTAAACAGCGCCAGATGTATTTAGTTTGAGATTGGCATTGTAAACCGTACCCAGAGGTATACAGTAGAATTCGTAAGATTTTGATTTCGGGAATATGAGGACAAGTTAGGTCATTACATACAAATACGCAAACATCCACCTTTGGAGTGAAATTTAGTATAGAGAAAGTAAGAGGGTACAGAAAAGGGGTTGCTGTCAGTGGTCCCAGGACACCTGAGTTTCAGTGAGGAATAGAAGATGAGGTTTAGAGGAAGAGAGGTGGTGTTCAACAGATCGAAAATTTGAGGAGAAAAAGCCACGAATGTTGCAGAAGTGGTAAGAAAAGTGAATCAGACAGATGCCCAGAACATCTCGAATGGGCGGTAGCAGATCAGGTCCCTCTGCAGCCCGGTCTGCGTTCCTGGTATCGGCAGCGGGGGGAGCCAGAAGTAGGGACATTTATGGTTCCCTCTCCATGGGACTCCGAGGCTCTTGAAGTTGATGCCATTTATTTTTTTTTAATTTTGAAAAGATTATGTGTGTAAGATGCATGTATATGTAGTGAGGAATAGAAGTGTGTGTTTGAGAGTATGCAGGACTGCTCACTGGGTAGATGAGACACGAAAAAAGATCAGCTAAGGAGGACAGTGACAGGAGAAACGGGAGTTCGAGCACGCCCCATCTTTTGCCTAACGCCCCCACCTCGAAGTACTTCCTGGTCGATTGGTGTCTACAATCTCCTCATTGGTTTGATATTTCTATGCAGTTTTTGAAATTATAAGTAAGTATGCCATGCCAAGTACCTTCAGCACATGTTTAATTATTGTAATATATTCCTGAATGTGTTTTTACTCATTTACATACTTTTAATATATATATATATATATATATATATATATATATATATATATATATATATATATATAAAGGGTGATCCAGAGAAATGGGACCCAAAAGAAACCCCTGTAACTCTTAAAGTATAAGTCCTTTTATAAAATCATACGCATCATTCGAAAGAGGATAGTTACAAGTTTGTACAGGATTGTATAGGTTTTGACAATACAAGACAAGATAAGATACAAAACAAAATAAAAGTGTTAGTTAAAACTAACCCTTCAAGATGACTGCATGGACTGTGGAACAACTGCGTTTCATAACAACAATATTATGAGCATGGAAGAAGTGTAGTTTCAGCTCAAAGATCTTTCAAGACAAATTTTCAGATGTCAAAATCACCTTCTAAGAAAGTAATCCGTCGGTGTGTCAGAAATTTTTCCCTAACTGGCAGCATTGGAAAAAGAAAACCAACTGGAAGAGTGCGCACAGCAAGGATAGACGAGATCATTAACAGAACTCATGAAATTGTACAGGATAATCCTAACATAAGCATCAGACGTGCTTCTCAGCTGTTAGGAGTTGGATATGGAACAACACACCGTATATTCAAGCAAAATTTAATGCTCTTTCCATATAAAATTCAAACAGTGCAACAACTAAACGATGGAGATTTCGCACGAAGACGACAATTCTGTCAATGGATCCAACAGAAGGTAAATGACACCACCAATTTTCTAGCAACTTTGATTATGTCAGACGAAGCCCATTTTCACTTGAATGGAACTGTAAACAAACGAAATTGTCGTTTCTGGGCAACAGAAAATCCATTGAATATTACCGAAGTCCCGTTGCATAGTCAGCGTGTAACTGTTTGGTGTGGTCTTACTGCATCTCAGATCATAGGGCCGTACTTTTTCGAGGATTCCACCGGAAACACGGTCACTGTAAATGGTGATCGCTACGAAAAAATGTTGACCGATTTCCTTATTCCTAAATTAAGAGATCTTTGTCTAGAAAACCACTGGTTCCAACAAGACGGAGCTACCTCCCATACCACGAGGAACTGCATGGCAGTTTTGCGTCAAACGTTTCCAGGCGAGTTAATCTCAAGATTTGGAGACGTTGAATGGCCCGCAAGGTCCCCGGATTTTTCTCCCTTAGATTATTATCTCTGGGGATATTTAAAGAGTAGGGTCTACAGAAATAACCCAACGACCTTGCAAGAATTGAAGGCCGCCATCACAAATGAGATACAGGCCATACCACCGCACACTCTTGCAAAAGTGATGCAGAACTTACAAGCGAGAACACTGGAATGCTTGGCAACTAATGGAGCACATTTGAAAGGAGTCATTTTTAAAAAATAAATATTTCATAATAAACTTGTAACTCTACTCTTTCAAATGATATATAGTTTTTATGAAAGTAATTAAATATTAAGAATATTTGGCTTTTTTTTTATGGGTCCCATTTATCTGGATCACCCAGTATAATGTATATAGGTAATTAGAAAATGCACTATGCCTGTGTCAGGTACCTAACCTATTTCTTTTTTTGCAGATCATAACATTTTGAAATTCTGTCTGAGTTCCTCATCCTATGTCATGGACAAATCGATGGCAACCATAACTGGGAGAACTCTTGAAGCTACAAATAGAGAGTCATCAAAAGGAAAGCCGAAAATAATATCGCTACCTTCTTAAGATCGGCCTCGGAAATTTTTTTAGTTGGCCAACCGTCGTCCTCCATCAGTGGTAGCAAATTGCCAACAACACGGCAGGTTTTGCAATACTTCTTCAGTGTTATCCAGTACACTGCTAACAGGAAAGACGCATTCAAAGAAACCGTAAACAACGTCTTAAAGTTTTGGAACATGGCCCGCATTAAAACAATCACAAAGCTCAACTGCGAACGGAAGCTAGAGGCATTGTGGAAAGAGTGGCACTTACTCCAAAAGAGCAGAAAACGAGAAACTGACGCCGGAGGAAAACGGCAGAAGTTTTCGGACAGTGTGGACAAGCTGTGGGATATCGGAGCATCTGACGCTGTCGAAGATATAAAGAAGAATCGACTGCTGTCCGACAAGGACAAGAAAGAAGACATTGACTTCTACCTCGATCAACGTGGTCCTCGGGTGGCAACGATGAGCGGGAACGATAAAGTTTTCGCTGTAAAAAGAAAGCTACAGGAAGGAAGAAAACGCCCTCGCCAGGAGCCGCAAACCTCAAAGTGTGCATACGAAACCGGAGATGAGGCCATGGAGAATGATGATACTGGCATGTCAGGAGAGTCGGAGACAGAACTAGCGTTCCCCCTGCCGAAAGAGCCAAGTGTGTCTGTCAATCTTCCTCGCCGCATCCTTAATGCACCTGCTGTCATGGAAGTGGCTGATCGTTTCCGCATGTCCAATAATCAGGTGCGTATTGTGTAGAGTATTCATCGATAGCGTCAGTTTTAAAGTGTCCCGTAACCCACATGTATTCTTGACAGTTTCCTTTCCACTTTCCATTCTCTACATAGGTAGTAAGCATTGTGGCTGCTATCACACGTTCGGCGGATCCACCAGCAGACCTCAATCAGTTCAGCATCTCGAAAGAAACGGCTCGCCGGGGAAGAGTGTCACATCGCCGTGAAGTGGCGACGGCTGTGAAGGACTCCTTCACGCCACCGAGGCACACTGTTGTCCACTGGGATGGAAAAATGGTCAAGGTCAGTTGATTAAGTTTTCATAGCTATCAATTTAGTAATGAGATTCATGAAGCATAATGTCAATTAAAAAGAGAACTGAATGTGAACAAAAATAGGTTACTTTACAACCATGAAATTGAAATATATGGCATGTGTGGTGTTCATCGCTCTTCTGTACGTACCAGCTTGGTTGGCGGCCCCTGTAGCAGCTGATGCGCCGTTGAATGACCTGGTACTATACCAGCGTTTCTGAGGTATAGGGCAGTGGACCGCGAGGTTGCAGAAGCGTCACTGGCAGTGATGAGGCGGCACTTCTGGTATCTGAGGCCTCAGACCGTCATCTTCGCTCTATGCAGCAACAAGGTGGATGGCACTGTGAAGCAACAGATGGCAGAGAAGCTGTCCCACCTCCCTGTACCCAAAGACTTCACATACGAGAACGTCTCAGTCGACGAGATGACGCTACTCCCCGACCTGATCGACGAGTCCTCCTGGTTCTTATTTGCAGGTCTGAAGATGTATGGGTCTTCGTGGCTCACCCTGCCAACTGATAAGTGGGACGAGAACGAGGACTTTTGTCGTCTGAAGGATGTGATCTCTAATCTCCAGGTCACCAATGACGTCGCTGAAAGAGGAGTCCAACTGATACAAGACTATGCGAACACGGTCACAAAGGACGAGGCACAGCTGCAGGATTTTCTGCAAGTGGTGGAAAAGAACCGGAAAGAGCTCGGCGACTTCAAGAAGTCATCACTCGCCACGATGACATAGCACAGAGGGACAACGTTGCAGCCAGTGACGTGTGATAGTGGTCAATACAATGCAAAAGTGATTGTTTAAGTTATTGTTTCTTTCTTCCTTATTGTCTGCTATTTGCTGATTTTTTTGAAAAGTATAGGTGATCGTGGTTTTTCCCATTATTTGGCACTATACTAGCACATTGGTATTACCTGTATACAGGCACAACTTTTAAACCGTTAGTCGTATGACATTGGAAGGCACACCAAACGACGTCTCATCAAGGGGATTCAGAAAACATCCATACTTAATGATTTATCTTGATTCAGTAAAAAGTTAAAAAGTAAGCATTTTTTTAAAAAACTCGTAATTTCAAGGTCGATGCCAGACCCCTAAATATTGATCAATTTTTGTAAAAATGGTACCAATGTGCTAGTATAGTGCCTCTATGGAGAGGGGCGTTTTAGAGGGCGTTCGCCTTTGGCCTCTCCTTTTTGCATAAAAAAATACAACTTTTAAATACAGTTTTATTTTGTAATTTTAATGGAAATACATTTCTGTATATGAGTATTTTCTAGTACATTATAGGTACTCAGACTTAAACATTTTATATTCTGAAAACACCTGAATAGGCTTCTATATAGGCCGAACAACTATAAAAGTAATCTAATTGATAAAAATATATTTCTTCACATTCACGTTAATTTAATAATTTCATTCCCTGACAATTTAAAGGCAAAAACAATGCGTTCAGACAATTTCTAGAGCAATTTTCAGTATAAACTAATTGATATCTGGACTGAGAAAAATGCTATAAATCGAGAAATTGTTTACTTTAAAAAATAACTAAATAAATAAATAAATAAATAAATTAAAAATGCACACCAAGTTTTCTTTGAATTTACAATGGGCAACATTCAGTTCAATACATGATATATATAATATGGTGAGTCAGAAGTTATGTTCAATGGGGAAATTCATATAGAGTATTCAAAAGTCCTGTCTCAAGAGTAACTATAGAGTAAATACCTTTGGGGCAGGATATATATATATATATATATATATATATATATATGGACGTACACAAAGGGGCTACAGGGGTTCAGCCCCCAGAAATTTTTTATGAAAGGCGGGGCCAAGGACAAATGCCCGCAAAAGCGCCCCCCCCCCCGTTTACAGGAAAAAGAAAGCCAAAATCAAGGTCCACGGTTTTCGAGATGCCTGGACACTGCGTTTAAAAGATTGGATGTCATACATAAGGGGAAAGATGGAGTCATGAAGGTTGTTCCAAAGTTGACCGGTTGAGTAGCTGAAAGATTGAAAATACCAATTATCCCTTGCGTTAGAGAGTTAGACAAAAAGAAATGAGGAAGTGTAGAAAGTCTGGTGCTGCGTGCACCAGGAATGAGTTAGAAAGTTCAGAAGAGCAATGTCCGTTATAATAGCGATAGTAAAGACAGAGTGAAGTAACATTGCGGCGAAGAGAAAGAAATTGAAGACAATCAGTAAGAGGCAGGGAATTGATGAGAAGAAAAGCCTTGATTCCGCCCTGTCAAGTACGGATGTATGGGTTGAGCCACCACACAAGAGAAGCATAGTCCATACAGGGGCGAACAAGACTCCTGTACAGAGACAGCAACTGAGTGGGGTTGAAGAAACCGCGGAGGCGGTACGGCACACCTAACCTGTTGGAAGCTGTTTTAGAAAGAGAGTATATGTGATCTTTCACGAGAAAAGGAAACGCCAAGAATGTTAAGAGAAGAGGAAGGATTGAGTTGTGTGTTGTTGAAGGTAAGGAGATAGTATATGAGTAAACAGATAGAGGAACTGAGTTTTTGAGGCATTGAAAGCCACAAGGTTTTCTCTGCCCCAGTCAAACATAGCAGAAAGATCAGAGGTCAGGTGCTCCATAGCCGTCCTACGTGAATCATGAAGTAACTGCTGGAATCATCGGCATAGGAGTGAATAGAAGAGGAAGTGCGAATTAAAATATCATTAATAAATAAAAGGAAAAGAGTGGGTGACTTGACAGAACCCTGAGGAGCACCACTATTAATAGTGTTAGGAGAAGAACAATGGCAATGTACAACAGCAGTTTTAGATCGTCCAGAAAGGAAATTAGAGATGAAGGCACAGATAGAAGGATAGAAACCCAAGGAGGGCAGTTTTGAAATTAAAGATTTGCGCCAGACTCTATCAAACGCTTTTGATACAGTATGTCTAGCATAACAGCAAAAGTTTCACCAAAATCCCTAAAGGAGGACGACCAAGGGTCAGAGAGATATGCAGGAAGATCGCTGGTAGCGCGCCCCTTGTAGGATCCATAATAATGATCTGAAAGAAAATTGTGAGAAGAGAGGTGTTTAAGAATCGTCCTGTTAAGGATAGATTCAAAAACTTTGGAAAGACAACTTTGGAGGGTTGAGAGCGGTCACCCTTTTGGAACAGGCTGAATGAAAGCGAACTTCCAAAAGGAAGGAAAAGTACCAGATGAGAGACAAAGACGAAAGAGTTTGCCTAGGCACGGTATCAGCACAGAAGCACAGTTCTTAAGAACAACGGGACGAGCACCATCAGGACCGTACGTCTTCCTAGAGTTGAGCCCGGATAGGGCAGAAAAAACGTCTTTGGAAGAGATTGTAATTTCAGACATAATAAAGTCAGAGTGGGGTGGAAGGAGATGGAGGAACAGCACCGGAATCATCCAGGGTTCAATTGTAAGCGAAAGTTTGAGCGAAGAGTTCAGCTTTGTGAGAAGAGACTGCAACTGAGTCGCCGGAATGGAAAAGAGGAGGGAAATAAGAGGAAGTAAAGTTGTTGAAGAGGTTCTTAGCTACTGTAGATGCTAGAAAGAACGAGAAGAATTAGAATTGAAGTTTTCACATTTTTGTCTGATGAAAGAATTTTTGGCGAGTGGAAGAATAGATTTTGCACGATTCTGGGCACAAATATAAACTGAGTGAGAGTCAGGAGTTGGATGGCGACGGTACCTTCTGAAAGACTCCTCTCTGTTGCGAATAGCTTTAGAACAAGTAAAGTTAAACCAAAGTCTTTTTTGCATTAGTAGTAGGAATACAATATGGAGTGTACGCCTCCATGCCCGAGAGAATCACTTCCGTCATGCGCTCAGCATACTCGGAAGGGCCCTGGCAACGGAAACAGTAATCATTCCATGGGAAATCACAGAAGTACTGCCTTAGGGTTTTCCAATCAGTGGCGCCAAAGTGCCAAGAGCGCCTCCTCTTGGGAGGATCTAAAGGCCGAATTGGAGCCATAGTACAGGAAACAGTTATAAGATTGTGGTCGGAGGAGCACAACGGAGAAAAAAGTTTGACAGAGTAAGAAGAAATACGAGGGGTAAGAAATAAATGCAGAATGTTGGGCCTATCTCCAAGGCGATCGGGGATACGAGTTGGGTGCTGCACAATATGCTCCAGGTCATTTAGGAGAGGAAAGTTATAAGCTAGTTCACCAGGAATGTCAGTGAATGGGAGGGAAGCCAAAGGTGGTGGTGAACATTAAAATCTCCTAAAATGGAGATTTCAGCAAAGGTAAAGCGGGAACGAATGTATTCCACTTTGGAGGTGAGGTAGTCAAAGAATTTTGGGGAGTCAGTAGAATTAGGTGAAAGGTAAACAGCGCAGATGTATTTAGTTTGAGATTGGCATGTAAACCGTACCCAGAGGGTATACAGTAGAATTCGTAAGATTTGATTTCGGGAATATGAGGACAAGTTAGGTCATTACATACAAATACGCAACATCCACCTTTGGAGTGAAATTTAGTATAGAGAAAGTAAGAGGGTACAGAAAAGGGGTTGCTGTCAGTGGTCCCAGACACCTGAGTTTCAGTGAGGAATAGAAGATGAGGTTTAGAGGAAGAGAGGTGGTGTTCAACAGATCGAAAATTTGAGAAAAAGCCACGAATGTTGCAGAAGTGTAAGAAAAGTGAATCAGACAGATGCCCAGAACATCTCGAATGGGCGGTAGCAGATCAGGTCCCTCTGCCCGGGTCTGCGTTCCTGGTATCGGCAGCGGGGGAGCCAGAAGTAGGGACATTTATGGTTCCCTCTCCATGGGACTCCGAGGCTCTTGAAGTTGATGCCATTTATTTTTTTTAATTTTGAAAAGATTATGTGTGTAAGATGCATGTATATGTAGTGAGGAATAGAAGTGTGTGTTTGAGAGTATGCAGGACTGCTCACTGGGTAGATGAGACACGAAAAAAGATCAGCTAAGGAGGACAGTGACAGGAGAAACGGGAGTTCGAGCACGCCCCATCTTTTGCCTAACGCCCCCACCTCGAAGTACTTCCTGGTCGATTGGTGTCTACAATCTCCTCATTGGTTTGATATTTCTATGCAGTTTTTGAAATTATAAGTAAGTATGCCATGCCAAGTACCTTCAGCACATGTTTAATTATTGTAATATATTCCTGAATGTGTTTTTACTCATTTACATACTTTTATATATATATATATATATATATATATATATATATATATATATATATAAAGGGTGATCCAGAGAAATGGGACCCAAAAGAAACCCCTGTAACTCTTAAAGTATAAGTCCTTTTATAAAATCATACGCATCATTCGAAAGAGGATAGTTACAAGTTTGTACAGGATTGTATAGGTTTTGACAATACAAGACAAGATAAGATACAAAACAAAATAAAAGTGTTAGTTAAAACTAACCCTTCAAGATGACTGCATGGACTGTGGAACAACTGCGTTTCATAACAACAATATTATGAGCATGGAAGAAGTGTAGTTTCAGCTCAAAGATCTTTCAAGACAAATTTTCAGATGTCAAAATCACCTTCTAAGAAAGTAATCCGTCGGTGTGTCAGAAATTTTTCCCTAACTGGCAGCATTGGAAAAAGAAAACCAACTGGAAGAGTGCGCACAGCAAGGATAGACGAGATCATTAACAGAACTCATGAAATTGTACAGGATAATCCTAACATAAGCATCAGACGTGCTTCTCAGCTGTTAGGAGTTGGATATGGAACAACACACCGTATATTCAAGCAAAATTTAATGCTCTTTCCATATAAAATTCAAACAGTGCAACAACTAAACGATGGAGATTTCGCACGAAGACGACAATTCTGTCAATGGATCCAACAGAAGGTAAATGACACCACCAATTTTCTAGCAACTTTGATTATGTCAGACGAAGCCCATTTTCACTTGAATGGAACTGTAAACAAACGAAATTGTCGTTTCTGGGCAACAGAAAATCCATTGAATATTACCGAAGTCCCGTTGCATAGTCAGCGTGTAACTGTTTGGTGTGGTCTTACTGCATCTCAGATCATAGGGCCGTACTTTTTCGAGGATTCCACCGGAAACACGGTCACTGTAAATGGTGATCGCTACGAAAAAATGTTGACCGATTTCCTTATTCCTAAATTAAGAGATCTTTGTCTAGAAAACCACTGGTTCCAACAAGACGGAGCTACCTGCCATACCACGAGGAACTGCATGGCAGTTTTGCGTCAAACGTTTCCAGGCGAGTTAATCTCAAGATTTGGAGACGTTGAATGGCCCGCAAGGTCCGGATTTTTCTCCCTTAGATTATTATTATCTCTGGGGATATTTAAAGAGTAGGGTCTACAGAAATAACCCAACGACCTTGCAAGAATTGAAGGCCGCCATCACAAATGAGATACAGGCCATACCACCGCACACTCTTGCAAAAGTGATGCAGAACTTACAAGCGAGAACACTGGAATGCTTGGCAACTAATGGAGCACATTTGAAAGGAGTCATTTTTAAAAAATAAATATTTCATAATAAACTTGTAACTCTACTCTTTCGAATGATATATAGTTTTTATGAAAGGAATTAAATATTAAGAATATTTGGCTTTTTTTTTATGGGTCCCATTTATCTGGATCACCCAGTATATATATAAAATTATATATTTATATATATATATATATATATATATATATATATATATATATATATATTATCCCCTCCCGAAAAGAAATTCTGGCTACGCCCCTATATATATATATATATATATATATATATATATATATAACTTAACAGCTTCCTGTCAATCAGCGAAATTAAGCGACATTCGGTTTAGAAAGTAATTAGTTGAGAGACCGTCCTCTGCATCAGATTATGTAGCGACGTGTCGTTCGGATCCCAATAAAGCTGTAGGCCCTCTCGGTCATATAACCTTAGAAGTTGCAAAGGCGGTTAAACAATCCCCCAACGAAAAAAAAGAAATTCACTGGGCATGACTTGAGTCATCTTATAATGTATTAGTGATGTACGATTCCAAAATTTTGCCGGTGCCGATGCCGACTCTGCCTATATTTCAAAAAATCAATTCCCCAGTTTTTCCCCAGCTAACTTCACCATATACAGCAGCAGAATTTATTACCCACATACCGTAGCTAAAATGATGTGAAAAAGTTTTATTACTCAGTAAAATGAATAAATAATTTATTTTAGTTTCATAAATTGAATACTAATATTTGAAGTAATTGGTTTCCTTTATGTTGAAGGTATTTCCTTCCTTCAACATTGTAAAGAATCACAAAATTTTTCACTAAAATTTCAAGTCCCTGGTGGCCAATTTGAATAAAAAAAAATGGCTGCATGATTTGGATTACAAAATTATTAAAATACTTAAAATAAAGTCAACATAATAAGATGGTTTAATATATAAATTATAAAATACAACTTAATATAGAATAACTCTGAATAATATAGAGTAGGAGATTAGAATAGTTTACAATATTTAGAGATTAGCTAGTTTATAGAAAATGTAAATTTATGGGCTATTTAACTTATTAGGCTTTCCCTTTTTCTTGAATGTAAAATATTTTTATATACTGTAATTACACTATCAAATGAATATAAATTAATTATCATAAATAGTGTTCTTTGTACGTTCAATTTTCTATAAATATAGATTTTGTTTTGTAATGAAAATTCAAAGAATCGGTGAGAGAATCGGTTAACTTTGGCCGATGCCGATGCCGATTAATCCGATTAATCGGTACACCAGTAATATAATTATAAGTTATTTTACGAGCAACTTTTTCATATATATATATATATATATATATATATATATATATATATATACACATATATATATATGTATATACACATATATATATATGTATATACAATATATATATATGTATATACACATATAATATATATGTATGTACACACACACACACACACACACATATATATATATATATATATATATATATATATATATATATATATATATATATAGTCATGCGGGTTGCTTCTACAAAGCTTCAATTTAATATTTAGGAGAAATCCAATGACAAGGAGGAATGTAAATGCCATGAAAAGTCTTCTTTAATGCGCAACGTTTCGAGCAATACGCTCATCATCAGGCTAGATAATAACAATATGAAATTAGAATCAATAAATAAATGTGAACAAGACAAAATAATTTCTATAAAACCTATTCAGTAAAAGCAAATTTTAAAAAGACTAAAAGAAGAGGGTTAAATTCAAAGTTATAAAAATTTACATATAAAATTAACAAGAAATTTAAAAAGCTATTTTTAAATTACATATAGTAAATTTGAAATTAGTACACTGGAATAATTAACACTAATACAATGGAATAATTAACACTACGAACCTTTCAATGCTAGTTCCGAGGCACGAGTAATTTAAAACAAAACAAAACAGGAAACAAACTATGAGTTGGGCGGTTGGGGAGTTATAAGTTGGGGAGGGGGGAGGGGAGTTAGGGGAGGGGGGATTATAAAAAATTTAGAGGGACAGCTGAGGAATCCACGTTTAGAGAAGGGGTCAATATTTTAATATAAAGAGATTCCAAAATTCTAAGTGAGTTAGGACAAGAATTACAACCGAGAATTTTAAAATTATCTAAAGTGACATCAGTTTTGCATTTAATACTGTGTTCCCGAATACTAGAGGCTTCTTTTTTATTTAAAATTTTACCTGTTCGGCAACTTATTCCCATATGCGAATAAAATCTAGCCCTGAGGGAGCGCACGGTGCTGCCAATGTAAGTACCAAGGAGACACCTTGGGCAGGTAAATAAATATACAACACCGCTACGCAACGAATCAGGAGTTCGCTCCTTCGCTGAGAAAAAGCTACCTAAAGACATTTTGTTAATAAATATAATGCGAAAATCAGTATGATAAAAAAATTTTCTTAACAACTTTGTAAATTTAAGTTTAAATTCTTTATTCATGGGTACCCATTTCAGGTACCAAGAAATTTTATATCTTTAGGCACTGAAATACAGGGAAGTTGAGGGCTATAAACGTTATTTAAGAAAGATCTAATTAGTTTATCTACATATTGAACAGGAAAACTATTATTGGTAAAATATGATCTTAAATTATTAAATTCATCGTTAAGTAAGGTAAAACTAGAGGTCAAATTATATCCTCTGAACAAGAGAGTTTTAATACACGACATCTTATAGTTAAAATCAGTAAAACTAAAGAAATTCATGCCCAAACCAGTAAAAGTGGGTTTCCTGTAAACTGATGTAGTAATAGAATCACCTTTTTTCGAAATTAAAAGATCTAAAAAGGGAAGGGAGCCATTATTCTCAGTTTCCATTGTATAAGTTATATTGGGGTGCAGAGAATTTAAGAAGTTAAAAAATTGTTGCGCTTGTACAGCATTATCAAAAACAGCTATCGAGTCATCAACGAAGCGTCGATAGAAAATTGGTTTACAATGGGTGGGAGATTGTCTAAAAATTACACTTTCTAAATGAGTCATAAAAAAATCAGCTGATAAAGGTCCGACGGGTGATCCCATCCCAACACCATCAATTTGTTGGTAAACCTTATTATTGAAAGTAAAATAACTGCTTAAAAACCAATTCTAAAAGTTCCTTAAAATAAGACCTTGAAAAACCATGAAAACTATCAACAGAGCTAAAACCCTATCTAAAATAATGGCAATAGTTTCTGATACAGGTACATTCGTGAAAAGCGACTTTACATCAAAACTGACAAAAAACTTTTTTGAATCGAAATTCTCACTAAGAAGATCTTTTGAAATTCATAAGTTATTATAGTATAAGCATTTTTCGCAAAAGGTGACAGGAGACCAACAACAAATTTTGCCAATTGAAAGGTAGGTAAGTTATACGAAGCTAAAATAGGACGGAGAGGTGTTCCAACTTTATGGATTTTAGGCAAACAGTATAATTGAGCAAGATCAGAACCAGATACGAACAACTGAGAGTAAGTATCGTTTTTTATTATCTTTAAAGACTTTAATCGTGACAAAAATCTATTAACTTGGTCTTCCAACCTTAAAATGACTTTATTGACGGGTTCAAGAATTTGTTTGAATTTGCTAACATCACTTAGGATTTCATTAGTTTTATTTATGTAATCAGATTTATTCAAAATAACAACTCCGTTAATTTTATATGTAAATTTTTATAACTTTGAATTTAACCCTCTTCTTTTAGTCTTTTTAAAATTTGCTTTTACTGAATAGGTTTTATAGAAATTATTTTGTCTTGTTCACATTTATTTATTGATTCTAATTTCATATTGTTATTATCTAGCCTGATGATGAGCGTATTGCTCGAAACGTTGCGCATTAAAGAAGACTTTTCATGGCATTTACATTCCTCCTTGTCACTGGATTTCTCCTAAATATTATATATATATATATACTGTATATATGTGTGTATATATATATATAAATATATATATAATTCATATCTTCAGGGACAAAATGAAGATGTGAATTATATCACGAAAGCGCTTGGACTTCCGTTAGCGTTAGATTTCCGTTTTCCTGTGCTTCCTTGCTTATTAAAAAGATCACGTGCTGTTTGTGAATTGTTTGCATATATATATATATATATATATATATATATATATATATATATATATAGATACATACGTACTTTAGAGTATACTTTAGGGGAGTTTGAACGACGGTTCAGGATCGACCTGCGGTCGACCCTTCTGCAGCATCCCGCTTCATTTGCTGGATTTGGTGATGGAGGGAATTGTTTCTGATCTCCTCCTGCCCTCGTAGTCAGTCACGCATCGCTGGTCAGGGACTTTGCACAAAAATCTGTCCAACTGGTTCTTGAAGTTATTCAGGTCGGTGTGCTGGAGATGCCTTACTTCTTTTGGCAGGACATTGAAAAGCTTTGGGCCTCGTATTCTGAGGGTATTTTTCATCCTCGTTTTCATGGCCCCTTGCCCCAAAGCAGCTGGGACCGTACAAAATCTGCCTCTTCTCTCATTCCAGTTTGTTTCTATTTCATTTCTAAGGTTAGGGACAGAACCCTCAAGAATTTTCCATTTCTATATTATTGTGTACCGCTCGCGCCTTTTGTCGAGAGAGTAGAGTTCCAGGGATTGTAGTCGAGACCAGTAGTTTTCACCTTCCGTTTCCTCTATCTTAGACGTGTGTGTGTATATAATATATATATATATATATACAGTATATATATATATACTGTATATATACTGTATATGAAAAGGTTGCGCGTAAAATAACTTAATTTCATTATGGGTTTAGTTTTGAAGCTTAAGAATCATTTGTCCTAATTGATGCGTTCGTCATTAACTGCCATGCATCATTCTTGAGTTCTCCCACGTACCTACGAGCGGAATCAAATGCCCTTTCAGGGGCACCTTCTCATGCCGTATATATATACACATTTTAACTGCAAACGACACACACTGTGTATATATACTGTAAAGAACGACGTTTATATATACTGTGTCGTTTGCAGTTAAAAAAATATATATATATATATATATAATATATATATATATATATATATATATATATATATATATGGCATCAGAAGGTGCCCACTCAAAGGGCATTTGATTCGGCTCGTAGGTACATGGGAGAATTACGAGGTTTGAATCGTGGAGGGCTTTGGTGTAATGGTTAGCATATCTGACCGGCAATCGGATGATCCCGGGTTCGATTCCTGGGAGGTGCTTCATTTTTCATTGCTCGTTTCCTTCTCTCCTCTTGTGCGGACACTCTTCTAACAAGCGTCGTTCTTTACATTATACACAGTGTGTGTCGTTTGCAGTTAAAATGTGTGTGTGTGTGTGTGTGTGTGTGTGTGTGTGTATATATATATATATATATATATATATATATATATGCAGGTTAATATCTTAAAAAGAGTCTGCTCCCAATTTTATCACTAGTTTCAGTTACAGAAAATTTGTGTTCAAATAAATTTTGATATACTGTACCTTACACAGAGTTAGTATGATTCTACAGACAGCTCAGCATCATTAATATTTTTCATATTAAATCAAACACGTTTATATTTCCATGTTCCACATCAGGAATCTTATGTTTGTAAGTGTTCTATCGCAGAGTCGTGCAGGATGTGGACGCATGATTATGCCACCGTAGCTGAACACATAATTGGGAAAATACTCGACTGATTTCATCTAAGTCGCAATTCAGAAGAGGCAAGGTCCCAAGTCAAATCAAATTACACCCAAGTCCGAATCAAGTCTTAAGTAAAAAAAATAGGGACTCGAGTCCCGCTCGTGTCCGAGTCACTAACTCGAGTCCCCATTTCTGTCCTTGACTATAGAGAATAGTAACCTAACCTAACATAATGTGGGAATAATAGAGTATAGTAACTTAACCTAACATAATGTGGGGAGTAACAGAGTATGGTAACTTAACCTAACCTAAACTGGAAAATAAATGAATAAAAAATAAAAATAACCTAACCTAACCTATCACTCGTGCACCATTCTTCTTCTGGTGTATAATATATATATATATATATATATATATATATACCAGGGTGTCCCAGGAGGAAATGTCAAGAATGCACCATTTGGCTCTTTGGGTATTTCTAAGTAGAAAGTATTATATCGACATGTGCCTGATTCCCAACCGTTACCGAGATACAGGCCTCTACATTTGGGTAACTAAAACATAATAAAAAGCCGATCTTAGATAATATTCAATGACATTTAATGATACATTGGCAACTGTGCAGATCCTCACATTATTTATTTACTTTATTTTTTTGTCTGGGGTTCTTGAAGAGTAACGTTTATCAGCGGGGTAAGCCCGAAACTAGGGAGCAGTTGGTTGCACGTATAGAGGATGAGTTCATAAACCTCAGAAATGAACTTCCGCGTTTTCCTTGGCAAGATTCGATGGATCGGAGGCTCGCCGCGTGCATTGAAGAAGGAGGGGGTCACTTTGAAACCATTCTGCAATAAGTGCAATAGTGTATTGTATGTTTGTACTTTTTGTAAACCACAAGTGTCATTAAATAGTATCTAAGATCGCCTTTTTATTATGTTTTAATTACCCAAATGTAGAGGCCTGTATCTCGGTAACGGTTGGGAATCAGACCCATATCGATATAATACTTTCTACTTAGAAATACCCAAAGAGTCAAATGGTGCATTCTTGACATTTCCTCCTGGGAGACCCTGAAGGTATGATATGTCTATGAAAATCGGTTGGTTAGTTAAAAGAGCTGTAATTTGTAAGATGAACTATTATTGTTAATGGATGGTTTGTTTCTATAGATGTACAAAAATTCTAAAATTCGGAGTTCTGTGAGGTTATTGGATCTAGTTAGAATTTCAAACTGAGTTTTGTGAAGGGGATGGTTGTTTTCATTACTATGGTTTCTAATTGCGGATTGTGGTGGGCTACTGAGGGGACGGTTGGTACGTACTGATAAGCCCAAATGTTGAGAAAGGCGTACCTCCAGTTGGAGTTGAGTACTGCCAATATACGCAGCCTTACAGCTGTCGCACGTGTATTTGTAAACAACATTAGGGCATACAGTTTTGGGGAATTCGTCTTTGAACTTTAAAAAATTTGATAATTTAAGTGGGTTGACGAAGGCGAATCTAAAATTTATTTGGGGATCACTAGACTTGAGCAGTTTGGACAATTCACCTCGAATACGCAATGATAAATAACCATAAAAAGGTAATTTAATATATCTGGTTTCTTTTTGTATTGTAGTTATGGGGAGTTTAGTATTAAAAGTGTTATTTAAAAATTTCTTTAATTGGTTATCAAAAAGATTAGAAGGGTAGTAATTATTAATAAAGTACTGTCTTAAAAATTTAAACTCTTCGTTTAATGAAAAGTAATTTGAACAAATACGGTAACTTCTTGTTAATAATGTTACTATAGCACTAATCTTATATTTATAAAACATACAACTTAAATAATTGGTTCCCAAGCCAGTAAAAGTTTGTTTTCGAAATAGTGAGGTCTGAAACTTATTATGAGCCCGTTTAACTAGAACATCCAGGAAAGGTAAACTATTATTTGTTTCGTTTTCACATGTGTACTTAATATTACTATGTTGTTTATTAAGATAATGAAGGAAAAGATAAACTTAATAGGTTTTTGCGTAAATTCAAAAATAGTAATATTATTGATGACAATACATACAATTTTTTGTTTGCTTCTGGTTCTAGTCCATAAGCCAAATTTCCCACTAAGACCTATTCTTTCGGCCTGTGGTACATTCAATTATAACTTAGCCGAATTCTTCGTTCCCTTGCTTTCAAAACTCACCTATAATGATTATTCTATTAACAACTCGTTTGATTTTGCTAGAGATAAAAGAGATCAATCATGCCGATTCTCTTACTATGGCCAGTTTTGATGTCTCGTCATTGTTTACTATGTCCCGTTAAAAGAAACATTAAATATCATACTAAACAAGTTATTCACTACTGATAATACTCTTATTGATGGCCTCACTCAGACTCATTTTAAAACCTCCTCGAAATAGCGTGTTTTGATAATCTTTTCTTATTTAATAGCAACCTTTACAGCCAAATTGATGGGGTAGCTATGGGTTCTCCGTTGAGCCCAACACGAGCAAATGCATTTCTTTGCCATTACGAAGAAATTTGGTTGAAAAGTTGTCCTAATAATTTTAAACCCATATATTACAGAAGATACGTGGATGACACTTTCTTAATATTTAAACATCCTTCACATGTAAAACTTTTCCTTCATTATCTTAATAAACAACATAGTAATATTAAGTACACATGTGAAAACGAAACAAATAATAGTTTACCTTTCCTGGATGTTCTAGTTAAACGGGCTCATAATAAGTTTCAGACCTCACTATTTCGAAAACAAACTTTTACTGGCTTGGGAACCTATTATTTAAGTTGTATGTTTTATAAATATAAGATTAGTGCTATAGTAACATTATTAACAAGAAGTTACCGTATTTGCTCAAATTACTTTTCATTAAACGAAGAGTTTAAATTTTTAAGACAGTACTTTATTAATAACACTGCCTAACACAAAAAACATTTTTTGCTGGTGATTTAATTCTAAGAACTGTTTCTGGATAATATTGATGTGCTGATTTCAAACATCACCTTAGATTTTGTCCATCACATCAGGTTTTCGTGCAATGTGCAATGCAATCTGCCTATTTTGGGTGATCCATGAAGGGCACTTATCAAAATTGATGATTTTTGAGACCTGTTAACAGCTGTTTTGCTGTTAAAATTTTATCTGTGGAATACGCATATCTGTGCATTAAATCTAAAGGTCATGTACAACATATTAAAATCTTGGGTATCTGTGATTTCCCCAGGTGTGAGCGTGACGTCATGATCATGGATTAATTTTTTGCTTATTTAAACACTTTTAATGACTTTATGTGTCAATATTACCATTGTATATTAAAGTTCACTCCCTGCACAATTGTTTACTTTTCCATGCTGATTCTGAGTATGTAAAAACTTATTTTTTGAAAAGAAAAAAAATTGGGCACAACCCTGCCAAAATGCGATATCTCCGTATTTGATTGCTCGAAAACCTGACGTGATAGGCAAAAACTAAGGTGATTTTTGAAATCAGCACACCAAAGTTACCTAAAAACAGGTGTTAGAATTAAATCAGCAAAATTGGTGTTGGGCAGTGTAATTACTACCCTTCTAATCTTTTTGATAACCAATTAAAGAAATTTTTAAATAACACTTTTAATACTAAACTCCCCATAACTACAATACAAAAAGAAACCAGATATATTAAATTACCTTTTTATGGTTATTTATCATTGCGTATTCGAGGTGAATTGTCCAAACTGTTCAAGTCTAGTTATCTCCAAATAAATTTTAGATTCGCCTTCGTCAACCCACTTAAATTATTAAATTTTTTAAAGTTCAAAGACGAATTCCCCAAAACTGTATGCCCTAATGTTGTTTACAAATACACGTGCGACAGCTGTAAGGCTGTGTATATTGGCAGTACTCAACTCCAACTGGAGGTACGCCTTTCTCAACATTTGGGCTTATCAGTCCGTACCAACCGTCTCCTCAGTAGCCCACCACAATCCGCAATTAGAAACCATAGTAATGAAAACAACCATCCCCTTCACAAAACTCAGTTTGAAATTCTAACTAGATCCAATAACCTCACAGAACTCCGAATTTTAGAATCTTTGTACATCTATAGAAACAAACCCTCCATTAACAATAATAGTTCATCTTACAAATTACAGCTCTTTTAACTAACCAACCGATTTTCATAGACATATCATACCTTCTGATTTACTGACTATACAGTTTTCTCTTAGGTTTTGTCAAGTATGGAGGTTGATGTAAACATTGTGTATTTACCTGTTGAGGTAATTTAATTTTAATGATTTTAATTTTGTATTGATGGAATTTTCATTATTTTTATTTTAAGGTTTTAATTTTGATGGTTTTAATATTGTATTGATGTAATTTTCATTTCTTATTTTTGTTTTAAGGTTTTAAGACTTAATTCACTGATGATGACAAAAGATTTGTCGAAACGTCTGCAGTACAAAAAATAAATGAAAATGTTTGCCGTTGTGTTGGACCTTCTGTTCATCTGTAAGCTCCGTTTCCCTAAGGAGAAGTCAATAGCTTTGATATATATATATATATGAAAATTATTTCACGAAAGTAACACGTAAAAAATATTTATGATGAATAAAACCACGAAGGAAAGGAAACACAAAAAGGTGCTTAAGCGCTTTCGTCTAATGACATCCTCAGGAACACTGAAGTACATAAAAGGTTACGGCCTATATATAGGTTACAGAAAAAAAAAATAAATAACATACATACACCAAACATATATATATAATATATATATATATATATACATACATATCTACACACATATACATATATATATATATGCAATAAACAGAGAAGTAAAAATAAAAATTAAAGGATTAACAAAGAGGCCTACAGATTTGTAAGGAAAAATATCGATTTTTAGCACAAGATCAAATGAATTATAAAAATACAAATTTATACTGGAAATCTGCCCGGTTTTAACACTTTGCCTTTTATAGTCAAGTTTCGATATATATAAAAATAAAATGAAGATTAAAAGTTAATAAAGTAGCATACAAGTTTACCAAAGATTTAGCGTCCTACCCTTTTTATCTAAATCTGTTTTGAAGGAATTCAAAACAACAGGATCGAGTTGAAAAAGACCTTTGCTTATGTTGAAGTTATTTGAAAGTTGGATAATGGCAGACTCAAGAATATTTCTATTAACAATGTTGCTAGAGTGAAATAAAACTGAAGCATTATTCCAGTCAATACAGTGGGATAACTCTGACAAATGAACAAAAAGAGCACTGGACAACTGTCCTGTTCTAACGGAATATTGATGCTGTTTTATACGTGTGTGCAAATCCTTTCCCGTCTGACCTATGTAAAAGGAATCACATTGTTTACACCCAATTTTATAGATAATGCCTGAATTATTGGTAGGGCTATTTTTTACTATGATATTTTTCACAATATTGTTATATGAAAATACTACATTAACATTAATATCCAAAAGTTTAAGTACATTAGCAATGCCTAAAAAGCCCGGGAAAAATGGAAGTACTAAAATATTTTTTGACAAAGTACTGCTGATTTTTTTTTTTTTTTTTCTGTAACCTATATATAGGCCGTAACCTTTTATGTACTTCAGTGTTCCTGAGGATGTCATTAGACGAAAGCGCTTGAGCACCTTTTTGTGTTTCCTTTCCTTCGTGGTTTTGTTCATCATATATATATATACATATATATATACACACACAGAGGCGTACTTAACATTTTGCCGTCTATAGGCAGGGATTAAAGTGCCTTATAGTTGTACCACTTGATATCGCTAGTTTGCTATTAGAGACTGCTGTTCTTTTTTATTTTAAAACTTATTTGTGAATCCATTTAATTAGTTAGTGCTTATAAGTTATTTATTTTCCATTTTTGTTTTCTTTGCACTATTTACGTTGAAATACGACAAAATTTGTCGCCCCTCAAAATTTGCCTACTCTGCCTATATGTGAATCCGCCTCTATATATATATATATATATATATTATATATATATATTAGTATATCATGATGAGGTTCTCAGTGAGGTTGTGGCTAAAGGCTTGTGCAAGTTTTTAATAGAGTTTAGGGATGAGTATCGCTTGTTAAGTACAAAAGATAAATATGGACCCATGTTTCTTTCAAATAGAGCGCCGGAGCGTTAATGTATGGAGAAAATGAACGAAGATGTATGGTTCCGGTAGTGATAAAACGTTAAAGCCGATATTACTCCATGTTTCGGAAAAATTCTGATTGCCCGACATAATGGGTTATAAATATTCGGTTCTTTCATGATGGGACAACCCTGTACACGAATCACTAACGCATGGTATGACGTGCCCGTGTGACTCATTCCCCCACATCTCCCGCCAAGCCAAACCGCGCACTGGCGGCTCATAGTCACCTCAGAGCTTGACCCGATTGGACTTGCTCTCCTCACAATAGGAAACGATGGAGCTTCCATTGAGCAGTATTCTCAGTGCCATATACGATGTGTCCGTGACGAAGTCAGTGCGTGTGTTCAGGCGTAAAACCGGCGCTATTAATTACACTGCCCAACAAAAAAACATTTTTTGCTGCTGATTTAATTCTAAGACCTGTTTCTGGATAATATTGATGTGCTGATTTCAAAATCACCTTAGATTTTGTCCATCACATCAGGTTTTCGTGCAATGCAATATGCCTATTTTGGATGATCCATGAAGGGCGCTTATCAAAATTGATGATTTTTGAGACCTGTTAACAGCTGTTTTGCTGTTAAAATTTTATATGTGGAATACGCAAATCTGTGCATTAAATCTAAAGGTCATGTACAACATATTAAAATCTTGGGTATCTGTGATTTCCCCAGGTGTGAGCGTGACGTCATGATCTGAGAGAGATTTCCCATTGGCGGAGTGAGAGCAGCCGGTTCCGCTAGTGACGTTACTTGTAAACTTTCAGCAGTTGGGTTGCAACATGAGCATTAAAGTTCACTATCTCAACAGTCATCTGGATAAATTTCCAGAAAATCTTGATGTTAGTGAAGAGCAAGGTGAAAGGTTCCACGAAGATATCAAAGTAATGGAAGAACGATACCAAGGAAGATGGGATACCCATATGATGGCTGACTACTGCTGGAGCCTGCAAAGAGATTGTCTTGACATCTCTCATTCTAGGAAGTCCTATAAGAGAAAATTTATCAGCACTGAAAAGTAAGAAAACAAGAAAAAGACAATGTTAAGAAAACTGGTCCCGTGCTTGCTTTAACATGGATTCATTTTTTGTTTATTTAAACACTTTTAATCACTTTATGTGTCAATATTACCATTGTATATTAAAGTTCACTCCCTGCACAATTGTTTACTTTTCCATGCTGATTCTGAGTACGTAAAAACTTATTTTTTGAAAAGAAAAAAAATTGGGCATAACCCTGCCAAAATGCGATATCTCCAAAATATCCGTATTTGATTGCTCGAAAACCTGACGTGATAGGCAAAAACTAAGGTGATTTTTGAAATCAGCACACCAAAGTTACCTAAAAACAGGTGTTAGAATTAAATCAGCAAAATTGGTGTTATGTACTTGAAACAACGTGTAGACAATCAAACACTGGTAAACGGAATGTTATTTATTTGTGTTGAGAAGATGAACAGAATCTTCTTAGTGGTTGAGAAGTGGGTCGAGGATCGTTGTGAAGAAGAATTCACGGTTGAAAAGCTCGGATTGGAAAGAATAAACCCGCATTTGAAAAGGAGTGTTTATAAACTTGAATTTAATATGATGTTGTGGCAAACGATGACCCCTTTCTGCGTGCTTTTGAATGTATTATATCCATGTTTAAAGAGAGTGGTAACTTGCCACCCAATTGTAAAGTGGGTACAAAAATAGTGTTAAACGATCTGAAAGCCCTTTATATTGAAAATGGATATGGGCATTAGGGCGGCTCGTTTTTACACTTTTTTCGATATTTGATTGGGGGTAGTGCGGAAAAGTTGCGATTTGGAGAGAAAATAGTGTGTAAAATTTTTTTGATCTACGTCAATACCTTCCGGTGGCGGCGAGTCCTTAAAAGTCGAAAAATAGGCCTAAAAACAAAATTTTTATATAATTTTATATAATTTTTATATAATGTTCATTTTCAATGACTGCTATTAATTTATTCAAGCCTATAATAGTGTTCTCAGGGTTGTTTGCACAGAAATATACCGGAATTAACATTTGTATAACATCTTGTTAAAACTTGCTTTAAATCAATATTTTGGATATTTTAACGGCTAAGACGCCACCGGAAGTTATTAACAGATTGTGCTGAAATTTTTATTGCTTATTTTGTAAGTCTTTAAAACCATTTTCCAATCTACCCCGTTAGGCCTATTTTTCGATTTTTAAGGACTCGCCGCCACCGGAAGGTATTGACGTAGATCAAAAAAATTTTACAAACTTTATTTTCTCTCCAAATCGCAACTTTTCCGCACTACCCCCAATCAAATATCGAGAAAAGTGTAAAAACGAGCCGCCCTAATGGACATACTTCGAGTGGTGAAATAATGTTAAATCGTATTTATTGTGTAGTATAAAGCAACGAGGATGTAACTGTGGATTCGATTACGTGTGAGTTTAGTGTTTTATTTAAGCGCGGTAGAACTTAATGCGCGTATTTTTTTATGTATATACAGTATATATATAATCCATGTATTGGAATTCTTCTGCACTATTATTTTTGAAGTTTATATAAAAGTATGTATTTTTGGGTGCGTGTACATATATTAAACATGTATATAGATTTCTTCTGTACTATTATTATTTTTGATGATTGTGTCATAGAAACAGTTACATAATTAATGTGAAAAGATGCCTGAACATCGAACCGTTGGTATCCAGAGCATGATTTAAAGGGACGAAAAAGTGGGACCCCTTTCGGCGTTCCCCCGCAAGCCGTTACAGATACAATGGGGTCGTCTGCTGTAAATCTTGTAGAAAATCCTCTGTTATGTTTCATATTCGACAAAGTAGATCATATTAGGTCAGACCTTCTTGTATCTGTCTGTCATGATTTTTATGATTCAGAAGAAATAGAGCATGCGAGGGTACAATTAAACACCCTGTTCGGTGCTTCCCTCCCAACTCGTAGAGGTAATTCTAAAAACGAGAATACCCTGAAAGACATTATAAATAAAGTGTCGACCCTCCGGGATAATGAGAATAATATTACCTTTTACGTTACTAACTTCCATAGAATACCGGTAATCTCTATGGGTGACGTAAACGTCTCGGTGCTCCTCAAACAGTATAATGAGGTACAAAAGTCGATAGTTGAACTGAAACACCAACACGTGGTGTCAAATCAGAAAAACGCGATTTCGATAGAACAGTTCCGGTCAGAGTTAGATGCGTTGAAAGAGACGCTCCTCCCAAAGCCTAGTTACTCGGAAGTAGTTCAGCAAGCCAGATCTCCAAGAAGCGCGTCGGGCAGCGAGGGAAACGAAATCCCCGCCTCCAACTCCCCCCTGAAGATGGGGTGGAAACGCAGCATGCAGGGGTAGCGGTCAACCCCCCTCCCGTTCAGGAAAGGACTCCTGCTCCCGATCTCACAATGAGGAACAGGGACGGTCCAATGCCGAGAGTCGAGGCATCATTGCCCTCTTCCCTGCCTCCCACTGCAGAGGAGAGGTGTTCGATTACGCCTCGCTCGGTACGCAGTTCCCCCCCCTCCCACCGAAGAAGGAGAGGCACGCGCGGCCGTCAGGGTATAAACACCGCTAACAGACCCTCACCAAGCCACAGAGTAAGGGAGGGGCCTCCTATCCCCCAAAGGTTGTGCCACCCATCCCCCAGGCAGGCGAACCCTGCCTCAGGGAGATCGAGGGAGCAGGACGGGTGGGTAACTGTTAATAGGCGCCAGTCCCAAAGGTCTCCTCAACCGGTCTCCGCGGCGAGGCCACCGATGGAGAATCTCACCCTATTTGTGTCGCGAATTCAGCTCTCGAACGAGGCAAGCGATATTCGACACATGATAGACATGATAGAAGAAATCATTGGTGAACACAGTATAGTGATAGTTAATAAACTAAACACGAAATCTCCGTATTATAACTCTTTTAAAGTAATAATTAAAGGTGTAAATGCGCATTTCAACCCGTATAATATGAGTCAATGGCCAGACGGTATTATTGTTAAGGAGTTTATTCACTTTTCCAGGAGATTTGATAACAGGCAAAATAATAATAATAATAATAATAATAATAATAGGCGCCCTAACGGTAATGCCTGAAAGTTGTACTGTGTATAATAATAATAATCTTACTAATAATAAATTTTCTATCAGTCATGGCGGATAACTTGTTGAAAATAGTCTCATATAATGTAAGGTCAGTGAGGAATTCAACTGTAGATGTTCATAAAATCTGCGACAGTGCAGATTTGATACTCCTGCAGGAGCACTGGCTACCTAAGCAAGAGCTAAAATTCCTCTCTACCATCCATGATGACTTTATGTACCATGCGTCATCAGCAGTAGACTTGTCAGATGAATTAATGTACGGTAGGCCTTTTGGTGGTGTTGCTTTCTTATTAAGGAAAAATTTGTCAAAACATATAAGATTTTTAACAAGCGATAACGTAAGGTTGTTAGGCATTGAATTACAAGTGAACAATGATTGCATATTAATTGTAAACTGCTATTTACCATACAACAACGGCAGTAATCTAGATGAATACATTGATTTGCTGTACAAAATTAAGTCATTATCAGATAACCCCAAATATTCTCACTGTATAATAATGGGGGACTTTAACGCACATGTGAACTCGGAATTCTTTGGAGAATTGGGTAACATGTGCGAGTCGGCCAATTTAAGTATAAGTGATGTAGATGTATTAGGGGTAGCCAGTGGTAATTTTACATACGTTAGCGATATGAGTGGTACCACCAGGTGGATTGATCATTGTCTCACTAGTAATAATCTAAAGGATCGAATTGTTAGAGTTCATATTTTGCATGATTTCCTTCTTTCTGATCATAGACCATTAGAAATATTAATTAACGTTACCAATTTATGCGCAACACGACTTAACAAGAACTCAATAGGTAAGAATAATCGCGTCGATTGGTCCAATGTTAATATGCAGCAGAGAATAGAATACAAAGACAGAACATGTCACCTCTTTAATAATTTAGAAATTTTGCACCTTGGCTGTAATAATCCTTGCTCAAATGATTCTCACTGTAAACTCATAGATAGGTATTATAGTAAGATAATATCCCTGTTAAGAGAAGCAGGAAGCCCCTTGATTAAATCTTACAACTATCATACTAAGGTTATTCCTGGATGGAATGATTTTATTGCCCCCCTGAAGAGGGAATCGAAAGACGCCTATGATTTGTGGTGCTTTCATGGTAGACCCAGATTAGGACCAGTATACATAAATATGTGTAGAAGTCGGGGTCAGTATAAGGCGGCCATAAGGCGATGTAAACAGGAAGAAGAGTCTATTCGAGCATCAAAAGCCTGTGAAGCTCGCATAAATAACGATAATAACAAATTTTGGAAATTTGTTAAGAATCAAACGGGTGTCAAAAATGTCCTCCCTCCGACAATCGATGGGGTGTCGGGGGAGGATGAAATTGCAAAGCTGTGGAAAAACCACTACTCTAACATTCTTAATAGTGTGAGTAGGGATAATCTTAAGATAGATTGCAGCGAAACGATTGTGGGAGGGACAAGGGAAAATATTTTGATATCATTTTCTGAAGTAAAGAGGTTAATTAAAGAGTTAAAGACTGGTTCTGCGTCAGGGGTAGATGACTTATCGAATGAGCACTTAAAATATGCAAATGACGTAGTATGTCTGCATATATCATTGCTCCTATCAGCCATGCTTGCTCATAGCTATATCCCTGCAGAGTTCATGAGGGTATATATCTTGCCCCTGGTCAAAAATAAGTACGGAGACATTCTGTCCAGCAATAATTACAGGCCTATTGCTGTCGCTTCCTGCTTCTCGAAACTACTAGAAAAACTCTTGTTACTCCGATTAAATGATTTCCTATGGACATCTCCTAATCAGTTTGGCTTTAAAAGGTCCCACTCAACTGACCTGTGTATCTATGTACTTAAAGAAACAATATCTAAATACATTGACAGTAATTCAACCATTTATAGCTGTTTCCTTGATATAAGTAAGGCATATGATAGGGTGAACCACAATATTTTATTTGCAAAACTAGAAGACAGGAAGGTTCCCATGTACATATTAAATTTATTGAAATTTTGGTATTCCCACCAATCTTTCACTGTTAGGTGGGGCAATGTACTATCCGAGTGTTTTGGCTCCTCTTGCGGGGTGAGACAAGGCTCCTTGCTCTCCCCTATGCTGTTTAATGTGTATATTGACGGATTAATTGCTTCACTTAATGAGGCAACAGTAGGATGTTGTATAGATAACACAAGGATAAATAACTTAGTTTATGCCGATGATATGGTGTTAATAAGTCCCTCTGTTAAAGGTCTGGATCGGCTACTAAATGTCTGCGAAGTGTATTCGCAGAAACATGATATTCTTTTTAATGTTACAAAAACTAAGGTTATGCAATTTCATCCTAAAAGCTGTAATCAGCCAGCTGATATAAGGTTTAAAATGAATGGTGAAGTAATTGAGGAAGTACAAGAGTTTAAGTATTTGGGTCAAACTATTACCAGCTCCTTGAGTGATGACTCGGATATAAGAAAACAATCTCGAAGCCTGTGTGCTAAAGCGAATATGACCATAAGGAACTTTCGTTTCTGTACAAGTGAAGCTAAAGACACACTCTTTCGTACTTTCTGCAGTAATATATACGGTCAGCAACTCTGGGTGAATTATAAAAAAGGTTCTGGCAGAACCCTAAATTTGCTGTACAACAGGTCTTTTAGACTCTTACATAAATTACCCCCGAGATGCTCAGCTTCGCAAATGTTTGCTACCCGCAATGTCCCGAGCTTCCCGGAGGTAACAAGACGTGCTCAACACAGTCTAATGCAAAGAATTAAAAAATCAACCAACCCGATCATCCAAGCTATCCATGAGTCCTGCCATTTATCCTCTAAGCTATGGACTTCTTGGTACGAAAACGTCTGTCTGTAGCTCCACTTAACTTCGACAGTGCAGTATTATTTCTAATCAATTGTATATATTTCTATCCTTAGTGTATGAACTGTCATTGTATTAATAATATTTGTCATGTGGACTATAGTCTGCCAATAAACCTTTTCATTTTCATTTCATTTTCATATAAGCGTGTGGATGCGCGATCATAAATTAAACGTGTACATAGATTTCTACTGAGCTATTATTATTTTTGATTGTATATTTATTTCCTATATATTCCTCGCTTTAAGTGTGTATCTTTTGGTGTATATAGATTTCTTCTACTATTATTATTTTTTATTGTATATATATTTCCCGAGCTGAATAAATGTTAAATAATTTATTCCATGTTAAATAATTCGTTTTGCGACTAAATAAACAGAATGATGTAGTTGTGTTTTACTATTGAAAGTATATATAAACGATAGAAACAAGTGCGTTGATGGGTGTTTATATATTTATAAAAACGATATTATGTTTGATGCATGTGTGCTTGGATAAATAAATATATGTACTTAAACTGGCTGGTTCTACACTTTTGTATATTAATATACAGGGTGTACATAAAGTCAGGATCTATTTTTGTGAAGCACTTGGAAATTATATGGCATTCAATCATAAAATGATAAAGTGGTAACATTTATTAAATAATTAAGAGTAGGATTCGACGTGACGCCCATCAGTATCCCTGCACAGCTCAAATCGTTCCGCAGCATTTCTAAACACATTCTGGAGCATTTTCGGGGTTATGTTATCTGCAGCAGTTCGTATACGTGTACGTAAGTTTTCAAGACTCGTAATCTTCGTCTGATAGACGTGCGATTTGATAAAGCCCCATGCAAAGAAATCTAAAGGGGTTAAATCTGGTGATCTCGCTGGCCAAGGTCTGTTGCTTCAGCGTCCGATCCAGCGATTTGGAAAACGTCCATTTAGATAATCCTGAACAATTTTGGCATAGTGACAAGGAGCACCATCATGTTGATAGACGACGGTACAAACAATTCTATCCCCGTCGTCTATCAACATGATGGTGCTCCTTGTCACTATGCCAAAATTGTTCAGGATTATCTAAATGGACGTTTTCCAAATCGCTGGATCGGACGCGGAAGCAACAGACCTTGGCCAGCGAGATCACCAGATTTAACTCCTTTAGATTTCTTTGCATGGGGCTTTATCAAATCGCACGTCTATCAGACGAAGATTACGAGTCTTGAAAACTTACGTACACGTATACGAACTGCTGCAGATAACATAACCCCGAAAATGCTCCAGAATGTGTTTAGAAATGCTGCGGAACGATTTGAGCTGTGCAGGGATACTGATGGGCGTCACGTCGAACCCTACTCTTAATTATTTAATAAATGTTACCACTTTATCATTTTATGATTGAATTCCATATAATTTCCAAGTGCTTCACAAAAATAGATCCTGACTTTGTGTACACCTTGTATATATATATATATATATATATATATATATATTATATATATATATATATATATACACTACGCCTTCTAAGCCAAATGGCTGATTACGCCTTCTAAGGCAAATGATGCTGAAGGACGACCTTCATTATACGTTGAGCCGTGGCAGTGAGAACATCTGTCCAATACACAAATTAATTAAATAGCGCAATCTGACAACTATTCTACAATTAACGGCACTACAAAAGTTATTAATATATATACCTTACCTTACTTTATGAACTTTATGTTGTTTCGTGCGTTGGTCTCTCTTCACACGGAGGTCAAGCTGGTGGCCCCGCCTCTATATATATATATATATATATATATATGTATGTATATATATAGTCTTCTAAGCCAAATGATGCTAAAGCCGCTCAAGGTGGCTGGACTGAGCTTCATTATACGTTGAGCTGTGGCAGTGAGACTCTCTCTCTCTCTCTCTCTCCTTTAGTATATATACAGGGTGTCCCCAAAAAAACTATATACTCTTTATAGCATCATATATTTTATAATTTAAAAAAACCAAACAATATATTGTTATAGCAATTGCCAATGAAAGGTAAATTAGTAATCTAAGTGATCAAAATGTTATAGCGAGTTGTTTGCATATAAAATTTAATTAACTACGCCAAGTGCTCAAAATGTTCTCCGGCGGCATGAATGCACTTTTGAATGCGTCGACTAACTGATTCGCAGACATGGACTAATGTGGATGCTGTGATGGTCCCGCATTTTTCCCTAATTGCATCCTTAAGGTGTTCGAGTATTGCGGGTCTTGTACCATAAACTGCATCCTTCAGGTAGCCCCACAAGTAAAAATCAAGTGGAATCAAGTCTGGTGAACGTGGAGGATACTCAACGCTTCCTCTTCGTCCTATCCAACGGTTAGGCAACGTTTCATCGAGGTACCTTCTGACATCACAATGATAATGAGGGGGGGCTCCATCTTGTTGAAAGTAAAAGTCGTCGTTTCCAAACAACTTCCGAACTGCAGTATAATTTCTGTCCGCAGCATGTCGAGATATGCGACACCGGTAACTGTCCCATTAAAAAAAAATGGTCCAACCAAACCCCTGGATGATAAACCACACCATGCTGTTAATCCTGGTAAATTAACATGTTTATCCACATAAACGTGTGGATTATCAAGTGAACAGTACCTGCAGTTGTGTCGATTTACTGTGCCATTCAGCTTGAAGGTAGCTTCATCAGACCACACGATTTTGTTGCATTGAAAGTGCATTCATGCCGCCGGAGAACATTTTGAGCACTTGGCGTAGTTAATTAAATTTTATATGCAAACAACTTGCTATAACATTTTGATCACTTAGATTACTAATTTACCTTTCATTGGCAATTGCTATAACAATATATTGTTTGGTTTTTTTTAAATTATAAAATATATGATGCTATAAAGAGTATACAGTTTTTTTTGGGACACCCTATGTATATATATATATATACACACATATATATATGTGTGTGTGTGTATATACTGTATATGTATACACATTAAATAGCGCACTCTTATTCTTGCACCAACTGGCTGATTACACCTTCTAAGCCAACTGAGGCTGTTAAGAATTTCAGTAGGTGACAAGACATGCGAGCGAGAACATCTACTCCTCTTCCTTTCTCTTAGGTAAGGATACCCTCTCTCAACCTTCTTAGGTTAGGATTAGGTTAGGTTACCCCTTTGGGGGGAGGTCTTTACCCGGGCCTCCCCTCTACACCTTCATGCAACTTGGGGGACTAAACCCTCTTCCCCCTTGTTGTATTCCCTCCTCCCCTACAACCCCTACCCCCTCTCCCCTCTTCGCAACATTGACCATCTTGCATAGTAATTGATTTGCACTCTACATTTTTGCGAGCATACTACTCAGCCATATCACTATTTTTATCTTAGTCTTATTCTAATAGTTCTTTTAATTGGCAAGATATCTGTAATTGTTTGAAAAATTTTCTGTGATAACTGTTGTACCCAAATTAGAGTTTTATTTGGTATCATATTTGAATGAGACTGATCTAATAAAACAATACAATTGATTTTACACTCGCTGATTGGTGGCCTGTTTTAAGAAAAACATTTTCGTACTGTGCCCTCTTTATTTTAGGGGTGCCCTTTTTTCTTTGGACCCCTCCTTACTGAAATGCCTAGATCCGCCCTTGAAAAGGTAATTGTGGTGGTGGTGGTAGGGGGGGGGGGAATTCGCGGGCATCCAATGAATCCCCCTACTGGATCCGCCAGTGCAACACTGCAATAGGTTGCGTGCCGAGATGATCAGTCTAGAATCGTACACGTTTGAACGCGTCGTGAACCTGTGCATTGTACAGGCAGCTCACAGTTGGCGGTGTCCCAGTGAGGCGGTGAGCAGTACTAAACTGTGTGGTGCGCATTTCGGTGTTAGTAATGTGAATCATTTATTTGTGATTGGAAACTAACTGTGGAAATTCTTTGAAGTGAAGTGAGTAGTTTGACACATATATGCTAGTTCTTTATACTTATTTATGCAAGCAAATTTAACTTCAATGTAAATTGTTTTAGTTATTTATGGGTGTAAACTAACTGTTATTATTCTCATTAATGTGCTCTGCTACTGATAGTAACCCATGTTGTTTATTGTTTCAGTTTGTGCTCAGAAAAATGTACCCTTCGTAAAGCTGTGGTCAGAATTTAGTGATCCTAGCCTTTTTATAAAAGATGGGGGTGCATTTCATTGAAATAGGGAATGCTAAGCTAGGTAGGTTAATCGATGAAAACGTTCGAAAGCTGTATAGGTCGAAGCCCTCTTTAAACGTTGTGGGTCCGGGAAACGCCGGCCCGATGTGAAAAATAGTTTAAAACGCCGATCCGTGGTAAAAAATAATTTAAGCGTCTTTTATTGTAACGCGCGTCGTATTAGAAATAAATTAAACGAATTTAAGGCGATAATTTACTCCGGGAACTACGATATAGTCTCTTTAACCGAAACGTGGCTAAATACCGTAACTCGGAACTCGTTGGGGAACTTCATACAGCGGGTTTTAAACTTTTTACTGATGATAGGTTACATAGGATTGGTGGCGGCGTTTTGTTGTACATTCGTAATTCCCTTAAGGCTATCGTGGTTAAGATAGATTTTTCGGCATCAATTAATGCGATATGCGTTGAAGTGAGGGCGCGTAGTATTAGCTTTAATTTCGTTGTTGTTTATAGACTTCCCGTTCAACCCCTCGATACCGATAGTAGATTTTACACACTTCTTGGTAACTTTATTAATAATCGGGATAGTATAGTTGTCCGAGACTTTAACTGCCCTAACGTTAATTACAAGACTTTTACTGGTAATGATAAGGGTTTGAGACTGATTGAGTTCATGGAAGATAATTTTTACGGCAGATGGTTTCCGAACCAACACGCGGTGACAATATTTTAGACATGGTGATGATGAACGACGAAAATATAGTCGAAGGTTTGGAAGTAGGTGAGAGTTTGGGATTTAGTGATCACCAAATTATTAGGTTTCAGCTATTGATAGAAAACAGGGATCACCTGAAGATCCGTCACCTCAGCCTTTTTTAGTTAGCTTTATAAGGCTAACTAACGAAAATATCACGACCAAACCTAACCAATCGTCAAGGGCGTACAGTTGACCCAACGATTGGTTAGGTTAAGTCGTGATATTTTCGTTAGTTAGCCTTATAAAGCTAACTAAAAAAGGCTGGAGTGACTGATCTTCAGTTGATCCGAAAACAGTAAGGATAGTAACGTAATAGAAGTCCCTGATTTTCGAGCGCTAATTTTGATAGTTTTGCGGATAGGATGAGAGTAGTGGACTGGGATAATTTATTTATGTGTAATGACGCAAATTTTCATGGGGAGGTGTTTAAACAAAGTTTTGTGAATATTGAAAGGGAGTTTATTACGCGTAGGCTCAAGGACGCTAGTAATCATGGTAAGCCCAAGTGGTGGACTAGGGAAATAGGTGAGTTCATAAACGAGCGTAACAGAGCGTATAGACTTAATAAGCGCAATGGCACGGTAGCTAACTTTAATAGATATATCCAGCTTAGACGTCAGGTTAAAAGATCTGTTATGAATGCTAAGCGTAATTTTGAGATACTTGTAGCTGCGGGGGGTAAACATAATCCGAAAAAGTTTTTTGACTCCGTCAATAATCGTAAGCCGATAAAAGATAACATAGGCCCTCTAGTGGACGCTAACTGCGCTTTGGCTTCCGACGCTCAGGCGATGGCAGGTATTTTTAACAACTTTTTTGCAACAGTTTTTACCGTAGAAGACGTAAATAATGTCCCCGACGTGGACGATATTGTTCCATTTAGTTGCGAGACTATTTTCAATGAAATAACTGTTTACGAGGGTGAGATTGCGCATTATATCGATAAGCTAAAAGTTACAAGGAAAAGTAGTACCTCAAAAGGCCTTGCGGCCCAAACCGAGGAGGTACCAATGGCAACGGGTGCCAGGGAAAAATTCTGTCACCCTCAAATAGTGTGCAAGATTCGGTCTAACCTTTTCTTGAACAGATCCACAGAAGAACTGTTCACAACTTCTGAAGGTAGCCTGTTCCACGTGGCACAGATCTTATACGTAAATTTAATTCCCACACACACAAGTCCTAACCGTTTCAAATCCAACTTCCAACCATTGTTGCGAGTTGGGTTATCATTTAAACTAAACATGCTTCAACAATGTCGATTTTAGAAGCATGTTTAGTTTAAATGATAACCCAACTCGCAACAATGGTTGGAAGTTGGATTTGAAACGGTTAGGACTTGTGTGTGGGAATTAAATTTACGTATAAGATCTGTGCCACGTGGAACAGGCTACCTTCAGAAGTTGTGAACAGTTCTTCTGTGGATCTGTTCAAGAAAAGGTTAGACCGAATCTTGCACACTATTTGAGGGTGACAGAATTTTTCCCTGGCACCCGTTGCCATTGGTACCTCCTCGGTTTGGGCCGCAAGGCCTTTTGAGGTACTACTTTTCCTTGTAACTTTTAGCTTATCGATATAATGCACAATCTCACCCTCGTAAACAGTTATTTCATTGAAAATAGTCTCGCAACTAAGCGTCGATTGTAACCTATATGCCTAACGGAAGGGATTAACTTTGTGGCCCTCGTCTACACCCGCTCCAGCCTCTCAATATCTTCCCTAAGGGTGGGCGACCAGAACTGCACAGCATACTCCAGGTGCAGCCGAACCAGAGAATTGTACAGAGAGAGCACAATCTCCTTGTTTCGAAACTGAAATTGCCTCCTGATATAACCCAACAGCTTCTGGGCTTTCTTTTCCACCTCTACGCACTGTTTCATAAATTTAAGGTCGCTGCAAATTAGCAAAACCAAGTCCTTTTCCAAATCAGTCGCCTCGATATTACTCCCCAACATCGAGTAGTCCGACTTGGGATTGGCGTAGTCAATGTGCATCACCTTGCATTTGCCATTTTTCGGACCACTCTCCTATCCTACGTAGGTCCGCACGCAGTTGCTTGATCGCCTCGGGCGTCCCAACATTGGTCCCAAGCTTCGTGTCATCAGCGAATTTGGCGATCCTACTGACAATGCCACCATCGATATCATTTATGTAAATGATAAACAACAGTGGCCCCAAAACGGAACCCTGAGGAAACCCGCTAGTGACCGAGGCCCAACCCGAACTAGCCCCTTTAATTACAACCCTCTGCCGCCTATTCTTCAGCCAGTTTTCAGTCCACTTACCTACTTCCCCATCAATACCCAGCGCGCGCACTTTGGCCATTAGCCGGCGGTGAGGTACCTTATCAAAGGCTTTTTCAAAGTCGAGATAAAATATATCAATCGCCCTACTCTTATCAAACTCACTCAACATGACGTGGAAAAACTCGAGCAGGTTGGTGAGACACGACCTATGCCGTCTAAACCCATGTTGGGAGTCCCCAAGCAGCTTGTAGGAATCCAAGTGGTCAACGATCCTATCCGGTATTATCCCCTCTAATAATTTACCTACAACCGAAGTGAGACTATTGGGACGATAGTTCCCTGGACTTTCGTGATCCCCTTTCTTAAAGATAGGGGTCACGTTGGCTTCCCTCCAGTCACCAGTTAGCAAGGCTGCAGGCCCTGACGCTCTTTATCCTAGACATTTGAAAGATTTGAAAGACGTTATCGTAGGCCCATTAACAAAAATTTTTAATAAGTCACTGGAAGCGGGGATTATTCCTGAAGATTTCAAATTAGCTAACGTTAAGCCCATTTTTAAAAAAGGCGACCGCAAAGTAGCTAGCAATTATAGGCCTATTAGCTTAACGTCAATTCTCGGTAAATTTTGGAATCCGGAGTTAGGGATCGTATCGTCAATCACTTACAAAGTCACGATTTGATTAATAATAGTCAGCATGGGTTTCGACCCTATAAACCTTGTTTAACTAATTTATTAGAGTTTTATAACGAAATAATGCGCGAATACTATAGGCATAGAGCGGCTGACGTTATTTATTTAGACTTTAAAAAAGCGTTCGATACAGTTCCGCATAGAAGATTAATTGCGAAGGTTAAAGCGCACGGTATACGCGGTCAAGTAGCTAACTGTTTAGAGGAATGGCTTCGTGCTAGGAAACAGAGGGTCGTTGTTAATGGTAGGGAGTTGGGGTGGTTGGATGTAGGTAGCGGTGTCCCTCATGGTTCAGTGTTAGGCCCATTGCTATTCGTAATCTACGAGGGCCACTCAATATATTTTGCCCCACCTTTTTTCCAAGTTTCCTTCTAAGTTCCAAAAATTTTGTACACAAGTAGCTACATACCTTTTTTACAAGTTTTTATTTTTCCACATAGTCTCCACCCTTTTCTACGGCTTTCTCCACCAAGAAACAAGGGCCTTTATTTCATGCTGGGAAAAGTCCGCTGGGTTGCTCTGGAGCCACCTCTTAACCTCCTCAACAACCTCCTCGTCACCCTGAAACTTCCTTCCACGAATAGCATCCTTCATTGGCCCAAACAAATGGAAGTCTGAAGGTGCCAGATCCGGGCTGTATGGAGGGTGGGGTAACACAGTCAAGCGCATTTTTGTGATGGCCTCTCTTGTTTGTAGACTGTTGTGTGGTGTTACGTTATCGTGCAAAATAAGGACGTCTTCCAGTTTTCTCTCCGGTCTCTGTAGGGTAGCAATATATACCTCTGAGTTGATTGTTTGTCCTTTCTTCATAATGTCCACCAGAATCACCCCTTTCATGTCCCAAAAGATGGTGGCCATAACCTTTCCTGCAGAGGGAGCCATTTTGAACTTTTTCTTGCGTGGGGAGTCTGCGTGATGCCACTCCATGGATTGGCGTTTTGTTTCAGGTTCAAAGTGGTGTGTACCCAAGTCTCATCCCCAGTGACAATTCGTGAAAAGAAGTCACCCCCTTCTGTTTCGTATCGAACCAATGAATCAGAAGCAATTTCTTTTCTTTGGGCTTTGTGATCTTCAGTCAGTTCGCGAGGAACAAACCCTGAACACACTTTTGGGTATCCCAGTTGCCGAATTATCATATTCACACTTCCTTCACTAATTCCTAGCTCCAGTGATAGCTCCTTGTATGTGACGCGCCGATTTGATCGAATGATACTGTTAGCACGTTGTACAGTGTGAGATGTCACAGCTGATGCCGAGCGACGACTGCATGGCTTATCATCGAGGCTGGCTCTCCCTCTCTCCGATGATCTCACACGTTTAAACCAGCGTCCAACTGTGCTTTGATCAACAACAATATCTCCGTAAACGTTTTATAGACGTTTGTGAATATTTCCAACTGTTTCCTTCTCTGCGGTTAAGAACTCGATAACAGCTCTCTGTTTACGACGCACATCATTGTCAGACGTCATTTTTGAAACTGCGTTAACCATCGGTTTTATACAAGGGCATTTAAAAGCGGTTTTATACAAGGAGGGGAGGTTCAAACTGGAAAAATGCGGTTATGTGAAACGCAGAAAGTTCAAACTTAAGCCCAAAAGACATTTCAGCCCCTTGCCTATTATTTAGCTAAGAAAGAAGGGTGGGGCAAAATATATTGAGTGCCCCTAGTACATTAACGACATAGATGTAGGCTTGACCAGTAACGTTTCAAAATTCGCGGTCGATACTAAAAAACAGGTAAAGTTCTTAACGTGGACGATAGAAATAGGCGGTAAAGTTCTCAACGTGGACGATAGAAATAGGCTCCAAGACGATGTAAATAGGATTATGGAGTGTACAGATAAGTGGTAGATGCAATTTAACGTAGACAAATGTAAAGTTTTGCATATAGGTTCTCGTAACAACAATTACACGTACACGATGGATGATAGACAGTTAGCGAACGTTGACGAGGAAGTAGATTTAGGCGTACGTGTATCTAAGGATTTAAAAGTTAGGAACCAGTGCCTGGAGTCTTGCGCAAAAGCTAATAGAATGTTAGGCTTCAAAGCGCGTAATTTCGAATTGAAATCGAAGAATATATTATTGCCCCTCTGCAAGTCCTAGTCAGGCCTCACTTAAAATATGCCGTTCAGTTTTGGTGCCCGTATTTGTGTGAGGATATTGATAGATTGGAAAGGGTTCAGCGACGCGCCACGAAACTAATTCCGTCATTGCGCAACAAGACTTACGAAGGTAGGATTAAAGAGTTAGACTTGCATTCACCGCGTCCGTCGTGAACTCTACCAGCGTTAATATGTTTAAAAACCGTTTAAATAGGCATTTTAAAAATATTAACGTCGTTTAAAATGATAAAACAATTAGCAACAGAAGCTCTGAGGGTAGTGGTCGAGGTTTGTGTCTGTTGACGATTAGTGCCAGCTTGTGACATGCCAGCATGTGATATGACATCAATAAAATTATACTGAAAAAAATAGACTAACGCGAACTTAAATGTAGCTAGTAGCGTAAACTAGCCTATTTTTTGTTATACTCTTCATACTTTTTTTTTTTTCTTTTCTTATCCTCTCTTCACTTGCATGTCTGTAGTTTGCGTGGTATGACAGTGTTTGAGTTAAGACTGTGTTTGCATGGCTTGTAAGCGTTCTTATTTTACTTCTGTTCATCTTTCACCCCTTTCCTATTCTCTTCGACTATTTTTCCGACTTGTCGGCAGTGGTCGGCGGATGATGATAGTAAGTCTTTCTCTCTCTCTTTCCGAATGAATGTTAACCCACGAATGATAGGTTTTGCTACTTACTTAACCCCTTATTCTCTTCTTTTAACCACCTACTCTCTTCTTTCTCTCGGGCTGTTGTTAGCCTTAGCTTCTGTAGATCTGTAAAACATGCCTGTGAAACGAAAGTGTGCAGCTATAAGTCATGCTATCGTATCCTCGTGCCGTCCAAGGTCGTATATTCCTCCTTATTGCTTGCTCTGACAACATATATCCACACGAAATATGGGTCCAGGGAGCTTATTGACATTCTCAGCAGTCTTGGGTTGTGTGTGAGCTATTTTGAAGTGCTGAAGTTGGTCAATGCGCAGCTTAAAAGTAAATCTCTCAACTTCACTGACTCTGTTGATGTGGCCTTGTGCAATTTGTCTTCGACAATGCTGTCGTCAGCATTGCCACTGCAACAGGTAAACGACTCATAAGTTAACACCAGAAATTTGTACTTGCTGACAGAATCATATAATATTCATATTTTGGTATGTTATGGATGAGGGCAAACAGGTTCCAGTCTTCTTTCTTTATAAATTTATGGTCTTATGTTTCAGGACAGGGAACTTTCTATGCGATGGGTGGAATTGCAGTTACCACACCTCGCGTCCAAGCAGAGCTTGTCCAACTTCGGCTTCCGATTAATGTCGACACAGCCTCAGTCATTGGCAGCTACAAAAAGATTCTGTTGAAGAACTACAGAAGACCAGGTAATATTTTTAAATATCGTAAAGCTAGATTTTTGTAGTATCTGATCACACAGTGCAAATAATACGTAATATGCTTTAAGTAAACACAAACTCATCCAAAATTTTACAAAAACGTATTGTCATCAGCTGCATCCTGATTGAGAAGTGTGGTGTTCGAGCCCCTCGCCGATCCTCAACCTATATGCAAACTTAAGATGAGTGGCGTCAATCCGGACAAGCTGTGGATAAATGACTTCTCCTTTAATATCCCATCTCATCCATCTTGGGCTGGCTTCATGCAGACAGCCAACGACGTTGAAGACTATGCGAAAGTGAGTTGTAATTAGAAATTATGAGTCAAAATGCTCTGTCATAATTATGAACTTCTAAATCATAAATGATGCTGAATCAGAAGTCATAATTGTAAACTGAAATCATAATTCTGTCATCAGGCCAGCATCGCTCCGCTTCTTTTTATAAATCGTGATTGGACACAGTCAAACACGATATTCTCATCACCGTGCTATGCCAAGAAAGAGAGTGACCATTTGGACATCAAGGCAATGGAGATAACGCTCTCTTCTCCAGAACTTGAAGGTAAGATTGCTTTCGATATCTCGGACAATTAATAAACACACACACACACACACACACATATATATATATATATATATATATATATATATATATATATATATATAATATATATATATATATATATATCCCCCTCCCCGCAGGCGGTCTTTCTGGGGTGGATCGCCCGCGGGCTCCTGCCTACATGTGGCGAGGGGGGTCAGCCGCGGCTGGGGGCCCTGCCGGGTCCCCGCCCGGTTGCGAAGTGGACTTTTAGCATACCCTGCTATCCTACAGCCCTCTTTCCTGTCTTCCCCTCTTTACCCTCTTCCTTGCCCCCTCTGTTTTTTCTGCTTTCTCTGTTCACTTCGCGCGCCCCGTGGGCTGCCGGGGCTGGTCGCTGGGGGTCTCGCCCCCATGGCCGGGGCCGGACTAGTTGGCTGGTAGGGTGCCCAGGCCTGGGACCCTGGGGGGCCTTGGTCTTTGCTGCCGGCGGGGGAGAACTCTCGACGCTGCAAGGGCCCCTTTTGAAACGGGGGTACCTGCATGGGACGAGGCACCCACCCCCCGCCGGCGTGCGCTTGGTCCCCTTGGGCCCCGGGTAATCGGTTCCCCGCGGCCCCGGGCGCGAAACTACAATAAAAATTTTCTATGGAAACACTTACAACTCTAATGGACCTCGTTGACGACCCGGCTTGTGCATCTGACCTCCCTCTGACTACCTCTTTGGACCGTGGGTCTGGTAAGGGCAGTCGGCCAGCCCTCGCCCACCCCGTCTGCTCTTCTTGCCGACGCCTCCTCTCCCTCTCTTCCCCAGGCTCGTGGCGCCGCTGCCCGACCCCCGCCAGTAGAGGATGGACTGCAGTGGACCCCCCGACCCTGGATCCCCCCATATTCCACGTCCCGATAGGGACCCACCTGCTTTTTCGCCCTCAGGTGGGAGGTCCGCGCCCCGGTCGCCTCCCACTCCGGTCGGGCCTCATCGCCCCCGGCCCCCTCGGCCCCTGGGGGACGTGGGACCCGACGTCGCCGTCCGCCTTTCTCGTCTTCTCGCCCCTCGAAGTTCCGGTGGTGTTTGGCCAGACGGCTTCACTCGCCTTAGGACGATGGACAAGTTCCTCGTCCTCCGCCCCTCCTCCTCCAAGCCCTCCCCACTAACCACGAACGTCTCTTTCGAGCGATCCATGGGAAGACGGGACGGCGCGTTTTGACCTTCGGCCTCAGAGGGATGGCTCCATTTTGATAAGGTCGCGTTCCTCTGCCGAAACCTCCTCTCTGCTCGCTATCCCCGATGTCCTGGGCTGCGGGATCACGGTGACTCCCCACCCCCGCCTCAATCAGTGCCAGGGCACAATTTACGCTGCTCGTCTTCTACCATCCGGTGGAAGACCTCCAGATTGACCTCGCCTCCCAGGGTGTTGTGAGGGTGTACCGCTTTCCCGACAGATCGCGGTCCCCAACTGCCCTTCTCCTCGCCTGCTCCTCACTTTCGACTCACTGGTGCCCCCGTTTCGGTATTCTGGGGCTTTGGTGAGAGACGAGCGTGCGAATTCTCAGTACGACCATACGTGCCAGATCCTACGCGCTGTTTTCAGTGTAATAGGTTTGGCCACGTGAGCAGCTCCTGCCGTCAGCCGGCCCCGTTGTGTGTCCGCTGCGGCGGCCCTCCCCACCCCTTGCCCTGTACTGCTCCGCCTTCCTGCACCAACTGCCATGGACCACACCCTGCTTCATCCCGCTCTTGCCCGTCCTTCCTCTTTGAAAGGGAGGTTCGGGCCCTCTGTTCATCAGAGTTTCTCAGCGCTCGGGAGGCGCGGGAGCGGTTGCGTGGCGGCGAGGCCCGGCGTGGTGCCTGTACGCCGAGGCTCTCCGTTCCCGGACCCCGTCTCACCGGCGGTTCCCAACGCGCCTCCACCCACCGTGTCCGCTACTCCCAGTCCATCCTCTGCCGCCCAGCGGACTCCTACCGCGGCTCCCCGTACCACCAGCGCGTCCCCACGTGCTCCCTCCGCGAACGCCGATGCTTCGTCGGCAACCCCCCCTGCCCCTTCTACGCCCTCTCCACCGGCGCCTTCGGCCACCCCCATTCCGGATCGTGACCCGCCGTCACCCACGCGGGCCGCACGACGGAGGGATAGGGGCCGCAAGCGCCGCGCCAGTGGTGACCCCGAAAGGTTCGACGCCATAAGCCTCGCATCACCTTCCTCTCCTAAACACAAACGCCCCCTTCGCCCTACCGCCCCGGTGTCCTCACCGTCCCCACTGCGCAACCGTTATGCACGCTCCCCCCTGGTGTCCCGTCGGCCCTCGTGGTGGAGGCTGAGATACACCCCTCTCCGGCCCGGTCGATGGACCCACTGGAGGGGGAACTCGCCCGCCTGGTCGGCGTGGGTGGGACGTGCACGCCCCCGCGTTTGACCCGCCCCATCTCTCTCCTCGACCTGCCAATGCCTCGGGTGAGGTATTATTTTCCACTCCCCCTCGTAGTCCTGCCTCCCCCGCACCTCCGGTGAAGGGAGGGGCATTCTGGATACCTCTCACATCCCCTTCTCTGCATCGCTCTCCCCCGGACGTCCGGGAGACTCCTCCTCTGGAGGACTTGCCGGCGTCTGGTTCCACATCGCCCCCTCGTCGGGGGGACCCTCGCCTTCGCCCTCGTTCGGCGTCCCTCACTGAACTCCGGGGCTTTCCGATTCCCTCTTTAATCTCGGGCCGCCCGATCGGCCCACCCACTCCATAATCATCCTTTACGCTGACCTTCCTACCCCTCCCTATACCTCGCTCCTGCAGTGGAACATCCGCGGGCTCCTGGTAGGCCTCGAGAGTCTCTCCTCTCTCCTGGCCTCCAGGTGTCCGGCGTGTTTCTGCCTTCAGGAGACGATTCTGGGATCCCGTTCCCTCCCTCGAGTGTCCGGTTACTGCGGGCTCCCTTCCCCGCCTCTCGATGGGGCGGGGAGGGGGGGCGCCGCGGTCTTCGTGCACCGCTCCGTCCCTTTCCGCCCCCTCCCGCTCCGTACAGTCCTGCAAGCTGTGGCCGTGCGCCTTTTCTTGGGGCGCCAGCTCACGGTCTGCTCTCTTTACCTCTCCCCTAACGTACGCCCTCCACCCGATTCTCTCCGTGACCTAATCTCCAGCTTCCCCGCCCTTTTCTGATTCTCGGGGACTTCAACAGTCGGGACCCGGCCTGGGGGGACGTTTGCTCCACCTTTCTCTCCGGGACCCTTCTCTCCCTTATGGACGAGCTCGAGTTCACCTTTCTGAACGATGGCTCCCAACCTGCCTTCACTCGGCCCATGACAGTTTCACCTGTATCGACCTTTCCTGGTTCCCTCGAAATCGTGACGGAGTTCACCTGGGAGGTCCTGCCGGATTCTTCCGGCAGTGACCATTTCCCAGTGTGTCTTACCCCGACCCGTCTCCCCCCCCCACCTCTGTCCGCCCGCGCTGGCTGTTCGCCCGAGCAGACTGGGCCTCATACGCGAGGGGCACGGCGATCTCGCCATCAATTCCTGCCTTTCCCTCCGTCAATGAGGCCCTCGCCTTCCTCGAGAGTAAGATCCTCTCGGCTGCCGCCAGTTACATCCCCCGTACCTCTGGCTCCCCCAGACCGCGAAGCGTCCCATGGTGGACCCCAGAGTGCTCCCATGCCGTTCAGGAGCGGCGCCGTGCCGGCCGCCGCTTCTACCGGACCCGCCAGCTGGAGCACAAGATAGAATTTCAGCGCCTGAAGGCAGTGGCCCGTCGGGTCCTGAAACTGGCCCGGCGTACCTCCTGGCGGAGTTACGTGTCCGGGATCTCCTCCTCGACTGCCCCCTTGACTGTTTGGCGCAAGGTGCGTAGCTTTGAGGGGACCCGTGTCCCCCCTCGACCCCCGGTGCTTCGGGTCGGGGACGACGAGTTCGTGTCCGATCCGGAGGCCGTCGCGAACGCACTCGCGGCGCACTTTGCAGCCATCTCCAGTTCCGATTCCCCCCACTCCCGCCGCGACCCACCGGAATTTCCACCTCATAGGAATGACCCCTATAATCACCTCTTCCACATGACAGAGCTTCGGGAGGCCCTCCGCCCCCGACGCTCCTCCGCCCCCGGCCCGATAATATCCCCTATGACCTTTTACGGCATCTCCACCCCTCTGCTCTCAGCTTTCTACTGGACCTCTATAACCGGATTTGGTTGGAGGGTTCATTTCCGGACCGATGGCGTGAGTCCATCGTCGTCCCCATCCCGAAGCCCGATAAAGACCCCTCACTCCCGTCGAACTATCGCCCCATTTCCCTAACATGCTGTGCCTGCAAGGTGATGGAGGCGATGGTCGCCTCGCGGCTGTCCTTTACCTTGGAGGCGAGTGACCAGTACCCTGCTACCAGGCTGGTTTCCGGCGCTTCCGGTCTACCACACCGACCCCCTCCTTCTCCTTAGCCATGACGTGCAGGAGGCTTTCTCCGGCGTCAATTTGTACTCGCCGTCTTTTTCGACCTCCAGAAGGCCTACGATACTACCCGGCGGAGCGCGGTCTTTGACTGCTTACGCTCCCTGGGTTTCGTAGGCTTTCTCCCTTCCTTTATTTATAACTTCTTGTCCGCCCGTTCTTTCCGCGTCCGCATCGGTTCTGCCCTCTCTGACCGCTTTCCGTTGGAGGAGGGTGTCCCTCAGGGTAGTGTCCTTAGCGTCTTGTGTTTCTCACTCGTGATGAACACAGTCGCTACGGTCCTGCCTACATCCGTTCGTAGCTCCCTCTATGCCGATGACCTGGCTATCTATTGCTCTGGCCGCCTCCCGTCTTTGGCTGAACGTCGGCTCCAGCTAGCCATCAATGCGGTGGTTCGCTGGGCGTCCTCGGTTGGCTATGCTTTCTACCCTCTAAGTTTTCCAGTATGCTTTTCCGTCCTCGGCGCCTCCGTCTGTCGCATACCTTCGCTCTTACCCTTGCCGGCACTCCTCTTCCCCTCGTCCCATCCGTTAGATTCCTGGGTATGACCCTCGACGGATTTTTCGGTTGGGTTCCACACCTTAGGCGGTTGCGGCAAACATCTCGCCGCACCCTCTCCCTTTTGGGTCATCTGTCCCACACGACCTGGGGGGCGGACAGGCGTACTCTGCTGCGCCTGTACACCTCCCTGGTGCAATCCCGTGTCGACTACGGCTGTGTGGTCTACAGTTCCGCCTCCTCTCCGGCACTCCGTATGCTGGATCCTCTTCTCCACCGTGGCCTTCGCCTGGCGTCGGGTGCCTTCCGCTCGTCCCCTGTCGCTAGTCTTCAGGTGGACTGTGGACACCCCCCCCTGCCCCTTCGCCGGGGCCTTCTCATGGCGAAGTGTTACCTTCGCATCTGCCGCCTCCCGAAGTCCCTACTCTTCTCCGCGATCTCCCAGGCGCTACCCCGGCCTGACACGTGGCATTTCGCTGCCTCTCTGGCCGAGATTTTCTCGTCCCTGGGGATCCCCCCACCCTCTATTCTGCCGTTCTCCTTCGATCTGTCGCCCCCTGGCGGACCACCCCTATCTGCCGTTGCCAGGCGCTCCGTGGCCTGCGTAAGGAGTCTCTTCCTGCCGTCCTCCGGTCTTCTTTTCTGGCCCATTTCCCGTCCATTCGGACGACGTTCCGTCTACACCGACGGCTCGCGCTCCCCTGCAGGTGTCGCGGCCGCCGTCTTCTCCGTCATTGTCACTACCTCCGGGGTATCCCCCTGCCGGTTCAGGCCTCCATCTTTTCCGCGGAGCTCTTTGCCCTTCTGGAAGCCCTCCGTCTGGTATCGGGTTGTTCGCGGTCCTCCTGTACCCTTTTTTCGGACTCGCTGAGCGCCCTTCAGGCGCTCGAGCGCTATGATTCCCCGGACCCCCTCGTACGCCTTATTCAACAGGAGTACCATGTCTGCACACCATTCACCGGATCCGGGTCACCTTCTGCTGGGTTCCCGCCCATGTTGGTGTTTCCGGTAATGAGGCGGCGGACCGCTTAGCCCGGTCCGCCGCCTCGCTGCCTCCCTCCCCCGCCCGCTCCCCTTCTCAGACTATGTGCAGGTCTTTCGTTCCTTTTACGATCGCATGTGGCAACAGTCCTGGGACGATGCCACCGGAAATAAACTCTGGTCCATCCGCCCCCGTCTGTCATATTGGGTGTCCTCTTTCCACCGCTCCAGACACAAAGAGGTCGTCCTTGCGCGGCTTCGCATCGGCCATACGCGCCTCACGCACGGCTATCTTATGTTCCGGCAGGAGGCTCCTCGTTGCGCCTCCTGCCAGTCGCCCCTCACCGTCTCTCACATCCTGTGGAATGCCCCACCCTGTCGTCAGTACGTCGTCGCGCTTTTCCGTTCCTTTCTGATTTCCCCCTCCCCGAACGTTTACGCCTTTGCTCTGAGAGCCCTCTCTTCTCGCTTGACCGTTTTCCTCTTCCTCTCCCAATCTCGCATCCTATCTGAGCTTTAGGTGGCTTCTCACCTGTAGTCCGCTGTTCTCCCTTTTCTAGTGCCTTTTCTCCGTCTCCGTTTCTCTTTCTCGTATTCCGCCTCGCCATGATATCCGCTACCATATAGCGGGAAATGGCGGTAAACGCCCCAATACAAAAAAAAAAAAAATATATATATATATATATATATATATATATATATATATATATATACACACACACATAGTGGATTTAATTATCCCAGAAGAGTTCCTTGTTCCATGCACGGTCTGTATGTATCATAAAAAACTCAGGGAACCATTCTGAGTTCATTCCCATATATATATATATATCTTTATCTTTTTTGTAAAGAGTTCAACCATGTATCATACACCTTACTATGTTCAGCTTTTCAACAGGAGTCATTGTGAGGCAGGGAGGCTTTCATTTGTGATGTCCTACATAAGCTCAATAGGTCACGTGATGGCAGGTTCTGGACTTGCCACTTGCTGGAAGATAATATACGCTCCTAACTCAGTTCCCCAAATGATGACAGGTCACGCGTACGCGCGGGCTCTTAAGACTCATTTGTCCACGACAGCGGCGCTAATATCGGATTTGTTGAAGTCTCAAGATGCTCTAGAAGTAATCGACACCAATCACATCAAGAGGCTGATCGAGTCTGCTCAGAACCCGCAGGATACACTTTGGTTGTACTTAAAGAGCAGCTGATTGTCTTCAGCAGACATATCCAGCTTATAATGAATGAGGCTGCTGAAAGAAGCAGGACCGCCAAGCTGTGAGTACAGTACATCAAATTGGTGGGCCCCCTCAAGCTTTTCATATTCTCAACGCGACCCAGTAACTTTGCCCTGCACCTGGCATGTATAGAGGAAATGATACCGCTCTTCCATGCCGCCAGGCACTTTGTCTACGCGAAATGTGCGCGTCTCTACCTACAGCAGATAAAGATATTGAAGCAAAAGATGACAGATTCTGAGTATACAATGTATGTTGAGAAAGGAATGTTTGTTGCTAGCAAAACAGACCACTTCTACGGCGGAAACTTCATGGACCAGCTCAGTGAGCAGTACCTGATAAGACTAATTAAAGTTCATGGTGATATAACCCGCGGTCAAGGCTTATGGATTCAACCCTACAGATGCCCTACCCAAATGTATTCCAATATATGCGGCGCTTGAGGAATTTGCTGGTGTAAACTCATCCACGTCTGACCAGCACCAGACTTGAGGCCGGAATCTGTACGTCTCACTCAAAACAACGTCGAATTGCTCACCAAATTTTTTGCTGTTCATCCTCCCTTTCCATCTGATCACACCACTCTCATCAATATTTCAGGTGGAATAGTCGCGGATTCAAACGTCAACTGCGATGACGCGCTTGCAGTTGCAGCAGCCAAATTGGTCAGGCTGCCATTTACAGATATCAAGATGAAGAGGAGTGACCGGGTTATCAACAAGGCTGTGCGAGCTGAGGAGCTTGTCTGTAGAAGGAAAAGGTGCGAGATTAACCCAAACCTTCTGTTTCAGCGAATCACTGTTGCTATACAGACCCAAAGAGAGTTGGAGGAGTTTCTCATGTATGAGTTTAGCCAACAGCCTCCTTTTCTGTTTTACCAGGGCCTGCTTAGAAAAAACAAGAGTGATCTTTCAATTGTCCTCAAAGAACGTGTGGAACAGCGTAACCTTACTCATTCTGACACTGTCACTGTTGTTATTGATGGAGGACAGATACTCAACACTGTCGTCTGGCCAAATGATGCAACTTACGATGAAACTTCTGAGAACTACGTAAAACATGTCTGCACCCAATACGGAGACATGCCAGTCGTCGTTGTGTTTGACGGATACAGCTCGGTTGCAATTTCAACTAAAAGTATTGAGCACCAGCGTCGATCACAAAAGAAGGATTCTCGAAACATTTTGTTCAATGCCAACATGAAGCCACTCATCCCTCAGGACAGTTTTCTGATAAACCCAGCGAACAAGACTCGTCTCATATCGCTCATCACACAGCGTTTTGCAAAACGTTCCGCTCACTGCAAGCAACCAGAAAGGGACGTGGACAGGTTAATAGTGTCGACAGTTTTAGATGTTACCAATTCAGTGCTGGTAGTGGTCACAGACACCGACATCCTGGTAATGCTGGTGAGCCAGGCCAATGACACACATGGCGATGTGTACATGAGGCGAGGCCTGATTTCGTGTGTCAATGTTCTTGACATCCAGAAGGTCGGAGGTCTTAAAACATTTCTGTTTTTCGCCCGTGCTGTGCCTGGTTGTGACTGTCAGCGCTCTACAGCAAAGGCAAAAAGACAGTATTTAATAAGATGAAGGATAGTTTGGAGTACCTTTCTTAATAGGAAGTTTTCAATAACACTGACAGCACAAAGGAGAACATTGCGGCATCTGTTGAACAATTCCTGATTAACTTGTACGGAGGGGACAAGAATACAACGCTAGATGCCCTGAGATATAAGGTAAAGGTTGGATATATGAGTAATAATATTATTATTGTAAATAAAGAGTACAACTAACATGTAATAATATAGCTATTTGCACATAATAATAATTTCAACCTAGCTTTAAGAATTATTTACAATTGCGCTCATTATTCGTATGACACTCTTGAGAACAGATAGCGACACCCAGCATATATTTGTTGTGTGTACTCCAAACGGTTGTAACATTTTATGAATGAATCTTGGAATGAGTGAGTGAGTACTGATTGGTTGGTTGACTCATTGCCAAATGTCTGTAGAACATTCTTATTTCCATTCATCACTCTCGTTTACATATTACTAAGGAAACATAAGTTAATAATTAAATATAAATTCAAGAAGAGGATATATATTAACAATGGGGATGTCAATGAAGTGAATAAAAAATGGTCTTGTAAAAACTAAAAAAAAACCTTTGGACGTGATAACAGTGTTCATGTTGGCAAGCCTGTCATCCTGAACGATTTATAAAAACAGATAGATAGATAGAATAACCTTTATTAATAATAATAAAATAAATACATTTTTTCAATTTACAGTGACATGAATAATTGTGAAGCTCGACTATTTATTTTATTTAATTTGGCACTTAAGCTTTAGGCTTTACTGGGCTCTTATTAAAAATAAGCAGTTAGTTGTTATTAATTAATAATAATAAATAAGTAAATAAGTAAATAAGTATTATTAATAGTTAAAACATGTATTACAATATTAAACAATATTAATGGACAATATTAAACAATGTTAGTGGACATTAATCCTAGATTTTTGTTAGTATGCCATTATTAATCGGGATTTGAACTTGGTTTTAAAAAAATTTACATTCACAATATTTTTTATATCGGCATGCAAGTAATTCCATAGTTTCAATCCAATGAAAATGGGTAGTTTTTGAGATGAAGACAATCTAAATTGAGGTATAACAAGCTTTGATCTATTCTGGTCTGATACGAGTGGATTTCTTCATGAGTTACAAAATATCTATTTACCCATTGCAAAGTAGTGATTTTGTTCTTACACTTGTAAATAAAAATAAAATGTGCCAGCTTGGTTATATCATTGAGCTTTAGTAGGTTTAGCTCTTTAAATAATGCACTAGAGTGATCAAGGAAATCAGCATCAGATAATAACCTTATTGCTCGTTTTTGGATGACAAGGATACCATTTAATGCGTTGTTAGCGGAGTTTCCCCAAACAAGGGTGCAGTATGTTATATAAGGAAGAACAAGAGTATGATACTGTAAAGAGTCAATAAAACTTATTTAGGACCTACATTTCTAAATTTAAACATTACAGCAACGCTCCTTGAAATCTTTCTCGCGATATAGTTTACATGATAACTCCATTGCAAATTCTTATCTAGCATTACACCAAGAAATTTTGTACAGTACACTTCTTTATGGCGATTTCATTAACACTAAGTTCATCAAGATATACATTTCTTTTATTAGTAAAATTCATGAAATTTGTTTTACTGGTATTTAGGAAGAGTTTATTGGTGGTCAACCATTTCATTACACTGATGAATTCTGAATGAAATATATTCTTAGCTGTATTAACATCTTTGCAAGTAAAAGAGACAGTTGTATCATCTGCAAACATTATGAAGTTCAGTATATCAGATGAACGTGGAAGGTCATTTATATATAATAAAAATAACAGTGGACCCAGAACTGAGCCCTGTGGCACACCATGTTTGACAAGCGCTTTAGTTGAGCAAACCTTATTTACTGATACAAAATGATATCTATTGGACAAATAACTTTTAAACCAATCACTGATTGCTCCTCTAAAGCCGTAACGATATAATTTATTAAGTAGAATATTATGGTCTATTACATCAAACGCCTACTGAAATCCATAAATATTGATATCATTATTTCTTTGTTCTCCTTAGCTATATTTACATTTTCCATAAGATTTAAAATAGCTATTTCTGTTGTTATATTATTACGGAAGCCATATTGATTTGGAGATAATAAATTGTAGGATTCTAAATATTGCTGCATTCTACTTTTTACAATTTTTTCAAAAACTTTGCTGAACACAGATAATGAACACAGCGGCCTGTAATTTGTTGCTAGTGTAGGATCACCCCCTTTAAAAAGTGGTGTTATACAACCAGTTTTTAGCACTGATGGGAATATTCCTTTGGAAATACTTTGATTGATAATTTTAGCCAAAGTTACAGATATCTTATCTTTAATAAGTTTCAATGTAGGTACAGGAATGTTATGAATGTTATTTTTTGTATTTTTTAATTTACCAATAATATTCTGGACCTCAGTAAAGATAACAGGAACAAACGAAAATGAATTTAGTGGGCTGGGTGGCATATATTCTAGAGGTGAGTGATCATTATTTATTAATTTTGAGCGAAGCTTATCCGCTATTGAAGTAAAATGTGGATTTAAAGAGTCTGCAAATTGATTGATTCATTTATTTATTTATTTACATTAAATATTGAACATAGATTCAAATATTATTTTGTGTTATAACAAAGACAGAGCAAAAACCTGATATGTGAAAATACATATATAGACGGTTTATGAATGAAAAAACAATGTTTTGATGCATATTAAATTTTAATAACATTATAACATTATCAGATGATGGGTATCGGGAGGTTTCATACGTGACTGCTTAGAATATCTTCCAATTGGCAAATGGACGACAGCTGAATGGATACTACTGGTATGGCATTGTTATATCCGGAGCAAATGCTGTTTCTAGATCAGTAACACTGATATAGTAATAAACAGTCACTGAGAGAAATATAATTTAGAAACGAAGAATGTTTTGTATTGAGGCAGCAAGCTTAATGGAAAGACACAATCGGAAGATCTTAGAAGCCCTCCGCCATGTTGTCGATGCATCCTCCAGTACATGGGATGATTCCCTCCCCATAGTGCAAATAGCTATCAACAACGGCTATAATGTGTCCAATTTAGGGCGGAGCGTTTTTACACTTTTCTCGATTTTCGTTTTGTAATAGCGCGAGAAAGTGGCTCTTCCACGTCAAAAGTGAGTTTGTAAAATCTCAGAGATCTGCAATAATATCTTCTGCCTCCGCACGCACGTTGAAAATCCAAAAATGCGCCAAAATACGCATTTTTTCAATATTTTCTTATAGTTTTAATTTTCATCCTACCTTCTTGTAATAGCGAGGAAAAGCATCCTAAAGGTTTATTTTAGACTAGTTTTAAATATTTTTGTCCTGCGATAATATCTTCTGCCACCGCAAACGTTCCAAAATATGGAGAAATCCGCATAAATCATGTATTTTGCATATTCAGCCTATACGCTAATAAATTCACTTTGTACGTCATGTAGTACTCCCACATCGTTCTAGAAGCTTTCCCACAGGCCTTCTTGCATATTTTAGTGCATAATAATACGTTGGTGTAATATAGAAAACTTCTGCAGAATGCAAGAATATTTTACGTTTTAGGAGTAATTTCTTAATTTTTATATTAATTACTGTGTTTTTCACAATGTCAGTACCAGCTCAAGCAACAAGAACTTCTTCAAGTTGCCCTATATTTGGGGCTCCAGCTGATCTAGACAAGAGGTGCCTTCCAACCTATAAGGACGTCATGAAATATTTTCATCAAATAAGGTTGAATCTGAAGACATCGAAGAAAGAGCCCACAGTTGCAGAAATTTCGGGTGTTCTCTCAAAAACTTTCGAAGATTTGTGGAAAACAGCCTCTATTCGTACTGTTTCTCATAACCGTGTCGTTCAAATAATTAAAAATTACCATGAAAAATGTCAAAACCTTCTAAAGTCAATAAAAAGGAAACAAGGTAGTGACTCATTCAAAATTAAATTACAAACATTTCAAAATGAGCCAGAAAAAAAATTATTTGACATCAGTGCTTGCAAATGTGAAAATTTTGATAAGTTTTCATGTGAAAACCATCTCAAGGTTCCAGCAATTGAACAAGACTTCCTTAAAGATCAGAGAACAACAAGAAAATTGGCAATAGGCTTTCTTGATGTTTCACAAACTCGTAAACATCTAGCAACTATTGCTAGAAGACAACAAAGAATGAAACAGTATGAACCAAAACCATCTACCAGTAAAGGACAAGCAACTGAAACACTCTCATCAACATCAAGTGAAACAGAAGGAGCGGATTCTGATTATGAACCGACACAGAGAATCAAATCGATGGAACAATCTCACCATGGAACAATCTCATCATTGGCTATAGCTTGTGACAGAACTGGTGTGTCAGACAGGTCTGCTGCTATAATTGCTTCGGCTGTTCTTGAAGACGTGGGAATTATAAACGAAAAAAATTTAAGTTCAGTAATAGACAGATGCAAAGTAAGGAGAGCTAGAAAAAGAGTGAGATCTATCATTCAAAAGAGAGATTACGAAGAAGAAGCTATGGAGAGTATCTATTTCGATGGAAGAAAGGACAGAACTGCAGTGCAAGAAAAAGTTGGCAGTAAAGGTTATCAAAAAAATATAACAGAAGAACATGTCACTTTGCTTCAAGAACCAAACTCGCATTATATTGGGCATGTAACTCCCGCTTCTGGCTCAGCACAGAGTATATCTTCTGCAATTTTGGATTTTTTTCGCTCAAATGAGATTGATACTTCAGAAGTTAAAGCCATTGGATGTGACGGAACAGCAGTTAATACAGGACCAAAAGGAGGAGTGATAAGAAGTATTGAAGAGCACGTTCAGAGAGCACTCCAGTGGCTGATTTGCTTGCTTCACACTAATGAACTTCCCTTGCGGCACATAGTGACTGACATTGATGGTAAAACAACAGGTCCTCAGAGTTTTACGGGGCCTATAGGAAAAGAATTAATTGATTGTGAAAAGAGACCTGTTGTTGAGTTTGAAGAAGTTGAAGCGGAAGAAATTGTAGTTGACAGAGATGATCTGAGCACAGATCAGAAATATTTGGCAGAAATCTATGATGCTGTGTCAAAAGGTGAATGTACTCCCTTTCTAGCTCAAAGGAAACCAGGCAAAATGGCACACTCCAGATGGGTGACAACTGCTAACCGCATACTTCGTCGCTACGTTTCAACTGAAGAACCTTCAGACAACCTTAAGTGTATCGTGGATTATATTATGAAAGTTTATATTCCAATGTGGTTTCAAATCAAGAGAAATTCTTCAGCAACACAGGGAGCCAAACATCTTTATCAAATGATACAACGCTCGAGGTCGTTGAGTGCCCGCTGTATAGAAATAGTTGATCGTATTATTCAGAGAAATTCCTATTTTTCTCATCCTGAGAATGTTCTCCTTAGTATGATTCACGATGAAGCAAAACATATCAGAGAATTAGGATAGAGGAGAATCCTTAAAGCAAGAGATTCTGAGTCAGCCGCAGTGAGAGTGTTTAAATTGCCCATGTTGAACTTTCAGTGCAGTGAGTACTACAACATGATTAACTGGCAAACTTGTGAGCTGTCAGAGCCTCCTCTGACAAAAGTTATATCACGCTCCGACATCCTGAACTATATCTCATCAGGAGATGTACCTGATTTCATCCCACGCTTTCCTTGCCAAACCCAAGCGGTTGAACGGCATATAAAGCTGGTAACAGAGGCTTCAGCTGCGGTATGCAGTTCAGAGGCAAGGGATGGATTTATCAGAGCAAGATTAGAATCCAGAAAGAAAATGCCAAGAATGGAAACAAAAAGTGACTACAGTGTGTAACTAGCCTAAGTCCGATAATGGTAGGGTGGTTGGGTCGGGCAGGGAGGAACTCGAAATGCAGCCACCTCCACGTGGTGAGTTCTGGGTTATTTTGTCAATATAGTACATTCAATATTGACGAAATAAGCGAGGAGCTTCATGCATATTACATAATAAGTCATCAAAAATAAACTAAGTATATGCAAAGTAAACTGCATTGGTGGACCTAAATTATTTAATTGCTCAAATATATAAACTTCTTAAATTACTAAAATATGATATAATGAATTGTTAATTGCATTACTTAATACATAATTAACGAATAAACTGCGGTGTAGGGCCGAAGTTGACCATAATAGCGTCATTATAAAATACGCTATTTATGTAAATTTTCCCGTATTTTGGAACGTTTGCGGAAGCAGAAGAAATTATCGCAGGACAAAAATATCTAAAATTAGTCTAAAATAAACCTTTAGTATGCTTTTTATCGCTATTACAAGAACGTAGTATGAAAATTAAAACTATAAGAAAATATTGAAAAAATGCGTATTTTGGCGCATTTTTTGGATTTTCAACGCGCGTGCGGAGGCAGAAGATATTATTGCAGATCTCTGAGATTTTACACATTCACTTTTGACGTGGAAGAGCAACTTGTTCGCGCTATTACAAAACAAAAATCAAAAAAGTGTAAAAACGCTCCGCCCTAGTGTCCATCGGGGACACCCCTCATTTCGTCTATATCACTACGACAAACGGCTACCTTTTGATTTGCCTGACCAAATCGACCCGGCAGTTCTGACACCCTCCCAGATGGCAGAAGGAAATCAGCAACTAGTTGAACGATCTTTCAAAATTTTTGACATAATCCGATATTTCCTAGACCAACGAAACCAACAAAACAAATGGAGCAAGAGCAACATAGGCGTCATCCCCGTCAACGAACTATAATTGTCGGTATGCGATGTTACATAAAGAGCGTGAAACCGCCAAGTGCTCATCGCAAATTATACCCAAAATGGGATGGCCCATATAGGATTATGAAAAACCTCGGAAAGAACCGTTACGAAATCCTCGACCTCCGAGACCATTCCAAACTAAAGATCATTCACGCTGATAATCTGAAGATAGCTGCCAAACAACACCTTCTCAAAAAACATCTGCCAGGGGTTCGAGCCGCCTACCCTTCGAAAAATCAAGGTATCAACACATCCAGCAGGGACCACAAAACCGAAATGGTCACCACTGTTCCAGTCGAGCCGCCATGTTCAACTGACTCATATAACCAATGTATGGTAGATGGCAGCCGAATCGACGTGCAATGTTGCCAATAATGATTAACGAATTCACCTGATACAAACATAATCAATGTAGGTCCTATAGTACGAAATTATACGCCGTGTAAACTTATTTTGTGACCGCCCCTCGTAGAACCTTCACATAAAAAACGACCCCCTCAGAATCCGAGCTTAACGGTCGACCCCGACTACCACCAAAGCGAGGCCGACTACTCCGCACACAAACATAAGTATCCACACAGCAACACCCCAGCTCTGTATAATCTAAGACGTAGAAATGAATAAAATTGTCCCCCTTATAATTTTGCAAATTATTTACTCTTGTAGCATAGCATTAAAATTTATACCGGAGTTGTTATCGAAGGTAAATTTTTGCAGAAGGTAAATTTTTGAAAGGACACGCGGACCTTTTCATCAATTTGCAACCTTCTGCTAGAATTGAAACCAATCTCCCTCGATTAATGCCCAATTGAAAGCATTTGAAAGTAAAATTCACGATTCTGTTAAACATATCCTGGGAACAGACCAGATTAGTCGCGTTCTATTAGAAAATACATTCGAAAATTTTCAAACTGCAGCACCCTATCAGATATATTAAAGTTACCATGGATACAAACTGGAACACAAAACTCAGCAAAATTTGATCAAAGAAATAAAAGGGGATTGATAGATATGGAAGGAAAAATATTTATTCGCATTAGCGACCAAAGAAGACATTAAAAGAATTTAATTAACTCAAATTGAATCTCTTCGCGCGGAATCGGCAATATAATGGACACATTTTAGAACAAACCATTGAGTCACTACACGAAAACAATCGCTTCCTCCAAGCCCTTTCGGACAAATTTACATACCTTGAATCCCTGTTAGCTAAATACAAAGAACACGAAAGATAACTAGAATTAGTAGAAAAAAATAATTAACCTACAAGTAACCCTAATCGATAAATATTTGCAACATATAATCACGATTCATTCCAAAGTTTTGCGTGCGACCCAGCTAGCCCATAGCCAAATCACTCTTTCCACACTAATACCATGGGATACACTTCAGTCCTTGATACACACTTCTCAGACACAATTAAAATTATCACCCATATTCCCATTCAACCATACTAATTAACCCCAATTTCTAGAATACACCTGGACTGTACATGGACCACGCCCCTACACTTACCTCATGATTGTACCATTTTTCGATGTACTCACTTATGACGTATACAAATTTCACCCTTTCCCAAAACCCTATCATAACAATTCTAATCTCAATCGATTGTATCTCCCCATAGTACCACCTTACCTTTTCCTCACCAGTAATTCTTCCAACCACTAGGTCCTGCTTTATCGACTTAATCCGTGACCGTCATGCCCCGGTATGTTCATTCACGAAATTCCATTCCTCTAAAACCGTTCAACTCCGAAATCGACCAGACACCTCGGTTTCTTTCGCAAATAGGACTACCACTACTTTCGAGTGTCCGTCAAATTATTCCCTCACCAAAATACCTACTGTTATCCGTCTACCAATTGGTTTTTCCTTACGTTCAAAAACCTTCCAAATATACAACCCTTACAAGGTTACCATTAATGACTCGTACCCCTTCCCGTCACAAACTAAATTTAAACCCGTTAAAGAAATCTTAAATCTCTCCATGAAGCCGGTAACCATCCTACCCGAACTTCATGCTCCTAAATGGAATGATCAATTGAGTCGTTTTAAAATTTCAGATGTTAACCAGAATAACCTTTTACAAATACTACAACCAGTAACGATTTTTTCAACATCTGCCGTTAGTATCATTATTGTGTGTGTGCTATTATCCTCGGTATATTTGCAGTAAAAAGATCATTCTTGGAACGAAAGAAAACCAGAGACACTGAACGATGTGAAACTATTTATGCACGACCAAGAGTGCATACCCAGACCACGTGAACTAGACTTAACCACCCCAACTCATGTGTTGTATATAAATCTGTATTATAAAAAACATTAGTTATCATCTAGTTAGAATTAGTTAGGATGTTATATTATTGTATAAATATCATTCTAGAGGGGAGACCCCTGTAAAAATGAACAATGAATAATTCCTATATTCTTATATACATATAATTCTTATATTCATATAGATTTATATTCTTATATTCATTTTTACATATAGCGTCCAAATTCCATAACGCTGACACGAGTTCGGATTAATTTTTTATTTTTCTTTCTGTTTTATTTTTGCAGAATAATTGATGAATTATTTCTTTTTAAATTACACTGCGTACCAAATTTGAAAATTTTTCTGTTTATTGTGATTTTTCTGTCGTTTCTTAATGATTTCGGGGCGCTGATTCCAAAAGTGATATTGGTTTTGCTCTATCATCAACCGTTTCAAAAATATAGGTTATCACACTTTTCATATGGCAAAGTATATAAAGAAGGCTAACATAAATATTTTCTGAAAATAAAAACACTATTGGAAATTAAAGTTTATTGAGCCAAAATTGTTTGACAAACCCAAAATGGTGCAAAGGATATAATATATATCATGAGGAGAACCGATAAGAGAATAACAAGCCTCGTTATGCAGTGTGCGTTCCTTAAAAATGCACTGAAGAACGCGACTTCCGCGTATGAACATTCTTATCCTTTCTGATCAGCGACCATACGTAGTCTCCCATCATGGAAGCATCTCAATGGCCCTGGTACCTTTTCTCCATCGTTTGAATATCTTGATGGAATCTTTCGCCATGTTCTTCACTCACATCGCCCAGGTTATCACGAAAAAAGTCTAGATGTGAATGCAGATAGTGTAATTTTAAAGACATACGGCACCCCATTTTGCCATAGCACTTAATCAAGTTTGACACTAACTCCTTATAGTTTGGTGCTTTATGGTTGCCTAAAAACCCACGAACCACATCACGGAAAGCACACCAAGCCTCTTTTTCGATCGGAGTCATCTTGGCTTCAGGATTCTTTGAATTCAACAGCGCCTTGACTTGTGGTCCTACAAAGATGCCAGCCTCGACTTTGGCCTCAGAGAGTTTAGGAAACATGACCCGAATCTGTTGGAAAACTTGCCCTCCAAAATCTAACGCAGTTACAAACTGCTTAATTAGACCCAACTTAATATGGAGAGGTGGTAGCAGAACTATGTCAGGCTTCACAAGAGATTCCCTGAGTACATTGTACTTTCCTGGTTGCAGTCCTTCACGTGGAGGCCACTGAACTGTTTTATAGTGCTCAGTTGAAGCCCTGCTATCACACAGGCAAAGAAAACATGAATATTTAGTAAACCCTCCTTGTAAACCTAACAGGAAACCAATCATTTTGAAATCACCACACACGTCCCAGTTATATTGTTCATACCTGATTTGAGTGAGCAGTTGTTTGACATTTCATAGTCCTCTTTCATTTGAACAGAATGTGCAACTGGTATAGATGGATATTTGTTCCTATTGTGGAGTAGAACAGCTTTTAAACTCCGAGTTGAACTGTCAATAAACAGGCGCCACTCTGAGGGTATATGTGTTAACCCAATAGCTGTGAATAGACCATTAACCTCGCTGCAATAACAGAGAGAGCCATTGACATCGTAGAACCTTGCAAACTCTTCATGCCGCTTTCGGTATACAGTGCTCTTGCAGTCTTCTCAATGCAAATTCCACTCTTTGAGTTTGGAGGTCAGAAGCTCAGATCCTGATTTCGTCAGACCCAAATCTCTAATTAAGTCGTCCAATTTCCTCTGATTTGGAAAGTGAGGGTTTGTACTGAAAGTTACTGTATATTCTTCATCATGCCTGTCCTCACCAGCCGACATCTCAGATGAGCTAGCTGCATCCTCATTTTCAACCTGCAAAGCAAAGAAACAAAATATAGGCATAGCTATATATGTAGAAGAGCATCAGCACTAAGAAAAATCGACACATAATGACCCACAGTCTGTAAATACAGAAGGTAAAGTAATGGATAGATACCTGTTCTGGTGGACGTGGTATTGGAAGAATTTCGCCATGTGGTACAGGAGCTATGGACGACGCTATGCTTGGATACTGAAGAGTCTGCCTTCCTTTAACTTTCCTGTACTTAGAAACATCTACCATGCAGTAGTAGCAATCGTCGTGGTGGCTCTTTGGTTCTCTCCATATTCTGGGTACCGCAAAGGGCATTGCCTTGCGTACTCCCCGCAGCCACCCTTCAAGTGTGGAGCAGCAGCTTCCACAGATCACATGGGGTCCCCAGGGCTTATCTTGGTCACCAATAGGCATACGAAAATAGAGCCAATACGCGATCCAGAACTTGGTGCCTTTCACAATCTTGTGCGATACTTGCTTTGGGCTATGTAATACCCACAAACGTAGCAGAATATATCCGGCGAGTGTTTACAAGCTCTAGTTGCTATTCTCTTTACCAAACTGTACTACATCAATCATAACCTGCAGATATAGAGAGAAGAGTTATTAAATCTGCAACAGATTAAAGATTCCTGAAAAAAGATGTATTCACAACACTGAAATAATGTTCGCAATAAAAAAGGATCGTTAACACTCAAATCGTCAGCACAGAGAAGCACAGAAACACAGTACCTCAGTGCTGGTAACCATCAGACAAACAACCTGCTTTCTTTGTGTGCTCACACTTACTGACTTCCCAGACTCTGCGCTCTTCTTTATATAGCACAGTAGAAGTTTCGGGCAATTTCTAGAGCAGGAAACTGTCAACGAACATCCGGATTGTTCTCAACAATTCCTAATTATTCTGATATTGCTGCGCCCATAATAACATTATACTGGTAAACCATGAAAAATGGATTATCTCTGAAAACATTGATGATACACACAAACGAAGGCCAGATTTGGACTCTGCGCCCACAAATGCATATAAAACATAAAAAATTCTATATAAACAGAATCAGTGTTACACAGTGTTATTTAATCATTTTTTAGATTTAGCTTAGTAATGTAAATTCTGCAATGTTCATTTTCTTTACACGTTCTCTCTTCGTTGTAAAAGTTGAATTCATGTCTTGTTTGAACTTAATTTTAAATTTTAAGCATTTAATTCTTGCTCATATGCATGTTTAATTGTAATTCAAAATAAAATGCATATTTCAGTTTTCGTTTTTAGTGAACTCGGCAGATCATGATAACATCAGATCTGTCAGTATGCGGTTTAAAACAAAAATATGGCTTCATCTTCAAATATCTTGCTTATCTGTCTAGACATTGCTACAGCTAAAATATTTACCTTATTTTTAAATATTTTGGAAAATAATTCAGCCCATTGAGAATAATAAACAAAACAGGTGAGCATTAAATAATAAAAATTAGTATATAAACTTATAAAATTTCTCCAGTATTCATTCTGATTTGTCTGATCTAACTTAGAGGCTGAGCATTACCTGTAACATTTTAGCAGTAAACTAGAGTAAGAGAATATCTTTGTCTTCTCCTTCGAGCCTTGCTTTCTTCAGAGAACTTAGTCTTCAATAGAGAAAAATAATTTCCCGATACGTTACAAGAAGAATCGGGGAACATTCAGCGAATTTTGTGAGCTCCAGAAAATCCTCCACTCCACTCCAAGTATAAATCGGAGAGTAGTATAAGAGAAACTACTGCGATTCCCTATATGGTACCAGCTACTCCAGAGTAACAAATCCATTGCTGCCACCTAACCAGAACCCCCGTCAACTTCGAACCTCCCAAGGCCTTAGACGGAGGGGTTAACACATATATATATATACAGGGTGGCGTAGTATCGAGATACATTCTTATTTTTATCGTATCGAAAGATACGATACAAATAAATGTTAGTAACGCGATACTTTATCATAGACTCAGTCAGTGATAAATTTGTGAGACTGAGAACAAACCTCGTTAAGAATTATCTAATTATTTAGCGAATAATTCATCAGACATTCAACAATTACACATGTATCCTTTGATAAAAGAACTGTTCATAAAATACAACATTACACTGCCATCAAGCGCTCCGGTTGAGAGACTTTTTAGCATAGCTGGAAATCTCTTTCCTTCAAAGAGAAAGAGAATGTCTTATGAATTAATTGAGAAGTCACTCTTTTTAAAATTCAATAAAAATAGAAAGTAATTCAGTTGTTTCATAATATGTCATATATGATGTGTCTATATAAAAGGTGTTCCAAAAGTCATCACCCCATTTATTTTGCTTATAACTTTTAAACCAATAAAACAACAAATACTGTAGAAAGTGGAAATAATTTATTTTATTTAGAATTATGTTAGAATTATGTTGTGATGTGTAGTATTCCATCTTAAAATTATTGGAGGTGATCTACAATCTGGAAAAAAAAACAATAATTAAGGTTACTGCTGCTTCAGATGAGGTGATGACTTCTGGAACACCCTATATATATATATATATATATATATATATAATATATATATATATATATATATATATTAACTGCAAGCAACACGCAGTATAATTAATGTAAAGAACGACGCTTGTGTAGAAAAGCGTCCGCACAAGAAGAGGAGAAAGAAGGAACAAATTAAAAATGAGGTACCTCCCAGGAATCGAACTCGGGATCATCCAATTGCCGGTCGGACATGCTATCCACTACACCAAGGTCCTCGATCAATCAGAAGTCGTAATTCTCCTACATACAAGCGGAATCGAATGCCCTGAGGGGCACCTTCTCATGCCGTACATACAGTATATACATTTTAACTGCAAACAACACGCAGTATAATTATACTGCGTGTTGTTTAGATACAGTTTTGCCAAAGTATCGAGTATCGTATCGGGTTACTTTTTTTGGCCCCGAAACACCACCCTTTATACACACACACACACACACACACACACACACACACACACATATATATATACACATATATATATATATATATATATATATATATATATATATATATATATAGTGTGTGTGTGTGTGTGTGTGTAAAAACGAACCATGAAAAATTCCTATATTCATGTCGAAATATTCATATAATACTTATATTTGTATATATTTTTTCTTATATTCATTTTTATATAGAGAGTACAAATTCGCCTAACGCTGACACGAATTTGGATAATTTTTTTACTTTCTTTCTATTTTATGTTTGCTGAATAACACTAGGCAACAAAGATTTTGTTACAGAAGACCAAATAGGTGCTCCTAGCTAATTTCGGTATGCTGATTTCAAATCTATAATTAGATTTTTTCTATCACGTCTAGATTTTGTGTAAAATGCAAATCACTTTTAGTAAAATTTTCTACCACGTCCAGATTTTGGTTTTAATCGGCTTAATGCCAGTAATATGAAACTTGCTTTTCAAGGTTAAAGCAATTTTTTTTGCCAACTATATACAAATTCGAACAATTTTGATAAATAAAATTTATCCCGAGTTGGCAACACTGAGTCAAGAGCATAGTAACGGGCAACGGCCCAACGGTCAGTCGCTACGTGACAGTCAAGCAGAACGGTTGTTGAAGCTCTCTGCTGATGAGCAAGTGACAGGTTGTGGTGACTTGTGTGTTTTTATAGCATTTGTTTTGTACTACGGTGTGTATTTCTTTTTATTTTGCACATCGTAATAATTACTTTCTACGTTTTTTCAGATATTGTATGGTAATTCAAAATGGCATCAAATAGACGTGCTTGTGAAATCACCCAGACAACTTCTGCTTTGTCTGTGGACAATATACACCTAAGCCACAACGTAGAAACATAACAACAAAGATTAAACTTGCCTACAAGTGTTATTTTGACTGTAAGTTAGGAGACCAACAGAGGGACTGGGCACCACATATTTGCTGTGCACAGTGCAATGCAATGTTAATAGCTTGGATGAATGGTAAAAGCAAAGCTATGCCGTTCTCAGTCCCCATGGTTTGGCGTGAGCCGAAAAATCACTTCAATGATTGTTATTTTTGTTTGACAAAGATTGCTGGTTTCACAAAGAAAAACAAATCAAAGATCACGTACCCAAACTGCGAATCAGCAATGAAACCAGTACCACATGATGAAACAAATCCACCACCAGTTCCACCAGCAACGATAACAGACAGCAGTTCATCTGAAGATTCTGCTAGTGATATAGAAACAGGGAAAGATGGCATATATGTTCCAGATGCAAATATTTCCCCACATTTGTTAAGTCAAGCGGAGTTAAATGACTTAGTGCGCGATTTGGAATTACCAAAAAAAAGGCAGAGTTGCTTGGTTCAAGACTTCAAGAATTTAATCTTCTCCAACCAACACCAAAGTTTCCCATTTCCGCCATCGCCATTTGCAGTTTTCATCATTTTACTTACAGGAAGAAAACGTTTGTTTCTGCCACGATATCAGTGGTCTGATGCAAGGGATTGGCTGTCGCTATGATCCAAAAGAATGGAGACTGTTCATTGACTCTAGTAAAGCTAGCCTTAAAGCTGTATTACTGCACAACGGCAATGAAAAACCTTCAATACCTGTAGCACATGCCACTGGCCTTAATGAGACTTATGAATCGATGAAACTGCTGCTAAGACTCATCAAATATAAGGACCACACATGGAATATTTGTGGCGACCTTAAAGTTGTATCATTACTTCTTGGGTTACAGTTGGGCTACACAAAGCATATGTGCTTTTTGTGTCTATGGAACAGCAGAGATGACAAGAACCACTAAAAAAACATGATTGGCCATCTAGAACTGAACATGTTGTTGGTAAATACAATGTGAAACACCCAGCACTTATTGACCCTCAGAAAGTACATCTTCCACCACTTCACATTAAACTTGGCCTTATGAAAAATTTCGTGAAGGGTATGGATCATCAAGGTAGTGGTTTCCAATATTTAAAGGATAAATTCAAAGGAATTGACAGATGCTAAGCTAGAAGCTGGAGTTTTCACTGGACCACAGATCCGCAGTGTCATCCACGACTCATCGTTTCCATCTAACCTAAATGAGAATGAACAAGGAGCATGGACATCTTTCGTTGAAGTTGTCAAAAATTTTCTTGGAAACCACAAAGCTGAAAACCACCGTAAACTCGTAGAAAACATGCTTAAATCTTATGAAATAATGGGATGCAGAATGTCTTTGAAAATTCATTTTTTACATTCTCATCTTGACTTCTTCCCGGCCAACCTTGGGGCTGTAAGTGACGAGCATGGTGAGCGCTTCCACCAACAGATCTCAGTTATGGAAAACAGATACCAAGGTAATTTCAACCCAAATATGATGGGAGATTATTGTTGGTTCCTGCAGAAGGAGAGCTCGTCATCCTACAAGCGACAAAGGAAGAGGACACACCAAAGTTTCACTTAAGAACAGGAATTTGCCTTTCAGTAGTAACAACAAAATACTAACGCGCTTTGGGTGGATGGTTGGGCGCAGGGGTGGTAACTCCGCCAGCGGAATTCCGCTGTCTGTCTTAAGCCAGAATAAAGGAGGAAAGACATCCCTGTTCACTAATTATTTAAGTATGCTTAACATAAAACGTGGCACGGAAAAGTAGCTTAGACGGCTTTCGTAATAGAAGCGGGTGAGAAAAAAAAAAGAAAAATAGGGGTTTTCGGTTACACAAAATCTGGACGTGATACAGAAATTTTGATATCAGATCTGAAATCAGCATCACGCTTTAGTAGGAATCAGTAGTTCACGTGTCTGTAACAAAAAAAAAAGTTGAAATTTGTTGCCTAGTGTAATTGATGAATTATTTCTTTTTAGTTTACTTAAATTATTCTCTGAACAAAACAAGGCTCGAAGGAGAAGACAAAGATATTCTCTTACTGTAGTTTACTGCTAAAATGAAACAGGTAATGCTCAACCTCTAAGTCAGATCAGACAATGAGAATAATAATTTGAAAAATTGTTTGACTATTTATACTGAATTTTTGGTGATATCATCATCATTATTTAATGTTGACCTGTTTTGTTTTTTATTATCAATAGGCTGAATTAAGTTTGCAAAATATTTGAAGATAAGGTAAATATTTTAGCTGCAGCAATGTCTAGACAGATAAGCAAGATATTTGAAGTTGAAGCCATATTTTTATTTTAAACCGCATATTGACTGATCCGATGTTATCATGATCTGCCGATTTAACTAAAAGTGGAAATCGAAATATGCATTTTATTATGAATTACAATTAAACATGCATATGAGCAAAAATTAAAATGCCTAAAATTTAAAATTAAGTGTTGAGCAATACATGAATTCATCTTTTACAACGGAGAAAGAATGTATAAAGAAAATGAACATTGCAGAATTTAACAAGATTACATTATTAAGCTAAATCGAAAAAAGTGATTACCGATACGTTACAAGAAGAATCGGGGAACCCTTAGAGAATTTAGTAAACCTCACAGAATCCTCCGTTCCACTATAAGAAGAAATCTGGGAGCAGTATAAGTGAAACTACTGCGATTCCCTATACGGTACCAGCTACTCCAGAGTAACAAATCTGTTGCTGCCACCTAACCAGAACCCCTATCAACTTCGAACCGCCCAAGGCCATAGATAGAGAGGTTAACATATATATATATGTATATATATATATATGAAAATTATTTCACGAAAGTAACACGTGAAAAATATTTATGATGAATAAAACCACGAAGGAAAGGAAACACAAAATGGTGCTCAAGCGCTTTCGTCTAATGACATCCTCAGGAACACTGAAGTACATAAAAGGTTACAGCCTATATATAGGTTACAGAAAGAAAAAAATAAATAAATAAATAACATACATACATACATATATATATATATATATATATATGCAATAAACGGAGAAGTAAAAATAAAAATTAAAAATTAATTATTAAAAGATTATGAGAGAGGCATACAGATTTGTAAGGAAAAATATCGATTTTTAGCACAAGATCAAATGAATTATAAAAATACAAATTTATACTGGAAATCTGCCCGGGTTTTAACACTCAGCCTTTTATGGTCAAGTTTCGATATATATAAAAATAAAATGAAAATTAAAAGTTAATAAAGTAGCATACAAGTTTACCAAAGATTTAGCGTTCTACCCTTCTTATCTAAATCTGTTTTGAAGGAATTCAAAACAACAGGATCGAGTTGAAAAAGACCTTTGCTTATGTTGAAGTTATTTGAAAGTTGGATAATGGCAGACTCAAGAATATTTCTATTAACAATGTTGCTAGAATGGAATAAAACTGAAGCATTATTCCAATCAATACAGTGGGATAACTCTGACAAATGGACAAAAAGGGCACTGGACAACTGTCCTGTTCTAACGGAATATTGATGCTGTTTTATACGTGTATGCAAATCCTTTCCCGTCTGACCTATGTAAAAGGAATCACATTGTTTACACCCAATTTTATAGATAATGCCTGAATTATTGGTAGGGCTATTTTTTACTATGATATTTTTCACAATATTGTTATATGAAAATACTACATTAATATCCAAAAGTTTAAGTACATTAGCAATGCCTAAAAAGCCCGGGAAAAATGGAAGTACTAAAGTATTTTTTGACAAAGTACGAGTGTTATTATTGACACGATAGAAAGTTCGTTTTGCCTTGTTGAGACAAGATTCCATAAACGCAGATGGATAACACAGATCACTTCCAATACCGTTGATTTTTTCCAATTCGGCATCGATGTATTCCGGACTGGCGATCCTAAGGGCGCGGAGAAACATTGATGAAAAAATGGCCTTCTTAGTGGGGGTGTCATGTCCCGAGTAAAAGTGTACGTAGGACAAATTGTTTGTTGTTTTCCGATAGATACTAAACTTAAAACCTGGGCTTTCCCTATGTACGCGCACATCCAAAAATGGGATTGAATTGTCTTGTTCCACTTCTAAAGTAAACTTAATGGGGGGGACTTGATCATTTAACTGAAGGAGGAAGTTATCCAGGTCACGATTCATGGGCCAGATACACAAAATATCGTCGACGTACCGCAACCAAGGGATGCCAACCCCCAGGATTCTCGGAATGTAAGTAATTTCGAAAAACTCCATATAAATATTGGAGAGGAGGGGCGATAAGGGGTTGCCCATGGCCATCCCAAAAACTTGTTGATAATACTCGTTATTGAAAGTGAATTTACACTCTTTGATGCAAAGTTTAATAAGTTCCAAAACAATGTGTGAAGGTAGTGGCAGGTCAAACTTATGTAATTCTTGGGAGAGAAAGTCAAGCATATCGTCAATCGGCACTTTTGTAAACAATGAACAAACGTCAAAACTGATCAATCTATCGTTAGTTTCAGTACGTGCCCTTTTTGTCCATTTGTCAGAGTTATCCCACTGTATTGATTGGAATAATGCTTCAGTTTTATTCTATTCTAGCAACATTGTTAATAGAAATATTCTTGAGTCTGCCATTATCCAACTTTCAAATAACTTCAACATAAGCAAAGGTCTTTTTCAACTCGATCCTGTTGTTTTGAATTCCTTCAAAACAGGATTTGATAAGAAGGGTAGAACGCTAAATCTTTGGTAAACTTGTATGCTACTTTATTAACTTTTAATTTTCATTTTATTTTATATATATCGAAACTTGACCATAAAAGGCTGAGTGTTAAAACCCGGGCAGATTTCCAGTATAAACTTGTATTTTTATCATTCATTTGATCTTGTGCTAAAAATCGATATTTTTCCTTACAAATCTGTATGCCTCTCTCATAATCCTTTAATAATTAATTTTTAATTTTTATTTTTCTCCGTTTATTGCATATATATATATATATATATATATATATATATATATATATAAATTACATATATATATATATATATAGATATGTATGTATATATATATATATCAGAGCTGGGCACTTCCGCAAACACTTCCGCAAACCGCAAATTCCGCAATTGCGGAAGTATGTTTTTCGTTTGCGACAAAGTCATCGTTTGCGGATTTGCGTTTGCGGAAGTGATTTTGAGTTTGCGGATTTGCGATTGCAAATCCGCAAACTCAAAATCACTTCCGCAAACGCAAATCCGCAAACGCAAATTCACTAATTTGCGATGACTTTGCCGCAAACGCAAATCCGCAAACGAAAAACATCTTCCGCAATTGCGGAATTTGCGGTTTGCGGAAGTGTTTGCGGAAGTGCCCAGCTCTGATTTATATATATATATGTATGTATGTATGTATGTTATTTATTCTTTTTTTTTTTCTTTCTGTAACCTATATATAGGCTGTAACCTTTTATGTACTTCAGTGTTCCTGAGGATGTCATTAGACGAAAGCGCTTGAGCACTATTTTGTGTTTCCTTTCCTTCGTGGTTTTATTCATCATAAATATTTTTCACGTGTTACTTTCGTGAAATAATTTTCATATAATGAACACCACGCGTTCCTTCGGCTTGCTGTTCCCTCTCTTGTCTCCGTTTGTGTCCGTGTTTTCTTCTACATTAATGAAGGGGCATGCAATTCGTATCCGACGAAAGTTTCTTACTAATTGTCTAGAGGAGCAAGTTCTTCCCAAATCCCTGCTTCCGATTCGCCTCAGACAAATTGACGACCATCCGTTCAACAACTTCAGCAGATTAATTTTAAAGAAACATATTGAAGTCACCAGACAAAATGAGTGGTCCGCCTTCAAAAATTTAAACATCGCCAAACATAATTTTGTAACCGTTATTCCCCAACCGTGGATCCAACCTTTGTTTGATGAAATTTACAACGAGTTACGTCGGAGAACTACTTCACTTCGTAACATTTTGGATCGAAAAATTAAAAGTCTCATTCGAAATAGTCAGTGGAGTAAAAAACCAAGCTCAAAGTGTGTTTTGAACCTTTCTTCGAAAAACATTAGTGACGATGCAAAAAGTACCCTTGGATATGGTATGTCCTTTTTTATTGTTAAAAAACCTTCGGCTTTACAAATTTGTTACAGTCTCGCGTGTTTTGAAAAACAGTGTAAGCTCCCTCAGTATTTGTTTAACATAGTTAAAGGCCTCGTTTATAGTGCGGCGAATGGTAATTACAAAGATAACTTTCCTAAACGTTTTCGCAATAGCCTCTCACAATTAAAAAAAGATGGGGAGCTCCATATTACTAAAGCAGACAAGGCTAACACCATAGTTATTATGGACAAAGTGGACTTCATCGGAAAGATGAACGAGCTTCTCCAGGACCCCGCCACATACAGCAAACTTAGGAAGAACCCGCAGGATGACGTCATCAAATCATTTAATAGTGGCTTGAAACGCATTCTCAAAGATCATAAGGACTTAATTCCGCTTTTCATGTCC